>JAWWMU010000005.1:21499204-21515532 GCA_035048155.1 Cinnycerthia olivascens | reverse complement strand
CAAGCCCTTACAGCCACTACCTGGCACACACTGGTACCTACATGACAAAAGTGTTATTAGTATTGTTAGACCTGCTCCTGTGATCAACTCAATTAAAAAGGGAGGCAAATGACACATCAGCACACCCTCAGCAATGTTTCACCCAGTCTCAGCAGCAGAACAGAAGGAAGCAAAGTGCCAACCTTTTCTGGGGTTAATTTCATAAGTTCCATGTTCTCCATGCTGTAACGGCGTCCTCTTGGTCTGCCACCTTCAAGAGACAAATTCATCTTTTCATTATGAAAATTTATGGTGTCACCTGCAAAGCTGTGGCTGTACTGTTCTAAGGTCCAAGACACAGACACAGAACACACAAACGAAGCAGTAACCTGTGATTCACAATATAAATCCTCCAGAAAAGGAGGTACTGAAGGGCTCCAATACCACAAGAATCTTTTTTAGCTGCTGGGGAGAAAACCAAACAAACTCACTCAACCATGGTCAGTAAAGATCTCAGTGAGATCCATTTTGAAGTTCTCTGTTGGGAAGGTGCTGCAGAAAGAGGCACTTACCATTCAAACTGTTCTCCACTGCGTGGCTTTCTGCCATCATGGAGTTGTTTGTGCTGTAGCTTAATCCAAGAACCATTTGAAGATCTGAGAGGTTAAGTCTGGCAGTGAGCTCTCCACTTCTGTCTCCCACCTTCAAGCAAATAAAATAAGCAGTTGTATTACCTTAACAAACACTCGTGTGTCTAAGTGTAAATCAATCCTTGTCCCTGTGACTTCTGAGAGAAAAAGGCTGAAGAAGTTTTCCTGGTTGGAGACTGAGAATATCTTTTTAAAGAATTAACAACTGACAGGTAACATAATAGAGCCTAAAACAATGTCTGCTGGACTTGGAGTCTGTGATGACATTGTGAGTGTGACTGTGGTGAGAGGGTGGCTGGAATAACATGGAATCAGCTGTCTCTGGAATCATTCAAAACATTCCCTCGCTCAAAATCAGATGCATGAACACACCTCCATAAAACCTCTGTGAGTGAGAGAAAAACCAACAGCCAGCATAGTGGGAGTATGAAAATCATACCTCTCTTGAAATCTCCAGGTGCCTTTCTGCAAAATGGATGGCTTGGTCATGATTTCCCAGAGCAGTGTAAGCATTCCCCAAACTCCAGCACGCTCTTCCTTCCCCAATTCTGGAAACAACACACATTTGCAATTACACCTCTACCTGCTCAACGCCAGAGGTCAGGTTTTCACAGCACTGCCAAAGTCATTTGCTGGGCCAAAAAAATGAAGGCTATCATCAGAGACCATTCTAACATCAACACATTAAATATTGTATTTAAAGGAGTGTCATCTGGTTATAAATAAATGTGAACAAACAATCCAAATTTTTAAGCTCACAGCAAACAGGTTTGTCAGTTTTATAAGCATGGAACATTGTATAACCTACTTTGCTTTTCCTGGGTTTGCCTGCCTTATTAGTTCTCCATGTTCTTATCAACTTAAGAAGATACATTTAATGTTGCAAAGAATTATGGTTGCACCCAACACTATAAAAAAGGCCTGGGAAGTCAGGATTGTAATATAAACATTACTTTCTGCTGTGATATTCTCCTTCTCCCATCCCTTCCTATATTATTAACTTGTAGGCAAGTAGAACACAGATTCTTATGAAAGTAGAGTGAATTATTATAATGAACTCATGAAGGACAGATCAGCTTTTCCTTAATTTACACAGACGTGCTGACAGGAGATGATGTAGAAACAGTCATTCATCAATTTGCCTTTCATCTCAGACTCATTAGCTGAAATACCATTATGAGTGGGTTTTGGTTTCCACATGAAACCAAAGCCCAGCACCGGGGGAATTCACATGAACCATGACAGCAGAGCTGAAGGTAAGAGGATTTGCTCAAGTGTCACACACACACTGAACGATCTCTTGGGGCTTACTTGTCGTGCAGTTCCTGAGCAATCCCAAGGTGTTTGAGGTGATAATCAATTGCTTTCTCATAGTCCTGGAGCAGGGTGTAGGTGTTGCCCAGGCTGTAGCAGGCCTGTGCTTCCACAGCTCTGTCCTTCAGCTGCCGGGCCAGCTGCAGTGTCCTCCTGCAAGAGAGCACAATGAGAGTCACTTACACAGCTTAAACCAGGGCAGCAGGCTAGAAATTATCAGCTAATACATTATTATCTTGTAAACTACACAATCTCACACTTGTAAAGTCTTCCACTGCAACCTACTTCACCTGCTTTATTAGAGAGCAGGCTGATTCCTCAGACAGCATCTTTTAATTTCCTGCTTCATTAATAATTGGTGAGAGTTTCCCTGGCAGGTTGCACTGTTTAGTACCAGTGTTACAATACCTACTTTTCCCATCAGCAGGGGCAGGACAGGCCTGTGCTCACCAAACCAGCCCAGCCCTGCTGGGCAAGGAGAATTGGAGTGCTCAGAGGGATCTGCTCAGTACTGAGGCTTTTTTCCCTAAGAACAGGTGTGCTCTGAAATCCCAGTCAGATGCTAATAACACCTCCACTCTATCTTTGCCAAGCTTTTACTTTCCCAGGTACAGCAGCAACTGCTTAGTGGTGCAGAGATCAAGACAAGTCTGGCTTGAAAATACAAGATTAAAGAAAATCAAGACTAAAGATGTAAATTGATGTTGCTGTGCACCTGGTGAGCACACCTGAGGCAGCCAGGTGAGGGCAGGAAAGCTCAGAACTCACAAAGAGCTGAGACAGTAATGCCTGCTTCTAGAATAATGGGAATAAACACCTAGCAGTGCAAAGATGTCTGTCTAGGCTACCGAAAAAAATCTATATTTAAAACAGCATAAGAGCTAAAAAAATAAAAAGCATTAATGCTGCCCCTCCCTTAGAAGAACCAGAATAGTTAAGCAACAAAGGAAAAATTTCTTTGCTAAACAAATGGAAATTTTTCCAAAGTGTATTTTGAGGAGATGGCTGTTCCACAGTATCAGGCACAACAGAGGTGAACTGCACAAGAGGTACAGATTGTGTTTATCAGCAGTCACTCACCTGTAGTACTCAGCAGCAGTTTCAAATTCCCCCAGGAATATGTAGGCATTGCCAAGGTTGCTGTACGCTCTTCTCTCTGCTGATCTATCACCAAATTCTTTTGCAATTAGGAGACGCTGAAAAATGTGAAATAACTGCATTAGTTACTCCACTTTGTAACATCCATTTGCATGCAGAAATGCATGAAAAAAACCTGCATTCTTTAGGTCAACAATGCTTGACAAGAACAGCCAAACTTGAAGTTTGTGTGCCATTAAGATTTAAAACCTGCATTAAAATCTTGCAACAAGATCCAACACAACACATGGACTAAAGGTCAGGAGGAACCTGAGACTGTGCTAGAACAGAATGCATTACTGGCACATTGCTGTACCTGTTCATGGGCTAAAACTGCACTCCTGAAGTTGCCCAGAAGATAGTGTGTGTTTCCCAGATTTCCAAAGGCACGTCCTTGTGCTGCTCTGTCACCCAGCTCTGTTACTATTGACAGGTTTTCCCTGTTTTGGGGCAAAGTGAGAAGGAGAATAGTGACTTTTAAAAGATTTGGGTTTTCTCTCAAGAGTCATTTAAATAATAATTTTAAAAATTGTTATATAGAGGAAAAGGCAGAGGTATTCTACTTTGGCCTATTTAATGGCCTTTAAATAACCATGAATCTGAGCAGGAAATATTTCCTGTGAGATACCAAACTCCACTGCATTCTTACTCAAGCCAGTGGCTTCCCTCCAGTTACACACACAGGTGTGACAAGGTGCTGTTGTCTCAGCCTGGTTTGAAGAGTTCTGGTTTCTACCTAAGGCTCCTCAGGTACATGCAGGTGAGGGCATGATAAAAACCAGTGCCCTGTCCTGCTGAAAAGGCCAAGCTGCCAGGAACCTCAGTTCTGCAGAGAAACATTCCCCAGAACATGGCCATATCCTCCCAGCCCCAACATTTAAAGTTACTCACTCATAATACTTTGCAGCTTTCTGTAAAGCATTTTTCACATCATCTGGAAGTTCCCCTGGATCATGGGTCCCAGCATTAGCTACATTTTTCCCTTTAGAGTGATACACATTTCCCAGATTATACAATGCTCTTGCTTCTCCAACCTGAACCAGAAGTAAAAGAAGGCATTAAAATGTCACGCTTCAAAGTCTTCTGTCACAACAGCAACTTGTACAATCCACAGATGGGAAAAATGTTCCTTAACTACTTGTCAATACACACTCTGCCCATTCTGAACGTGTTATCACCTACCCAGTCACATCCCTCAATCCAGCTGTTTTGCATACCACTTCTTTTTGAAGAGCAAGATACATTCTTGAGGTCAATTACCATTAAAAATTAAATGAAAAACAAACAAAACCACCACAAAATAGGGTAATGTTTAACCTGGACCTTTAGTCTTCCAGGTACAAACAACTGTATTTCAACAATAGATTCTTACTGCCTACAATAAATAATGAATATTCACTATTTCCCTCTGAAAGGTGCCCACTCTACCAGTACCCCAGGGTTCAGGAATGTGTTAGCACCTCACATTGTGTTATCCAGATTCCTGCACAATTCTTACCTTATCATTAAGTTCTCTGGAAATATCCAGATGTCTCTGACAGCAAACAATAGCTTCTTCAAAATTCCCAAGTACCTTTAAGGTGTTGCCCAGATTCCCACTGGCTTTAGCTTCTCCCAGCAGATCTCCAATTGTCCTAAAATTGCAGAAATTAAGTACCCAGAAAACAGTGTATAATTTAAACCAAGCAGATGGTCAATGACTGACAGAGAGTTACATCAATTTATGAAAAGAGACCACAACCATGTAACTGGATGTGTTCAGTCCATTTTACATCTGAAACACACCCAGTGTTCAGTCTGGGGTTACAGACACCTCCTTCTGTCAGTGCTCTTTGGCCACCTGCTGGTGTCCATGCTATTGATCATCTGCTTAACAGGTTTTTTTAAAATTCACATCTTTTAGGAAGAGAATAGAGAGAAAATTCTTAAAGATGATTTAGAAAGATGGTCCCAGCATTAGAAAGAGAGGTTTAACTGCATTTGTGTTTTACTTGACCATCTTCTTTTAAGTAGAAGTCTCCTTTTACTTTAACAAGACACTTAACTGTAAGGTTTAAGACTTACAGTCTCCTCTGTAGCTCGAGGTACTACTTCATTTCTAGATTCTAAATGAGACTGAGGCAAGAGACTGAACCACTGAGACTGTCACACCTGGGGATAACAAAAAACCCCAGGTCACTGAACAGGAGCAGGGGCAAGAACAGATTGATGCCTAAATTAGGTTAACTACATTATATGCCTGTGTCTTTTATTGAATCTAAACAAATCAGTAAAAGTCCAGCACGTAAATAACATATGAAAGGGATAGGGTTTTAGATTTCACAGTGTTACATTAGGAGTTTTACACAGATAAACATTAGGAGTTCTGTCCAGTAAACAAGAGAGCAGCTCAACAATGTGGAGAACTAAAAACACTGAGTTTTAGAAACACAGAAGGGTAGAGAAAGGGTGGATTTTAAGCAGCCACTTAATTATCCAGAAAGCTGGTGAGGCCTCAGTCAGTTCTAGGATTATGGTGCCAGACAAAGAATTAGCTGCCAGGTTAGAGGGCACCAAGTGACCTGCCAGGCCCCCAGCCCTCTGCCACCAGCACTCATTAGCCAGTATTAATAGCAGCCACCAGCCTGGGGTGACGTGGAAAGCAATTACCTTGCAAGAGTTAAATCGTGGTGATGGTACTCCAAGGCCTTTGCATATTCATGCAGGTAGAAGTAGGCATTGCCCAGCTGGCTGTAAATAGCACTCAGGGTTCGGAGATCCTCAGTTCCAACCTGAACAGCTGCTTCAAAGAAGGAAACTCCAGCCCTGCAATCCCCTGCCTTGCACAGGCGCTCCCCTTCCAGAGCCAGCTCCAGGCACGAGGCCTCCATCCTGCACCAGGGACACAGAAAGCCAACAGTCACCCCAAAAAACAAGCACCCAGCCCTACCAGGGCACTGTTTTACCCAGAGGGCCTCTATTTAGGAGAGGGAATTAGCACCACGATACAACCAATGAGCTCTGCTTTAGAGTACTACAGAAACTAAGGCTGAAATGGAAATTACAGCTTTGATGGGCAAAATAACATTTGAACAAACAGCTACAATTCAGAGAGGAAACCAAACACTGCTTTGTCCATAGGCAACACCTGAAGGGTTCAAAAACAGTTTTCACCATCTAGGTAATAACTTTTATATATAGATAAACTTGTAATAGATAAACTTTGCCAGAAAAGTTACCTAGAAATCAAGCTATTACTGACAAATACTGATTCTGACAAATGGAAGCACTTCAAATTTTTAGGGTGATGCCACAGTAGCCTGCAAAATGATTCACAGGAAAAAAATTAAATTAGAATATTCTGTGTATCAAAGACTAATTTTCCCCAAGTTGCCTCCTATTAGCACTTCATTTCTTACACTTGCACTGCTATGAAAATTCTCAGTGTAAGCAAAAATATCTAGATTCAATTAATGACAAAATGTATGTCAATTCAAGTTACTTCACTGAGACACCATTATTCCAGAACCCACTGGAATATTTCTTCTTATTATGAACAAGTAATTGTGTAATTATACAAAATACTGAAGTCATGAATATTACATTTTGAACATGAACAGAGAAGCTGATAGAAAACTACAGTAGCAAGAATCATTTTTGCCCCCGTGAGTTCAGGAGTACAAAATGCAGCATTTCAGTAAGGTTTAACAATTTTATCCAAACATTTCCCACTTTCCAGTTCTGAGAGGCGAGGGAGGCGGGGGAGAGGAAGATGAGAAAGAACAGCTCCAGGTCTCAATCTTGAAGCAATATGGTTCTGCAGCTTTTTCAGGATACATGCATTTTAAAAAGCTTGCAAAAACCTCAGTGTTTTATTTCGTTAAGGATTTTTTTCAGAATCAGAACCCAGTAAGAGACATTCTGTAATTGTTGAAAAAGTAGGTGCTAATATTGCCAAAAAACGGACAATCAAATGCTGGCTTTTGGAGAAGTTATTTTAGTGGAAACACTAGATGACAATGATGAAGTTTTTAACATACCTGCAACACTTACATTTCTTTATTTCCTTAAACTGGAAAAAAAATTGATTACACAAACTACTCAAATCTGAACGAGAAGTGATATTTCTGAAAAATCTCATGACTTCCAAAAGAACTAGAAGAACTGGGATCACAAGTAGGATACAAAACACAAAATTCTCCCATACCTGCTGGTCTTGGACCTGCCACAGCTTAAGCACAGCGAGATGATGGACATGCTTAACTTCTGCAAGCAAAAGCACTGGCTGCTTGGTAGCTGCTAAAGGTGCTGACAGCAGAAGAGAACTCCAGCATGAAGCCCTTGCCAAGCCAAACTTCTCAGGTTGGATATCCATAACACGTGCAGTGGTTTTAGGTGTGGAAGCTCCTCTCAGAGAGGTTACAGCATTTCTGTTAGCTACAACACACTCTCATGGCATTGTGCATGTGTGGAGTGTAAGGCAGAAGAAGGCAGGAATGATTATGTACAATTAAGTACAAGGCAGAAATGATCACACCATCAGCAACTGAAGGTTTAAGACTTAAAACACTTCATTGGGTAATCTTAATCCTATCCAAAGAGGTTCTCTGCGGGCACCTCATGTTAACTGACATGTCCAATTAGAGTGACAGCTGGAAAATGTGGTGCTTCTCAGCAGAGACTGGGACCATCACACAGCCACACTCTGCATTTTAGCCTGAATGGCCAAAAAGAGCAGAACTTCCAGCAAAATGTGTGTGTGCCTCTGCTTCTCTTAGTGAATTTATTCCATTAAAAAAATTATTTTTAACTGTGATGCATCAGCCACATAATCCGTGAAGAAAAGGCAGTTAAAAAAGCTACAAGGGCAGTATCAGAGTGCTACAGTGTGGTAGCTCCCCTGAGAAGCTGCATTCATCTCATTTCCCACTACATCAAAAAATGCCAAATGCCAAGGCAGCATTACCATTTCATCAGGGAATCTGAAATGCAATCATCTGACTTGGCAACCCCAGGTTTAGTATATTATAAAAATAAAAGATGTGGGATCTTTCGTACAGAACACAACTAAGAAGCAAATGGTTTATACTCAGACTGTTTTTACAGTGTTTAAATTCAACCAGAATTACTGGAAGTAAATGAAAATGGGAATTAATCATTGTTTGAGTAAAAAAAGAATGCAAAAATTACACAATTCTAGAGAGGTTGTGTTAACAGGTTGCTAGAATATGTACAGCAAATTAAAGCTTTATTTCCATCTGGAGCCGTTCTTTCTGACCTAGCATTTCAAAATCTAAATAAGCTATACCAATATAGAACAGAGAAGATTAAATATTTATTTCCACAGTTGCCTGCACTCAATATTTTATTCAGGTTATATAAGAGCTGTGAAATCACTCAGTTATTTTAAAAGTTTCCTAAGCTTTTCCATCGAGTACCAAAACTGGATTCAGAAGAGGTTTGGTTATGGTTTGTATTTGTTTTTTCCTCCCCTCTTCTACTTAAAGGACTCTTATGCAAATTAACACTTCTTTTCTTTTGCTTTGGTGGGTTTTTTTTAGGATTTATGTAGGTGTTCTCCACCTGTCACTAGTAATGGTTAAAGAGCACTTTGGCAGCCTAGACAGGGCCAGGTTATCAATGTTTTAGGAAGTCATTAAATAGTTACAAGGAGAATATGACATTGCTTTCTCCATTCCCTGGGTTGAATTGAATTATTTACTCAACACCCAGTGGCCAAACAAGAGATACATTGAATCTGCAGAGAGAAGAGAACAAGCCCCATTCATCTGTGCACTTCTAATGCAATTCTGTTCCTGCTGAACAGGATAATGTTCTCTCAGAAATTACTTGGAAATACTCTCACAGGGCTTCATTTTGTTATGCTGTCTGTAGCTGCCTGGACCTGTTCTCTGAAAGGCTGGCATCTCCTGAAAAATTTCTCATTTGTAAAACTACCTCATCCTTATCTGGCCCTCGAAGCTTTTCCTCCTGCCTGGCTCCTCAGTTTTCCTTTTCTTCTTCTTTCCCCCTCCTTGTTCTTCTCTGACCTTTTGCACATTCTACTTTAAACCTTACAAACACAGGTGTTGTTAGCTAGTGAGGAAAAGGCCTCCAAAGAAAGGACCACCAGGGTAGGGGTGGGGGGAGCACACAAGAACCACGTTTTTTATTTCTGTGAAAACAATCATTTCAGTCTTTCAGTGTCCCTTCCTACTGAATGCACTCAGGACCTGCCCTCCCAAACACCAGCACTGCACAATGCTGCTGTAGTTCAGCTCCATTAGAGCGAGTCTGAAATGCTAACACGTTGTCCCATGGCTGCAAAGGGGATTCAGAAGACAAATGATAAAAGCTCTCAGAAGGGAAATCCCATTTCCTTTTCACTTGCAAGAACAGGACTTTTGAGTGCAAGGCAGTTTCCATTTCTCAACCAAACCTCTTTATTTTCAGGAATGAAAATACCTGGTTGTTCATCAAAACAACAGTGGGCCAAGTAGAGAGAGCTTCAGCAGACAAAACTCAGCCATTTGCATGGGCAGCCCAACAGTAAAAAGAGGGAGCAGCTATTACCCTGCAGGCACCACACTTCATACCATACTACCCCAAATACAGAGAAATACACACAATAATGTACTATTCTGCTACCATGCAAGCACCAATACTATACAATCGTGTAACCATACTGATATCTGCTACATAGCAAAAGTGAATTTCATTGTTCAAAAACCAAGAAGAAAAAGGGGTTAATTTTAAATTTCAATAACACTACTAGCAGAGAGACCAAGCTATTTGTTTAGCTTTCTACTGCTATCAGCACTTACTCATTTCCAGCAAAATGACCAGAGTCTCACCTGTATCTCACGTGGAAGGAACGATCCTCAGGCATGCTTATCAAAACATTATTTTCCGCCATTGAGTTACATTATCAGCAGAGAAACAAATGCTCTTCTGTAGTATGGCAAGTGCTTTAGTGTGGAGAATTGTTGTCAGAGCACCATTCCAGTCAGTATATTCAGAAGCTGGAGTAAAGGTATCCTAAGCTCCTGTAGAAAAACTCTTCTTTATTACTGAGGTAAGGAGGTCACTGCCAGACACATCTCACACCTTCAGAAATGTTCATGTTCTTCCTTTCATCTGTGGCACTTCAAGCTCCATTCAGCTGTGGTTCTGCACAGGGAACACAAGATGATTGGCTTGAAGGCTCATAGTTAATAACCCATCAGCATTTGCAGCTGATGTAAAAGCATAACACTGCTCCTACAAAGCAGGAAACGTCATTCAAGGACTTGAAGGCAGAGCCAAAGCCTTCTACACAAATATGGCAATTCCTGTAAGCAAGTGAGAAAGCCAAAGAGTTTTAACAAAAACCAACACTCTCTTCTCTTGGAGACTGAAGAATTTACCCTTGTTAGGATTTTCTGGCCTCATGAAGTTCCAGGCAAAAACCTTAAAGGATGGAAAACTACAGAATGAAAGGCATAATATAGAACAGATCACAAAGTGTTTTACATGTGAACCCTGATCATCAGCTGAAGGCCCACAGCAGTCAGAACTGGGGGCACAATCCCACCAGGAGATCATCTGTTCTGGAGATTGTCCCACCTGGAATACTGTAAGCACAGCAGCTAGCAAAGGTTGAAGCTCTATATTCTATATTATTGCTCCCAAAAGAAAAAGGGGGAGTATGGGAGTTTGGAGGGCAGGAGGTGTTCACACTGGCTTCCTATTCAAAAAATCTGCAGCACTGCAATGTGAGCTCCAAACTCTGCTACAAAGGGATTGCAGAAGCCAGAATGTAAATATTAGAAATGTTTAGGCTGGCTGGGAAAAATTAACAGAAAAGAAACCCTGTAATCAAAAGTTTAGCCATTTTTAAACCAACTTTTAGTAAAGACAGTGACATATTTATGCCTCAGTACTAATATTACCTTCCTTTGCAAGTAAACAGCATTGTGTAATTCACAAATGCATATTTCATCAAGAGACTGCAGAGGTGTCAAAAAGACAGGAACAGGGCTCAGATTCAGAGCTGTCATCAGAAAAATATGTAAACCTGTATACTTAATTGTCAATACAGCCCATGCCTTTTTCTCTCATTAGCTTTATCAAGTCCCAGCTGTGAAGATTCATGCTTCCCATCCTACTCTACCTTGACAGCAGCTCTCAAACAGCCTATCCACATTCTTCCAATTAAACAAGTATTTTGTCCTTCCATGCTCATCACTAGGATCATTTGGCATCACCACGTGGGTGTGGGTGTATTTTTGCAATTACGAAGCGTGACACCCAGGGGTTACACTGGCCCTGCAGCCCACGCTGGGCAGGCTGTGTTCAGGTACTCACTCTGCAGAAATGTGTCCTGCCCCAGCTCAGGTGACTCCCTAAGCCAGCCAGGCCACAGCAACCCTCCTGCAAATCCAGGGGACTTGGAAGTTCTCTTCCACAGAGGAATGCACCACAGAGTAAAAAGTGTGTAGTCTATGGCAATCTCCGCAGATCAAAAATTATTACTGTGGTCATTTGTGTATTTATACTGTAATGGGAATTGATTGAATAATTCTAAAAGTTTTAAAAATAAAAAGTGAATTTAATTTTAAAAAAACCCCAGTTATACTTAAAAGTACATCAGAACACCTGTGTTTATTTAAATATCAGTTATTTTTAGCAGTATATTTTACATCAGGTGTTTACAGCTTCACTATACTTGAGCTACACATCTGTCCTCATCATCTGACTGATGCCACCACACTCCTGCTGTTTTCCCTCCTTACTGGCCATCCAGCACATTCCTAGTCTTGGGAGGGTGATACAGACACACCCACGTTGGCCAACACATCACAGATCCAGCCAAAATTACTGGGGCTGCTTTCATACCTGGCTTCTTCACGTGTAAGTCATTAGGATGTCAATTATACATTCAGCCATGCCAGCGTGTAATCAGTAAGGAAACCTAAATCACATTAATTAGAGTGGGGAATGCAAAACACACACGGTGGAAGTCCTGTACCTATTCTGTAGGTTAGGAGGAGGATTTTTCCTGTTTGTGGAATCCCTATCTGAATGGAGTGTTTGGGGCTTTAATGCTAAAGGTCTGCAACATGCCCAGCCTTTTAAACTCTGTATATCCTGCTTATTCCTTTTCCCCTTCTTTTTGTAAGAGAAGCAGCTGGAAAACAGCTTGCTACCAAATGTACATAATCACTGTCCAGTGTGCAGGTTAAAGAGCCCAGTGTAGCTAACACGAGTAACCAGGAGTATTTTTATTACACAGACACTCCTGCAGATAGCTAATGTAAGTCATCTATTTAAATCCTGAATTAGGGGAATCCCACACTACGATAAAATAAGAAAGGAGAACATGAAGTGCCAGCAAAATATAACTAATCATAAAACTAATGAGGCAACTGAAAACTACTTCTACATGCAGCAAGATTAAGATTTCAGATACAAGAACGGCACAGAATATCACAGTCAAAATATGTCAGATTTTTTCCACATTTTTGATACATCAAGGTATTAGAATTCCTTATCCTTTTTTCTTTTTTTTAAATCAGAACTAGATCCAAGTTTATATACAAATTGTCATTAACAGATTGAAAACAAATATTGTGCTGCCTTCTTTCCAACATCTCCCACAACTGGGGATGAGATTTGCATTCGAGCACTTTAAATGCACAAATGCCACAACAGACTGCAATGAGAGTTCACAACAAAGCAGGAACTTGTGATCCTTACATTCACAGCCTAAGCTGAAACCATTCCCAATAAATCAGTAACAGTTTTGTTACCAAGTTCTGAAGGTAAATGTGAACCCTGCTCCTTCTGGACAATCACATCATGCAAATGAACATATGTGAGGCCTCTCCCAGGCAAGGAGACACCCGGCTGCCTTCAGTTTGGGAACTGGAGCATGTTATCCAACCTGAAAGAACCCCACATAGGAAGGGTTCAACACAAAAGGCTGCCTATCTGCACTTAAGCTGATAGAGAAAGTTGATCACAGATCTCCCCAGTAAAATGTTCCACCTAGATTAGCTCCTTCTTGGCATATAAAATCTCTTAAAAAGAGATCCTGGTATGGAAAAGGAAATACACGTTGTACAAGCATCTTACAAAGAAATGGAAAAAGTTACCATAAATTTTAAAAAATAACAATCCTTAGAATCACTGGCAGTAAGACACAGTAGCAATTTAAGTGAGGCAATATAGCTGCTGTTTCAAAACTCCTGGTTGGCACTGCGGTGCTCATTTCAGAGCCAAAGCAGACATTGAGCATAAGGAATGCTCAGCACTCCAGCAAGGTTTTATCTTGCGGGGAGCAGCTCTCACAGAGCCTGTCACACAGCTGCAATGACCCATGACAGGGAAATGCCAGCAGCACTGCCTGGGGCATCACCTGTGCCCCTCGGTTCCCAAGGACTCGCAGCAGCCACCAACATCCTCTCTAACGAGCCTACAGCTACTGCAAAAGTTATGGTGCAGGATGAGCACTCACAGCACTGAGAACACCACGTGTTGGTTTTTGTACTGTTTGCTCCTCACAGACAGGTACAGTGTGTATTTAGAGCGCATCACCTATGGAGATTTAAGGAGAACAGGATTTGTTGAGGTGCCAAGTTGTAAATTGCTTTGCATATTTCGGGATGCAGCTGCAGATCTATTCAGAATCTCCTCGGTGCAGTTTTTTCCATCAGTGTGATGACTGCTGGGCTGCAGCACACTTTGCCCCCACTGCCAGTTTATCCACGATGTACAGGCATTATTACATGATAGAATTGGTCACATCCTGCTCTCTGACAAACCAACCACCACTAGATAAGGTCCAGGCTCCAAAGTGCTGCATGCAAGAAACAGAATTCCTAAGAGTATACTAACATAGCATAGCAAACAGAAATAATGAAGAAATAAAATAGATATAGAGAGTCTTCTTTATCAATCACGTGTGGTTTATAGTCCCTGTAACCTAGGTGAATGAAATCTTTCCTTCCTATAAGTAAAAGGTTTATAATGCAAAGAAGTTTTATTATATGGACAAGAACCATATTCCTCAAACACTGCCAAATTTGAGTTCCAAGAGCAACTTGACATTAATCATCTGTTCAACACTCTATGTGTTTCGGACCATCTTTTGCCAGTCCTTCCACTTCTGCTTTTCCTATATTTTGCATTCCTAATATTGTGGTCTTCCACAAAATAATACCTTTTTTTTCCTTTTTGGGTATTAGCACTTGTATAGCTGACTTGCTATTAAATGGCTAAATGAAAGCTTAAGGTTTTTTCAGGTATCTGGAACCTCTTTGCTTTTATTTGCAGGAGCAATGATAACAATAACAGGTTGATCCCTCAGAAAGTCTTCAATTTGATCCCTCACTCCTCAAACAGGACCAATTTCATTAAGATGTTAACCTTAAAAGCTGCTGAAACCAAGACTCTAGTTACAGATCTGGGCAGGACAGACTAAGGGGTGGAAAGTGAAACTGGCCACACAAAGGCTACAATAAACCTAGAGGACAAAAAGTACAAATATGTTGGCTATTAAATTTAAAAAGTGGAAGATGAGGAGAAACTAAAAAATTAAAAACTCTAAAATAATTTTAAATCCCCTTATGTTCAGTAGTTAAAACTATGGACAAATAGCATTTCCTTTTAGAAAAAAAGCATTTCAAAATTTACTCTGACCTTCAAACCATCAATTTATGAAGTAATTCTGCAGCAAGAGTAACAGCAATGTACGACACTAAGTAGTTTTAAGATGCTTGAAAGTGCCACAAGAGCATTTAAACACCAGCATGCTAAATAAAGCAACTGAGAAGACTCACACAGGTTTCTTCTTGTCCAATGAAGCTGTCTTAGGTTTCAGGTAAGTTTTGTCCCAGCTTTTATAAGGAAGTAACTGAAGTACAAAGTTCTTCCTACCGAAGGGGGATGTATAACCACAGTCCAGAAGACTTGCTAACCATTAATTAAACCAGTAAGAAGGAACACTTGGACAGGCTGACAAATTAGTTTTAACACGCTATAAACATATAGAAGCAATGAATTTAGAAGAACTGTATTATGAGGAAGTCTTTTTGCTGGCATTTTCAGGTCTAACAGAATTACCGCTTAAAAAAGAGGTATAAAGTTTCCAGACAAAATTTAAGCAGGGACTAGAATCTCTTAACTGATCTTTTTGAGATGCAAGACTCAGCACGTTCTTCCAAATTCTGAGATGGTTGCACAGCTCTCCATGGCAACCCAGGATACATTAAGCCCTGCAGTCACTGGCAAGAATCTAACAGGAACAGCACATTAGGCTGAAAAAGCTTCTGAAGCAGAAGAAAGGCCACAGCTTCAAGGTGGGGTAAAATTTGTGTCTTGGCAATCAGGTCAATAAGGGGATAGAGAGCAATTTCTGATGTACTATGCTCCTCCATTGAAAAAGTGAAAAAGGAATAGAAGGGCATGAACTACACTAGGAAAATCTGCAGTCTAGCAGATAAATGAGACTAGGTCTGGTATAGTCCGAGTTTAGATATGCCACAACACAATGCCTAACTCAAACTCTCGGACAAGAGTTTAGAGCTTGTTCCCTGTATTCCTCACTCCTCGCGTTATGCTCGCAGACCCTTTGGTTCCGCTTCTATTACCAGCCTGTTTCACTCCCGCCCTTATGCTTTTATTGCATCCATCCATCGCGTTAACACAAGTGCCCAAAGCCGCCCGATGCACAGCCCTGCCGGTGCCGGCTCCCTTCAGGGACACCAGGGCGATCGTGGCACACAGCCCGCCCGCGCCGGGCACCTCCCGCCTTTGTTCGCCAAGGGCACGGGGCTGGCCCGGCGCTGCTCCAGCGGCCCGCACCGCCCGGGGCCGCCTTCCGAGGCCCCGTCCCAGCACCCAGCGCTCCCCGCCGCACCGCTTACCTGTGTGCCGGGCCGGCGGGGCTCCGAGGGGCCGGCGGGGCTCCGAGGGGCCGGCGGGACAGAGCAGGGCCGTGAGGGGTTCCGGCGCTGTTCGAGCCGGGCCGGCGGAGCAGAGCAGGGCAGAGCGGGGCCGTGAGGGGCTCCGGGGCTGTTCGAGCCCGGCCGGCGGAGCAGAGCAGGGCAGAGCGGGGCCGTGAGGGGCGGTGGGCCCCGCCCGCCCACGCGCAGCCGCTCCTCGAAGCCGCCAATCAGCGCCGCGCGCGCCCGGCCCCAGGGGCGCGGCCGCCAACGGCCGGCGGGGCCGCATCATCCGCACGGGCCAATGGGCAGCGCCGGGCGGGGCCCAGCTCCGCGCTGGGGC
>JAWWMU010000005.1:21443491-21465508 GCA_035048155.1 Cinnycerthia olivascens | reverse complement strand
GCGAGATGTGGGGAGAAGCTGGAGCCCGGGTGGTTCCCGAAACCCGCCCTGGTCCCGGGGGAAAACCGGGGCTCCCTCACGAAAGCGGCCCCCAGGTTCCCGCTGACATGCGTGTAAACCACCAAGGAAAAAACACTGTCGGGTCACAGAACGATAGCGGCTGTTGGCGCCTGTAATCGTCTGTCCGAATTTACAGCTTGAAGACATAAAAATGTTCTCAAAGGGGAACCAGCAGCTGGAACAAATACGAAGGAATGCGGGGAAAACTCCCCTTTCCAGAACGCCAGGTATGAGGAAGAATAGTTAGTTCGGTGTGCCGTTCTGAGGGGCAGTGCCATGAGGGCATCATTCCCGATCCTTGTGAGCGGGCAAAAATGCCACAGATGCTGAGCCCGAAGAGCAAATTTCCCTCAGCCTAATTATTCTGTGAGTCTTGTATCAACCACACAGAATCTGCAGTCTGTAACAAAGCCCGTATCGCCGGGGTTTGGCCGGCAGGGAGCCAGCAAGGAGGAGCGGCCAGCCCGGCCCGGCCCAGCCCGGCCCGACCTCCCCATCCCGGGCAGTGCCGGGCATCGCCCCCGAGAGAGGCTGGAACGAAGCTCTGACAAAGATGTGCCGTGCGAAAAGGAAAACATTAGCGTGTGCTGGAGTGCTTCTCGGCTGCCTAGAGATGGTGAGTGCGGCTTGCTTGCTCTAAAGGTACTTCTAGCCACGATGCTCCGTGAAGAGTAAACTGAAAGTTGGGGTGAAGCACAATCAGGCATCCGCTCCCACGTTGGTATTTCGTTATTATCACGGTGTTGCGCTGTTTACAAAATACTTTCGAAGTGTGTCAACAACTGCAAACGGGATTAGTAGGCAGGTTCAGATGGGAAAATGCAGAAGCAGTACAATCTGCCTACCTGTAGCAAATCTCATTAGTTGTGCGCTCTTTCCATGCTTAAAGAATCTGAGCAAATACATCATATCAGTAAAATCAGTAAAAAAAAATCTGAGCAAATACATCATATCAGTAAAAAACATAGTATTTTCGGTTGTTGTCGTACTAATATTCTTAGTTTTTTTAATTTTCAAAATAAAATATGTCATATCGTATTTCTAATTTTGTTATGTCTTCCTTTTCTGATATTTTCAGCAAGCACAGGTAAATATTCGAAATTGTATTTTGGTTTTGCCTGCCTATTTTTGAATGGGTCTGAAGAAAACACCCACTTGTGATTTTTAATAAAATATTCTGTAAGTTCTAGAAGCTTTATAAACAAAAATTTTTTTCATGTTTGGTTTAGGCTTTAAAAATTACATTGATGTCTTTATAAATTTAAAATCTCATTTTTAGGAGTCACAATTCTGTTGGACACTCACGCAAATATTCAGACTCATGCCTTCAGTAAGTTGCTTGTAGATGGCCAAAGAATTATTTGCCGCTTCTTAAAACATAATCTGCATTTAGTCATGATCAAACAAGTCTTTCTTTAGGAAATATTATTTAAAACTGCCCTGCATTAGTTAATAGAAAGTTGGTTTGATTTCTCACTTAATAAAAAATTAAACAGCCTTCTTCCTTGAGGGTTCTATTTCAGTATTTCTTCTTTGCAGACATCATTGCCAAGCACCCTCACCACAGTGTAAAGCGTTTAATTGGGTTTTCAGAGATCTAAAGCAATTGGTTTCTTTTGGAACCAAATTCAAGCCCCAAACTACTTATTTCATCTAAGCAATTCTGGTAATTCCATGCTCTAATAGCAACTCTAATGTACTTTAACAAGTACATTACACACTAAGCTGTTTGTGTATGTTTTCTTAATTCTCAAAGGTCAAAGATTGTCTCTCAAACACCTGCATTTTTTTCCTGTAAATAAACCAGTCTTTCACTGTATTGCCCAACAGTGGCAGAAGAGGAGGAAGAGCCCTGAAGGAACTAGAAATCAGTAATCCATTTTCCCTGACAAAACACTGGTTCTGCAGCCTCTCTGCCCAAGAACATCTTTGTTTCAGAAACTGAAGGTTAAAAACAAGGCCAAAAGAAGCCCTCTAGACACAAACAAGACAAATTAAAGTTGTCCTCACTGCTTGGACAGGATCCAGGCAATCTCTTGGCAGACTGCAGAGACAGTTCTAGTATCTACTGGACATGGCATTTCTTTTGATCTCCAATCTTAAATTTTTAGTTTTACATTGCAAGGGAATGAATTTGTTGAAAGTTAAGTTTTGTTTCAAGCTCAGATTTAAAATTAGGTAACACAAATATAAGCAGACAACCTTAACAACATCAGTACTGAAAAATGTTGATAACTAAGGATAATGGTGATAAAGACTATTACAGTTTGGAAAACAGAGCAGGGAGGAAGAAAACAAATTTACTTCTTGGAATACTGTGGAATGAAGTATACTGTTGGAAATCAAAACAGTTTCCCCTAGATGTTTGAAATGAAATATGCTTAGATGACCTGCACCACACAGAAGCAAAAGAAGGAAAAAATATTTTATTTCTACCCTCAGGTTACTTTATGATTGATTCCCACTTCATAGTCTTCCTATCCTGGGGCTGCAGCATTTTTTTTTTCTTTGCTACATCTTTATTGTAAGTTACTTACTACATAAAATCCCTTATTCATACAAAGTGTCACTTGGTCTGAAAATAAAAGGTGGAGGAACTGAAGCACTCTTTAACTGTAGCTGTCAAGGAACGTGCAGGGAAAAGCTGACACTCAATACAAAGGAATTAATTGAGAGTTTATTCCAGATGGTTCTCCTCACTTAGTATACAAGTCATCAGAATAATCTATGAAATAGACTTGGACTTTAATGATATGATCTTTTTCTATAATGCATTTTGGTTTTTGCTTTTAACAACCTGTTTAAAAAAAAATCTGCCAGATGAAATGTTCAGCACAAACTGTGATCTTTACTATTTGTAGAAAATATGAATTAAAAAAGGACACTATCAGTTAATTCTTATTTTAAATGTTTAGACTTATAAAAATGCTTTGGAAGCTTGAAACTGAAATCCTTTGTAATATTTTTCTTCTTCCTACCTCCCTCTTCCCATCTTAAATGCCTTTATTAGCTCAGGATTATCATAAATGACAGAGTGCAGCTGCTTAAAAACATTAAAGAACCACAAATGGATAAACTGTGTTGAAAAAAAAAATAAAAGGAAGCTTACATGGATTTTCTTCAAACAAATAAAATGCATAGATGGCTACGGTACTCATCTGTCAACCTTGACAGTGTCCACGTGAGGTAGCCTTCCTACAGAATTACTAAACAAGCCCCAACATAATCTAAATCCTTGCATCAAAACCACTATCTCTGAAAGTCCACTCAATTTAAAACCACTGGTGATCAACATAATACATTTTAAAAGCTTTGGACAAAACAGCAGGTACAGTGGACATCAATGTTAGTTGTAAATCTGCAGCCCTCGATGTACATTGTACTCACATAAATATCTCAGCTAGAACACACATTCCAGATCCATCCCTAAAAGCCACACGAGTATGGAAAGCACAGCCATGCTAAATTCAGGATACAAACCATAATTCCACGTCTACAAAAGGAAAGTATAATTAGTGGCAGTTTATTGCCTCATACAAATTTAACCAACATGGCAACCATGCCAAAGGAATTAAAACATTTTCAGGACATATGTACAGACTGTACATTTCAGAAACATCTGAACAATAGAAATGCAAGAACAATCTCCGCATTACAAATCAAACTAAACAAATGGTTTGAAACCGTCAATGCATTGAATGGGTTTACAAAGGCACTTCCCTACCCAAAAGGAAATGACAATCTGCAGCCTAGAGGGAGGTTGGAGAAGAGTGCTCAAACTACTGCACAATCTCAACTTTAAGAAAAAATAAGCAGGATTTAATCAAACATTTATAGGATTCAATGTGATCCACTTCTGAAAGAATTCACACAGTCTCATCTTTGTTTTTCTGTTGCTTTTCTTGGCTCTCTCGTTCTGTACTTTGGCTCCTTCGACGATCGTGTTTGTCAGAATGGTCCTTGCTATCACTGTGATCGTGTTTGTGGGAACGTTCTTTGCTCCTGCTACGCTTCCTAGATTTTTCTTTGCTGGGACTCTGATCTCGTTTCCTGGACTTCTCAACACTATCTGTTCTTCCTCTGCTTCTGCTTCTGCTTCGTTTATTTGACTTCTCCTTATTTTCGTTTTTATGTTTACTTGATTTTTCTTTGCTCCTGCTTCTGCTGCGCTTACCTGTGTTCCTGCTTCGGCTCCTACTCCTGTGCTTTCTTTCCCGGCTTCGACTCCTGCTATGCTTTCTCTCTTTTTTGGAATCCCTCTTGTCGTCACGGTGTTTCTTCTCATCTTTGTCATCCTTGTGTCTTCTCTCCTCTGTGTCACCTTTACTTTTCCTTTCTTTTGACCTTTCTCTAGATCGATCTTTTTCCCTCTCACTCCCTCTTTCCTTATCATAATCTCTCTCTTTTTTCCGACTCCGTTCATTTTCTTTCTCTCGTTCCCTATCCCTGTCTCTTCTATCTCCTTTCCTGTCACGACTTCGACTCCGGCTTCTGTACCTGTCCCTGCTTCTGCTTCTCCTCCGTTCCAGTGAGCGGTCGGTACTTCGAGATCTCCGCCTTTCCTTTTCTCTCTCCTTTGCTTCCCGCTCCAATCTCTGCCGTTCTCGTTCTCTTTCTAGCTCTCTATCAAAACTAGATGATCCATGGCCTTCCCGATGGTGACTCCTGCTTCTGGATCTTCTGGGAGACCTCCTGGGACTGATGGATCTTGGCCTTGGAGACCTTTTAAAATAGAAGATATTCAGTATGAAACACCTCCTTCAAGGCAATTAAAAATTGAAAGAAATCCTCCTTGCAATTTATACTTTACATACACAGCCTGTATTTAATCTTAAACACCAAATATCATCTGATTATTTTAATCCACTAGCTTACATTAACTGTTGCCTTAAAACCTGTCTCAGTGAAAAGACAACATGCTGCTGGTAATAAGCAGTTCAATATTGAACTTTTGATATTCATTTTTAAAATAACGTTTATGTGACCTTGAACGTCTACGTTCTGCATGCCGGTCTATTTCTTCCATCCCCTCCTTGCCATCTTTCTTGATTTTTCTAGGTCTGCTTTTAATTTGCTGGTCAATGGCTTTCTGGACTGGCACAGGAATTCTTGGAAACAACGTGGAAAACCATTCAAGTTTAGTGAGGAAGGAACGAAGCATCTCCCCTATGGTCATAACGCAACCCCCACCTGCCTTCACATCCAGGTCCTGCAAAATACAAGCAAAAAATATCCTGATGGTCAAAAATATTCTTTACTGATTAAAAAAAATGCTGCTACATTACTGTCCTATTGAAGTCTCATGATTATGAAAGTTTACTTGTCTCATATTCTAACACATTTCCTTAGAGAAATTCAAACCCTGCACCCTTTGGATTTGGCAGAATGTTACAGACAGGGAATGGGACTTAATATATATGCATGCAGGCACACACTAATCCTGCAGCCATCTGGATGGTAAGGGACTGTCGATGAAGAGATTAATGCAAAATCCCCTTACACAGTCTGGTTATATGGTATCATCTTGCATTGTATTTAAATGCCACAAAGTTGAGAAGTCCTCTGAAACTACATTTAATACTGCATTTTGTGGATGTACAACTGTGTACCGTCATACCCAACCCTGTGGCCTAAATCATTTATGAACTACATCATTGCCTAGCTAAAAATGATCACAGAAAAACCTCTAGTACAAAATGGCATCCTAACAGAATTGGAAGCAATAGCAAACCAACTGCCATGAAGCAGTGAGGTTTCTAATTTAGAAATATGTAAAAAAAGAAATAAATGAACAAATAATTGGAAACGCATAATCCATGATGACCATTGTCTCTGAAAAGGGTCATTACCGCATGAAGGCCTTCTTGCTATGCCCTCTCACAGCTCAGGACATGTTAGTCAGCTATTGTCAGTCCCAAACCTATAGTGCAAGCACACAAGGAAAGTGAGATTTGTTATCTAAACAGGAAGAGAAAATCTGAACGTAAAACTGCTTGCACTCACACACATTTAAGTGTTCAGATATACAGTTTTTCCAAATATAATCGCTGCAGAGATCTAAAGAAGAAAAAGAGGAGTTAAACGTAGCACCTGGAGAGTACGTACAGTTAAACAAAATAAACATAAGAAGCATTTTGAAAAGTGACTCTGTGTCCTGGGAAGGTTTTCACAGCAGCATGACAAAAGTTCTGCTTCCACATATTTAAGAACTGGAGGGGAAAAAAAAATCCTGTAGGTTTAAATAATTCCATATATAAAAATTTGCTTCATCCTATTGAGCTTGACCAGGACCGGTAAGAAATTTAAGCAGCCCCAAGCAGTTTTTCTATATAACACAAAGCTACTGATAGCAGCTGGGAAAGAGACACTAATTTCAAAAATATAGTGGGAGATTTTAAACAACAAGAAACAAACACATCTTGATACCCAGTATCAGCAAAATCTGAAATGTATAAACTAAAAAATGTGCTTTGAATAATGAACCAGTTGAGAGCTGCACAATGCATTGTACTTGTGACTGCTTTACTGTCCTTGGAATTGACTTTGTGAGACCCTGAGAATGAAGCCACCCCAATCCTTCTCATAAATTACAGGCCAACGTTGCAGAGGAGAATTCATACCAGCTAGCCCCACCTGGGGGAGAAGGACATTACACTGATTCAAGCCAGAGACCAATTTTTGGTTTAATTCTTGTTAAAAATCTACTATAGCATGGGTTTACCTGAAATTACCAGCTGTTTCCTTTGCTCAGTGTTTTTGATACTTAGCATGAAAGAAGCCATTTAAAATAAATACACTTCATTGCAGTCAGACACAGGTATAATTAACACTATTTTTAATATCAGTATTTGGACATCATTTGCAACTACATTTGAAATTTCTTCAAAGTAGATGCCTACTGTCACACTGAAGATGGCAAATGATCCTTCCCGTTCTAGTCTTAAATTTAGGATGTAATTTAAAACCTGCTCAATAAATACAAACTGCAGCAGTATGTAGCAGACTGTGCATTCAACTTCATAACCCAAGAAACCTCACCCACCAGCTCCCCACTGTTTCACCAAACAGTAAATCAGGACTAGGATACAGAAGGTATTCTCTTATCTGACTGCAAAATAATGCAACCTCTTAACTCCATTTCTTCAGTTAGCAACTCATAAACAAAGACATTAAGGCCCCAGCAATAATGCCACCTTATGCAGCATTAAGGCTTTTTCCTTCTCTGAAGAAATCCTGGTTTGTTGTTCCAGGACATGAATAATAACCACAGAGACTTCTGGCAGTGTTTTCCAAGGTGAATGTTGGTTTTTACCAAGTAGTTCCCACCCTTTTATGTAAGCATCAATTCCTCCATCCCAGTAATGAATGGACAATACAAATTTAGCACTCCCATGTCTTACTACACCTTACCTAAAAGTAACTATGATTTTAAAAAACACACATTCACACAGCCTGCTGTCTGCATTCTGATTCAGTACACCTGTTCCACATGGCTTTGTAAATCTGATACAGTGACATCCTAACCAATGAAAAAATCTGTTAGATCTTCAAAATCTAAGAGAAATCACTCAGGTCCCAGCTCAAACCTGTTTCCTGCACTAATTTTAATGTACATAATGTAAGTAAGAGCATGACATTGCAACACTCAAACTACAGAAAATCCTATCAAGCAATGTTTAAGCCTAAAGCAGTAACATGAAAAGAAACAAAAGAAAACAAATTATTACCCTCGCCGACATACCTCTTCATCATCAAGAAAGGATTCAAACCAGTCCCATAGATCTGTAGGTGGCTGTGTGTACCTTTAAGCACAAAAACAATGGAACATTTTAATCCAGTTTTCTGCATACTAGATCAGTCATTAGTTGAGGATATGGACACTTACCTAATATACATAAATCCAAGAGCCCTAATATATGGGGAGTCTGTATGAGTGATAAGGCCCATCACTTGCTTACGAGTGAGCTTCAGTGTAAATAATTTGTAGAGCAGACAAAAAGCAGTAGACACAATTCCTCCAGTTCCAACACCACGCACCTTTCAAAAGCAGAAAGTTAGGTGAGGGTGCAGGAAGTCACAAAGACATTATCCCAAACCTACAAAAGAATATGAGAACTAACACAGGATAAAATCTAAATCTACAAACAAACCTATGTGGGAAAAGTAACACTACTCACTACTTACATCCACAGTTTTGGAAGTGAGAAGAATGTATCTCCTCTTTGTAATAAATATTTTACATCTAGAGGCTGAGCCAACATACAAGCACATTTTATCTATGCTTTGGAAAGTTATTCACCAGACAGAAAAATTTAAGAAGGCACGTACTTCTACTTACCCCTCCACACATCCCTGTCTGGCCTGCTGTTTTTCTGCTGCCCTTTTCCCATGGTTCAACATGAGTGACCTGAAAGGGTGAAGGGGGACAGGAGGAAAGAAAGAAAATTACAATTACAACCTCTGTAATGTTTAGGTAACCATACAAGCCTATTTAACAATGGATATCCTAAACCAATCTTAAAAAACTGTCTTCTAGCAAATTCAAGATCAAGTCTGCTTTGTCATTAAAGCAAAGCACTTGGCTTTTTTAATTATCACATTAAGAAATTACAGTCAAAATCTTGAATGAAATTCAGAACAAACAAATCCCATAACCCCAAAGGAAATATCCATGCTTATTCTACACTCCATGTACTTTTGAACACTTTATGAATAAACTCCATCTTTACTATTTCCTTGGGGGATTAAACAACTGTCTTTATTTAAACCATCTCCTCACAAGTTTAGTGATAACTGCTGATGACAGCTACAAAAGTCAAAATATACAGCCTCATATTCCTGTCTCATTTCCCAAGTGAACTTAATGAGATTTCTTTTATCACTTACTATTAGGACAAAAGAAATATATTTATCAAGGGTAGTATTTTAACACAAAGTCAATGTTTCTTCTCTTAAACTGCAGTGATGTTCTTAGACAAAATGATTCCTAAGTACAAACAAGTAAAATTTGACCAAGACAAATCCTGTGAAATACATTTAGGGATCAGTGCACAAACACAGTTAATCAAAACCATTCCTAAAACTTGACAACAAGAGCCATAAACAAGCTCAGAACCATGTAACTGCCTATGCTACACTTGAAATTCAGAGAAGCAATATCTGGCTCAATAAACAAGTATATTTCCTAAACACATTAACTTAAAATATATGTGAAAGACAAAAAAGGATACAGTGGTGCTACCTACACTGGATTGCGAATGAGGGTTTGTGCTGTATGGTACTTCACAAATTCAGATTCTTTAACAATACATGAAATAAAACCAGTTATGTGCACAATCACATGAAATGGGAGATACACGAACAGCAGAAGTTGCTGAACTGTTTGTTTGGGGTTTTTACAGTTGCTGTCTTTGCCAAACAGGAAATCTGAGAGATGCCAATACCGTAGAATTCAAAATCCACTATGACTTCCTGTACTGTTAGCATGAGAAGTTCACAAATACTGAATAAATATTACTGCATATCCTTCTGGTTATCCAGCACTGCCTCTCACAGGAAATAAGTATTTTTTAGTCAAAGGATTGAGTATAACACTATCAGAAATGCTAGTCTTCAACCTTTTAAACTATATTCAATGTAAACATGCTGGTTTTGACAGGTATCAAAACAAACAACAAAACCCTGGAAACAATATAATTTCAAAAAGGAGTATTTCAAATTAAGACTGCTCTGTATGCTTAACTTGTTGGAAATGCACAGATGAAATGAAGCTGAGGACATGCACATGGTGTTAAGGTCAGGGATAAAGAAAGAGGAAGTCCTGCAGTTCGTAGATACAGAACTGAAACAAGAGCCCAGAAGTACAAATGAATTATTTCAAATATCTGGACACAATCCGTATCTTCAAAGACGGTCCTTATCACTAGCTGCTTGTGTGATTTACAATCACCTTTCCTGATAATCCAGCACCCAGCATTCTAAAATTTTCTAGAAGAGCCACTTGTTTCTTAGACAGACAAATACACTTGAAAATACAGCTGCTATGACAGGTATCACACTCATTAAAAGTAAAAACAAAAACAACAACTAACACAAAAACCCACAGCAATTATTCAGGAATCTTAAAACATGAAGACAATTGAAACCTCCTTAATATCAGTGAAGCAGCTTAACCATCAGGTTATCTTCTCCCTCACAGCCATTACTCATGAGTGAGTAAGGGGCTGAGTTTTCTCTTTATTTAGCATGCAGTTTTGAGTCACTGAGTGTCAAGTTCAGTAAAGAAATCAGATCAATATGCAGATTTTTAATGGCATGTCAAAATTCTTTCTAAATTTAAAATAAAACCACTTTTGGAATGGAACAGTAGGCCAAGCAAATGAACTATTTGACCCATTGCTGCTGAGCTCTGCCAGTACAAAGATGATGAATTCCATCAAATATTTTTTAGTGCATCTGAAGGGGTTCACTTTAAAAACAGAGCAAGATCTCAAATTTCCTGAAAATATGTTTCTTTCATAATTTTTTCAGCTCTGAAAATCAACTGCGTAAGTAAACTCTGCTACTTTCTATTCAGATAGTCACGAGTCTCTCACACATGCAGCATGTAGTAAATTAACTGCAGAGATGCTGCCGACAATATATGTTACACTAAATATTAGGAGAAATAAATAAACAGCTCCAAATGACAGAGCACAGGCAGAGAAATGTTATCTTTACGTGAAAAAACAGAGGATAAGTAAGTGCAAACTGCCAGAAATCTCAAAATACTGTGGTGGAGTTATTTTTCACAATTATAGCGCCTTAAGTAACTTGAGTTGCCTTGGATAAATGAAACAAAAAGACTACCTTTGGTTTTTATTTTATTTATTTCAAATATACTGAAATCTACCAACTGACACAATAACATCAAGCAAAATGAATTGATCTGAAGAAATATACGACCAAAACACAGGTGACTAATTGAATTATCTAAGCTTGAATTCTCTAAATTTTGGTCTCGTTATCAGAACAACGAAAGTGGCTGCGTTGATTAGCATTAATTATGCATACCTCTACCTGGGAGAGTGGCTTGACGGAAGCCTCGGTGCAAAACTGATTCAATCCTGCTAACAAAACAAGAACCGAGACATGGGTGTCCCGATACAGACCATTCATCTCCCCAGCACATCCTACCTAACGCCGAGGGAGAAGCACTAAAACGACCTCGTTAAGCCGCACGCCGAGCTACGGCGGAGGGAACGCTAACCTGGAAGTGAGAAGGGAAGGCACACGCACACACCTGCGCTCAGCACGGTCCCTCCGGAGCGGGTACAGCTCCGGCCGCGGCTCCGCGCCGTGCCCGCTCTCTCCGCCTCAGGCCTCCGCCGGCCATTTCGCCCCCACCGCCCCGGCTCTCGCCGCCCTCCTCACACCCAGCGCACAGCTCCGCGATTCCGAATCCGCCGCGGAACACGCCTCTCGGGTGAGGCGGAGAAGGCAGAGCCTTGGATTCCTTCCCCCAGCTCAGCGACACAAGCGGTATTTACTCCCATCCCTCAACGCCAAGATAAGGGGCGAAAAGGCGCGGGCCGCAACCAAAGTGGGCCCGGCGCCAGCGCGGCCCGCGGGCTCACCTTGAAATAGATCTCGTCCACCACTTCGTGGTACGTCTTGAGCTCGTAGAGCTGCACCTTGAAGTAGGGAGACGAGAGGATGTTGGTGAGGATCATGGGGTTCAGGTTCATGGTCTTTTCGTTGCCCCACAGCGGCAGCACGTTGCCCTGCTTGCCCGAGGCCGCCGGCTTGGGGCCTCCGCTCTGCAGCGGCTGCTGCACGGGCGGGACGGCGCCGGGGCCGGTGAGTGCGCGGCGGGGCCGGGCCGGGCCGGGAGCTGCCCAGCACAGGGACGGGGCTCTTCTCAAACCTCTCCCGAGGGCTGCCCCGCCTCGCCCCCTCAGTGCCGCATGGCACTTGAGGGACTCCCTCGGGATGCTCCCACAGACCACCACAGGGACACCTCCGTCACAGGGACCCGGGATGGTCCCATTTAACCCCACAGGGACACTCCTATCCACAGGGACCCGGGATGGTCCCATTTAACCCCACAGGGACACTCCTATCCACAGGGACCCGGGATGGTCCCACTGACCCCCACAGGGGCACTCCCATCACAGGGACCCGGGATGCTCCCACTGACCCCCACAGGTCATTGGGGGTCCATTGGGACCCTATCCATTGGGACCCGGGATGGTCCCAT
Source organism: Cinnycerthia olivascens (assembly GCA_035048155.1). Taxonomy (NCBI): domain Eukaryota; kingdom Metazoa; phylum Chordata; class Aves; order Passeriformes; family Certhiidae; genus Cinnycerthia; species Cinnycerthia olivascens. Next base: position 21,453,210 of record JAWWMU010000005.1, on the reverse strand, counting down.
TTAACCCCACAGGGACACCCCTATTGTAGGGACCCAGGATGGTCCCATTTAACCCCACAGGGACACCCCTATCCATTGGGACTCGGGATGCTCCCATTTAACCCCACAGGGATACCCCCATCATAGGGACCCAGGATGATCCCACTGACCCCCACAGGGTCACCCCTATCCACAGGGGCCTGGGATGCTCCCATTTAAACCCACAGGGTCACCTCCATTCATAGAGACCCAGGATGCTCCCACTGACCCCCACAGCGACACCCCTATCCTTTGGGATTCGGGATGCTCCCACTGTCCCCCACAGGGTTATCCATAGCCCCCGAGGTCTGCCAGCACCACCGTGGGGTCACACCCAGCTCTAGGAACCCAGGATGTCCCCTGTTCTCCCCTAAGCCAAACACCCCCCTGGAAGGGATGCTTGTTCCCCCGTGAGGATGGGGCAGCTCTGCTGGGGTCCCTGTGCCACTGCTATGGTTGTTGACATTCCCTATCCCACAATACAGGTTTCACTGCAGAGCCTGGACAGGTGGAGGCAGCAGCGTGGCTTATTTTTTAAAAGCAATTCAGTAAACAAAGTATTTGATTTCTGTCAAGCAATGCATTTGGGGCGAAGGGAGGATAAGGGCATCCTCCAGCAGGATCTCAGGCTGTTGGAGGTGAAGCTCGTTGTGGATGAGTTGTTCTAAGATCCCTGAGTTTTTAGAGCTTTGTGGTGGAGCAGCTGGCGGATAAACGTGTGTTGGGACACAGGCAGCAAAATCTTGGGTTAACATCCTACCTGAGCACTGTTCTCATCCAGGATGCAGAAAAATCTGCTCTTTCTTGCAGCGAGGAAGAGGCAGGAGGACAGTGAGACACAGGACCAAGCTCCTACCTTCCCTGCAGCCTCCCCTGGCCTCTGGCAGCTGCCTGTGAGTTGATGTTCAGGCAAGGATGAACATTAACTAACTGCAGGCTGGAAACAGTAACCAACAGAACTAAAAACTCAGAATTCCCGCCTCAGTTCTCCCTAGAATGTTGTTTTGCAGCTTCCAGAGTTCTCCCACTGTCAGAGAAAAATCACATTCCTGATGGACTGAAACGATTGGGGCACTCAGTCTCGTTGAAAGAATAAATTGCCAAATTATCACAGCCCCTCAACTGTGAGATTCATCATTCCTCACATCTTTGGAACACACAAACTCATGGATAGAACAGCAGGAGATTAACTGGGTATTACTAATTGCTAATCACAAAGGCTATCGGGGTAAAATTAGAAAGGGAATTTTGTAGGAACCCAACCCCTTTTGCTCAGTGCTTCCAGGATTTAGTTTTCACTTTTTTTAGTGGGCAGAACCTTCAAGCAGTTTTTTGCTAGAAAAAGGACCTTGTTTTTTTTTTTTTTTCCCTGTTTTTGATTAGCAAAATGCTACAGCCACAGAAGATGGGCACGCCAGCAAACTAAATCCAATTAGTGTGCCTCGAGCTAAGCAGCAGCCAGTTATTGTCTGTGACAATTCACTGTCACTGAGACTGGTTTCTGCTCAGTCTGTGACCTGTGAGGACATGGGGGAGATGCTGCTGCTCACCTGGATGGATCTGCTGCAGGGTCTGCCTGTGCTGACCTCTCCTGGGTGGGACAGGGCAGCCTGGCCCCAGCCTGGCCAGAAAGTGTTTGCTGAATGCATCTGGGTTATCCACATGGCCTTGCCTTGCCTGGAACTGGTGTTTGAACGTGGAAACTCTTCTTAAAGTGTTCCTCAGCTCACGGGAAGATGACACTTCAAGTATTGCCAGGCTGGCTCAGCTGAGCTGGGGCTGCCTGTGCCTGCACTTGTTCCCACCAGTTGCTGTACGAGCTTCAGTCTGAAGGTGTTTGTGTTCACCAGCCAAAAACTGGGATCTCCAGGGTATATGGAAGTCCAGACCAGATCCAGGAGTAAGAGGAGGTGTAAAGAGTGTCAGGCAGCAGCTCCATCTCTGCTGTGGCCTCACCAAGCTTTTTTTAAGCTTTTAGGCATTTTTAAACTCAGTGTGAGGTCCCAGTGACTTCACCCTGCTACTGGCTCTGCTCTAAGCTAAAGGTTTCGCTCAGGACCTGCAGATGTCCCCTCCTCTGAAGTTTTCTTCTTACTCTTAATGGAGTTGGGATGTTGCTAACACCTTACCAGCATCTTATCCTGTATGTGTGACAAACAAAAACCCCTCTGGATCCCTGGTGATGCCGTGTCCCTTCACCCACAGGTCGTGTCCCCACAGTAGGTGCCCAAGGTGCTGATGTGACACCCACCACTGCCTGCTCCTTGCCAGGGCTATGGGGAAACTGCAGAGTAAAATCAGCTTCCATACCACCAAATACAGGTAAAGCAGTGCTGGGAGATCAAGTCTTGTTAATAAATCAGGTGTGAGAGTGAAGAGAGAACACAAATGACCAGACAATATAGCAAGCACAGGGGTTTGGTTTCATTACTGAATGTTTGAATCAGGTTTTCGTTTCTAACCCTCATTTCTAAAATCTGTTTGGTATCTTTGGAGGGCTGAAATCCCAAATGTTGGTCACAGGAATGGCCAAGCACATAACCATGGCCAATGATTGTGCTCTGTGATGGCTGAGGCAGAGCTCTGAAGGGGAACAGCACCAGGAGTGGCTCTTTGGCCCAAATACCCAAACTGCTTTGTTGTGTCACCAGCTTTCATGGCCAAGATGAAATAATTCAGTCCCTGGCAGCAGGGAGAGGCATCTCTGCCTGGAGAGCAGCATGGGGTGGCAGGGGGGGACTTGTGACCAGGGAGGTGTCACAGCAAAGAGCAGCAGAGTCTGATCCATGTGAGTGACTGTGGAGACTGATGAGGTCAAAACCTCTTTTCTTCTTTGCACCAGCACAGAGCGAGCAACAATTAAATATTCAGCAGCTCTAGAGCTGGGATAGGTCTGCTCCATCTCACTCACAGCCTCTCTGTGGCTTTCTAAGACAGATGTTGTTATGTCAGAAGATGCCAGAGGTGCCAGAGAGTGGCACCTGACCTCTGCCCGCCAACCCCTGCAGTTCCCACTGCTGTCCCTGTTCCCTGCAGGGCCGATGGCACCGTGGGACAGGTGGGACCCTCTGGAGCCTCCCAGCAGCACAGCTCCACTCACACCGACGCTGTCACCTCTGTGGCTGCTCTCAAACCAGATCTGTGTGTGTCAGGAGGAAGGGATAAGGTGAGGTATCCTCTGGGACAGGAAAATATACAAGAGCTTCACAAATAAGGTTGAAATGTGAGCTTTGAACATTTCCATGGATGTTGGTCCCTGGATTTAGAAAGGAAAAATGAGCTTAAGAGTGAGGGCATGCACTGAAGCACATGGAATCAAATTTTGTAACTTCTCCAGAGCTCATATCACATCAAATGCTCCCACCCAGGCTTGGGATTGCCAGACTGACTCTTACCTCACCTGTCTCTAAGGACAGCTGTACACGCTCTAGGAGCTGAAAACCAGAGGAACCTGTTCCCTGTCCTATGGACTGTGCACAAGTCTTCACATAAGCAAGAATGTGAAAAATCCTCCCTGCCCTGCTCTCATGCTGACCCCCGTCCCTGCCCCATCCCTGCAGAGCGTGGCTGTGTCCAGCTGGAGATCCGGGGCTGCCCTGCGCCGCTTCATCGGCCACGAGCATGAGGTCACCAAGGTGAGAGCACTGGGGTCCCCCTCAGGAGCTGGAGAGCCAGGAATGATGGAGCATTGGTTTATCATCCACAGAGAAAGGTGGGATCAGGGTATTCCTGGGGATGGTTGGGCTTGATGACCTTAAAGGTCTTTTCCAGCCTTAATGATTCATGATTCTGTGATCAGAACCATTTGGTTTTTCCCGAGGTCCAAACATACTTTGGGAAGCAGCATAGAATGGTGCATTCAGACTAAACAGGGCTGCAGCAGGTCTGGATGTGAACTTGTCTTTCCCTCCAAGAGACTGTAGCAAAAGCTCAGGACGAATTATGAGGTCAGGCTTTTGATGCAGAGATGCACTTTTCTTCAGGCCTCATTCTTGTAGACTTGATGTTATTCCACAAATCAGCTATACCTGGCTGATATATTCTGGGAATACCCATGCCATGTGCCATGACTGGCATATTCTGGGAATAGCAGGGCTTTAATTTCCTTTCTGGGATTGGAATGACAAAGCCAAACAGGCTCCTGGGAGAGCAGACATGCTGAGGGGCTGTAGCTGTGTGTGGTGTGGCCAGTCCACCTCCGCAGGGAACAGCCCCCGTGAGTCCCCTGGGCTGTGGGTACTGAAGAGACAAAGGGGGCTTTGTTTACCTCAGTGCTCAAAACAACTGTGCACTAGGCTTGTTTGGGTTTGTAAGGAAGTTTTTCCCATGAAATGGATGGTTTCTAAGAACAAGACCTGAGGGCACTCATCCACCATCCCTGGCTGTGAGGGGATAAGGGACAGAGTTGGGAGGCCAGGCTCTCCCCAGTCATGTTCCTGCATGTGTTGGGCTGTGGCAGGACAGCAGCAGAGTTGTGCTCTCCCTGTGAACTGGGTAGGAGGATGAGCAGCTTTTCCTCGTGGTCCTTGGCAGGTCACCTCAGCCCTTGACTCCAACAGAGTCTTCAGCGCATCTCGGGACAAGACAGTGATGATGTGGGAGCTTCAAGGGACTTCAGGGCCAAGCCAGCATTTCCCAGGACATGACCTGGTTGTTACGGGACTGGCTGTGAGCCCAGGTGAGGGACAACACTCTCCCAGTCCCCAGGGACTGACTGACAGTCTTTCCTGCCTTATTTTTGATGTCTACTTGTGGTTGCAGATGCCTCCCAGCTGTGCACAGGCTCCCGGGACAACACTGTGTGCAAGTGGGACACTGAGACTGGGGAGTGTCTGGGCAGAGCTGCAATCTCCAGGAATCTGGTAGGATCTGCTGGTTCCTCAAATCCCATCCTAACATCCCCCTGCCTGTATGGTTATTTCACACACGGAGCTGTGCAGAGAGAATTTGCTGGGAGCTTGGTGCCAAAGGGAGCCCTTGGGACACTGCACCTGGGCAGGCTCAGCTTGAGGCTCATTACTCTTCTCCAGGTAACAACAAACCCAGGAGCACAAAGGTATAAAGGGACTCATGGCAATTTATCAATGCTCTCAGAGCTATTTAGAAGCACACAGAATCATGGAATCTTTGAGGTTGAAAAAGACCTCTAAGATGGAGTTCAGCTATTCCCCCAGCACTGCCACAGCCACCACAAACTCATGTCCCCAAGTGCCACATCTACCTGTCTTCTAAATCCCTCCAGGGATGGAGACTCCACCACTGCCCTGGGCAGCCTGAGCCAATGCCTGACCACCCTTTCAGCAAAGAAATCTCCCTCAATATCCAGCCTAAACCTCCCTTGGCACAACTTGAGGCCATTTCTTCTCATTGCTTGTTCCCTGGGAGCAGAGCCTGACCCCCACCTGGCTGCACCTTCCTGTGAGGGAGTTGTGGAGGGCCCCCTGAACCTCCTTTTCTCCAGGCTGAACAAGCCCTGTGCAGTGGGGCTGCATTCTCTCCTGTAACAGCCCAGAGCTGGTGTGGGTACCACCCTCTGGTGCCTGTGCTGTCCCTGCTCCCGTGGCTCTGTGTCCTGCTGCTGGCACCTCCCAGCCTCAATCACCTCCAGTAGCCCCACTGGGACTGCACCTGACAGAGGAGCAGGAAATGTCTTCATCCAACATTTCCAGCTCTCAATCTGGCAGGAGGAGGGAGAGGATGGGAGCTCAGTGCTTCTATCCTCAGGCAGACACAGCCTGGGCTGCACACAGAGGTGGCTCCTGCTCATCCTTCCCTCTCTGCAGGTCACACACCTGTGCTGGGTGCCTGGGGAGCCTTATGTCATCCAGACCTCAGAGGATAAAACCACCAGGTAAATTCTCCCTGTGGCCAGAGAGAAGAGAGGTGCAGCCTGGGGCTCGTGGGGCTGTTGTGTGGTTGGTTACCATGGCCATCGCTGGTGTGGCTAAAAGCCACCTGCCAGCTCACCTGGACCTTGGAGTGCAACCTCCAGCCAGGGACAGGGGCTGGGAGCAGCACTGGGCAGTGACTGTGGGTGAAAAGGAGAATTTGTGAGAAAACAAGCTGGAGAGTGATCCAGCATGGATAAATGCAGGGACGCAGGGAGAGTTTGGGAGCAGCCAGGGCAGAGCGCACGGGCACAGCCGGGATGTGCAGGAGAGCACAGAGGGAAACCATCGCGGTGATGATGCCTGAGGGTGTCCTTGGCCTCTGCTGTTCCCTGCAGGGTGTGGGACAGCCGGGAGCTGCAGGTGGCACACACGTTCCCAGCCAAGCAGCACATCCAGACGTGCTGTGACGTGAGCCAGGATGGGCGGTACTGCCTCAGCTGCAGCAGCGGCTCCGCCGGCCACGGCGCCGAGGCCACCGTGAGTGCCGGGCAGCAAGGACGGGGCTCCTGTTCCCTTTCCCTCCCGTGCCCATGGCAGACAGGGAGAGCAGCACATCAGTGCTCAAGGGTCTGAGTGCTCCCACTGCCTTGCCCTTGGGCTGGTGTCTTCCTGCCTGTCCCTCTGGAAGTTCTGCTCAGGGAGTATCAGCAAATACTCTTCTTAGCAAAAGCACTGGGATTTGCCCCATCCCTGGAAGTGTACAAGGCCAGGTTGGATGGGGCTTGGAGCAACCTGATCTAATGAGTGCCCATGGCAGGGAGTTGAAACTCTAAGGTTCTTTAAATTTCCTTTCACCTCAAGCCAGTCTGGAATTTCATGTCTGGAAAAAACAATGGATGGCATTGAACACAAGGTTCTTGCAGAAAGCCTCTAAGGGATCCCTTGCTCCAGGTGTTTCCAAATCAGGGATTCAATCCTGCAGGTTTTCAGCCCTGTGTGTGAGAATCAAGAGGATGAAACTATCCCATCCCAGGGTGGGCAGGTCTGAGGCTGGGAGCAGGCTGGACACTTCTTACCTGCTTGCACAGGTGTTGCCATGTGCTCAGTCACCAGTGGTGAAAATCCTTTGGGCTTTGATGTTCTCCAGGGCTGTGAGCATGAGCAGGGACACGGGCAGTAGTCATGGCACTCTGAGGAGCTCTTTAATCCAAACCACCTTCCTGTCTCAGTAAAACAACTCCTTGCTGGCAGAGCTAGGGCTCTACCACAGCCTGTTTCCTGCAGCTCTGGGACCTGAGGCAGACCAGGGGCCGAGTGTGTGAGTACAAAGGGCACTCCCAGACCACCACCTCGTGTGTTTTCCTGCCCCGGGGCCCTACGCTCGCCCCCAGCATTGCCACATCCTCCAGGGACAGCACGGTGAAGGTCTGGGACCAAGACACTGCAGGTAGGGGAGGCTCCTGCCCACTCCGTGTTCCTTTCTCCTGAATAACAAACCCACTTCCCTCTGTTCTGTCTTCCGGTGGTGATGGGCAGGGTGAGTGCTGCAATCTCTGGAGTTTACTTCAAGCCAGCTGCAGGGCAGGGTGCAGAAATGCCCCAGGGCAAACCCAGGGCTCAACAAACATGAAGGAGCTGCATGTCAAGAGATGACAGGGGTTCTCCCTCAGCTAAAAGGAAGAATTACCAGGCAGCTTTTAAAGATACATCCAAGTTAAGCCATGAAAGGACAAATTATAAAAATAAAAAAGAACAGGGGAACTCCAGAGATTTCTGCAGATACAAGTAGAAAGTTGTAAGGAATAGAATCAGAGGGCCAGTCACCCAACACCCTCTTTTTGGTTGTCCTCTTGAAGGGGAATCACGGGCATTTTGTGGTTAAACCTGGTGGTGAGGGTGAGTTCCCTCCCTGAGCTGGACACAAAGGTGTTTGTTTGCCTGCCAAGTCCTGCCATGGCAGCAGGTTCTTAGTAACCCTTGTGCTGCAGGCAGAGACCTCTTGGGAGCCGTTCAGGTTCAGGTTCACAGCATTAGACACTCCCCGGGGCTAAGCCCCTCTCCAAGGGAACTCATTTAACGTGGGCTGAAAATAGAAACCTGAGGCTGCAGAGAAGGACCTTCTGTTCTACCTGTTCCTTAGCCTGGTGCCTGTGCACCCAGGGTGGCTGTGGGGCTGGCAGCAGCTCTGATCCTCTTTCCTTCCCAGCTGGGTGAGCCATAATCCAGCTGCTCTGGGAAGGGGGCAGGTCAGCAGGAGAGGCAGCTGCCTGTGGGTCCAGGCCAAGTGCAGCTCTGTTTGCAGCTCAGCCTGGGCCGGGGTCTCTGCACAAACTGTCTCAGGGGATTTAATAACAGATACAAACAGAAAGGCTCATGTGACACTGGTTATTGTAGATCTTATTTCTCTCTTTCCCTTTTGGAGATTCATCAAAATGCCATAGTGAGTCTAGCACAGCCCTTAGGAACACTGTAAGAAATTTGGGAGAAAAAGGTATATTGGAAATGGCTCCAGGCACGCCCTGCAGCTCTGCCCAGTAGGGTCTGTAAGTGCATCCAACCCTGTTTCCTCTCCTGGGAAGGGGCAGAGCCTGACCCCAGTCTGGATCCCTGTCAGCCACTGCCTGACTGGGCAATGCACAGGGGTGAGAGTCTCTCTTCCAGGGGCACCTCCCAATGTGTTGGATGTGTGGATCCAGGGCAGTGAGGGCAGCAGCTCACCCACCTCAGGCAAGCAGAGCCAGGAGGTGGCAGATTGGTGTGGCCCTGCCCGATCTCGGCAAAGCCAGCATCCCGCCCTTGTCCCTTCCCTTGCAGCCTGCCTGGCCACGCTGTGCCTCGAGGGCTCGGGCCCGCTGGCCGCCTGTGACAGCTCCACCCTGCTCTGCGCCAGCTCCAGCTCCGGCATCCACGTGCTCCGTGTGAGCGGCGGTACACAGCTGGCCCTGGAGGAGGTGGCAGCGTTCTGAGCACTGCAACCCCTGTCACAGACTGGCCCTGGAGGAGGTGGCAGCGTTCTGAGCACTGCAACCCTTGTCACAGAGTGTCCCAGGAGGAGGTGGCAGCGTTCTGAGCACTGGAACCCCTGTCACAGACTGTCCCAGGAGGAGGTGGCAGCGTTCTGAGCACTGCAACCCCTGTCACAGACTGGCCCTGGAGGAGGTGGCAGCGTTCTGAGCACTGCAACCCCTGTCACAGAGTGTCCCTGGAGGAGGTGGCAGCGTTCTGAGCACTGGAACCCCTGTCACAGACTGGCCCAGGAGGAAATGTGACCCCCAGGAGCTCCCTGGATGGTGTGCAAGCAGGGACTCTGTGCCTGTGGGATATGACAGCAGGGCTGGGGGATTTGCTGGTTGGTCTGGGGGTGATAGGGAGGCACCAGAGCTGTCCCAGAAAAAAGTCTGGATGGTTTCAGGCCAAGCTCTTGCTCCTGACTGAGCCTCTGCATTTTCCTTACAAAGCCTCCCTGCAGCCAGAGGCACGGGATGGGCAGAGGGAGGAGGTGAGACACCAGGACCAAGGGACAGATACTTGAGCACCAGGCTGAGCACACACAGCTAGACCCGGGCCTGGACCAGAGGAGACTGCAATTAAATAATTCTTCTATGTTAGTTGGTGCCCTCTCATTCCATCATATTTTCCCTGGAAGGAATGTGCTCATGTTCCCAAGGAACAGACAGCTACTCTCCAGCTGACAATAGGGAGGTGAATCCATCTTCTCTTTACTCCTGAAGGTTTTCATCCAATCACAGAATATCCTGAGCTGGAAGGGTCCTCCAGGATCCTCCAGCCCAGCCTCCTGGAGCTCTGGCAGCCTCGGGGCCGTGCCCATTCCCTGGGCAGTGCCCAGCACCCTCTGGGGGAAGAACCTTG
>JAWWMU010000005.1:21419115-21440741 GCA_035048155.1 Cinnycerthia olivascens | reverse complement strand
GGGAGCAGGAGCTGGAGGGGATGGGGAGCAGGAGCCGGAGGGGATGGGGAGCAGGAGCCGGAGGGGATGGGGAGCAGAAGCCGGAGGGAATGGGGAGCAGGAGCCGGAGGGAATGGGGAGCAGGAGCCGGAGGGAATGGGGAGCAGGAGCCGGCGGGGATGGGGAGCAAGAGCCGGAGGGAATGGGGAGCAGGAACCGGCGGGAATGGGGAGCAGGAGCCGGCAGGGATGGGGAGCAGGAGCCGGAGGGGATGGGGAATAGGAAACGGCGGGGATATATGATTTATAGTTGTTTACATAAGGTTGTTTACATAATTACATGTGAAAAGAACAGCCTAATCATGGTAATCCCAACGTTTTTGTCATTCTTTGAATAAAACTCAGATCAGGTCTACCCCTGCTAAATTGGGACTCAAAGACCACTGAAAACAGCAAACTTTGTGATTGGATGTATTATGAAGTGCTTCAGAAAATAAGAGTTAACTTTTTATTTCAGCGTTGCCAGAATACCATGGATAAGAACTTTCCAGAAGAGTTTACACAAGTTATTAGATTTGATCCTCCTTTGTACAAACAACGCTACCAGTTCGTTAAAGATTTAGTGGAGAAATACAAACCTAAGAAGGTTGGTATGTTTTGTCCCTTTAGATGATAAACTTTGAAGTAAGTTGCCACTTGGCATCTCAGGAAGACTAAATGTGTAAATAACCTGTTGACCAAATTTCTGAACTATAGTAGTGAAGGAGCTGTTAAAACTGAATGGCCTTAGCAGGTACCCTGTGATATCTTGTTTTTCAGGGGTGCATAAAATTACTGTTACTAGATGGGAAGAAGAGAATGTTTAAACAAGGCAAATGCCTTAGACTGTTTCTGAAAAGTAGTGGGCATTCTGTTTTTAGTTTAATGCTGCAGAATTTGGTTCCAGTTGCTTTCCTCATAGTTGATTTTTGCTTTCCAAAGCTGTTAGTTCCGTGTAGTGTATCAGGTTTATCTTATCATTTACAGGGATGGTCTCAGATGAGAAGACACTGAGAGTGTGGGATTATGTGGAGCTAACTCATCTTCACTTTCTTAAGGTCTTGTGACTCTCCACTTGTGTCCCTCCAATCTTTTCTTTCATTACTCACTGTGAAAAGTTAAATAATTTAAGTAACATTCTGTAGTGTTTGCTCTCTTCTGCATCCTTCTCACTTCCTTCCCCAAAAGATCATCTCAAGCCTGCAGTATTTAACCCTTAAAAAACTGATGTTAATGTCTTAGTGGGCATGTGAGAAACTGATGCACCTGCATTACTTATGGAATCATGCTTCTAGTAGCTAATAAAAATCTAATCCAGTCCATGGTGCTGTGGCACTGTAATCTGCTTTCAAATAGAACACATTCACCAGTGTTGCATCTGTCTTTAAAGGTTTGAGTTTTCTGATTCAGGATGTGAAAGGGATGGGAGGGTGAACTTTCTGTTTGCACAGATGGTAGATAAACTGGATAGAAACAACTCAGGATTTTCACAAGGGCAACACCAGTGTGCTTCAACCTTGAGCGGGCCTGAGAAAGAACAGTGGGGGTTGGTTTACATACTCAGTTATCTCTTCAGCTTACAGGAAAAAATGTCTATTATTTGACTTCATGGTCTGAATATCCCCAGAGTTGCCCACTTAAGCATTAGACTGAGCCTGTAAACTTGTTTTGTGCAGATTCTTTGCTGCTAACTTGGCTGCTGGTGAGCCTGTTCTCAATGTTTTGGAGGGAGAGCAGACCAGTGAAAAGCAGTGGTGAATGTGAAAATTGCTGCAGCTTTTACACTTTGAGTCATACCTTAGTGTTAGTCATGTGGAAGACATCCCTCCAGAGTCAGTGGGATGTCCTACATGCACTTATTTATAGCTGTTTGTAGTAACAAAAGGTTAATTATTTTTAAAAAATCTTGCAGGATCTTCATATACGTTTTTTAAAAAGAACTTTCGAATCTGCATCTATCCTGTTGCTTGCAGCTGTAAATTTTAGTTATGATTCCGAAATGCTTTTTCATTAAAAAGTTATTTTGATAAGTATGGAATATTAATTTTATGCAGGCTTCTGACATTACTTAGACATATATAGCATTTATACATTTTTTAATATCTAATTTACAGGTGGCAGATTTAGGATGTGCTGATTGCAGCCTTCTCTGGATGCTGAAATTCTGCAGTTGCATTGAAGTGTTAGCTGGGCTAGATATCTGTGCAAACGTAATGAAAGAGAAAATGTAAGCTCTTTGATTGTTTGGAGGTTTGTGTTTGTCTTGACCCAGTGGTGGGGTGAATTGACCCTGGCTGGAGCCAGGAGCTCACCAAAAGCTGCTCTGTCACTCCCCTTCCTTGGCTGGGCAGAGACAGAAAATACAACCAAATATTAATGAATTAAGGGCAGGAGGAGATCATTCATCAGTTACCATCAAGGGCAAACCAGACTTGACTTGGGGAAATTGGTTGAATTTCTTGTCAAAATCAGAGTGGGATAATAAGAAGTAAAGCAAATTTTTAAAAGCACCTTCTCCCTACCTCTCAGTCCTTCATGGATTTAACTTTATTGCCTGTTCTCTGCCTCCTCTCCTGCAGTGTTGCAGAGAGCTGAGGAGTGGGAATTACAGTCAGTTCATTACAGTGTTAGGAATATCTATGTATGACATTATTGTCTTCAGAAAGATCAACTTTGATCTCTTTGAAATGTACATGTGTGGCTGTTGGACACACAATGACACACATGGGCACTTTTTGGTGAAGGAGGCATAAAACTATTTATTAAAACATCTGACTCCATATTTATAGTATTTCCACACAGACCAGGGATTGGAGGAGAAGGTTGGCACCTCTCCCATCCCGTTGGTCAAGACATCTGCCCATCAGTTGTTTTTTACTCCAAGAGAAAGTATGGAAACAGCTTCATCTTAACATAAACATGCTTCTAATTCTAACACCTGTGTGTGAGAAAGAACTATGAACTATGAAAATCATCAGGTTGTAAAGTGCATCAGAAAACTGCAGAAAATCAGAGTAACATACATGGAACTTTTAGTGACCGTGGTGGGACTTCTTGTTAATGATTTTGGAATGAGAAGGTCAGCTCAGTGTGTCAGTGTGTGGTTTAGAACCTCCCTGAAATGAGGGGTTTATGTGATCTTTGAAGCATTGGTCTGATGGATGAACATGGGTTTCTTGAAAGCAAATTAATACCATTTCAGTGAATATGTGGGATCTGGATGCTGATGTTATCTCTTGCTCGTTCTCAAGAATGAAGAGAAGTAACCTTTTATATTTAATATTTATTGTGTGTTTTGTCTGGTGCTGTATTTCAGAATGAAATTTGCACATGAACTTTGGTTTCTCAGTGTATTTTACTTGGAAAAAATAGGCAAGGTGCTTGCCTAAAACTCCCCCAAAACCCTGCAAAGCTTGTCTAAACCAGACTTATGGTGTGTCTGGAATTGAACTATTATCAGAATTTGCATTTGGCTTTCCAAGTGACTTGAGGGTATAATGGAAATTTTTGTAAACATGAAGGACAGTTTCTGGATTAACTTCTGCTCTTTCTGTCCTATCGTGGGTAGTTACAAAAAGTGTTTGTATTGCATATTCTTTTTTATATCCATGTAAAGCAGTGAACCTTTTTGAGATGTATGGGGTATCTATGCAGGGTGTTTGTTGGTTCATTTACATACACTATTCATCTTGTCCTAAGGTTCTTCCTGTAACGTCGTATTTTTGATATTTTCCAGGCATACCTTGTCTCCTCTTCCTGCTGATTATTTGCAACCATCTGAAAGATCCCTGACTGTTACCTTGCATCATGGTTCAGTTACCCATAAAGATCCTTGCATGCTTGGTTTTGACTTGGTGACATGTCTTGAAGTGTGAGTATCTGGACAATGCAAAATGTTTTTTTAAGTCCATTAGAGTTCAGTTTGGAATTTTGTCCATGCCCCAAACAGGTTTGATCAAACCTTTCAAGCAGAAGAGTAGAACTAGAAAAGTAGAAAGTAGAGAATTGACTTCTAACTTGTGTTTAATTTAACCATACTAAGCAATTCAAGTAGTTTTTATGGGGGGAAGAGGATACTGATGAAAAAAGTAAAAAGTACAAGGGGAGATTTGCTCAGACAAAATCCCCTGTGCTGCCACTTGGCCACAGTGCCAGTGCTCATATTGCTGAGGGAGGCATAAAATTACAGGTTACAGATAGGGGTTTGGGGTTATTTTGACTGGTTGTTAAGATTATAGTAGTGTGTTTTTAAACACAGACATCAACTTATTCTTTCCAGAATAGAACACCTGGAAGAATCAGAGCTGAAGAAGTTCCCTGAAGTGGTGTTCGGTTTCATGGCTCCAAGCAGAGTTGTGATCAGCACTCCAAATTCTGAATTTAACCCTTTGCTTTCAAGAGTGATGGTATACAGGCACCCAGACCACAAATTCGAGTGGAGCCAAGCAGAGTTTCAAAGCTGGTAAGGTACTGGACATCACGTGCTGGGTGTGTATGATGCAGCTCTGAGTGCCCAGTGTGAGAAATGAATGGCTGTGCACTTGCAGAATGGTTCACTTATGTGGTTTGCTGTCACTGAAGTGTCACCTCCTGATTTGATGGTTTCTTTGCTTTGTTGAATATTCTGTGGGTTTTGTATTTTATGGTGGGGGTTAAATTGGCTTTTACTGTAACTGCCCTGCAAAGAAGATTTAAAACTTTTACTTCTTATATCTCTTTATTACAATTAACACAGTTGAAATGTGAGGTATCAGTGAATCTTTTTGCATAATATCCTGCCATAGAAATTCTTCATAAAATCCAAGAAATGTGTTTGCTGTATATGGTGCATAATCAAAGCACTCAGTAATTACTGAATATGCAAGCAGATTTATCAGATAACCACAGCAGGGGGACATGTGAACACAGGATAGTTTAATGGAATATTGAAGGATTTAATGCAAACCATATGCACGTGACAATGATGGCAATAATGTAATGTTTGGATGGCTAAATTATTGATATGAAATGGTTCAGACTATGGTAGGCATCTCACAGCTCTGGTACCACGAGATGTGACAGGGCTTATCTTCAGGCATGGGAGTATTGTTAGAGAAATTATGCTCAAGTCTTTGCAGCCTTAGTCTTGTTTCTCCTTAGGAATGCATCTTTATCACATGGAAAGATGAATATTTGATGTAATTGGAATAATTGCTCTTTCTTAGGGCTCTGGAGACTGCTAGATGCTATGATTACTCTGTGGAATTTACTGGTGTTGGGCAGCCACCAACAGGAATGGAGAAGGTTGGGTTTTGTACCCAAATAGGTGTGTTTGTTAGAAAATACCCTCAAACTGGTCAATCTGTTCAGTCTGAGAAGCCCACTGAAGCAGTTTACAAAACAGTAAGTATTATTTTCTTCCTTTAGAGGTATGAATAAAGAGTTAAGTTGTCTGTGACTGCCTGTGGGGTTGTTACCATGAAATAATGCTACTGCTCTGTCTTAGCTCTGATTGTCATCAGAACAAGACAGTCTCATTCTTTGTGTTTGCAGTTGTACAAAGGTCTTAAACTTTTAGGGAATTTGCTAAATAACAAAATGAGTAATCATTCTTCTCTTAAGATACTCCTATCCTTGGAATGAATTTTTTCCTTTCTGCCAGCTATTTTTCCTCTAGTCATTAATTTTATTTATTATGTGGCTGTTGGCAATGACACAGATTTTTCAGATCCATAAAAAATTTTAGAAAAAGCATTTCTTGCTAAATGCCACGTGTTATAAATCAAACTTTTTTCAGAGTTGACATGAAGTAACAATACAAAAATAAATACACTTTGAGGTTTTATTCAATTTTATAAGGCCTTAAATTATTTGTTTCAGTGAACATACTCTAATGTTTCAGTTCTTTGTGTAAAAATATATAAGTTTCTTCAAATGACTTGTGACCTGAACTGAAACATCAAGTTGTGTAACAGCTTTATTCTTTATGGTTTCCAAGCTATAAACACATTTGTAATTTCTGTATTTGAAAATTTCTGTGCATGTGAAATGTCACCTGTCATCTACAGCCATTAATAGAATCATGAAGGGCTCTTTAATGCTCCCCAAACTTGGAAATACGTCTAAGTGTATATGTACTAGAAATTGCTTCCATGAGCTCCTGTTACAGGGTCATTTTGGAGTTTTGACATGGCTATCCTTCGAGATTAAACAAGAGTGTTAATGTTGTGTGTTTCTTAGCAAAATAATTTTTATTAGGTAACTAATTTATAGGAGTAATTCAACATTTCAAGATGCAATTGGAAAGTAAGAAATAATTATAGACAGTGGAATTTCATTGGTAGTGTGGGTATGAAGCACTTCCTAGGACTTGGTGGGAATGAGATTGCCTGCTCAGTGTAGAACACACCACAAGTTCACAGATTTTGTTGCCACAATTTATTTTTAGCATTCCCTACAGCTGTGAGAGCATATTTAATGTTTTACTCTGAAAGCAATAAATGAAATGCTGCAGTCTAGGTTTCCAGATGACAGTTCAGAAGTAGTTTAGAATCTCTGTCACTATGGAACTGTCCCCAGCACCCCATAATGTGAGAGGTAACAGAATTAAAAAGAGGTACGGAATTGCAGAGGTTAAGAATTCAAAGAGGTGAAGAATTGCAGAGGTAAGAATTAAAAAGAGGTAAAGATCTCACTTGCCTGATCTACAAGTGTAGCTTGCAGGCGTGGCCTGTTGGGTTTTGGGATGTTTGTTTAAGTTCAGATAACTGCCAGTGTAGTTGTAATACAGAAACCCAGCTCATATTGCCTAGTTTTTGTTACCTGAAACTGTTTAATAAGCAAAACACGATTGAATATAAAACTACATTCACATTTTAGAAGCTTTTTTGGACAGCAAAATGTTAAAATCTGAGCTTGTGATAGTGATAAGCATTTTATATATTCTTGTGTATTGTAAAGGTCTTCAAAGCAGTGTACCCAAGTCTTAAAGATGGGAAGTACTTGCAGAATGCAGTGATCAGTGAAGTTTTTTTCACAGCCCAAATCATAAAGCACCGTTTAATGTCAAAACGTGAGGAGTCTGGGCATGATCCTGAGAGAAAATCCAAATTCCAACCTTCAATGGACTCTTTTTCTGACTATCTTGGAAAATTGGTAGTTGAAACAAACATGGACCCATTTGTCAGAGGGAATGAGGTTTACATACCTCTCACAACAATCTTTGCTTTTCCCAAAGTGAATCGACTTTGTGGCACCTTTGAGAAGTTGTGCAAGCTTATTGCTGGCAAGGTCCCACTGAGCAGTGACGGCTCTGCTGTGGTGTTCAACACTGAGCATGAAAATGAAGAGAATTAGATCACAGATTTCTCACACACACTTCAGCTGAAGTAGTGGAAGTGGTTTTTTTAGAAGCTGTCAAATGGTGTGTTCTGTATGCTGACTAGGCCACAGAATGTTCTCTAACCTTCCATCAGTGGTGTTCATCTGTCAGCACCTCTCTGAGTGCTTCTGACAATAACTCACAGGGGTTTCAAGTAGAGTAGCAGGGGCTAAAAGGAAATTATTAGTTCCCAAGAAGAAAATTAGGTTTTTCTGTTTGCTTTCTATTGCTTTATTGTAGCCATCCTTACTAGATTATTTCTGGCACTCTCGTGTTAGCGTCAAGGATACTTTGTTTTACCATCTACTGTGTTGTGCTGCATAATGAGAGTCAGAAATAAGTTTGGGCAAGTTTTTTCCTAATTTCTATAGAATTTATAGATGCCTTTTTTAAGATGAGTACATACTCAGCCTCAATGAAAACCAAATGTTCCAGCTGAATTGAAATATAAAACTGGTATCTTTGCTCTGTTTTTGAAAAAAAAAAAAAAAAAAAATTGAAATAACTGCAGTAATTGTAAAGGCTAACCTGTCTCTGGTGTACCTGAAATATTCTCTGTGTTTTCACGTGCAGCTGTTGTCCAAAACTATGAAATCCAAATAGAGTAGATGGAAAAACTTTAACAAGAACAAACCCCCACAACACAACCAAAAAAACCCCTCCAAGACCAACATCAAGAAAAAGAGTGCAGAATCCTGAATAGAAGGGAAATAATGTGAATATCTACTGTTTGGTTTTGGTCAGAATAGTTGAATAGAACACTTCTAATCAATGTTCTGAATTTAAAATTTTCCTTCTAGATTAGAAAAAGAATGGGATCTAAATGACACATTTTCCTGATAATATAGATGTCACTTTGTGATAACACAGAAGCAGAAAAAAGCAAAGAATTTTAAAAAGAAGTCCTTGAGTCCTTTCTCCTGGAAAAGGAAATGGACTCAAACTTCCAGTAAAGTTTGTAATTTTTAACATTAAAAAAATGAGACAATTGTTCAGGAATGGATTCCAAGCCAAAGACATGAGTTTATTGAATGTCTGAGAGATTTGTATTTAAATACAATTAAAAAACCACATAATGCACCAGTACATTCCCAAACAGTTTGCAACATGGAAGTGTCCAGTATTCATATAACATAGTTTATAAAAAATAAAATACAACACCTAAATGTGAAGGTTATGTTCCACTTACATGATGCACAATTAGATTATCACTTCATGAAGAGCTGTAAGTCAGAAGAATAAGTTACTGATACAGCTTTATGAAAAGCTGGATTTCTATGTCAGCTTCCCTATTATTTAAAAGATCTGCTCAGGCAAGAAAATATTGTTTCTAGTAAACAAATGATCTGATCTATGACCATTAACTGTGCTGTTTAACATAAAATGCAACGGGCTATGGAAGTTCCCTTGAGAATTATTTAAATAGCTGTACACTGTTTTTTAAAAGTCTATTTTCCTCAAACTACATGTAGTTTACCTAGTAAATGTAAGTAAACCATCATTTAACTACTATTAGTTTTAATAGATTTGTTAACAGGTATAGCAGTGTCAAAGAGTACCAAAAGCAAAGAATGTTTTCAAATTTCTGGCATCTTTTGCTTGCAATGGGGTTTTTTGGTATGAATTAAATGTATAACAGGAAAGGTGACTATAATGTTCTGAGAGAGTTGTGTACCAGCAGTTGAGATCTGTTTAAAATTGTTATGGAGAACAGAAACTGATAATATCCCACTTCTATTTAGAGCAGATAAAATAGAATCTTTGTATTAATCCTTTTACCTATTAGACACTCTAAAGAGATTATAATTATAGTTAACAGTATGCAAGTACCAAAACTGACAAATAGCTCATATTCATCATACTCAATAACAGCACTTGAGCTTTGAAAGCTGAAATTTCATTAAAAATACAAATAAAAATTTAGCAATTCTACTATGGATTTCTGGAAAACCAACTCTGTTTTTCTTAATTTGACCTATTAAATATTGGCCTACTTTTACATCAGTCAAAAGGTGTCAAACATCACTCTGAGCAAAATTTGAAGCATTCTGAGGTTTCAAAAGTGGCCACACTATTTTTACTTATTCCAGGCCTTAACTGATAAACAGTACCACTAAACGTAAAAAATTTAAGTCATTTGCAGTTTACAATTAATTACACCTATTTGTTACCCAACACATCCCTTTAAAAACGGATTCTTTCATATTGTCAATGAAAAATTAAAGAGCTCTTTCTTGCCTGTCGGGCAAATCACTACTGTGCAAATTTAAATACAGTACATTGACCTACTGTAACAGTGGACAGACAGCAAAAGGAGAAGTGTTCAACAAAGCTGTTGCATACTAAGACTTTTCAGTGTGCAGAGAATGTCTACAATAAAGTGCTTCTCTTAACAAGTTATATCAATAATAGCAGAGATGTTTAGCTAGTTTTAAAGCTTAAATTCCTTAGTAAATGGTTTCATCTCCCCGTACACACCCAATCCCGCAAGGCACATTTAAAACACAAGCAGAGCACTGACTGTGAAGAATTAAACTACAATTAAAAAAAATTAAGTGGTAGTAAACTACTGACTAGGTTTGTAAACAGTACCATCCCAATGGAATCTCAATGTTCAAGCATTATCAGAGGGAGTTTCTGTGGGAGCAGCTGCTGAACTCCAGCTTTAACAATCAAGGCAGCTTTCTTGATAAAACCCTGCTGTGCCTTAGTGTTTTGGTGTGGAATCTCACTGCTTTCATCACTTGAACAAAAAAAAAGTCACATTCGATGCATTTAAACCTGCAGCCTTAATTTACAGTTAACACAAGTGATTAGTGGCTGGTTTAGATCTATTTAGTTGTGGGGTTTGTTTTGAATGTACGTGATGTTCACCTCTTCTGTTGAGCCTTACAATGAATTTGTGCTCAGTACTCCTCTTAAGAGAAGGTTTTGGTTGTGTTAAAACATAGCTGGCCTGTTTTTTGCAGGCCATAACTTTGAACTGATAGGAGTAATTAGGTTCTGTAAAACTAAAATGGATGTAGGATCAAATTCAGTAATTACTTTTTTCAGGTTCTTTTAAGACCAACTTTCAGAAGTTTCTTTAGAAACAACGTTACGAACAAAGTCCATGACCACAAGTGATCTCTTACATAAAATATTGAAATGGGACATGCTTGCACAGATGTTTCACAGCAATTAATTTCACTAACATCAGACAGAGCTTGCAAAAACAGTCCAGGTGCTCTCACAAGGTACACACAGCTAAACATTGCCTTCATACCACAGAAGATGATGCTCTATGAGCAAGAGGCATTCCACTGCTTTTCAGAAAAAGATCACATGGAGTTCATTTCGTCTTTCTCAGCTCTTGCAACAGAGCAAGTGATACCAGAAGTATCAACATCAGAGCTCCAAGTTTTCCTCATCTCATTCCAGTTTAGCGTTTTATCACCACCTGCTCATATGCTCCAGATCCTACTCTGAAAGTTTGAAAAAAGTTAGCTCAATGTCAATTTAGCAAGTATCACATATCAGCAAGTGTATAATTGAAACAACCCAACCAACAGCCCTCCCCAAAAAAACCCAGCAAAACGTCTCCAATCAAACAGCAAATACCAAACCAGCAAAATGTGAAAAGCAGAAAACAGTCGTTGTTATTGCCATGCCATGGAGTCACCTACACTTTAATACACTAAAGTATTTGTTGTTCTATAGTCAAAATGAACAAAAAGTAATGTAACTGAACAAAAGGTTACTGTTGGACTTCACCAACATTTCTTAAACACCACTTTTTTTTTTTTTTTTTATTTTGTGACTTTCAATATATCGTCAACTGCCTTTATACCCAAGTTCATAGTAATTGCTGAAATACTGAGGCTATTCTGATTTTTTCAGCTAAAAATGCTGAGTTACACTGGACTGCAGAAACACAGTATTAGTGCATATTCTTGCCTGGTTTCATGCTTTCTCATCTGAAGATTAACACATTTAGGTCAAGTCATATATCAGGGTATTTGAAGAAGGTTTAGAGAAGAAAAAAAGGTCTCTGGTTCAAAATGGCAAGATAATCTGAAGCTAACTAGACCACAAATTGGTGATTTTCACAGATTATCAAAAGAAAGAGTTTAGGGCTGCAAATAATCAAAAGATGAATAAATCATTGAAACAAATAATGTGACAAATGGAAACAGGATTTGTGAGAAAAACTAAACTGAGGAAAGTGTGGCTTGTTATCAGGAAGATGTAACAGTTTGATACTGTAAAGGCAGATGTGTAAAACAGTTAAAATTTTCTTCCCACTCCAGAGTAACATAATAAGGCTGTAGAGCTCCTGTTTGAAACTGGTGTCTGTTTCTGAAAATATACTGAAAACCCTGGAACTGAAGCTCTCCAGAAACTCTGGAAGTTACAATTCTTATGGCTTCATCAGTTCTGTTTTGGAACTAATCTGTGTGTCCTATTTTAAAAATTGACAGTCTAGCTCTTTTGGTGCTTTCAAATGATACAGAATAGAGAGATATGAAGGTCAAGAATGAAGATACAGAATAATTTCTGTATAAGGTGCATTTTTATTTAGTACTGCCTATGGATTAGTTGTTCAGGCTACATACCTGTTAGGTAGATGATGGCTTCCAAAGGAAGTGCTTCCACCAGGGCCCACAAATAATCTTAAACCTTCTTCTAAAAGGCAAATGAATTAAAATATGTTAGCTTTTTAAAATGTTGCCCTAGCTAAATCTAAGTAATTTAAAACCTACCAGTTTTGTAGCTGATACTTTAGGATGCAAATACTTTAGGTAATGAAGAACCAGCTCCTACATGGTATAGGTTGAAGTGCCTACAATTTCTCATAGATTTACACCTTCTCTTAAAGTAATCATCTGGGAAAGCTCCCTGAGTCATGTAAGGGACTTATTTTCAATTTCTGGTAGATAAGATGGAATAGAAAATGTAGCACAGTCCTTATGAATACAAACAGGAACTGTGAAGAGAGTGTTTTCCTAAGGCCTCTAATTTACATCAATTTTTCCTAAGCCTCCATACCTTCTGCACTTGAGTCTAAACTGAAGTCTTGACTCTGGAGTATTTTTTCAACTATATCATCAGCATCAACCCTGGTAGCATCAACCCTCTTCAGCTGTGACTCCACAGAGTCTTGCTTTACGGGATGTCTGCAAAAATAAATATATTAATGCTCTTAGCCATGATAAACTAATTTCCTTGTGCTGGATAAGGCTTTCAGATTAAGTGTACCTGCTTTGTTTTTCTGGTGGTGCCTCTTCAGCAGCTGTACCAATATCAGCTTGAGCTGCTTTTGGCTCAGTCTCTTCACATGGCTCCAGAATGCTTCCAGTTCCTGTCGAGGCACTCCCCACTGAGGGGTTTCTCCTGTGGCAGAGTTCAGACAGACTGGATGATCTGGAGTGACATGTGCTGTATCCTGTTGGCAAAAGGCAGGGGACATGGGTTAGGTGTGTTCTTGACAGGCCAAGTCCATCATAAAAGCAGAATTTGTGTTTTGTTTCATAAAGGGATTTTCAAAAGCCCTTTGAATGTATGTGCCTATACCAACTAAACAACTGACTTCAGGTTTTGTGTTCTAGCACCTGCCAGTTTCTTTAGTTCTAAATAACTCCTGTTTCTGTCAGAACAATTAGAATGACAAACATCATCCCCTTCAGCTTTTACAGCTAAGTCTCTTTTTTTTTTTTTTTACTCATGGAAGAGGTAAAAACCTCATTCAGATATGTTAATTGGAGGGAACAAAGGCAAAAAGCTGTCTTGCATCTGAAGAGATAATCCAGTGAATCCAGTAAATTTTAGGGGGAAAAGTGTTCCCCTTGCCACACCTGAAACTCCTAGGAAAAAGCTTTCAACCCAAACCCTTTTTAAAACATAAACTTATTTCCCACTGTCTAAGCCTGTGAAAGAAAAATAATCCCCAGCAACTCTTAACAAAATTGTGAGCAGCTACCTGATAGTTTTGATTGCTGACTTGCATAGCTTGATGTTCTGGAATGTCCACATGCACCAAGTTCATCTGGGACTGAGGCACTCTTGGATGAGACATCTGCAACAAGTGCAAGTCAGACAGTGTTCCTAAAGCCAACTTTATTGCTGCTTTGCCTGTAATCTTGATTAAATTCAAAAGTCACATTTCCCAGAGGAATTAGAGACTTGATGCTGATTTTCTACAAACCTTTTGGAGATTCAAGTGCTCCAAAAATATCATGCATGGCAATGAACGTGCATTCTTTAAAAAATAAAAATCATAATATGTATCTGATCAAAACAGGGACTACCATTGGGTTAGACAGATTTGTATGAAATGTAGATTTGTCTAGTGTCAATATTAAAGAGATTACCATTCTTTCTCCAGTATCATGGTAGAATGTTGTGCCAGATGTTTTCTGTCTGAAAAGCTTTAAAACTTCAGCAGAAACTCTCAAGCCATGTATGAAGGTTCCTTTGCAGGCCAACTGTCAGCATCCCTTTCAGATTTGAAGTATTTTGAACATCTTGGAACTATGAGGCCAGTTATAAAAGCATTGAAAAATTCAGAGCATTATTCTATACCTGCTATACCCAGATGTGCTGCTTTTAAGTTTTCTCTGCCTTTCCTGTCTTCATGCAAAGACTCTGATTCTCCAGCAATTGCTATTGATGTTGCTGTGGAAGGAGGCCTATAAGAAAAAAAAAAGGTTAAGATTTGCTGTACTTGTGTTCAAATGCCTCCAAAATGATCAGCACATGGATTTCCTTTCAAATATGTTGGCATAATTCATATTGTGCATCAAGATAACAGAACTACAATTCTTTTCTGGAAAAATGCTGCCTGCTCCCCCGTTAAGGAAAATTAAAAAAAAGAAGCTTTTGCTATTATTGAGCTTAAGGACATTTTACAGAATCAATCTGCTCAGGCTTCTGGGGATCCTGGGAAAGGATTTTTCTTTTTTTTTTTTTTTTTTTACATTACAGGTGAACAACAGCAAGAACTTCTATTGGCAATTTTACTATGTTAGCCATTATTCAGCTACCATTCCATTTTATGTAGATATTTTGTTGTTTTTTGTTTTTTTTAAAAAAACACAAATTAGAAGTGTCATTCTCGACATGGAATTTATGATCAAACCACCACCTCACAGAGATTTTTTTACCAACTTACATTTTAAAGCACGGGTCTCCAGACATCAGCTGCATGTTGATCAAAACCTGCACATTTAGAAAACAAAATCCACCATCAGAAAAAAAAAAAATTGTCTGTGGCACATGCATGGTCATGTAAGTAAGTTGTATTTGCCACAAATGTTATACTTCAGGAAAATAAAATGCCATGATCACACATACAAATAAACACACAGGCAAAAAATGACATCTTTTTTCTTAGGCTTACAAACACAGAATACCATTTGAAGTAACACAGTTAAACATACAAGATTCTGAAAAAGACACATCTATCAAGGAGAATTCTGGAATTATTAATAATTAAGAGGGAAAAACAGAGCCAAGAAACCTAAAACCTGAATAAGCAAACAAAGCATTGTTTAGAGCAGTGGGTGTGAAATGTGTTCTTAGCAAACACTCAAACACAGAGCACTGCAGGCTGGCTAGGCAGCTCAAATCCATCCATTGCAAGTGTGACTGTCACATCAGAAAGTCCATGCACAGCTATGCAGTCTGATTAATGTGGAAAATTAATCCCACTGTCTCAGTAGGAAAAGATTTTTTTTTTTTTTTTTTTAATTACCTGAAACAATCTCAAGGGAATTATTTTCAGGAGCTTATTATGGAGGTTTTTTAACTCCCTGGGTTAAGGGAAGAGAATGTCAGAGTGGGTGTCTTGCAAGAATTCTCCCCAGCTGTTACTGTATCAATAATCAAATTAAAAATGATCAAATAGAAAACAGGAAAATCCCAGGAGTCATGGAGGTATTGAAGGTGGCTTGTACATAAATAATCCAATTAAAAGATTCATTCTCAGAAAGATGTACAGAGGCTTGCCCAGTCTTGAAGATACCATTACATTATTTTTCAGCTCCCCTTAGACTGGGAGCACCTTTTAAAAGCTTTTATTTTACAGCCATCCAGCTCCATTTCAAAGATAGGACAAATTCTATTTTTGGCTGCATGGATTTTAATGATTGTCTCTAAACAATACTTTTGGGTTTACTTCAAATAGCTTTCCTTCCAGAAAGAGGTTCAGCAAATAAGTTTTAAATTTCATTAAGCGCTTAATAATAGCACTTGTTCTCTGCTTTATTGCTTGAAGTATGATAGAGGAAAGAAATTACTTTGAGAATGGAGTTGTCTTGTCTTGTATTTTTGGTATCATAACCTTCCAGTAAACAGCGACGAGTGGTACTTCCTGATCCAGCAAACTCTGCAAGATTCAGATCTGCAAATCCCAGCTGTTAAGAGAAAATGGGAATTAGTAGGAAGCATTTGGCTAAATGAAGGTACTTGCTAATTACACCTTGAGTACCTCTCAATAGCAGTTTCTGTCAAATATGTATAAGAGGATTCCTGTTAAAGGGAATGGACTGAGGTAAAAAGCAGAAAACAAACCCAGAGTGTAAAATTCAATATTTTTCTATTTTCAGTTAAAAATGTAAAGTGTCGAGAGAAAAAGAATGAGGAGTTTTCTTTGTTTTTTAATGTAAATGTTTACTTTTACCAACCCTTTCCACATACCAGCTTGAAACAAAAAAAGATTTGGTGGTATAATATTGTTATATACTTATTAAATACACTGATTTTATATACCTATTAAATACACTGATTGAAAGTTCCAACAGCACGTGTCACTGTAATGCACATGATGAAGTCACGGGTATTCAGTACTATTCTGGAATTACTTTAAAAGGGTATAAAATGACAAGAAAGAAAAGCTTATCTGTAGGCAAAATTAGCTGCATCTCAATTTACCTTTGCATATGCCTTTCCTCCTTTTAACTCCTAGAAAAAAAAAAAGGAAAAAAGACACACCATTACTCCATTAAATATCCTGACTCAGGATTTTTCTTAGGTTTTTTTTTAGAAAAGCAGGTATTAATCTTTATTTTATAACTCCCCACACATTTGCTAGACTTTGCTGTTGTCATTTAGACCTTAATATTCATAATGCCTTTGTTGTTTTGGAGAGAGGAACAGCAAGAGCCTGATGCCAGCTGACACTGGGCTCCCACAAGGTCTGGCCCCACAGTTAAGGCAAAATTCTGGTACTTAGCACAGTTCAAGGCTTCTAAACCTAACTGCTGCTTGCTGGAACTGTCAAATCTAGAGCTAACTTTATAAACACTGAAGAGAAATTCCTTTGCTGTCCTGCTGGAAAAAAAATTATTTTCTTCAATAAAAAAATAAACCCCACATAAATTAGTCAAAGTAAAGTAAGTAATAATATTACTACAAAATTTTAACTAAAGGAATGCCTGATGTGATTGCAGCTAAAATTTGCTTTATGAAGTTTATCAGGCATTCAAAAATGAAAACAAAACAAAGGAAGAATGAGCAAGGAAAGAGGAGAGGAGGGGGGAAAGGCTGCTTACCTTCCGCACAGACACCCTGCAGGTGCAGGTGTCCAGAATCCCCGTCGTGGCACTGGCACTGATCTTACACATAAAAAAGAACTTTTTCTTCCAGCGGACACAATTTGCCTGAACGACTTCCCTGCAAGCAGAGAGCTCAGAGTCAGCTGCACTTCCACTCAGAACCATGCACTGCAATAAAACAGCTCAAGGAAAAACGGTTCCACTCTGTACAGTGGCCACTTCGTGCAAATTCTGGTCCCAGGCCTGAATAATAATAATAATAATAACAATAATAATAATAATAATAATAATCCCTCATTCTGCTCTTAACAGTGTAGCTGTTGCAGACCTTGAACACCTCTAGAAGAATTCAACAGCCACGTGTTTTTGCAAATGAATGAGAGTGAGTTTCAGTTGGGGATACTGATGGTCGAATTTTTTTTTTAAATAAAATCAAGTAAAACCAGGAATTCTGCTTCCTTCTCATACGGATGTCAGAAAAAGAGCACCATTAGTTTCTTTCACTGGCATATAAATCACAAAATATTTGAGAAATTTATACTCAAAAAATCCCCCACCCAACCAACTGCCCCTCTTCCCACTTAACAGTTCTTGTAATTCCACTATATAATAGAAAAAATTGGTGTATTTCAATTCAGGAAGTTGTTTTAGTAAAGAGGAGTAACATTTTGCTATTCCCATCACGCTGAAAAAAGGTCAAATAATCAGAACATTTAACTCCAACAGTAACATTTAAGTTTATAAGGCTCTTGGTTAAGTGCAAAGCCTTTGGAAAATAAACAGCTGTATTGATTGGCTGCTATGGAAATGAACCCAGATAACTTCTGTCAGCCGTGCTGGGGAGAGCTTTCCGTTCTGACTCAGCTTCCTATGAGCCTTCACCACAGGCAAAGCAAAACCAGTTGTTTTATTAATCAAAATGTAACTTAGTTACCAAGATGCACTGGAATTCATAGTGCTTTGGTGTAATTGAAAAATGCTGTCAGTGGTGTGTAACCAGGAATAAATTCAACAAACAGATAGTGTAGGATAAAATGAGTCCAAAGTACAGTGTGTCACCACCACTGGTTTTAATTTAGAGGGACAATAAAATGATGTGACGAAAAACTTAGAGCTCTTGGCCACCTTGAATCTCTGTTCCACACAGAATCATAATCAGCTTCGTAGTTTAGAATGTTGTAGTGTAAAAGAAAGGAGACAGAAACATCAGCAGTCTAAATTGTCAGAAATCAGATCTGAAAGGGAGGGGAATGTGGCCAAGCTAAAGGCTGCAGTCAGAACAAAACACCACCCAAGTGCTTTTCTTGAGTGGTGTGCAGCTGCAAACCAAGCTAGAAATGGAACTAGAACAGCTTCTGCAGCCTCAGCCATAGGGCAGAGCATTGGAAGAACACCCTCAAGAAATCAGATCCTTATTCCCAACATTTCTTGGATTTCCTCATATTCCATCTGTTCATTTACTGCTGATTGAGCAATAGCCTATGAGCCTCACTTGTCTGCTCTAGGGACCCATTAATTTTTGATTCAGCCTGTTAAAATGAGGGCA
The DNA here is from genome assembly GCA_035048155.1 of Cinnycerthia olivascens. Lineage (NCBI taxonomy): Eukaryota > Metazoa > Chordata > Aves > Passeriformes > Certhiidae > Cinnycerthia > Cinnycerthia olivascens. The sequence goes on along the minus strand of JAWWMU010000005.1, from coordinate 21,422,285 downwards.
GTTGCAGAAAACTTATACTTGCTATATATTTATATCTACATTAGAATGGCCACGAATAAATGTGCTTAGAATTTAGTCAAGGCTGTACCTTAAAATAGCATTTTTTTCTGTTCAAACTATTCCTAGGCGTAATTTCTGCCCTGAAATAATCTTGTGTCCTTTCATGGTGCATTAACCATTATGTGCACACTGTTTTATAGACACAGAGTATCCTGGAATATGAACTAGTGTATTAATGTATCCAATTTCAAAGACAGAGGAAATTCAGTGGCCCGGGGAAAGGTAGGAAGATGCTTTGCCACACAGGAAGCCAGGCTCAAGCTAGGGAAGTTTCCTAAATGAAAATGAAGTTTGTTAGCATAACTTTACATCCACAGTCTATTGGCTGAAAATCCAGCCTTTATTCTAACACCTAAAACACAATGGTAAGGATCCAGAAGTCATGCTAGAAAGCAATTTCAAGAAGGGGAGGGCAGGAATTACACTGAAACAACCAAACTGAGCCTCCCCCCTTCCACAATGCCCTTCAAGGTTTTCCCTGGTTTAGAGTCAAAGCTTATAACACACTGATTCTTGCCAGAATTCCAAGGTCCTGCTAATAATGGTAGGGTGGTTTATAGACTATTGATTGGGTTTTTTGTTTGGTTTTTTTTTTTTTTTTACTAAGGCAAGCAGCAGCAGGGTGTTGGTCTTTATGAGTACAAACTTGAGAACTTTGTAACTTCTCCCTAAATAATTTTAGTTTACTAGACCTCAGTGAGTTACAAAAATGAAGCTATTAAGAAAACAGAGTCAGTTTCCCCCTGTATTATAAATTTTTTGGAAGGTCTGTTACTTTCTGAAACAATAGAATTCATTGAATATTTTTTATAAAGCTAAAAAGATTACTGCTTTAGGGATATAACTGCCAGCTCACAGCGAAACTAACAGCCTGCAACTGGAAGATTATGGCCATCAGAAAGTTTGCAACCGACAAGTTTTGAAATACTACCACTCTGGTGTAAACTTAATTTCATCCTTATTTATTCAGCCCTTTGCTGAATCACCACTCTGGAAATCCATCTGTTAATTCTTAAGCCAAGAGCAAAGGCACTCCCTAAACTGGCACTGAAGGATCACTGCAGAAGAATTCTTTACCTCCCTACCAGCATACCCGAACATTTCTCAGTCCAGCAGGAATGAGTTACACTCACAGGGACCTTGACACACCAGCATATGTTCCATTGCTGTTAGTTTTTAAGCCATAGTCCCAGAAAAGAAAATGAAAAAATTTCTAAGCTTCAGCTCCAACAGTTTTTTGCATCAGTTTCCCTACACACACTACATCCTACCACCCACATTTTACTCTAATAAACCATTCACAAAGATATGAATGCAGGCTTTCAAGCATTTAATTCTAGCATCATAAATAGACAAGGCAAAAAAGACTAAAATCACATAACGTGTCCAAACCATCTGCTCAGCTGAAAGCAAGTCTTTGAAAATAGCCATCCTGTCCAGAAGATGTATGTCAGCCTGTGGAAATGGCTTCAAGGCAATAAGGGCTGGGCTAGGACAGTAATGGCACATTAGTGCCTGAACCATGATTGCCATCATCATCATCTATTACTTATGAAGTCGCTCACAAGAAAAATGTCGAGGGAAGACATGAAATGAGAATAGATACTGAACAACTTCCAACCACACAGAAGAAAAATTTATCATCAATAATACATGCTGGTATAATGGAATGGGTAAATAAGGAGGCTCTAGGCCAAAGTTCAATTTTTATTCTTTCGCCTTGATTAATTTAATTTACAGAATCAAAAGCAGGTAGTGTAGAAAGCTCTGCAACAACAGTATTTTAGAAAGAAAATAACTGAATATTCATGGATTCATTACTGTCTTCTCCCAGAATTCTAGGAGACATTTTTCAGTAAACACTTTTTATAATAATATTAAAGTAAAACAATAACTCATACAACAAGAACAAGTGTAATGGGAGGGGAGTCTCCTCCTGTCCAGACCTGAAGCCACAGCACACACCCTTCCTATTGACAAGGTGCTGCCTCTGCCAGGTACTTGGAAAAAAATTAATACCCTGGCACTCTATTTACCCATTGCTACCCATGGATTGGGGAGGCACTGGCACGACGGATGAGTGCTCTATTGCTGAGGCACAACTGAAGGAAAAGAGAGGAAAAAACAAACATCTGCCTTGCTGGACTTGCACTGCAGAACTGAGTGTGAACAAAATCGGTAACACATGACCTGAGCACTTAGAGGAAAAATCGAGGACTATTCCATGGAACGTAGCTCTCCATATAAATATCCGCAGAACGAAACGCAGCAAGCCAGAGTTCAAGAATTAAAACAATAAGGTCGCACAGCTCGCAGGGGACAGCTCACAATACAGGCTTAGGGACAAGAAATTCTCTCCCCCCCTGTAAGCTGCCCGCTCAGCAGCTCCAGCATTATGGCACAAGAGACCTGCTTCTCTGGGACAGCCCTCACCACTCAGGGGTTCCTATCCTCTGTTACTCCGTGTTTAGGAGTTATTTTACAAGGTTACCACTCCCGGCAGCGAGCAGCCACGCAGACGAGGAGCTCCGAGCGCTCCCACACGTGTTCTCTTCCCGCTGATGCTGGCAAAGCAGGCGGGACGAGAAGGCGGCCAGGCTGCCCGGAGCTTCCCTTCGGCGGGGGAGCCCCGGGGCAGCCACCCCTCCTTTCCCGGGGCCCCCGCGAACCGGCAGAGCCCCGAGGAGCGGGCGGAGGGGCTGCGCTTTCCTCGGGGGGCCGCGGGCTGGAGCGGAGCCCGTGGGACGGGTCCCGGTGGCACCTACCGGGAGGACTCCCCGCTGAAGCTGCCCCCGTCCAGCAGCCGCACCTTGCAGAAGAGGATGCCGTTGACGAAGGGCACGGAGGAAAGCTCGTCCAGTTCCAGCTCCACACGGAACTTGAACTTCTTCTTCTTCATCATGATGAAAGCCATGGGCAAGGGGCTCCCCGGGGGCCGCCCCGCTGCGCTCCGGACACCCCGCTCCGCTTCGCTCCCATGCCCGGGGCGAGGGCGGCACCGCGGGCCGGGCCGGGCCGGGCCGGAGCGGTGCTCGCTGCCAGCTCAGCCCCTGGCGGTCGAAGCGCTCCGGCCAGCGCTTACATGGCAGCCGGCGCCTCCCTTTCCAAGC
>JAWWMU010000005.1:21388039-21412743 GCA_035048155.1 Cinnycerthia olivascens | reverse complement strand
TCTGCTCTGTGAAGAGAGCTCAGTAGCACTGAATATGAAACCTAAAGCTGCCCACTAAAACAGCACAGGATCTAAAAGACACAAAAGCTAAAACCCAAGGCATCACTGGAAACGCTGAGCTGGTAGAAGCGTGTAAGAGCGGCCGGCAGCGCTGTGACGAGCCCGAGGGGCTGCGGGAAGGGAGAAGGGAGGGAAAGAAGGAGGGAATAAGGGAGGGAAGGAAGGAGGGAACCCGGGAGGGAAGGAAGGAGGGAACCCCGCCGCTCCCCGCCCTCCCTCCGCCTCTCGCCGCCGGGCGAGCCTGTGCCGGTCCTCCCCTCCCTGGCTGTCCCCTCCCCGGCAGCTGCGGGCGCTGGCAGCATCGCGGGCCGAGTGTGGTCCGCTCCCGGCTGGCGGAGCCCAGGGCCGCTGTCCGTCCCCGACATGTTCCAGCTGCTGCGAGCCTTCGCTCCGCCGGCCGCCGCCTGCGACGGCAACCGGGATGGCGACTCCCGCTACGCCAACCTCTTCCGAAAGCTGGACCTCAACGAAGACGGCAGGGTGGACATCGCCGAGCTGCAGACGGGCCTGCGGGCCATGGGCATCCCTCTGGGGAAGGAGGCGGAGGAGGTAAAGCGCTGCCGCGGGAGCTCGGGGAGGGCGCGGCGGGCCCGGCCGCCGCTCGGCCTGAGGGACGGGGCGCGGCCCGGCCGGGGCTTGGGGCCGCTCCCTGACGGAGGAATGGCTCCAGGACACGGGCCTGGCGTGTTCCTGCCCCGGGCCTGGCGTGTTCCTGCCCCGGGCCTGGCGTGTTCCCGCCCCGGGCCGCTGTTCCGTGTTGTGCAGGCACGCCCCGGGGTGTGGGCGAAGGGTCCCGGGCGCGTACGGCTGGCGGCGGTTCTTCTGCCAAGTAGGTTTACTCATCATGTGTGGACTTCTGACATCCTCTGACTCCTTGTGGAGTGATAGTCGATAGCACATTCCTGTTCCAGTGTGATAAAGGATGGTAGTTTACAGCTTTTGTCCGCCACTCCACCCCTGCATAATCTGGATCAGAGTGAATTAGGGTTTGCTTTGGGCAGCAGGGAGTGTCAGCCTTCACAGCCGTAGGTTGCGATTTCAGAACTAATTATTTAAGCTGAACACATAGACACGGAGGTTTTTCTTCTTGGCATGGACCGTTTATTAGCGAATGCACACTTGGAACAGTGGCTATCAAACCATGAAACCGACTGTACCGAAAACCTTTGTGCTGTGGCTCCTGCAGTGATCACTCGAACTGTTGCACTCCTTTGTCCCTTGTATCAGTGTTGTGACCTCAGAAGTCAATAAAACTTAAGTCATCAAGCATTCCAGAGTGATGCTGACTTACACTAGCAGGTCTGACCTGTAACCTAGAAGAGAAACTTCTCTTTTGTAATAATTTCCAGTAATCCGCAGGGATAAAACCATTAATGCCCCATTCTGTAGGCACAAGTGTTTGTGTGGCAAGGCCAGTCTGCCCTGACAAGGCACACGGAGTTCATTCAGGCTGAGCAGGTCCAGGTGAGACATGTGGTGGGAGCTACTATTGTAACAATTCTGCTTGTTTCAATTTAAAGAACGATTCCATGGCGTTCCACTGCTGTGCCTGCACTAGCTCTTGCATATCTTCTGAAAGAGGTGCAGGAAAAGGAACTTCAACTCCATTGTTAAAAGATGTGTTGAGTCAATAATTCAGTGACCTTATGCTGATTGTGTGACAGTTTTCCCCTGTGGTCTCTGTTATTTGGTCTCTGTTTTGCCTCCTTCTGTTATATTTAATTCTCTGCCTCCTGTACTTAAAAGTATCCAACAGACCTCTTGAGTTGAATGGTGTTTATGCAAGAGTATAAATGAAAGCACACTTTCACTTGAGTGTGGCTGCTGGTCAAAATCATCCCTACCATAGGCACGTTTTGTGTTCTTGGGTTTTCACAATTAAAGGAGGGACAGCTTGGCCTTTTTGGTTATCCACGAGAGTTGTCAGTGTTCAGAGCATGAGCGCTGAATGAATGAGCTATGAACTTCAGTCACACGTTATACACACATTGTTGTAAACCTGTTGTACCAGTTTGACTGTAACAGTTTGGGGGTTTTACTTATATTGACCAGCAGGGAAACAGGTGACCAGCTAATTTTCTGGGGTTTAACGAAGGTGGTCTTCCCACATAATTCGCTGGAAGCCCTGGTGTGCTGCTGAAGATTTGAGCTACTTAGAATTGATGTTCCAAGTTCTTTCTCCAAATCAGTGATCTTCATTAATAGTGCACATCTGAGTAGGTGTCAGATTATTCTCAGTTGCTTCAGGGTAAACTGAAAGGGATACCCTTGAAATAGGTGCAAGCTAGACTTACCTGGATGTAGCAGAGAGCAGGAACTGCTGCCTCAGTTATTAAAGACACCCAGAGTGAACAATATAAGCCATGAATCATCTTCTCATTTGGGAGGGTGGGAGAATTGTGTGAGTGCAAGGAAACTTCTGTGTGCTTGCTCTTTTAAACTGTGGTGGGCACAGATGGAACCAGAAACTAGAGTAGTGCTGTGTACCTGTTAATAACTGGACTTCTTGTCTTGCCTTTGCTTCTTCCCTGCCTTTATGTGGTTGATCTGCTCCCTGTACTTTCTTACAGCTCAAAGATACCTTCTCCCACTTCAAGCTCTAAAGTGATGTTGAATTCATTTTTCTTTACTGCTTGGTAAAAAGGTATTTTATCAATGATTCAGATAGTGAATCATCATATTTGGAGAGGCAGAAGTAGTCTTATAACTACTAATAACTAACGAGTAAGGAATTGAGACATGAAAATATTATATGATGGGGCAAAGTGCTATCTACTGATCTGCTCACAGATGGCACAGGCAGAGCTTGGGATATCCTAGGGCAGAGCTGGCTTTGGTGCCTCCTGGGTGTGTCAGAGACTCAAGCCTCGTTACGTTGATGCTGGCCCATGTTAGGTTTCCAAAAATCTCTTGCAAGGCTGGCTTCCAACACGTGGGATGAAATCCATATACCTGGGAGGGCTGGCCATTGTTGTGAGCTGCACAGCTGCTCTCTGGCTAACCTGTGGAAAAGGGACTGTTTGAGAGCTCCTGGGTTTCACTGCAAGTCAGTGGGTTGATCCAAAGCTGTACCACCTTCAGAGTACAGTGTTTGTGCTGCTACTACTGCTTTGCTCTTTCAAGTGCAGCTCCTCTCTAGAAGGAATGTGCCTGTTTTTAAAAGAGACAAAGCTGCTGTCCATTGGAGTGACAGACTGCAGGTATTGCACCTTCCATCAGCTGTGAACCTGTGTGGTAAGCTTTGGAGCTTGCATCTCCCTCTAAGGAAGAATCATTTTTCCCCCATAGCAAGACATAGCTCAACCTGACAGAAGCTCCTGACTTTCTTCTACTTGACCTGCCTTGTGGCAGTGTCTGACAGACAGAAGTAAATGCCTGGTAAATCTGGAATGTGTGCTGCTCCCAGGCTGCCAGGGTGACTCCTGTTTTACTCTGTAGTACCTGACCTGCCAGGAATGGGTCACTTTGTAAAGCTGTGTGGAATACTCCCCACATTATGTGTCACCATCTCTGGAGGACGAATTCAGCATGGTAGCTATCAAATCTTGCTCTACAAAATTAACAGCTATTGTGCAGTGACTTTGATAAGCAGGGACACAAAATAGATGCTGGGATCAGATCACAAATGATCTCATGCTGTGTCTTCAGAATGCTGTGAGTCTGGTGGGTGGGAGCACCATAAATGGTGTGAGTGGTTGGATGAAATACTATTCTTGTTCATCCTCTCCTGCTGCAGTCAGTCCTTACAGTGAATCCGTAGGAGGTGAACCCCATATTTCAAGCTTCAGTTTGGGGTAGGAACAGCCAAGTATTCAAATTCAGGTGCTATTTATACGTTGAGTTCTGGAGCTAGAAGTAGGAAGATCTTACTGAAATGAATAACAACATTCTGGAACCAGTCTAATGTTCTTATTTGGACTAAATCTCTTAACATTTTGACATAAGCCTTTGGCTACATTGAAGCTCTTTTGGATAAAGAAACAGTGTGAAGAGACACCTCTGTGTGGTGGAGACAGGGCCTAATAATTGTCTGTTTAGAGTAATTGACCGTTTCTGAAAATTTGAGTCCAATCAAGTCTAAAAATACTCAGAATGCTTGGAGTATGTTTCTGCATTTAAACCCCAGGAAATTCAGAATTCTGTCCAGTGAGGCAGGCCCCTTCCACTGCTGTCTCAGCATGGGGATGGGTCAGAATGGCCCAGGTGTGTTTTGTTTCCTCCTGTGCTTTTCTCTGGCCTCTAAAATCTGCAGCTGGATAGTGCTTCAGGGCTTGAACTTCCCATAGCAGCTCTTAGTCCAGAAAACAAACGATTGTTTAGTGACTGAGCTAAATATGTCCTTAAATATTTCTCCACTGCTTTATGAAGATTTTTGCGCTTATTTTAATTTTGATAACTTCCCCTATGTGGCAAAATTAGAAGGGAAGTAGATCAAGGTAACTGAAGCCTCCTTCTTCTTGTTGTAGCTTGGCTAGAAGGAGAAGAAACAGCGATGACTTTGGCAACTTTGAGGAAGATACATGGATGTCTTACATCACACTGTATCTGCTCTTGGAATTTATCATACCTGAAATGCACATTCACAGTCGTAAAAGCTTCAGTACTTCCCTGTCTCTGTGTCATTCTTTATATGAATTGAAGCTTTCTCCCCCCTTAGGAGTTTGCCCAAAATCTGATGTTAGAGTAGTCTGGCATCTCTGACTTTTTATCAAAACAGATGTCATATCACGTGATTGTAGAAAACTGGAATCATTTAGTTCCTTTAAACTTCTCTTTTCTGGTCATAATAGATGTGATAGATTATCACTGGTTATGGGGACTTAATTGTGAAATACCAGAAATACCTTCAATAATGTGTTCAATTTGGAAATTTGAAATTGAATGTATTCAATTTACTTTGCTTCCATTGCAAGCAAACTTGTAAATCATTATTTCATTTTTGTGTGTACAGCTTCAGGAGCTTTTAACTGATGCGTGCTGTAGTTTCCAAGTCTTCACATGAAAGACCAAGGTGAATCTTAAGTTTGTTTTCATAACACTTTAAACATCCAAGGAGATAAAATGAATTATTTTTTAATACTAACTTGATAGTTTTTTTTCCTGAACAGTGACAGGGAGAATGAATGATTAATTCTTCCTCCTGTTGCTGCAAAGTGCAAGAATGCCAAGAATTCCCAAATATGGGAAGCCTCACCTCTGAGACATCTCTTAAGCACGGTGTTGAAATGCTTTGCTAAATGCCTGTCCTGAGACAGCAGCGTGTCCCAGGTGAACAAACAAGGGAAACTGTTAAATCTTTGGAAATTGCTATGGCCAGGATGCCTCAGTTTGCCAGAGTTGTCCTGTTTAGTGGGAAAACTCCATCTCCCAAGTATGCTCAAAGTCAAAAATACCAGTGTAACTTGCAAAGAATGCTGAATGAAAGTCCAAGGGATAGTTTGCATCTTCCATGTGTGCTGTTTCAGATTCCTGAAATTTAATTCATAGCTCTGAGTTGAGAGAGTTTATCCAGGTCCTGAAGGAGCAGCCTCTGCTAGGCATTTTGGGAGAGCACACTCACACTTGCATCTTGTCCTTTTTTGTCCCGTTTTCTGGAGATTCTCTTTGCTGGAACGGACCAGGGGGAAGATCTGTGCCTGCTGCAGGGAGGAGCAGGGATTAGGGCAGGGAGCAGGGAGCAGGGAGGGGAAGCTGTGCAGCTCAAGGCAGGATCTGCTGGCAGACTTGCAAGGGTGCAGCTCTGCACTGGAGTGGGGGTTTCTGATGCAGCAGGATTGCAGGGCCCGCTTGGATACTGTGGACATGTTGGTAGTATCCTTTGGGAGGCAAGAGAATAAACGTGAATGCTGAATTTGGACAAGTTGGGAGGCCTTTAGAGGCATTTTCCAGTTTTCCTCAGTGTTGTGTTGGGTTTCTGGAGGTGAAGTGTGTGTTATGTGGGCTCACTGTGCTGCAATGCTGTGTGAACACATCCCCAGGCCTTTTATGCTGGATTTATCTCCCAACTGATGCAGTTTGAGGCTGACTTCAGTAATCTTTGCTAGTGTTTTTGGGGTTATAGTCTGCATAAATTGGTGTAGTCTTAGCAGATGTAAATAGGAAAAGAACTGTTGTCCACTATGTGTCCAGCAAAGGGAGGAGTGTTGTGTACACTTCAGCTGTGACTGAATTTGGCATAAAATAATATGACAGTTGAATAACTTAAAACTGTAGACTACAGAGCTATGTGAATGGCTAAAAAAATATTTTAGAGGGAAAGAATTGAAAAAGGAGGAAAAAACATTGGTGTCATATATAGTACCTGTGATTTTAAAAGCAAATGTGAGATGTGTGAATGTCTGAAGACACGATGATGTTCTTCCTTTGCTGCTGGAGTTCTTTGTGTGCAGCATTTGTCTCTGTGCCCTTGGGAGCTCTGGTTGCAGATTACAGACACATTTACTGCAGCTTGCACCAGTGATGCATCTTGGAGCTTTGTGTTTGTGTCTTGTAGATAACATGATAGGAAGCCAGTAACTTCTTGATGAATCACTTCCTTTTAAATGTTCTTTACATTATATTAATTAGCTGAAATAACAAGCTAATGAATAGATTGGTAATCCTTTGTACTCAGCAGCCCCACCTTTCATGCACAGTTCAGTTTTGTAAACAGAATGTGTTGGGTCATGCACAATGCACAAATAATGATACTAAATAATGTAAAAATTAGATTGTGAATTTAAAAGACAAGTCTACATAAAACCATCAAGATTTCTAGTGCATTGCATTCTTTGTCTTTATGTTGCAGCCATGAATGTGTTCAAGTTCATAACTTTGGCATAGAGCAATCTAATAATTCCTCAGGACACTTACAGAGAAGGTTGGGGAGTTTTTGATGTGTATATAAAGCCTGTCTGTAATTCTTTATTTTTCCACAGACCAGCTGACTTACTTACATTTCCACACCAAATACAGAGGTCTTCTGATGGAGTAGGAATTCAACACTGCAGCATGATTTATACAATGGAGAATTTTTTTTAAAATACCTTCAGTGTTCCAGTCTGCTTCTGGCCTCTTGCGTTGGTGTTGCCTGGTTGTGCAAGACTTTGAAAGTAGCTGTATTAACAAAATATGCAGCAGAAAAAGAACAAAAATAGCAGAATTATGAAGAAAAAGAAAAAGAGGAGAAAAGACAAAGGTGACAGTGTCATGACCAAATAGGTCAGCACAGGAGTATTTTAGTCTGTTTGTGTGAAGGCCTGTAGCATTAAAAAGAAAGATCACAGAATCATAGAATTGTTTGGATTGGTAGTGACTTTTAAAAGGTCTTGTAATCCAATTCCCCTGCAATAAGCAGGGACATCTTCAACTATATCAGCTTTCTCAGAGCCCCACCCAGTCTCACCTCAGATGTTCCTGGGGTGGAGCATCTGCCAGGCTCTGGGCACCCTGTGCCAGTGTTTTACCACCTTCACTGTAAAAAACTCCTTCCTTATATGTAATCTAAACTGACACTCATTACATTTCAACCATTGCTCCCTGTCCTATTGGTACAGACCCTGCTGAAAAGTTTGTCCCCATCTCTTTTATAATCCCCTTTAAGCACCAACAGGCTGCAGTAAGGTCTCCCTGGAGCCTTCCTCAGTCTCAGAAGCTGCAGCCTTTCTTCTCTTCCTCACAGGAGAGGTGCTCCTGCTCTCTGATCATCTCTGTGCTCCTCTGCAGCAGGTCTGTGTCTTTGCTGTGCTGAGGACCCCAGAGTTGGACACAACCCCAGGTGGGATCTGACGAGGGCAGAGCAGAGGGGTGGGAGCTCCCTTGAGCTGGTGGTCACGCTTCTGTTCCTGCAGCCCAGGGTGTCATTGGCTTTCTGGGCTGCAAGCACACATTGCTGGCTCACATCATCATCTAAACTATCTTCCTGTATCTGTCAGTAATTAACAATTCTTTGTGTGGTCACCGTTTCATTTTATCCAGTGAATTCTCCTCGTTGCTTGCGCTTACAGTTTTTAGACGATGAGAAAAGAAATGGTGTGCCTTGAAAAAGAAACATTTGGATCTGGGCCTTTGTAAAGGTGAGGTGATCCCACAGTGAGGCTGTAACAAGAAATGGCAGGTTTGATGTGGCAGGCATGCCAAACATTGTTTCCCAGGGCTTGTAAGGCAGGGTTGGCACCTTGGTTGGTTCCTGCTCTATTGTAAGTGTGCCTATTTTAAAATGCATCCAGTTCTCCTCCATCTGAGAAGTCGGTGACCCAGGCACTGGCAGAGTGACAGGTGGCTGTAATTATCCAAAATCTGGTAGTTATTAAATGCAGAACAGCAGAGTTGGATTCGGTGTTGAGGTGAAGTGGGGAGTGCTTGACTAATGGAGTGGTTTGCTTGTGGAGCCTGTGGAATCTCCTTCCTTGAAGGTGTCCAAGACTCAGCTGGATGTGGTCCCACACAACCTGCTCCAATTACGTCTAATTAGACATGCTTTGAGCTGGGGGTGAGTTCAATGGACTCCAGAGGTTCCTTCCAACTTGAATTATTATTTGATGCTGTGAAGGGGCAGTTTGTACCTAGGACTTGGTGTGCCAGGCTGCCCACAGAATCCAGGAGGTGTCTTCCTGCTGACTGTGCCTGCGGAGTATTGGAACCTCCCAGGAGGAAGTTTCTGCCCACCAAGGAGAAGACAAACTTTTTTCAGTGTTCCTTTTCCACAAACTTGCAAATGACTGATTTTATTCTGAAACTTTAACACCCACATAATTAGTTCATTTCATAGGCAGCAAGAGGCTTTTGTTTGTATGAGCTTTTAGATTTATACTGAGAGAAAAACACATGTGCCATACCTTTTTATTCCCTGCCATTTCTGTTCTGTTTCACCCAGAGTGGCTGAGACTGGCTTGGAAAATAACAGTCAAAAAACAAAAGTAGGAAATGGAGAGTATTTGTGCTTATCCTTTTCTCATTGTTGCCATATGGAATCCATTTCTTTGGCAGATGAACTGAAAGGTGCCCCCCTTCACACACAGAAATTACCAGCTCTGAACTTCCTAGGAGTTCCTGTTTTCTTTGGCTCACATCATCCTCAGCAGTGGAGGTTTTGCAGTTATAATCTAAGTTCTGTCCTATCTGTGAGACAGAAGAGCACTTTCCTTGTTGTGCATTTTGATTTGTGTAACTCAGGTAGCAGTAGGGAGCAGTAACAACTCACACAGAGTTATTAAAAGTGCCACATAAAGTCCCCTCTTCTCAGGGACGTGTGGGAGCCCAGCAGAGCACTCAGACCCTGCAGCAGGAGGGGCCACGGGTGGAATAAAAGATGGCTTGAGATTGCAGTGTCTTTGAGAGGGGACTTTTCAGACTAGAATAATTTTTAATGATGGAGTGGTTTTTTTTTTGTTGTTTTTTGGGTTTTTTTTTAATGATTAGTCTACTAGCCTTTCTTAATTTCTGGTTAGTAGGTTGTGCTCAGGACTGTATCCATAAATATCTATAAATGTAGATTAAGTTTCTTTTGCTAATGGGGAAATTCTGAACAGCTCTAACCATATTGACAGAGGCATGAAACAGAATTGATGAGTATATCCATCTGTGTTGACAGGCTATTAATAAAAATGACAACCAGGCTGGGTTTATGACTATACTAAGCACTGTTTTTCAAAGCTGGTACCAAATCATAGTTATCTGAATATGTGGTATCTTGAATTGATTTTTATTGTGCACAACCTGCTGTATAAATAATTGGCTCATTTTGCACCATTTCCTTAATAATCTTATAAATTTTGGGGATTTTGAGATGAAATTTAAAAGTACATTACTTATTGTAGAGGGATAGAGAAGATGAAGGAGGCAACATAAATAGATTTAGATGTCTTCAGTCTTTTTCAGACACCTGCAAAAAATACAGCAGTTTGCTGCTTCCTTTGTGTTTAGTTTCTGCAGCCTAGAACTTGTTGGACTGCGGTCTTTTGAGGACTTCTACGAATTAAAGAGGAGTAAACAAAATTAAAGCCAGATTTGGGGGATTAGAGCAGCCATTCCAATCTTGCTGAGGGTTACTTTATGCAGAAACTGCAGCAGTGCAAGGCAGGCTGCCAAACAGAAGGTACTTGGAGGAATTTTTGGGATGTTCTTTGCACGTCACCTGAGGTCAGTGAGGAGATGCTGCTCTCCAGGCTGGTGCTGAGTGGATTTTGCACATTGAGGGAACCCACAGGGGCCAGTGTCCAAAGGAGGGGATAAATCATAATTCTCTCTTAAGTCTTGTGTTCTTTTCTGGGTTTGAATGCCAGGTGTCTGCTGGGAAAGGCAATTCCTCCCTTGGAATGGAGAATGCAAACCCCCTCCCCCTGAATTATTATCATCTTGAAATTAAGGGGCTCTCAGGCAAAGATATGAAAATATAAAGAGAACCTTGATTCTGTGTGTTTGAGGCTCTTGGGTGCTTTTCTCCCTCTCTCCAGGCTGGTGTAAAGCAGAAATTGCTGATAAGGAAAGAATGAACAACCTGGAGAACAAGAACAACCAAGAGCCCCTTTTGTCTTTTTACACGAGATCTTTGTAATTTTTTTGTCAGCATTTAAAGAATTAATTGCTGTTTGTGATTTTTATCTCTATAATTAATAATTAAGATGATTAAGATGATAGTCAATATTTATTTTACTGACAAATTTCACGTACAGGAAACTCACAGGCTTAAACTTGTTCTCTCTCAGGTTTTTCTTCTGTCCCCCACCTCTTCCTCCACAAATTATTTGATACCTGTAGGTATAACTTGCAAGTGCTGGTAAGAAACCTTAAAATTCCTGCACAGAAAAGTTATGTAAATAATAAATAATGCTTTCTTAAATATATATTTATTGCCAAGTGTTTTCTCTCCCTATGAAAATATTGAGTGTGTTAAATTCTGAAAACAAAATGATGCTTTGTGACCTGCTGTAATTTGGACAAATAAAATATTCATTTTTCTCTCAATAGAAAATTTTTAAAGCTGGGGATACTAACCAGGATGGACAGCTGGATTTTGAAGAATTTATGCAGTATCTTAAAGAACATGAGAAAAAGATGAAACTGGCATTTAAGAGCCTGGACAAAAACAATGATGGTATACCTTGATTTATTTTATTTGTTCAAACATTGTTGGAAGAAACTGCATTAAAAGTAGTGTAATTTATATTTGTCTGAACTGGAACAAGAAGTTGTGAATATGGAATCCTTGTTAGGATAGATATTTTCCTTAACATGATCATAATAAAAATTTGCTGTAGATTAAAAAAAAAAAGATTGTCTTTATTCTTTCTCATTTCTCCAAGTACACTGAACTGGGGCTCCTTGCTGGAGAAACTGTGAGGAAATTTCTGACTATTTCTAGCTATTAAAGATAAACCAGTTTTTAATTAACTGTATATTTGCATCCTATTTGCTTCATCCTTGTAGTAAACAATCAAAACACATCATCTGTGGTAAGTTGATTTTAAAATCATCTTTGCAATTATTCAGCTGTTACAATGAGCTCCAAGGTGCTATATTTATTAAGATCCACATTTTAAGTATGTATCATCTTTGTTTTAATGTTTCAAGGGAAAATTGAAGCCTCAGAAGTTGTCCAGTCCCTCAAGATATTGGGTATAAACATTTCAGAAAAACAGGCAGAAAAGATCCTGCAAAGGTTAGGAATTATTGTTTTTTGAGTCAACTTAATCTTCCTTGTATTGTTAATTTTTATATTTTTCTGTTTCAGAGAGGGGTATAAATGGGATTATAATGGGTTGAAAGGTGTTGATAGTTATTATTGGAGTATCTGGTTCTGGGAGGAGACTGTTACTTTATTTCCCTGTAAATGTTGTTGATAGAAAGCATCACTGTATTCTGTTTTTAAAGGGAATAGCACAGATGCACTTGGGTAAGAGAAGCATTGTACTGAAAGGCAGGTTCAGATCTGGAATTCACAGTCAGTTATTGATGTGATAACCCAAGTTAAAAAAAAAAAAGGGGAGGGAGGGGGAAGAAAAAGCCAAAATCCAGAACAAAACCCCACCATTACTATTTCCTTATAGAGTTTGGTTGAATTTCTTTTCAGTATTGATGCTGATGGGACAATGACAGTTGACTGGAATGAGTGGAGAGATCATTTTATGTTTAATCCAGCTACAGACATTGAAGAAATAATTCGATATTGGAAACACTCCACTGTAAGTTCCACTTCTCTTTTAACCTAATGCAGCTCTTGAGTTCATCTCTGCTGTGTTAATTTGTGATATTGAGTGTTAACAGCTTCACTCTTGTTATATTTCAAGCATATCTGTATTGTTTGATTTTCCTTTTTGCTTCATGCTCTCCCATTTCCAAGCAGGATTGTGTCAGATGAGTTCCTTCTGAGTGAACAACTTCATCTAAACTTTGCAAATAATTATCAATAATTCTTAGGACAGAATCCTTTTCCTCTTTTGGAGATATTTCACAGGAAAATAATAACCACAATATTAAACATTTTTTTTTGCACAGTACAGTGCAAAGATTTGATTTGATTTGTTGAAACAACGTATATAGACATTTTAGCTGTTTCTTATGTTGAAATTAGTATTTGCACTTATATAGTATCATTATAATTATCATAAAATCACTGGTGTCTTTGCTGGTGATTTTTTGTGCACATTGTGCTCTTCTGTGCCATAGAGTTTAATTTAAGCATACAGAATATACAGCAATAGGTTATCCACTGGGCAGAGAAATTTTTTAGCTTTTTATTGAATGGAGCTGTTGACACCTCAGCGACTGATTTTTAAGAACAATAGTAAAGTAAATAAACCAACAGAAATCCTATTTGCTAAATATCCTTCCTGTAGATTATTGGAGGAAATAAAGTAAGGTTAGATGCTTTATGTATGTATATTAGTGAGACCATTATATCTCCAGGGATTAGTCAGCATTTCCGTAATAAAAAACAGTTTATGAGATGTGGGAGCTTTGGGTGTTTGACACAGTCCAAGCTCATTTGAGGAATGCTTGCCAGAAGGGAGTTTGCTGGAGAAATCACTTGAAGCACTGCTCTGAGATCAAATAATCCTGCTTCCAGCTTACTGAGCACAAAAAGCTTTTGCTTCAATAAAACGCTCCTTACTATTATTAAACAGAAGCTCTGTGTGTTTTTCTTTTTTTTTTTTTGTTATGGAATGTCATTAGTTGCCCCCAGGGAAGAGCTGAGGGAGTCTCCAGCGATCTCAGTCAGCTGATGGCCCAGTTATCACAGCAGGCAAAATCCAGCAGCACAGCTGGCCTGGCAGATAAGGGCAGATGTGAGAGCTCCCAGCCTGCCTGCCACTGACAGCCCTTGCAATTCTGTTTTTATTCTATCAAATACAATTGGTGTAGAGTTGCTGTGGCCTTTCTGTTAGAAACACCCTCAAATTTCAATTTTTCTTAGTTGTGTTTAGGTCTCAGAACACACAAGGTTTAAACCCTGGTAGATGTGCATAATATCCCTTGGAACACTGAATTTTGAGAGTTTTGATTGATCTTTTGCTGTTTCCATGTAGCTGAGCAACTGATGACATCTTGCTTTGAAATCTCAAATGTGAGAAAGATGAAAGGATTTTCCAATAAATCTGTTCTGTGTTCAATATCCAGAAAAATTACTGCTTATCCTTTTTGTCCAGTGGCTGTATTTACACCCTGCATTCTGCATTTTTTGTTCCAAAAGACCAGGACGTTATTCTGTCTACTAACAGAGTGAGAATGCAGCATAAATTAATTCATAATGAATATATAATACCTGTTTATATAATTAATCATTGTATATTTTATATTATAATTTTTATATATAAGTTATAGATAATTGTATATAATAATGAATTTATTGTGCTCATAAATAATTAGCATCATGAATTAATTTATTCATTAGCATAAATCAAATCGCTGTTGATTTTTACAGTTAAAATCAATGGTAGTTCAAAGGTTTATCAGTTAACACTTTCTGATCAGTACTTATCAGTCATTAATGCATTTTTAATTGTTTTATACATATACATTTAATTTATGTGTAATAGCAGATTTGCATTATCTACAGTGTGCTTTTTCTCATGTGTCATGATTATGGGTTATGCTTAAGAGCAAAAGTGATATGTGAGATTTCAGAGTGTTATGTCTTGGTTTTATCATTTAAACCTATATTAATGTTGTTCTTGGATCAAATCCAATGGCAATACAAACATTCCCCCCTTAGTGAAACTTCAAATTTATAGCTGAAAAAAAGTAATTGAATATGTCTTTGAGTATAACTGATTATAAGAAAATCTCTAAGATATTTGTCCAACCTTTAATTATGTAGGATAATACACAGCAGTTACCAGAAATAGAATATTCTGATGCATCAGCTGTTAAAATCCTGCTTTGAAATGCTGGGCTGTGTGGGGGAAGGAGTGACATCCCACATGTGTGAATAAATTCCCGTGAGAGAAATCTCCTGTTAGCAACCTCAGGAGATTACCAAACTAATCCCACAAGACTGTCTGGTGAAAGGTTAGCTGCAACACAGGAGCATTTGAGCTTTAGTGCTGACTTTAAAGGGCTGCTGATGATGACAGAATGTCTTTGCTTGGGCCATACTCAAGGAGGAAATTTGTTGTAATTTTTAATGACGATGGCGCAGTCTTTGAAATGGTGGGTCTGTGGTGTTATTGCTCAATACCTGTGTAGAAGTCACTTAAAGTTGCTTTTCATTGAATAGCAATGCATGGGAGGTTAATTATAGAATGTAAATGAGAGATATTTTTTCATTTGTATTTGAATGTGCACTTTATTTGTATATTACTTTGGAATTATTTGTACATTAATTTGGAATTAGAACTGTGGATAAAGCCGAGGCGGTGGAACGAGATAATTATTTGCCCATCTTTGCTTTGGATCCATAAAGGTGCTGGATATTGGAGACAGTTTGACTGTTCCAGACGAGTTCACAGAGGAAGAGAAGAAGACTGGGCAGTGGTGGAAGCAGCTGCTGGCAGGAGGGGTGGCTGGGGCCGTGTCTCGAACAGGGACAGCGCCCTTAGACCGCCTCAAAGTCATGATGCAGGTACGTGCAATGTTCAGGGATTCCTTGGCTTCCCGTGCATCACTGCAGTTTTTAGAGATGGGTGAAAAAAACTGAGGGCCAAGGTCAGTGTTTGAATTGCAGAGGTCTGGCTGTGTTTTGACAATTTCTGTATTTTGTGTTCATCAAAATGGTATTATACACATGGGGGGGAAAATGTAAGCAAAATGTTGAAGTACTAGTGCTGCTGAAATTTACTTTTTTTTTAATAGTGCATATGGGTTTGTTAGTTGATGTATTTAATCAATTTAATGCTGATGAGTTTTATAATCTGATCAGAGAGCAGTGTTCTCCACTGTGACTTTGGTTTTGGATTTTTTTAGGTTCATGGCTCAAAGTCTAACAAAATGAACATAGCCAGCGGTTTTAAGCAAATGTTGAAGGAAGGTGGGGTCCGATCCCTTTGGAGGGGGAATGGTGTCAATGTGGTGAAAATTGCTCCTGAAACAGCTATTAAGTTCTGGGCTTATGAACAGGTAGGATGATAAATCAAGAGTGAAAATAATGCTGAATAAAGTTCTAAATCACTCTCACTGTTCATCATCGGCACTGTTGTATTATACAGGACCTGTCGTCGTGATTGGGGATTTTGTCACAGTGATTTGAGTGACTCTGAGATTTAAAATAGTCTATAGAATATTTTTAGGCAGATCTTACTGTTGTATTATAAGCAGTGTAAATAAATTATGTCTGTGTCCTGGTTTACATGTTTTAAACTGTCCCTGATTCTGCATGGCTTTGTGTGGATTCTGCATTAATATTTAAATTGTTGCTGCAAAGTGACAGGCAAAAAGCTGGCACATGATGCTAGCTAACCTTACAGGGGATTCATTTAAAGTCAAATATCACAGTGCTATGTATGATGCCCTCATCCTGGATTTCAGAGTTATATTTACCTCTGAATCAGCTTTGGGCATCATGTCAAGGTCTAATCCTCCTTTGGAAAATGAACTCCCATTCTGGTGTATTTAAATGAGCTTTATTTTTGCTCTCTGGGGCTTGCTAGTGCCTCAAGTGAGACCAAAGGAGGATACTGCACATCTCTGTGCAAGGGAGATAAAAAGAACAAAATATCAAATAAACTTGGGGCTGTTGCAAGACTGAAGAGCAGATTTTGGTGCCACGGAGTAAACCTTGGGCACGTTATCCTTTACCCTTGGAATGACACAGTGCTCAAAGTGCTTCTGTGAAATTGATACTTGGGCTTTAATTGTTGAACTGGACAACTGGATGTGCAAGGGAATTTGGCTCTCTTTGTTTTCTGGAGTTCTTAGTGTAGCCACCCCTTGAGCTGGCTGCTTGCAGAACACCTGATGGTCCTGTGGGTGCCTGAGGCACTTAATCCAAGAATTCTTGCAGGCTGGAATGTTTACTGTGATGTGGAGAATATTTTTGGCTTAGCAAATGTAACTGTAAATGCATGAAAAACTAGGAACAGCTTGAAAAGACATTTTGTACTATACTCTTGCCTTTTATAATAACTCTGGCCACTCCTAGAAATCATGTGTGTTTGTGTTTTAACTCTGCAGTATAAGAAGATACTCACTAGGGATGATGGAAAGTTGGGCACTGTTGAAAGATTTGTGTCTGGTTCTTTGGCTGGAGCAACAGCACAAACTTCTATTTATCCCATGGAGGTAAGTATCCCAAGGAGGTAAGAGAATCTGCTTCCATTGGAGCCTGCAAAATGTTTGGTTTGTTTCCTAAGTAAACCCCATTTTGCCCTTGAAAATATTGTAAAAATTCCTCTTTAGTCTGATATCCTAATTTGTTTTTACTTCAGACTTCCAGTGCTAGGCATTTTAGAATATGCTATGTTCTACCCGATTCTTATAATTTTTCCGTATATTTTGCTCTACAATATTTTTTTAAATGAAACCTAGTGCAGGAGAAGAGATCACCTAAGAACATTTGAAATGCAGTATGTATTCTCTCATTTTGTAAATTGGGCAGGAATCCTTTTCCTGCTGTGTGTAAGCAGGGAATGGTGTTGTCTGGACAGAGCTGAGGTTCTGTTGTGCTGTGATGGGAAGCTGTGTCTGATAAGGAGGTAACAGCTACAGCTCAGGCTGCTCTTTCACAGGACATGCCTGTAGGTGGTTCTGCACATTGCAATTTAATGTTAGTGTATGAACTGATCCAGGGTAGCTGTCACACACCATTTCACAGATACAGGGTGTATTTTCTTCACTGCTGCTTCCCCAGAAGGTTTGGCACTTGTGCAGATCCTTGTTGGAATAGATGTTGGGGCTGGGACTGAAGCAATACCAACATCAGGTTAGGTAGGAATGGCAAATGTAACCTGAGTAGCCTTTTCATGGGTGGGGATTTCAGTAGGAATGGAACTGTTTCCATGCTGAAGTGAGAATGATGTCTTTAAAGAGCATCCTTGCTGTTCCAGAGGGTGAATCCCAGCTGGCCTGAGAACAGGGATGGGTTCAGTTAGGGAGGAACTGAAACGTGGTGTAGGTTGGATTACACTGATCAGTGCAGACAAAGGAACTGTTCTACAATATCCCCTGGTCTTCCTCACAAACGTGGTACTGTCCTCAAAGCGTTTTTAGGGTGTTTCTAAGTAAGAGAGAAAAAAACAACTGCCAGGAAATTCCTGAGGAAGATGCAGTCTTATGAGGCTTCAAAGAAAACCAAATTGCTGCTCAGCAAACTCCCCCTGTGGTTTCTTTTGGATGCTGCTATTAATTTCTTTCTCCTAAGATGCAGTACAGACTTACTTGCATTATTAATCAGGTGCTGGGTTTCACAATCCTTCTATTCCTCAACTACCTCTCTAAGTGTCATACTTTTTGAAATATCATTTTCCTAATATGCTTTAGTGTTCCCAGACCAGAAGTGTCATCTGCTAACACATCAGTACTCTCACTTGTGCCTTAGCTAATGCTTCTGTTGAATATTGTCTTCACTGCTGCCTTCAAGTTGATCAAATAACTGCCTGTTTTAATCAAGAAAATAAAGCTAAAATGCAATTTTAAAAGGCTAAGAATTTGTAAACTAGTATATAGTAATGTGTGGTGCTCTGCACTGAGGACAGAGCTTGAAGAAGCTTGCTGCTAACACTGCCTTAGCAGTAATCAAAGATTTGCAGCACCAAAGTGCAAAGCAGTTCTGGAGAATTGAATAAGCAGAGATATACTGTGTATCTAAAATAGATTAATAAAGAGGTTTGTAATTAAGACTGCTATTTTTTTTTTTTCCTTTTAGGTTTTAAAGACCAGATTGGCTGTGGGTAAAACAGGGCAATATTCTGGGATGTTTGACTGTGCTAAGAAGATTTTAAAAAGAGAAGGTCCAAAGGCCTTCTACAAAGGCTATATTCCTAATATTCTGGGTATAATTCCTTATGCTGGCATTGACCTTGCTGTGTATGAGGTGAGTTTACATCACTGAATGCTTGTAGCTGTCATTAATATTTTTTAGAATGTTGGTATTCTTGGGCTATTACAGCTGGTTCAATTTTAAAAGGGCAAATGAGACTTTCCAGTAATGTCTCTTGAGCTCAGTGTTTGCCCTTTTTGAGGAGTGTCTGGGCAGAGGGGCCCTTCCAAGCAGGAGCACCAAGCAGGGAATGTGCTGTGGGGAGGATTATACAGACCTTGGCAGTGCCACAGGCTTTTGTACTTACCTGACCTTGTCAGACTGCAACTCACCCATTTTATAGGAAATATGTGCCTTTAAAAGGATATTCCTGTTATGATAGTTTATACATTTTTTTGCCAGTTATTAGGTTTATGAGTGGATGATATTAACCTGAATTCTTTGTGGGTCTGTGCATGTCACCAGAATTCTTTGTGGCTGACACAGCTTTTCTGAGGAGCTTGAAACCCTGCTGTCCTTCCTTTCCAGAGAAACTGGCACCTATTTCACCCACCAGCAATGCTGAAAGTCTTTTATTTGCCTTAGATAATAAGTGTTGCTTCAAAGTGTGTTAAATAACTGATACACAGACTAACTTTTTTCCTAGCCTAAACAAATCGTTTTTTTTGACACTGCATTAATAATCACCAGAGCTGCTTGAACAAACATTTTCAAAGCTGGATGGAATTTCTTTTCTACGGCTTGCATCCCTGTTTCTGCATGGGATGATGAGCACAGCTGTGTGAGCTTCCCTTGCACCCTGTGGATGCTGAGTTGTCTCCCTCCTCTTCCCAAAGTATTGCAGGTGCATGGGCACTTTACTGCTGCTGGATCTGTGAAGGATTTCTCTTCCAGGTGCTAACTACTGTAGTCTGGTTCAAGCTGTGTGCTAAGGTGTGCACTTCAAGCACGTAGAGCTGGCCCAGGGAAATAGGTGCTTTTTCAGTATTGAGCCCTTAGGATTTGTTACGAATAAAGAAGTATTTATTTCCCTTCTTGAGTGCAGATCTCTTGTCTCAGAGTTTGGTTTTGTACCTTGGCAGCTCCTGAAGAGTACGTGGCTGGAGCACTACGCCTCGAGCTCTGCAAACCCCGGGGTGTTTGTGCTGCTGGGCTGTGGCACTGCTTCCAGCACGTGTGGCCAGCTGGCCAGTTACCCCCTGGCCCTCATCAGGACACGCATGCAGGCTCAGGGTGAGTCCTCTTGCCCTGGAAATGCTTCTGTGTGGTCACATGAAAATTGTGTCAAGTGGGATGGCTCTAACAGAGGCGTTGGAATGGAAAAAAAAACAAACCCAGCTTGGAAAAACTAAGGATGTGTCTGGAGAATTCTTCTTAACGTTGGTCCCTTCTCCCCCCTACCCAACACTGCTGTTCTTCATACTCAATTTAAAAAGTAACATTTCAAGCACTGGTGCTTTGGATATTCTGAGATCCACGCTCCACACAAGGCTACCAGACCCAGCCCCTGTCATAGTCTGGAAGCACTCTTCTAATCTTGACAGTGTTTTATAAGTTTTAGAAATCAAATGATAGGGCTTCAGTTATCCTGTGAGGGTAGACAGCAGCGTTTGCTCTGTCAGACATTTCATAAGGATAATTTCATAGCTGAGATTTTTGTTTGATAGGTTTCTGCACAGACTTAAGGATGGGAGCCTGCATTTCCAAAGGAACATAGGTGGAAAATGTTTGCCCCTGGGATTTAAACACATGTATACCTCCCAAATGTCTGGGATTAAAGGATCTCTTTTCAGTGGACCTGGGATAGTAGGCTCATGATCCAGGTGTTTGATACCTGCTCATGATTTTTAATATTACTAGAACTGTTTTATAATCCATTATCTTTTTGTTCTAGCCTCAGTGGAAGGAGCTCCACAGCTGAACATGGTCGGTCTCTTTCAAAGAATTGTTGCTACAGAGGGGCTCCGAGGACTTTATAGGGGCATAGCCCCTAATTTTATGAAAGTGCTTCCAGCTGTCAGCATCAGCTATGTTGTATATGAAAAAATGAAACAGAATTTGGGAATAGCATGAAATGAAGGAAAGAGGTGAGATACTGCTAATGCTGTTGGAAACAACAGAACAATAATGTTTTCTCAAGTAATCTGTTCTCACAATTAGAGACAGATCTTTATAGAGAGATGCTGCAACTTCCACATTTGCCCTGAAGTGGGAAGAAACTTTCTTAAATTTTAGTTCACCATTTTTAAACAGATACCTATATGGCACTTTAATATGTCACTGAGTTGAAAAAAAAAAACCAAACCAAGAAACTGTCTTTAAATCAGCAGTATGTTTTTATTTTTAGGAAATCATGCATATTTTCCTCATTGGGGTTTTTTTAAATTTGTCCTTTGTAAATGTGTATTTGTCTTGGATCAAACCAAAGGTAGGAGAAGTTTATACTGCCTTGATACTGAATTATGAGTGACTTTTTGTTCTGTCACACTGCCTATACTCAGTCAATTCACAGGTGACATTTTGCATGCCTAGAAGTGAGCACTTTTGTTATTTTTGAAGACTGAATGTTAAGTTCATAAGAAATAGTCTTGGATACACACAATGATGGAATAACACATTAAAATGTAGCCCAACACCTTTGTCTTCAGGCAAATCTCTTTTACTTTTCATTATTTAAAGAGCCTGAGGAACTGCTGCTCTGCAGTATTGGAATACCTCAAGTGGATTTTCATGGTGTCTTTGTAATACAATCAGCAATTTTCATAACTTGCTTCACTGGACCTGCTTTTCATTGCACTTATAAGTGTCAGCACCATTAACCATGGCAAATTTGGGTTACAGCTGCATGTTTTATAGGATCATAATACAAAGGAACAGAAAAAGCTTGGATGTTAGATCCATTGCATACAAGTGCAAGTTGCAATTTATAAACAGGATGGAGCTGGCAGTAATTGCAGCACAGGCAATGGCAGAGCTGTTGAGAGCTGCCTCGGGAACAGAAATGCTGCTCAGTTTGGACTCTCCATTCCTTCCCTTAATCAGAGGGCTACACCCACTGTGTGCTTTTAGCCCATAGAGGATTGCATTGTTATGTAAAGGTTTTCTACAGTTTTGTCATGCGAGATCAGTCTTCTGTGCACGCTGGCTGTGGCTGTGAAATTGGGATAATGAAATCCTGGAGTGTTTTGTCCAGGTGACCGAGTGGCAGTGCTGACCTCAGGTGCCCATCAGAGGGGTGGTAATGGAGCATGCAAAGCATGCACCCAGACCTGTCAGTGCTTCAGAAACAGCTCCTCAAAAAACAAAGCAGAAAGTTATATATTTCCATGTACCAAGTCCTTCCAAAGTGACTTCCTTTATTTTTTTTTTTATTTTTTTTTATTTTTTTTTTTTGTGTGTCTGTGTGTATGGAGGGACACACGGTTGCCTTCAGGCCTGAACACTGAAAGAAATTAATAATTTTTACCAGACTCATTTGTTAGGCTTTTTCTGCTTTCCATAATGTGTTGTGTCTTAATCTTGGTAAATTCGAGATTATACTTACCTTGACCTTCTAAAAGCAACTGCTCTTAGACCACTTTCTGAAATTGGATTACTGAAGGAAGAACTTTATTCTGTTAAGGTCATTGAGGGTCTTCTTTCTAATTCTTTCTTTTTTTGGGCAGGCATGAGGGGTGCATGCTTTTTTTGGTGGTGTTTTTTTTTTTTTTTTAAGCAGACAAATAAGCAAGCAAAACTAACTGCCTGAATCTCCCCTTTACACATGCTTTGGCCCATATTTTTCAAAGAGCAATCGTATGTAAATTTGTGTTCAGTGCTTCCATGGCTGATGTTTATTCTCCATAAACTGATAAATAGCAATTCCATAAAATCTGTATTATAAAATTTTTTACCACGTTTCAGAAAATGGCAGCTCTAGCTGTATTTTGGCCTTCTCTTTAGGGAAACGTTGGACTTTGCACTTTAAAAGAAAAAAAAAAGAAAAAAAGTCATTCTGTCCAAATCATTTATACGTATAATGCCTTTCTGATCTGAGTTTTCTTGGTTTTGCCAATATCTTTGTACTTCTGTGAGATTTGTGAGATCAGTTGCTGATAATTTTGTTTGACTGTGACCAATGAGCAAATGCATCGTGTGTGTGATGTGAAGATGACTTTAGCATTTCTATCTTCCAGACTTGTTTTGTTTATGGTGTGCAAGTGCCATTACGAGTATTGAAATTATGGTGACTTTTTCAAATGTTGAAAAGATGAGCTGTTTGAGATTTGATTTTTCATTATGTGCCTTCATGATGACTGTGTTCAGTTGTGTATTCTTTGTCTCTTAAATGTATGTTTACCTTTCTAGCTCTATAAAACTACCAATTTCTAATAAATATTTGTTTCCTTATCTGGAGTGTGTTGGTGTGGTTTTTTCAAGGTCTGATAGATGACACTTCTTTATTGCATTATATGCATAATACTCAATGTAAAAAATGAAGGCAATTGATCTAAAAATAGGTTTCAGACTAGACTATGCTTTGCTGTACTTGAAAACAGTTTGAGGTAAGTCGATTGTCATCCTGTTTAAGACTCTCATTGCTTAAGGGAAGACCACATGTTTAATATTTTTGCTTGTTCATTGAATAATATTAGCTGATAATTTGCTTCTCTGTATGTTGCGTGACAGAATTCTTAAAAACCAGGGACAAACGTGCTTGTGTTACTGCTGATCTTGCTTTGTTGTTAATCTTACTTGTTAGTCAAAGGATCAATATAAAATCTTTTCAAGGTAATTGCCTTAATTTACTCTGCATGTGTAGCATGGCTATGCTACTCAAAGCTTGTTAGCAGCCAGCTTTGACAACTCCTTTTGAATTTTTCACACCAATGCTTCCAGTGTTAAAGATAATTGTAAACAAATTAGGGGAAGCTTTTCTTGTCTCTGCTGCAAATATAGTTCTTGTAATGGAAGATGTAGAAGTTTTCTCTAAGTAATGGAAGAGGTAAGTGCACAGTAGATGATTCCTGACTAAGTGAACAATTTGACATTCAGTTTGACTTGAAGCAAGAATGCCTTTAACTGCAAATGCTCTGCAAGAAGAGCCCAGAAGGGAGAGATTATTTGTTTTCCCTTCAAGATGTATGTGGAGTGTGCCAGCTATTCAGTCCCATTAACACTAGAAAACTGCAGAAATGGCATAAAATCTAAAATAGTGCTGCCAGTGTGTCTTTCCCTCTTGACTAAACAAGATACTGATCTTGAACTGTACATTGTGGAGAACATAATTGATGAGAACTGGCTATTTAACACAGAGTGATTTTGGAATATTGACTGTCTTGGTGTATAACTTAGGTCTAGCTTCTAAGCCCTCTTGGTGTCTGAAAATGTGTAGAAGTATTACTTTTTTTGTCAATATTTGTCCAGGGTAAAAATGGTCTGTGTTTTGGCAACTAAATAAATGCATGAGTATTGTGCCCCTAAACTCTTACACATCTCATCTGCTTTGCTGAAGGGCTAACAAAGAGGTCTCTTATGTACTGTGTAAGTTTTAGAAAACACCCATAGTGTTTCTATTATGGATATACATGTCTATTTATGTATATACAGGTATAAAACCTTTTCTTCTTTGCACCAAGTTTGTGCATCTCCTTTGTGCAGCAGCTGGAACAGCTTCCAGAATGGCCTTGGATGCTCTTGGAGCCCTGAAGCTGCTGTCAGCACAGAGCTTCCCCTGCGAGCTCAAAGCAGGAGACTGAGAAGTAAGCTCTCTTAAATAATGTGTCAGTGGTACTCACACTAAAATTCATGAGTTTGTCCCCCCATGGCTCCTGTGAACTGCAATGTCTAGTGCCCATCCCCTTGAAGGAGGTGTTGGCAAATTGGTTTGCAAGGCAGGGTACAGTGGATGACCTTTTGGGTGGGTTCTGCCATTTCAGACTGAGCCTTTTGTTACCATGTGGCTCTGATATGGAAGCACTCGTGTTCTCCCTAAAGCAAATGCCATGGGTTTCACGAGTTACAGACGTGTGAGTTAGAGACCTGTGAGTGTGAGTTAGAGACCTGTGTGTGTGAGTTAGAGACCTGGGTGTGAGTGAGTTAGAGACCTGTGAGTGTGAGTTAGAGACCTGTGAGTGTGAGTTAGAGACCTGTGTGTGTGAGTTAGAGACCTGTGAGTGTGAGTTAGAGACCTGTGTGTGTGAGTTAGAGACCTGTGAGTGTGAGTTAGAGACCTGTGTGTGTGAGTTAGAGACCTGTGAGTGTGAGTTAGAGA
>JAWWMU010000005.1:21362232-21387939 GCA_035048155.1 Cinnycerthia olivascens | reverse complement strand
CCCAAAAATCTCCATTTCTCACCCTGTGATAAATTACATATTATGCTACTATCTAATTGACATTCCTGAAAATTCTGTCTCATCCCAAAGCCTGGGAAGCCCTTTCCATGGGCAGAGGTTTAAAGCAGGATTTGTCAGAGGGTTTGGATCCTTTCAAACATGCAGAGCCATGGAATCTGTTGCCTTGGGAGGGAACTGTTGAGTTGCTGTTGTCCCTAGCAATGGCTCTCTGTGATGGGATGTCCCTGCAGCCTTCCCCTTGCCTCTGTACCATGTGTGTTGCAGTTTGGTAATGGGGCCATTTTGCTTTCCCCAATTAAACAAATTCCTTAACTTTAACTGGTTTGCTGTGTAGGTGCAACAACTTCTGCCTCTTCCAGCAATTCCATTCATTGCATTTATACCACTTTTACAGGGGATTTGTGAATGTTTGCTCTGTCTAACCCTACTAGGCTTAACAGCATAGCTTCATGGATTTTTAAGTCCATATTCTTATCTGCTTTTATGGCCTCCTCTGATAACTGCAGGCCTATTAGCTTCATTAAATTGCTTCAATGTGTGTGGATATCTGCCATATTCTTTCCTTCCAGTGTAAAAAAACTAAGCAAGCCTTTCAAATACTTGGGCCTGGGCAATAACTGACTAAAGGAGAAGTCCAAAGGCTGGGGTGTTTTAATAGGACTTGGTTTACAAATAGGATTTCTGAGTAATCTTGGTGGTACAGATTACTGTCTCAATCCTAGCAATAGCTCTGAAGCATCCTTCTGAAAATAGATGCATATAAAAAAAAGTCACCTTTGCACCTTTGAATTCTAAAATTAGCAATTCCGATTCTGTATGTATCTCAAATGTAAAGGTTTTTACGGTCAGCTCAAAGGTTGCTTGCAGTATACAGGAAAGAGCTACGTTTTAGAATTCCTTTGCCACGTTTGTTGCTTTTTATTTCTCACAAGCTGAACAGATTTTGCAGAGGTTTCAGTAGGTAAGAAGGATTGAGATGTAATTGCAAATTTTGCTGGTGATGAGGAAGGATATGAAATTCTGACTCATGCATACCACAGTGATCTTATTCATAACAGAAGTTCTGAAATTACTCTTTATGGCTTAGGAAAAGTGTGGGTGGAAAACTTCTGGACTCCCCAAAACTCCATGACTTGCTCATACAAAGCCTTCCGCCTCTGGGGCGGCAGCAATATGTAACCCAACCTCGTGGAGTGTCTGTACTAATGAATGAGTGACAGTGCACATATCTGATCCATCTGCCGCATAAATGTTTAATTTTCCTTTTGCCAATCAGCCCAAGTTTGGCAGATGCCGCACAGCTGAAAAAAGATGCGAGTGTGGTGTTGCATTTCTCCACAGGGAACTGGTGCTGGAGTAGGAGCTCTTCTGAATCAGTCACGGCACTGCCATCCTCTCGAAGTTGATTTGGCTTAGACATCAAATATTGCTCGTTGGTCCCTTAAGGAGTATCTGATTTTAGTTTACTTCTCCAGTTGCTTTCTCTGTCCTAGAGAAAAAAACAGATAAAGATTTTTATTCAGTGTTCTCACTTGTTCCTGCAGGCTTGTACTCAGTGTCCTTGCCTTGCTGTGAGGCATTTGCTGGGCTGTAATCTAATGGCACTCATTTCCACGATATGGCATTTTGATGGGAAACAGTATGATCCTGCAGATAAGAGTGACTTGCAGATGGAGATTTTCATCTCAGTTCTAACGCTATTTGTACACATCCTTCCCCAACATCTCTGCTCCTGATATCTTCTTGTCTTGTAGGTGTTAAGCTCCCTGTGATGGTTCAGTGTGTAGCCTGAGGTTGTGCTGTGATCCAAATAATATTCTGATTAAAAATTAAGCCCTTGGCCTACAGCAGTGCTTGTTAAAGTATCATCCACTTTGTTGGCAGAGCTCTTGGTTTGATGATTAAGATAATGCCACAGTTTAAGAAGAAACCTAATGGAAGCAGGAAATCAATCATATTCTAAAAAAAGTTGATTGCCAAAGCTGCCTGCTGGGATAAATTAATATTAATCTTAAAGATAGTCTTTAATCTCTAAAAAGAATTTTTTTTCCTTCTTGATTGTTTTTAGCCTTTTCTCCTAGTTTATTTTTAATTGGCAGTAGCATCTCCCACCCTAATGTAGCAATCTTTAACACTACCAGTAAAGAGTATATCTATCTCTCTCCCTGAGAATCCACTGAGCTGCAGTGGTAAATTCTGGTTTAAAAGAAGAAGAAAAGTGGCAAACTACAGGGCCCGGTGTTTTAACCGCCTTCTCTCACTGCAAGTACTCGTGGATTGAGGGGGTCTTGTGCTCTTTGAATTGCAAATACCAATATTCGTGCTTTGCGCAGGGCTTTGTCCGTGCTGGGGCGGGGAGGGCAATGCCGCCAGCAGCCGCTTTTCGGCTCCTTTTCCTCGGGTTTTTTCCCCATTTTCGCTCGGGATTTGGCCGGCCCGGCGCCGGCTGGAGCTCCGCGCGGCCCGGCAGGGGGCGCTGCCGCCCGGCCCCGCGCCCTCATGGCGGGGCTGGGGGAGAGAGGCGATGGCCCCGCGCCCTCATGGCGGGGCTGAGGGAGAGAGGGGAGAGAGGCGATGGCCCCGCGCCCTCATGGCGGGGCTGAGGGAGAGAGGCGATGGCCCCGCGCCCTCATGGTGAGGCTGGGGGAGAGAGGGGAGAGAGGCGATGGCCCCGCGCCCCCATAGCGGGGCTGAGGGAGAGAGACCATGGCCTCATGCCCTCATGGCGGGGCTGAGGGGAGAGGGGAGAGAGGCGATGGCCTCACACCCTCATGGCGGGGCTGAGGGGAGAGGGGAGAGAGGCCATGACTTCACACCCTCATGGCAGGAGAAGGGAGAGAGGCCATGGCTTCACACCCTCATGGCAGGAGAAGGGAGAGAGGCCATGGCTTCACACCCTCATGGCAGGAGAAGGGAGAGACTCGATGGCCTCACACCTTCATGGCGGGAGAAGGGAGAGAGGCGATGGCCTCATGCCCTCATGGTGGGAGAAGGGAGAGAGGTGATGGCCTCACACCTTCATGGCGGGGCTGAGGGCAGAGAGGCGATGGCCCCGCGCCCTCATGGCAGGAGAGGGGAGAGAGGCGATGGCCTGGGAGTAAAGGTCATTAATTTGCATTTTTGAAGCACTTTGTCCCCCATTGCAGGCTGCTACATCACTCTCCCAATTTTTTGAGGCATTTGTGAAGTGGCATATACAGGGTTAAAGTGTTCTGTGTGTATTTGGGATCTTATCAGAAGTGATCAGTGCTTAATGTACATAAACAGTGATCAATTCAGTGCAAAATAACAAAAACAGTTTGTAAGGGGATTTTATTTTTTTGTCAGTTGTACCTTTAAAGCTATTGATCTGCCAGAGAGTGTTTTGGAGGTTTTTTCCATTTTTAGGGATTGCATATTTTGATGCGTCACCAGATAATTATAGAATTAAGACACAAATGTAGTTCAGCTTTAAGAGTTTAAATCAGTAATAAATATTTCATTAAGATATCTTAAACTGTCAGGGTGAGGAAATACACAGTGCTCATGATTAAACTCATGGATTGTGTTGTTGAACCTCAGTTTACAGTTATATATCAGAAGCTAAATATAAAGTGTAAGGTCTTAAAGTCCTATTAGAAAAACCAGAAGAGTGTGATGGAGACATGAAGAAGAGATGTAAAAATTTGGGGCATTTTGACTAACATCTTATGCTTAATTTCAGTTTGGTTCTATAGGCAATCTCCTTTCAGAAGTGCTCGTTTTGAGACACAAAATTAACATCTGCCAGCAGGTATCAAAGCTGAGAGGATAAAGCAGTCCTTCTCTTCTGTGTACATACAGACATTTCAATGTTTTTATTTAAACTGCTTATCTCCTGATAATTTCTCACCGCTTATTTCCTAAGAACATGTCAGATGTTTTTCCTTTCTAGTGAAACAGGCAATTTTTATTCACCTTTTTTTTAAACTTACTAGGGACCTTGGGAAAAGATGTTACACTGAAGCAGAATAAGTTCAGCAGCTGGTTTGTCCTTCAGTAGGCACTGGCCTCGTGAATCAGTGCAGCCCAAGCCAACTAAAACTCCTTTTCCCTTGTTCCTGCAGCGTGCTCTCTCTGGGGGTGAGTCTGAGGGCTGAAAAGTCCTTTCTTTATTGACTGGCTCCAGTCAGATTGAGTCACTTGGGGAGAGTCTGGATGGCATTTGCATGCAGATTGTTTTTGTGGATGAAAAAGTGCATGAGTATTCCCTCAGGTGTTAATTAATGCAGTTTTTAGTTATTGAGAACTTCAAGCAAAGAAATCAGAGTGTTCTCAGCCTATTCAAATGTGCTCCCTACACCTAATTATTCGGACACACTCCTTAGGAATGTCTGGCAGACAGACTTCTCCTTCCTCCTGTATTCCTGTGACTACACTGTTACCTCTCTGTGCCTTGTCACCGTAGACAATATTTAAAGACGCTATATATCTGATGAAAATTTTACTCAGAGAGAACTGAAATGCCACTAAATAATAGCACCATGGAAATAAAAATATTTTTAACTCTTACACTGCTTCCCGTCTGTGCCAAGCTATTACATTTTCCAAAGGTATTTCCATTAAAGGGCAAAATCGAATTGTGATGTCGTATAGCAGACAAACATTTTGGTGGGTGGAGAAGTTTGTTAACTGTCACAAAGTCACAAGAGAAGTTGGTTACCTCCAGGAATAGAAGTCACACATGCTGAGAGCCGAGTCTCTGTGAGCCACAAGACCGTCCTTCCTCCTGCACACGGAGAAGCACGAAAGGGAAGTGATTTCTGTGGCTTTGGAGAGGCCTTTCCGGTGACTCTGGCTGCATCAGCAGAAGGACACACAGTTTGGGTGGGAAGGACTGTCTTGGGGGCTCACATTATTCTGTAATGTTGGCTGCTTTCAAACTGGGCTCTTTTTTATGAGGGTTGGTCAAATATTCCCCGTGCAGGTAGAAGGCCAAAGATGAATTTATCATTTTTGTTGATGACGTTAGTGCGTGGGGGGTAAAAAAATGCATATAGTGCCTGTCCATGCTGTGAAGCCCTTTGGTCTGTGCTGTAGCTGTAGTGCCAAGGAAGAGCTTGTAAAACTGGTGAGAAGAACTGTTCTTTATTGCCAGCTTTTAGATCCAGCTCTGGCATAAGTAACGGAAAATATGTATAAATTATATTCAGCTACCTGTTTTATTAGCAGTTCTCGTATACTCTCACCTTTTCAATGATTAACACCACTCCCCGTTTTTTTGTATCCCTCCACTCTCTTTTCAGGCTGTAATTCCAGCAGGAACCCACAATGTGAGTACCAACACTGTGTAAAGGCCAGCGAGACAGCGATTAACACTCCAGAGCAGCAGTGAGAGTCAGCTGCTCGCTGGCCTGGGTCACACTCTGGTGGATGCAGCTGAGCTCTTTGTGGTGGGGAGGGAGCAGGCAGGGAACACAGCCCTGCCTGCCCACACCAAGGGATGGCTGCTGCCTCGGGGCACGGTTATTTGTGGAGAAACATCTTTTCCTTCCTCTGATATTTTGACCCAGAGGAGTGGGTTAGGCTGTAGAAGAATCAGGATGGCTTTCACAGAGCTTGGCCCTGCCCATATGCTAGGTTTTATCAGTATTAAAAATTGTCTGGTGCGTGTTTCTGTAATTACTGGAAAGACAACAGTGGAATAGTTTTCTCCAGAAGCCTTTGTTTATCCTCATAAATGTTTTGGGAATTGAAGGAGGTTATTTGCCATCTTGTAGTACATTAAATAAACAGTGGGATTCTGCAGTTACTCTATACTGTCATCTTGGAATGGGGTGGGGATAACAAAAAGAAGTGGTGTTTAGTCATCTGACATGTGACAATCAATATGAATACACTTTTCCATAGGCAACAGAAAGCAAAAGGATTATAAAGTCATTATGTAATGTTAATGTTGCAGTACTGGCCAAAGACTTATATAGATTGGCAGTCCAATACCTTTAGGTGTTGTGCAAACAGTAAGTAAATATTTCTACCTTAAAAAGCTTACAAATGCTGACAGCCCTTTTTAGGAAAGACTTGCTGTGAGTGCAGAGGGGGGTTCTTGTTCAGTCATGACTTAGAGCAGTCATCTTGAAATTGTGAAGGAAGCACAAGGTAGAGTAAGTGCAAATGAAAATGAAAGTTGTGGAAACTGAAAGAGAAAATGCCTTTGTTGAATGAAAAAGTTCTCATCACAACTTGTTTCAGTAGAAATTTATCTTATGTAGCAACTGGTAAGATCCAGAGACATTTGGATTCCCAAATGTACATCATGCTCTGGTTGGCACTGCACCTTCAGGTGTGGTAGTCCAGCACGTTCTCCTTGAAATTGGCTGAGCACTAAGGCACATAACTCCCCCCTGAGCTCCACTGTGGCTTTATTGCAGTGAGAGAGAGAGAAGAGACTCTCCTAAGTACTTAGGCCCAGATTTTTTGTATGTTTAGACCCCTGGGTCTTAACTCTGCAGTTTTTTAATAGTGAGTTTTCAATATCTTACTACATTTAAAGAAAAACCAGCACTTTACTGCATTCAATTGGATTGATATTTAGATATGCTCCCTTCTGGCAGCTTTCCTTCTGTTAATGTCGCTCTGATTAGCTGTAAAAGATTGAGCAGATATTCTTGAAATAGGTTGTTCCTAAGGGCCACTCTGATGTTTATCCTCTTATAGTATGGCACAGCTGGGAATGGCAATTTGCTCTTGTAACAGGTTGACCAAGGATCAGCTGCAGTATTAAAAGATTAGTACCCAATAATTTCCAGCGAGCTGTTCTGTAATAAACTCAGCATGTTGATGTGGATTTTCAGTGTTTGAATGTCTGTCTCCTTTATGGAACATTTTATTTCAAGTCAGCAAAAAACCCCAAAACCTAAAAAAACACCCTGCCAAATAAAACTCCCAAAAAACGACCACCACCCCACCCTCCATATTCTTTGAATTTACACTCTGATGTTAACAAACACTTTGATTTTAAATTTGTAATTTATGTAATAATATATGTGTTTAGACATCTGGACCACAGCTCTGACAAAGCAAACAAGCCACTCTTAACTAATAGGTTGCTATGCTGCCAGCCAGAACAAATGAGAAATGTGTGTACTCAGTAAGAAGAAAATCAACCAGTTAATTTGTTTTCAAGGTTTATTATCATTGTTGAATCTTACTTATTAATGACCTCTGTATATATACAAAATTGAATGCATCTGTTGTGTTTGTATTTATCTCATGACTCTGCTGTAAGCAGCCATCACTGTAGTGTTCCATATCTCACTTTCCAAAGTACATAGCTGCTACACGATGAAGCAACACAACAGTATTTAAATTATTAGCATTTAGAGGTGTTAGCAGCACTCTCATTCCTTGCTGCCCTCTTAATTCTTCAGAGTTAGAGATGAGGACTTGTGTGGGTCTTACAACAAAATTTCTGTATGGGAATTGGTAGGAAAGAGCTTTGGCAGTCTGGTGCCTTGAATGCTGATGGATCTTTTTCCACTGCCCTGGATACACGAGCTTTGATGTTACTTTGGATTTTAGCCACGCTAGATGCTGCAACTCTCTTTTTCTCCAGAGAAAATACGGTGTTCTCTGACCAGTTTTAGTCAGATGTTTAATGTTAACTTTTATATGTAGAATCAGCTATGCAACAAAATAGAAAAATGCCTTTGCCCTCAGAGTGACACTGTGCTTCTTTAGCCTGTGAGCAACACAAGTAGGAATTACAGAGTTTGGCTCTTGGCCTTGGGAGCTGTCATAATGTCAGCAAGAGTTACGAGATGTTTGTGCTGACTTTGTACTGTGTTCACAGCATCTCTGTGCCCAGGACACTGGAGTGAGCGATTGCAGATCTTCCATGGCTGCTGGGGCAGGTTCTTTTGAACTGCAAAAATGTTGTGCCAGATCTGCTCAAAATAATTTAAAGCTTGCTGGATCTGCTCGCTTGAGCTGTGTGTGATGAAGCTGAGTGCATGCCTTTGTTGCAAAATGTAGATATGTTGGTAATTTAGCAGGTTTTGAAGCACTGGATGTTGTGCTCACGAGAGCCAAGTTTTTCATCCTTTAAAAAGCAGCATCTCTGGTTCACATATGATAAGAGGTGATGCTGTTTGTAACAATGTGCATTTGCTTGTTTTGCTATGGGTTGTTTGAAAAAATCTGTTCCTGAAGGGTTGTTTTCCTTGTTTGCATGGCTGACTTGTGAGGGCTTTAGTCGCTTAGTTCAGGTTGGCTGCTGCTCCACTTAGCATCTAAAACATCTTGGCAAGGAGTATGAAGTGTTTTTCCTCTCCTTCCCGGAGGCTCTGCAGAAGCTTCTGAACTGGCTGAGCCTGCCCCTTCACTGTGTGTTTCAAAATAAAAAGCAATTTGCCCTGTTGTCAGGCAGCCGGCGAGTAATGTGCCTCCTTGCCTCCAGAAGGATCCCAGCAGCTCTGATTCTCCATGTGTAAGGAAGAGGGGCTCATAACACTGCAAAATAAAATCCGGGATGGTGCTGTTAGCCTGTGATTGCTTTGGAGGTTGAAAAAGCAGGGAATTTAACAGGAGGTGGTCTGAAGCCAATAAAAGACTGTTTTGCCCTTGCTAGACTTGGCTTGAGATAAAAGTAATGGTGGATGATGTATTTGATTGGTAGGAATCACACACAGTGGAAACCACATTAGCATTTCAGATTTATAGTATTTTGAGTTCAACACTACGTATCAAACAATAGCCAGCAATTTCAGCAGCAAAAGTAAAACCCATGTGAACATTGATGAAGCAACAATATGTCCAGAGGGCAAGATATTTAGAGTGGATATTGGCCTTTGTTCTTGCTTAAATATTTTTACCTTTCCTTCCAGGTATATTCATAAAGTGCATTGGTGTTTGCAGTCAAACAGAAATCTTGAGCTAATGTTAGAGTTTAATAAATAGAAGATGCAGGAAGAGGTATGTTACAATGGATATATTTCTAACATGCAAAATAGTCTTTGTTCACTGTATTTTAGATGGGAAAAATCCCCACATATTGCTAAGATAAATAGATCAAATTCAGAGTTGAGTTATGTAGAACTTAACTTCAAATCAATACTTTTTAGTAATTGTTGTAATCAGAAGACTACTAAAATGCCGAGCACCCTTGACAGTCACCACTACTTGAACCTTACACTGAAATGTGAAATTCAACCTCTCTATTTCCTGTGTTGAGCTGCAGTTGTTGAAGATATTTGCTGTATTAAATTTTACAATAACTTTATGTACCTACTGGTTAATTATATTTTGTCAACCTGCTATACAAGGCCTTGTAACTGAATGTCAGGCTTCAGGAGCTTTTACCTGGCTCAGCAGAAACTCCTCTCCCAGCCTGTTTTAGTTGCAGCAGCTGCTTATTTTCTAACAAAAGTGTTGCTGAGGGGATGGCTTCACAAAGGCATTTCTGTCACCCTCCCCAGGAGAGTACCTGGCAAACTGAGCCCAAGGTAGGGATCCCCAAAGGACTAGCACATTGTGATGCAGAAAGAAATGAGACTTCTCAAGCTGCTGTCAAGCCTGTACCTCTGAGAATCACATCGTGCCTCTGAGTTTTGTAATCTGGGAGTGAGAGGAGAGGAATGGCCTCCTTCCTCTCAGCTGGGTCAAACAAGTGCAGCAGAGCCTGGCTGTGCTGCTTCCTTCATCACCCACCTGCCTGAGGGCTGCTGTCTCCAGTCTCAAGGAGTCTGGGGGTGTCTTAGGTCATCTTTGCCTCACAGTGAATCTTGTGTCTGCCAACACACATCCACAGCACCAGGGCTTAAGGTGTTTCTGTAACACTCTAAAATAAAGTTCTGCAGATTATTGGAGATAAATAGAATCCTTCTCTCTTCTCAGCCTTTTCAACTTCTGTGTTGCTTCTGTCTCATAATCTCTTTTGTACAACGATGTTGTGAGATAATAGAAGTTAAAAAGTTTGTCCAGGATGAGAACAGTTGTATGAAGTCTTACTAAGAAAGAGGTCTATGGAGTGTTATCTTTTTTCCCTCCTAAAATCATTGTGTGTTTACCCACCTCTGCTACTACTGAAGTAATTAAAAAAAGAAAGAACCAAAACTAAGTTTGCTGGCTCAGGTGGAGAAGTGAAAAAAGAGAGTTGAGAAAATGCTGTCCGGTGCACCTGGAACTACAGTATTCAGAATCATACAAGATAATAGGATAGAAATAAATATTGTTATATACTTTAATTGTAAATTGTTTGCAAATATCAACCAAATGCTTGATTGTAATTGAAATTGAGGAATTCCTGTTCTTTCTGTATAAGCAGCAAGTGATTTAGATCCACAGGTGGAAGCTACTGATGGCTCTTAGGAGTTGCACC
This sequence comes from Cinnycerthia olivascens, assembly GCA_035048155.1. Classification (NCBI taxonomy): domain Eukaryota; kingdom Metazoa; phylum Chordata; class Aves; order Passeriformes; family Certhiidae; genus Cinnycerthia; species Cinnycerthia olivascens. Next base: position 21,377,582 of record JAWWMU010000005.1, on the reverse strand, counting down.
TGGCTTCCTCAGTGGAGCTATGTGGACAGCTGCTCTGAGGAAGCATCTTCCCAAGTTATTTTAGTTACTGTCTCAGCTTTCCAGGCTGTGTCTTTACCATCTTTCTTTGCTGGAATTATAACAGTAGCATAAGGCAGAGGTGCAGGCTGTTACTGAGCAGCCAGCCCTCAAAAAAGCTCAGGCTGTCCCTTCTTTGGATCAGGAGATCTGCCTGAATGCAAAATCAGCCTTCTCGCTCAGCTGTACTCGCAGAAGTTTGTTAGAAATTAATGCCAAGAAAATTAGTCATGAAATTTTAGTGCATAAGGCCTGCAATGTTGCTCTTGATTCCTGCCTGCCTTAAGCTGTGTGCTGCTGTTTTCACAGGTGCAGAGCAAGATACAGGAGTGGAAATTGCCACCGACTCAAAACCACAACACTTTGCATATTGGAAATGACTAATCAAGGTGCAAAGCAACAGCTTTCACAATGCAGTCTTGAGTTATTAATAGAGGTGGAGTTTTGCTAGGTCAGGAATTGGACAGCTGTTTGGTTTGGGGTTTTTCTGTTTTGGTTTTTTTGGGGGGTTTTTTACGTTCTAGTGGACCAGTGGAAATAAATTCACTATATTTTTAAATCTTTCTCATAACCATGTTAATTTTTCACTAGCTAGCATGCATCTCTGTGCTGAATCCTGGGCTCTGCTTTGATACAGCTAATGAAAAAATTGCCACTCCTATCTGCATCATTAGCCTGATGTTAGTTAATAATACTTAGTATTTTGCAGAGTCACTTGTATCTTCAAAGCACTTAACAGTTATTAACTAATTAATCCTCACAACATGCCTGGGAGTTGGAAGGTAAATAAATATTAACATTCCCCTTTTAGCAAAGGGGTAACCAAATAGGAAGATTAAGTAATTTGCATGGACTTAGTGGCAGAGCTGGCAAGAGAAGTCCTGTGCTTTAATGCTTGTGCTTATCCTTCCAGCCACACTGGCTCAGTGTGAATTAAACCCTTCACCATTATCCTGTGGAGCTTTTCTGAATACTCCAGTGCTTTTTCAGATCTGAAGTTTATGTCTCTGGTCACAGCCTATCCTGCTGAAGGGTGGCTGCTGCCCTGGGGTACAGATCTTCCCATGTTCCATTACAAAAAATGTGGGCAATATTGGAAGGGAGGCTACAACTCCCTATAGCTTCCCCTAGAAAATCCACGCCAGGCCTGTATTTAGAAAGTTCAGAAAAAAAATACTGAGCCTTCTCATCAGGCCTGATTAAAATATATGTAATTTCTGGCCATTGCTTTTACAGAACAATATTAATTATTTATACTGCTGTTTCACTCAGTGCTGAATCAAAGCTGGAGCACCTGAAAATGGTAAGTCTTTCTCTTGAGACCAGATTGTCAGTCACTGTATTCAAGAAGCATTTGTGAAACTATGGGAATTCTGTCTGATATGCTTATTTTTAAATATTTTAATTTTAAATATTTTGAATATTTTAAAATTATGTAAATTATTTTAAACAGCATAAATTATTTTTAACCAAGGCCTCATGCTTTCCTCAAACCGTCTGTGTTCTGTGAGGAGATCATATCCTGAGTGACTCCAGAAGGCTCTGGGTAAGTTTTTGCATTGACAAAGCCTACAGACAAAAATGTGGTCTAAATACTAGAAAAATGTTTATGTAAATGAACATAGAGAACGTCATTTTTAACAGATGTGTGGGTCAAAGCTCAGCTTCCACCTTGTCAGTCTCCAGAAGGGGGTCACAGTAAGGGGAAATGCTTTGGCCCCAAAGGTGGAGCATGAGTTTGTGCCCTGGGATCCCCTGCAGCAGCTGCAATGGCCTCACATGGCTCAGTCTGGCCCTTCCTGCCCTGAGGATCCTGCTCTCCATTCCCTACTCTGCAGGTTGGAGGTGGGGAAAGCAGTGGCAGCTCCCAGGCAGGCAGGGAAGCCCTGCTGGGGTAAAGCTGGGGGTGGATGCCCTTTGCTGGCAGTCAGCTAACGTGGGTACAGCCAGTGAGGAAATGTGGCCCTGCCAACCTTTCACTGGGACAGTGTCGGAGCTTTTCTGTCTACTCTCAGACATGTCTGAGGGGCTCTTTCACATCTAACAGAGTTAATGCCTTAATGCCACTGATCTTCTGAAGCTGGAGGCTGAGATATTTGTGTCCTCCCTTCCCTGCAGCCTCCCTGATCTGTGGTGTGCAGGCTGAAATGTTAACAGTTGCCATGGTGTAGGAGAACAGCAGGCTTCGGGACAGGGATGTGCCAGGGAGCAGATTCTCCTGTCCTCCTGCATCACCTTCTCCTGATCCCCACAGCCTGCCTTTATCCAAACTGCTCCTGCTTCTCATTTTGATATCTATCAAAATGGGCCAGGACTGAGCTCAGTATTTTGTTGAGCTATCTCCTGTTTCAGGGGAGTTACTGAGTTATCCCTGTTTCATATTTGTTAATTGCTCATTAGAGCTGGGTGATCTGCTAGAGAACACAGTACATCTTCCTTTGACTTGGTGAAGTAGAGGTATTTGGCAGGGGCAGCTACAGAGCTGCCAGCAGGCTCCAGGTCAGAGCTGGAGCTCTGGACTGTTGCAACACTGCCTGAGGCAAGTTGAAAATTTTGATAAAAAGGAATTTCCAAAAATGCTTTTTTTTCTGCAGATTTCTAGGTATGAGAAAGAGGGTAGGAAGGAAGTGAGCCTTGTGACAGACAGGATGGCTGTGGTGTTCAGGTACCTCTCACTTTCTGGAATGAAGGCTTGTGTGTTCTTGTTTTTCAATTTCACATAAAGGTGAAGTCCTCCTCTGGCTGTCTCAGCACCAGTCATGGGTAATACACAATGCTAGCAGATTTAGCAAGTGTGCCATTTGTACTCAGCATGACACACTGAGTCGTGCATCCTGTTTGCTATAGATGTTGCAAAACTGTATTTAAAATGTCAGCTGGAAAAAGTGGAGTTTCCAAATTGTTTTTTACACTTTTTCTGCTTTGATCTCTGGCTTCCTCCAGAAGGGGGCTGGGAAGATGGCCTCAGCATGTTGTGTCTTCATTTCCCACGTGTTGCACCTGAAAGTGTGAGCACAGCTAATGCTGTCTTACTGTTTTCCTCACACGAGCAGTAGTGGTGGTCTTTCCTTCCCTCTGTCCAAACCCAGCTGTTTTCCTTGTGCTGCTGGCCAGGTCTCTGCACCATTGATCCAGCTTTCCCCAGTTACTGGTATGTTTGGAACAAACACGGATGAGGGGAAGTATGAGACACCAGGTTAAAATGCTTCCTGCACAGTCCCCCAAAGAAAGGTCCTTCTGCAAATGCTTGACATACAGATCATATTCGACCTTTGATCATCTGTCATTTTATTGTAAGAAAGCATGCCATCATTTGCCACCGTTTAAAATAGCCCCAGAGGAAGTCAGGGCTTAATCTTAACCTCAAACACATTGAGCCCTGTATTTCCTATCCAGCCATACCCTGTGCTATCTGGTTTCCTACACCTCAGGCCTGCTAAGTTTAGTTCCTCTCAGCCAGCTGCTAAGAAGGAAGGGAAACTGTGTTTGCTGTGGATAAAGCATTTGCTGTCCACAGCTCTCCCAGCCTTGTGGACTAAGTGCTAGACAGAGATACAGTTTTGAGGTTTCTCAGTTTTTTTTTTTAAATGTATTTTGAATTATTTTCTCTCTTAGTTTGTTCTCTGGGTTCCTACATTTAAACCTTCAATGCCATGCTTTCTTGGGCTTCTCTAGGAAGAACTTGTATGCTTAGGAATAATCATTTAGCATTTATGACTATCATGTGATTAGACCACTGCTAAATTAAACACTGGAGTGTTATGCATTAATTAATATTCTATCAAACCCAGTGCAGTCACTCAGGTCTTTCATCTTAGAAAGTAGATGAATGAGTGGAATATATAATGTACCATACAGAAATTGAGATTGCCTCACTAGAAATCTTTATTTATCATAGAAAGTAGCTGCAAAAAATAGCTAAGATAAAACTGACCTATTTTTCCTCTGTATCAGTATCATTCCTTGTCTGTTTGCTTCAGGCAAACAGATTGGATGCACTGACTGATTTCCTTCTTGTGGGTATTCTCAGGCCCTGCTATGAAAGCCACAGACCTGTTTCAGTAGTGTGTCTTCTGAGGACCTTAAATATTTATTAACTTTATTGCTTTCTTCCCCCCCTAATGTTTCGTAGAGTTATGATAATTTTGACATAACTGTACCTGCTGGGTTGTTGGGCCACATCTGGCAGCCACATGCCACAGAGCTCACACAGGTGGTTCAGCACCCACAAGCTGGATCTGCCTTTTTGGGGAGGATTTGGGAAGCCTGTATCCCTGCTGCACAGTGATGTACCTTCTCAGTGGTAGCACACACTTCCTGGCAGAATTTTGGGTTTGGATCATTTCCAAAGCAAAACTCTTAGCAGCATTGATATCTCTGTGAAACCTACAGGACTGGGAAAACTCACTCTTTGTCCCTCATGATTCTGCTAAACCTTGGTTAAATTCCTTCCTTCTGTTGTGCCACACATCTCCAGCATTTCAAATCATGAAAGGGGAAAATCCTGGTGGAAAGGATTTATACCACCATTACAAGGGACAGAAGGGGGGCTGAGGGCCTTATTTCAGTGTTTGTATAAAGCTGCTGTTTTGCTTTCCTACAGTTGCACCCAGTTTTATCTGAGTTGTTTTGATGTTCCCATAGTCTTATATCTTCCACCCCTGATTGGTTCTTGCTTTTGAGTGGCAGCCTCATAAATTCAATTTCAAATTTGGTATCAGGATCCACTTCTCTTAATGGCAGGGTGAATAAAAACATCCAGTTGGACCTAAAATACAGTAGACTAAAGTAGAATATTGATATAGGACAAAAAAAGGAAAGGTTAACTTCATCAAATGTAAAACAGGGTAGGGAATGCTACTCTGCATTTTTATTTTAATACGTGGAGGTATCTTATTTTTCCCCATCACCCATCACATAATTACACAATTTTAAAATGGCATAATTTGTGAGCTTCAACATTCTCATTTTTAATTAGAGGCAGATGGGTCCTGATGTCTGCATGCATTTTAAAAATTAATTTTTTAAATGTGGGAAGGAAAAAGCAAACCACGAAGTTAGTACAGAGCATTGTCCTGCAGATAAGGACATAAAATGCACAGAATGGGGATGTAAAGGAAATGCTTCAGAAAAAATTGTCTGGACTGTGTAATTGAATTTCTATAATGCACTCATGGAGACAGAAGAACCTGTTGGTACTGCTGTGTTACTCTGCTCACAGATGGCTGAAAATATGCTGTGAAAATACTTAGATGGTAATGGCTCCAGAAAACTCTTACAACACATCTTGGGCCAGTCAGGACTGGTTAATACAAAATTCAAAGCTGAAAGCCAAGGGAGGCTTTTGTGATGAGGAAGCTCCGAATACATTGGATAACCTTGGCAAATAGTTGCCAAACTTACTGTGATACCAAATGAGAGCGGGGGTATATTTGTCTAATTATTCTTGCAAGGGCAGGGATTCATAATCTTCCCTCTCTCCTTTGGCTAGTGTGTGTATCTAGCTCATCCCTCTGGGTTTAACACAATGTGCAGGAACGCTCAGCCTCAGTAAGGATGGCTAAGTAGCCAAGATTAAGGAGCTTTAATAAATGCTTGCTCCCGGCCCAGCTGTGTTGGTAGAAGCATCTCAGTGATGCTTCCCAATTACAGATGACTCAGAGAACCATTTATTATACTTATGTAATTATGAAGGTTTTGTGTTGTAGGTTTGCAGTAACAACTTCGGTTTATATCGGTGATCTTAACCCTACACCTGTGTTTCACTTAATAGATTCAGGAACAGACACCTCCATTCTCTGGAGAAAAAAAGATCAGCAGGAAAGCCTAAACCCATCCTTTTGTTTGTCATGTGTTGAGCAAATGGTGCTGACACCAGGAAATGTGCAGCACTTGACACGTGCATTCTGTAAGTGCTTGGATGCAGCTAGAAGGCATCGCGTGCCGTCAGCGCTTTGTGGTGCTGACAGCACCCTGGCAGCTCCTCATGCTGGACTGAAAGGAGGATAAACGACTATATAAAGCATATCATTGCATTTTCATGTGCATAAATATGTACATTAGTGAAGACTTCAAAAAATTAGCAGCTATCACAGACTAATGTATTATTTAAGCGACTTTTTGAGGTGTAAATGTATTTTAAACTAATTTAAGAATGCAGTATTTTTTTAGGATGGTAGCTCAGATTTTGAAGGTACCTGTGGTGGGTTAGAGGAGCTGTGCAGGTTGACTGGCAAGTTATTGTTCTTGCAGCTGCTGTTCCTTTTGTAACAGGAGATGACCATGGTGTCTCTTGCCTACGAACAGAGGGGCAGATTGGCAAATGGGAACAGCAAGAGCAAGGAGTTTTGTGATTGCCTGGAGAGGTGGGGTGAGGTGAGGGAGTAAAGGAGGGAAGAGGCTGGTGATTCACAGCCCTCTAAGGAGACATACTGATGGCAGACCAAGTCTTGGAGGGAAATGCTTGGAATAGTCACACAAGATTGCAAGCTTAGCCTTATCCAGTTCAAGTATGGACGCACAGACAGGCTGTGCAGACCCTTAGCTGTCAGAACCAGGCTGCATTTGCACAAATGCTGTGTTCCTTAGGTTCTCCTGCAGTGAAAATACAGGCAGAGGCTGTAAATCCCCAGCACAGTGTCCTGCAGCCACCCGTGAGGCAGAGCAGCCTGACCAGCTGGTGATCACAGTGTTGGCAAAGTGGTCTCAGTCTGAAGGAAGGTGAGCATGCAGCAAGCTGGTATAACTACAGCTCTGGCTGGCAGGCTCTGGGTGAGAGGACAGATTTCCAAAACAGAGTTTGAGAAAAATCTCTGTGTGTAAATCAGTTCTTTCAGGAGCTTTAGGAGAATTCTGATCTTGGGGTTTACAGGGACATCAGCTCCTGCTTCTGCTCGTAGCCCAATTCTCACTCTTCTACTCGGGTCCTTCAGCCATTGGTTAATGGTATGAGTAGAAGAAAATGTCATGTCAAGATGCCCTAACCATCATCCCACTATTTACACCTCCCTGGAGACTTGCCCTGATTGTCTAGGCATGCTACAGTGAGCCTGGGCCTCTGCCCCGCTATGCTGTCTTCCAGTTTTACCCCTTCCTGCAGCATTTGTGGTTTGGTTTGGTTTGGTTTAGTTTGGTTTGGTTTAGTTTGGTTGCACCCTGCCTGCAGGCAGAAGAGAGCCAGGGCTGCAGTCAGTTCACTGCCCTGGTGTGAGGATTCACCTCGGGGACTCGGGTACTCAAGGAGGTCCTCACAGAGATCACAAAGGGTGACCCTCAGAGCTGAAAAGAACTTGCTGAAAGGTTTTTGAGACCTCCATAGCTAGTGATGCAGAACATTTATTTGTGTACACCATCTAGCTATCAATTAGGAGAAAAACATGAATGAAGTTGGAAGCAGGGAAGTATTCCTGACATTACACTGCTGAGTTACTGTGCACATTGCGTGGCAGAGCCTTGAGTAATGTGTGACTAAGTATCATCTGATTGTCTGTTAATAAAAAGGAGGTGAATATGCATGTTTCATTGAGGAAGGAAATTATGAAATTGGGGCAAAATACTTGGAAAGGACTGCATTTCAAAACCCCTTTTTCTTTCCCAGGACAAAGCAGATGCTGTTAGCAACTTCAGGTGGGGTTGGGAAAAGCCAAAATTATAAGAAAGCAGTCTTTTGCTTTGAAGTCTTTTTGACTTACGATAGTGAGTGATAGAAATTTCATTGTATATGTTTCCAGTGCAAAGCTATGGTTTGGGCAGATTTCCTTCTGCCTTTAATAAGAATTGGGTAATTCTGCCTCATGCCCAGCTGTGCTCTGAATTTAGAAATTAAGCATTGCTTTCAGCAATGACTTTTTGAAAAATTGATTTTCTTAATATAAATCATCTTCTAAGGTGACCTTGGGTGAGGCAGATCAATAGAGGATTGCTGAAAGCAGCACTTGCTGTCAGCAGAACTACCAATGCCAGAATTGGACAAGCCCTGCCCCACAGCAGCCCTGCCACACCTGACCCCTGCCTCTTGTCCTGGCCCTGGGGAGCCCCCAGCACCCTCCATGCAAGAGTAGGGAATGTGGAGGGGGGCTTGGACTCCTGGGGATCCTTGGATTGTAGCAGGGCAGCAGTCTCCCAGGGAGCCACTGCAGATCTTCAGCTGTTGTGAGACAGGCTCACTGGGATCCTCTGAGCAGGAATAATGGTCTCCAGTTAGTCTGCAGCATCCCTGGGATCCAAGGCACTGCAGAGTGAGCAGCCTGGCTGGGGCAGTGATGCACAGTCATCACTCACTAAAGGTTTCTATTATTTTAAAGATGCACAGGCTTATCTCCCTTATGGCTTCAGATATTCCTGTGAAAAACACAGGAAATAACAAAAATGCAAAAGAACAAAAAGGAGAAACCCAAATAGCCTGTGCATCACTGTAGTTTCCATATTTCCTGGATTTGACTAGCTCAGAAATACTGCAGGAAGTGCTTTTTCTTGTATTTCTGCTTCCTCTGCCAGAAGAGTGGAAGCATTACACAGCAAGTGAAAATGAGAGAGGAATCCATGCTGCTGGTGGGCTGGGTCATGGGAGCACTGGGTTTCTGCTTTCTGTGGCTGTTCCCATCCCCTCAGCGAGGGTTGGTGTGGCAGCACTTGCCAGCTCTGAGCACCCAGGTCCTCTCTGGGGAGGGTGGGCTGTGGGCAGGCACAGAGCTGCCATGAGGGCACTGGGATCACTTCTCTCTGCTCAATACTCTGTGCTTGCACAGAAGCTGATCAGCCTGAGGTGCTTCTTTAGGCCGATTTTTATTCTCAGTGAATCTGCCTAATGCTCACATACAGCTCAATAAACAGCCAGGAGGCTGAGCTAGTTCCTTTTGTGTTCTTCGTTATTTTGACACATTTTGAGATCTCGTTTGGAGATGTGAAATGCCTGTGACATTCCTCCATCCAGGCTGCACCCTGGCCAGTCAGCATTCACCCTGATGAGCCAGAGCAAATGCATTAAATCCTGCATTAAAGCTCTGCTGATAACATTGTGCTTATTAAATAATACAAACACTTTTCCTGTTTGCCAACCAGTGGGTATCCCTAGTACACACTGGGGAAGCATGAACTATAAAAGCCTCTATTCTTTTTTAATTAGGCCATATCTAATTAAAATTATTGCCTGCCAGTACTAGCATTTATAAAGTATTTTCCAACCCAGCATGACTCATGGGGCTATATGGAGACAGATTGCACTGCAGTCTATTTGGGATGTGTTTGCCTGTGCTGTGCAATTGTCCTTTATCATCACAGGCAGGCAGTGCTTGTTGGAATTATTATTCGGTGTGTACTGCCAGCCATCCAGGCCTCCACAGTTCTTTTTATAAATTCACTGATTAGCCTATTTTGAATATGAAATATGGGCTGGGACTCTGAACAGACAAATCATTTGGAGGACTGTCCCTAGAAGTCACTGATGGGGAATTTAGCAGCTCAAGGTGCCAGGCTAGTTTGGGAGCCAGCTATTGCAAATGATATTGAAACACCAGCAGCCTTTCTATTAACCTGTGTGGCAATGGGAACCATCCCCTGTGCTCTGAGCAGCCTGCTCAGGCTCAGCCCTTGAGGAGAGACTGATTGTGGGAAGCACAGACCCTGGCATAGGCTGCCACAGGCAGCCCCAGTAAAACCCAGCTTAGCCAGCAACACCCACTGGAGTGGAGCTAGGTGTTCCTCCAGAGAGAGCAGCCAAGAGCCTGCATGGAGAGCTGGGAAGAGGCTGTGGCAGGCAGAAGTTTTGCCTACATTTGCCTGAAGAATAAAAGCATGTCTGACGAGGGCATGGGGTGTGGTTGAGCACGGATTGGGAAGGAGCTGTGCCCAGAGGCAGCTGGGCCAGCTGGTTTGTGCAGGGCAGGAGCATCTGCAGGCAGTGGTGCCAGCTCAGGGGTGAGGGATGGGTGCTCTGTGGGGCAAGGGGACACTGGGGAATCAGGGAAGTGCAGGGAGCTGCCCATGGAGCTGAGAGCAGCTGCTTCAGGCCAGGCAGGAGCCCTTGGAGAGATGGTGCTGGTTTGGCAGGATCTCAGCTGGGATTCAGAGGGTGCAAAGGGATGTGGCACACGTGGAAGCCTTTGGTTTGCAGGCTGAGCACCCATTCCCAGGAGGAGGACTGTGGGTTTGTAGGCTACAGGGGCTAAAGGGGTCACACATCCTCCATTCAGCACTGGAAGGATGCAAGGAGTGGGGCAGAGTAACCCCACGAGAGCCTGTGCTCCTGAGGGGAGGCAGGCAGGAAGCAATGCTTGTGCTGGGGGACGTGCAGGGCTGCTTTCCTTCCCTCCCCTGCCCTGCACAGCCCCTGCCTCATGCCCCCCACCCCACCCCACCCTCCAGCTCCCCCAGGTCGGGTTGGAAGGCTGGTGCAGATGTCAGGGGTGGGAAGCAGGTGAGGGGATGGCAGCAGGGTGAGAGGGCACAGTGGCAGCACTCATGGAAGAACTGAAAATAAAAGGCTCAGCTGCACACTGACAGCCTATACAGGTGAGCTGAAGGCATTGCTGTGTTAATGCAAGGTTTACAGTCATATTTCATCTCTTTTTTCACTGTCTGTGCTATGTTTTTCTCCCAAGGGTTATTACAGTGTGTGAAACATAGGTGTGATGCTATTAATGTCTTTCCTTTGAGTTCATCCCAAGTAAAACATGACAAGACATGGAATTAGGCTAAAATTAAAATCTTACCATATGAATTTAAGTTTTTAGCATAGGCTTGCCCATCAGAGATTTCACCAGCTTTATTCTTAATGCTGTACCTAATACAAAATAAGATGTAATACCTGCTCTGTGAGCTGATAATCTAATAGGCAGGGCCTTTAGAAAGAAAAGGCAGTATTTTTAGCTATAGGTAAGGAACTGGGACACGGAGAATCAAATTACTCCCATGTCATGCAGACTAGGAATTAACATGTGTTTTGAATTTCCAGTTTCATCTTAACCACAAAAACAAATTTTCTCTTTGAGTAGGGATATGTTCTGGATTTTAAAACATTTATTTTATGGAGTGCTAAAATAATTAAAAGTTCTTGCTGTGCTATGGTTGCTCTCTTGACACTTGAACAACTACTTTTATATCTGCAGCATTTTCTTCTCCCACTGTGGATCAAAATATAAATTTTCTTACCTCGTGCAAGACAGCCTTTGCTACAAGTACTTCTTTTCTTCACTGTAGCTTAAAGAACAGTTGTGTGCATCATCCAACATGAGCTTTGAAGTATTCCTGGTGTTAAAACAACAACAATAAAACATCCTGGTGCTCTTTCCCACAGCTAAACAGTGTGGTAATTAATGAGAATACAGTTATTCGTAAACTGCCACTCAATTGGCTTTATGGGTCATTCTTTGATTTCTCTTTAATTACACGGTAGAGAAAAAAGAAGCTGAGTTTGTGCATGGGACAGGGCTGGTTGTTGCCATCTAACAGGGATGAGCTTTGGGCTCCTGTTTTCCTGCTGCAGAACACACAAAGAGTCAGTGAGCTAACAGCCAGGTTAGGTCTGGCAGGTTGGTTTTCACCTCCACGTTGCTGCTGCAGCTGAGTTTTTTTCTGAGCTGCTGCTGAGCCGTTTGGATTGCTGTGATCATGTTCTGCTGGGAGCCTGATTTGCCTTCAAATTTAGGCCTTGCACCTCGAGAATTGAAGGCAGCATCCCGGGCGGATTTTCTTAGGGGCAGCTCTTTCTACCAGCAGAAGGCACTGGGTTGGACTGCCTGAATCCCAGTGCCCTTCAGCAATTTGTTTCTCATTTCTTAATGCAACAGTATTATTCCAGATGCCTGAACTTCTCACAGGAAAAACAGTGGGAGGAGGATGCTAAAATTAAATTAGGGGGATAACAAGTTTATACTTGTTTCTTCTGCTCTTTCCCCTGCATGGCTGGAAGAGGCAGGAAATTGAGGGAGAGCAGCCTTCAGGCTGGGCTGCAAAGGTCACTCACCCCTTCTTCACATCTGACAAAACCGAGCTCCCCACACCCCGAGCAGCACTCACCCTCCACCTCTCGCCCGTGTGGTGTCTGGGTTTGCTTTCCTTCCTGAGCTGAACGTGTGAGTTCAACAAGAGCTCACACACCAAAGGCCAGAAGAGGACGGGAAACCTGCCTGTTGGGTTGCATCTGGTTTCACCAGTTTGCAGCCACACTGAGAAGAGTTTTCAGCCTGAAACAGCTCCTTATAGCACAGGAGTTGCTTTTTGGTGCCACTGAACACAAAATGGTTGCAGGTCTTCAGCATCCCATCTCCTCCAGCTCTGGTCTTCCCTGGCACCACTGGGAAGATGGACCTGCTTAGATCTCCTGGGCTTTGGCCAAAACTGTCTGTGTCTGAAAGGGAAATACTGCCAGAGCAGTTAAATTTAGCCTTATTAATTATTCCTGGCAGCTCATGCAGCGCCAATTAAACAAGGATTTAAATTCCCCAATGATTTTTTGCAGAATTTTCACTTTCAATCTGTTTTAAGTCCTAAATATGCAATCTGTCTATTAGATGATGGTCACTTCCCCAAATAGTTTAAATTCAGGTTATTTCATGAATGGAAAGAAAGAGTTTCTTCACTGTCAGAAATCATTAGTATATGTGCTTTTAGCTTGTCTTTTTTATTAGCTATACCATCCTGCTTCTTATCTCTGAGCTCATTAGCTGGCCTTGCATTTAAATATTTTCAATTTTCATTTATTTCCTTTTTCTTAAAATAATTGTTTTAGTTTTTGACTATCAGAATGGCATTTTGCTTGAGTGGCATACACTTGTGTGACCCTTCAAGGACTTCTTCCTCCGTTGCCATTTTCAGTGGTTTCTGTGCCTTTTGATTTTTGAGAAGTCCTGGGCTGGTCCTTGCTCTTTCATTTTTAAATAAGTACCAGGTTGTTGTCATCCATTGTGTTTAGACCTCAAGGTGAAGGCAAACAATCTATAAGAAATAGCTCAGAGTTTCTGCAAGACTGACACAGCTTGTTTACAGCAGCATTCTTCAGTCATCTCTATCAGATGTCTTTTGTTTGCCTTGCTGGGTCTTACAAGGGGCTGCAGGTTGTCAGCTTTGGGATTTCTCTTGAAGGAGTTTGCTGTGATCGTAGGGCATCAGGAAACCTCTCTTTTTCTGTAGAAAGATGAGGGGATTTGGCAAATACTGAATAGCATGATCAAATCATTTACAAGTGTGACTTTGAGTTTGTTTCCTTTCCCTGAGCTATTTATGCAGCCCACGTTTGAAGGCAAGCTATGAGTATTATACAAAGAAATCTGCTAGCATGCAATTTCCAAGAGGAGATTTAAGATTTAATTTCAGGCAGGATCTGGATCACAGGAGCTAATAGGAAGAGCTGTTTACACTACTCTGACAGCCATACTAAGCATTCAGTGTGCTCAATGCTTGTATTTCTGTACTCCATTCCTGCTGTGGTGAAGGGCATTTGCATGCATGGCCTGACTGAATGAAATGCCCTATGATGTGAAATCATGTTCTGTCATTAATTAAGAAAGCTAAGGTGAATGTAAGAGGGAACATGGAAGCTTCATCTCACCCAGCAGTGTTCATTGCCCTAAACCAGTGATGGTGTTCTGCTCGTGAGCTCTGCTGAACTGCCTGTTCCCCTGTGGCACCAATGCCTCATGACTTTGGGGTCTTGCCCCAAAGCTGAGAGGCAGCAGAGAGAGGAGAGAAAGTCTGGTTTCCATCTGCCCACCCTGTGTGAACATGAATGAACTAACTTCTCTTTCTCCAGCTATAAACATTTAATGTAGCAGGAGCACGAGCTCAGTGCAGTATCCTGGGCTACAGCACCGAGTTCAGGTAGTCCAGCCAGAAGTGAATAATTGTGGCTCTTGCCTTCTTTTCTGTTTTTGCATGGTAATGGTTCCTTCCCTGCAGTACCACAGCCATCCCTTACTGGTAAGGAAGAGCATTTTTAAAGAAAGATGACTTTGCACTGAAACACGCCTTAGTTGTGATCTCAGCATCATGTGGAAATGCAAGCAGTCCACACCACTCCATTCTCACCCATCAGCAATTTCATCCTTTCCCAGAAAGCAGCTAGATTCCCTGAGATCCTGGGGGCTGTAGCTGACAGGGGTGCAAGCCTTTTTACCATCTGCTTAAAACGTAACTGTCTCCTAACAACTATTATCCACATGGGCTTTTGCTCCTTTTTTTAGAGCAATCATTATGCTGAACTTCCAGATTGTTTAAAGTAGCTGAGGTCCAACTATGAGCATGCTGTTACAAACAGCTGATACTTAAAATTGCTCTTCATACATTTGGCTGGCAGCTCATTAGTACATTTGTTTTTCTCAGTTGTAATTGTGATCCAGCAGTGGCCTTGATCTTGCTGTTACATCTGAGCTTAACTGCAGTCCTGTAATCCCAACAGGCTCATTTTAAAAGGACACAGTAAGTCAAATTCATGCCTAGTATAATTATTGAAATTAGCATTTTTCACCAGAGATAAATTTATCTCAGTATCTACAAGTGCCATGGACACATAGAGAGGGTTGTTATCAGTGGGCTCTGAACATTAAATGAGCAACCAGACCCTAACTGCATACACGAGATTTTTTTTGTCTGTTCCCCTCAGGTGTCCCACCTCCACTCCTAGGAAAAAACCCCAAACCAAACCCCTCCAAAAAACTACATGTGCTGCCTGGGGTCTTTGATAGGAAACAGATTTATGCTAAACTCCATGAGCAAAGCATCCCGAAAATGGAAAGGAAATTCAAATGTTTGCTTTCATGTGTACCTGAATTTCAAAACAAATATAAACAAACACTGAGAAATATTTAAAAGGTAGTTAATGGTAAATTGAACAGAAATTTGTGGCCGTTGTATGGTGAGTGCTGAGAAATGTGACACCCAAAGAGCCAGGATGGCTCATTCATCTCTCTGAATGCCATCCCACAGTGGGAGGCTGTCTTTAGAACTCAATCCTGCACCCCGGGAGGCTGATTCCTGCTGCACCTGGGGCAGGCTCTGAGGAGCTGTGACCCTGCCAGGGCACATGGGCAGGTGGCTGCAGGCTGTGCTGCACAGCTCCCACCCCACAGTGCCACAGGACACCTTCCCAAGGAGGGGTGAAAGGCCGTGCCAAACAATTCCAGTGGTGTTCTTACCTAGAAGGGGAACTTGCTTACATCGATACAACTCAATGCTTGCCACATTCTCATTTGGGAGAAAATGGTACTGATGCCATTGATGATGGCAGTTTTAGCTTTTATATTTTTTAGGTCCTGTGCTGTTTTAGTGGGTAGCTTTAAGTTTCATATTCAGTGCTACTG
>JAWWMU010000005.1:21343743-21355304 GCA_035048155.1 Cinnycerthia olivascens | reverse complement strand
GTAACCGGCTAGAGGAGGCGGTGGGAGCCGAGGAGGGGCGGTGGTAACCGGCTAGAGGAGGCGGTGGGAGCCGAGGAGGGGCGGTGGTAACCGGCTAGAGGAGGCGGTGGGAGCCGAGGAAAGGCGGTGGGAAGCGGCGGTCCCGCCTCCCGGGGCGGCCGCAGGGCGGGACGCGGCGGTGTCGGCGGCGGGAGGGCGCAGCAGCGGCGGCCGCGGCCGCAGCATCGCGGCTCGGCGGCGGCGATGGAGCCCTGGAAGCAGTGCGGGCAGTGGCTGATCAGCTGCAAGGTGCTGCCGCCCAACCACCGGGTGACCTGGGACACGGCCCAGGTCTTCGACCTGGCGCAGACGCTGCGCGACGGCGTCCTGCTGTGCCAGCTGCTCAACAACCTCCGCAGCCACTCCATCAACCTCAAGGAGATCAACCTGCGCCCTCAGATGTCCCAGGTGAGGCCGCTCCCACGGCCCGTGGGGCTCCTGCCCGTGTCCGCGCCCCTCGGGCTCTCTGCGTGCTTTGCCCGGCGACTTGCGGGGTGCGGGACCCGCGGGATGTCCTGCAGGGCGGTGAGTCGGGCCCGGGGCATTCCCCGCCGGGCACCTTCCCTGCGTGGTGCCGCCGCCCAGCCCGGGCTCACCGCGTCCCGTCCCGGCGGCTGGGACAGGGCGCAGCTGCCGCGCCGGGCCGGCGGCTCCCGGACCCTCCGGGAGGGCTCGTCCCCCGCAGCCGGAGCGGGTTCGTGCGGGAGCCCCGCGGGGCCGGCCCGGGGTGGCCGGGCTAAGGAGGAGTTCCCGCAGTAGTCGCAGGGTCGGCGGTTTGACATCCGTGCGCGTTACTGTTTAATGGGAGAGGGTTACAAATCAAACGGGCTCGCTTCTGGTGTTTCAGAATGCTCCCGGGGGTGTTGGTGGGGAGGGAGGGCGGCCGAGCCCGCCGGGCCGGGGAAGGCAGGGCAGGGGATTCGGGAAGCCCTGGTAGCGCCAGTCAGCTCTTCCCAGCTTTGTGTGACTTACGGAGTTGTATAGAGGACACTGATTAGTAATGAGAAATCGTGATCTTGATAGCTGGTTGCCTGTGTAGTGCTAGTTTTATTTTTATTTTTTTTTTTATTCAGGCCCTTTTCTTTTTGGCTTTTTAAGTTGATATTTGAAATCGCTATTTAATGCCGAAGTGTAATTCCTAATTAAGCCGTGTTTTAAATGCAGTTTTTAGTTTGGACTGATGTTTTGTTACTGTGACTCATAAAGTTGGTTTCAGATATCGAGATAAGATTTTATTAATAATTCAAGAAGAGACTATATATACTTGACTTCCTGTCACTGCTTCTTGCACACCTATGCCTCAGCAGAGATGGTAGCAGCCAAGCAGATGTTGTCTGGGAGGAAACTAACTTCTGAGCCTGTCATGTGTTTGAAAACATTGAGAAACAGATACACTAACATTTCAGTGTTGTGGTTCTCTTTTTGATTTATAGCCATACAAATTGCCATTCTCATTTAGGATGCTGGCAAAAAGCAGTAGCGTGAATTACACTACTTTGTCCGTGTCTCCGTTAATGTTTGCTTACAAATCTTGCTAGATGTGAATGGTACAAAGGCTGTCTCTGTGTACTTGAGAGCTCCACTGCCTGCTTGGACGGCGTCTGCAGAGGCAATACTTGATCTGAGTGATGGAACACAAAGGGTGGGCTTCTCTCAGTGGTCAAAATCTAGTTTGGTTTCTTCTCTGCACCATTACAATTTATGACTTTCAGCACTTGCTAAATCAGAGCCTTGGTTTATATTTGGTATTTTTTTAATGAACTAGAAATGTGCTGCCATGATGTTACACGCTATTTTTGAGATGGCTAACTCATTGCACCAACTAGAATTCCAGATTAATGTTGGTTTTCTGGACCACTATTACTTAATTTTATTTTGGATGAATTAAAACCATGGTGGTCTCCTTCTGTCTAAAGTTATCAAAATGCTCTGTTGTCTTCTTTGTAAGAGCAGTTTTGGGAATCAAGATGAATATTTATTTCTCTAAGTGTGTTTGAACTGTGGATTATAATTGTAGATCTTGGATTATTTACAACAGTTGTCTCTTTGTCAGCTGAGGTACCTGCACTCCACAGTGCTGCAGACTTTTCTCTCCAGAGCTGCATATCTCTGCCCTACACCGATTTTACCCTTTAAACAAAGGGAACTGTTGCTGGATCAAAACCTGTAATGGATAACTCTACATAGCGTTGAATTTACTGGGGATGTTACCTTTGTGCTCTGTGAGTTCAAGATTGGGTGATCTTAGTGAGATTCTGTGGGGTTTTTGAGAAGCGGACACCCTTTCTGCTGGAAATGATCACTCAAGTGTCAGTTTCAAAAATTGTTGAGATTGGAACTCTGCCAATTGCTTGTAATTTGTGGCTGAGATTGTAAAGAGCTTGTGGTGATAAGTTCTGGAGAAGTCTCAATGGCTTGAAGATTGTTCAGTTGGTGAGACCTGCTTGGAGTTGTGCCCTAAGCTGTGAGTTTTGTCAGAATAGTACTCGTCAGTAAACTAATACTGCATCATAGCAGATTTGCATCATGAAGTTGTGTCATAGGATCCTGGGGTCTCGTAGAAACACTAGCTAGCTCACCTTTCCTTGTTGGCTGGTGAGTTATAGGTGCTGGAGGCACAGCAGGGTTGGCATTAGGATGGAAATTGTCTTGGCCACTGACTCCAGAGTCTGTCTGAAGCTGCTGCTGTGCCTGTGCTGCTTAGCTGGGCTGTTTGAACTTCACATGGCCCTTATCCCTCATCTAGAGCTGAGCTGCAGCTCCTGTGCTCCCTGATCTGATGTTGTTTTCTTCCACCAAGTCTTAGAATGGGCCAGGGGCCTCTTACTGCACAGTTTTTAATCAATACAGAGACTGAGAAGGGTGGGTGAAGGCTTCATGAATGGGCCTCATTGAGGGCAGATTGTTTGATTTTGGCCTTGTCTCACTGCAGTTGATGTTTGTCAAGCCTTCCTCTATGAACCAAATTTTCATGGCTGCTTACAAATGCAGCAGCTCTAAAGAACAGGAAGGTGAGAGGTGGTGCCTCAGGCAGACCTGGGAGTAGGTGTCAGTCATCTGAGTACCAAGTCTTTTCTATTTTGTTACATATTTATTTTTTCGGACTGAATGCGGCAGATCACACATCAGTGATGCTTGTCAGCTTTGCCCAGCAGTCCTTGGTAACCCCTTATAAGCCACAACAAAAGTGCAGAGGGGTTGTGACTGATGTTGTGGTGGCAGGTGCTGCTTTTTGGTGGATTCAAACAGGAGCACTGTTGCTTTGCCAGGAGTAGAAATGGAGATTGATGATGCTCAGCATTACAACACAAACGTGCTTGGCCAAATAGCCTGGGGTGTGTTTTATGGGCTGGCTAGCACAGGGAGCCACGTGCCTTTGTCCCATCAGCAGCCTGCACCTGGTGTCACAGCTCTTCTCCTGGGTGGGCTGTTTTATGTGTTTGAGATCTGTGGATCCTGCCCCTTTACCTTTTTGGAGATAATGCCTGTGCAAGAGAAATGTCTCAGTGGCTTTAGGCTGTAAAACACTGGGGTTTGAATCTTTAGAGTGCTGGCTGTTTTCATCTGCATTACTGTGTGTTTATGAAAATGTATGTTTGGTTAGTGGAAGCTGTCCTTTGAAGAACAGAAGCTGATTCAGTCACTTACACTTTCTAGAAAGTGAGCCTCAGATGTTAAAAGTATAAACCTTGCATATATAAAAGCTGAGCAGCACTGAGCCTTTCTCTTCTGCATTGCCAGCTCAGCCCTGCCAGGCTCCTGTCTGAGAAGCTCGTGTGTCTTGGTGTGAGGTCCCCTGTGAAAAATCACACCTGGGCTTTGGAAGAGGTTGGAAATTCAGGTTCAGGGACATGCCTGTCCAGGGTTTTTTCACTTTGAACAGCAAAGTGTTGGTTGTATTTGGAGCTCTTGTGTCAAGGCTCAAACTGACTTTGCTGTTTGAATTCCCACGAGCTAACAACTCGAGTTAGTTCACCCTGTGTGTGTGTGTGCCATCAGAAAAGGAAATGTAAGAGATGGATCCAGTGATACCTTTTGGCCTGTAGCTGTAGGGGAGCCTGCCTGGTTCAGCTGGTGTTGTCAAAGTTGTCTTACAAAAACAGCAAACACCACCACAGCAGCTGCTGGGAATGGGGCTGGCAATGTGCTGAAGGTGAGTGAGGGAGGTGTGACTGGTGTGTTCCAGGGCTCCCCTCAAGTGGAGCATCGGTCCCAGAGGATGGAGCACTGGAGCTCAGTCTGTGTCTTCAGAGCTGTTCACTGCAGTCATTCACTTGCCTCAGACGCTGCCTCCTGGCCAATGCAGGCTGGAGAAAGTAATAAAAATAGAAGTGATCCATAACTGAAGGTACTAATCCTAATGTTTAATCATCATCAGACAAGAACTTAAGTATTTTATCACCAGAAATGTAAAACCTAAACCAATGGATTATGTTGGATTTGCAGAAGATGTCATCTGTTTAATGCTTATCTTTTATCTTTAATACTTTGCAAGCTAGTTTTGAAATGGTTTTTGCAAGGCATTTAGTTAACTTGTGAGAGATTGCTAAACAGGAAAACAGCACTTCATGCAATACTGGCATGGGAGTTTACCTAAAGGGGATGTTGACATAGATTAAATATTAAAAATAACTATTTCCTATTATTCTAATAAAAATAAACAAAATATCCCTCACTTAGTATTAAAAGTTCAAATGCTTTCTAATTTTAGGGAGTTACTTTTTTTGGTGTGACCATATTGTCCAAAGGAAGTTGGCTGTCTTTATCTTTGTCATCCGTGTCACATTTTGGTGTGGTGACAGAGCTTTTGTGCACCCCTCTGTAAGCTCCCCACAGGAGTGTGTGCTGTGTTTTCTTGTTATGTTAGGTGCTAGGAAGTATCACAAAGATACATTTAGATTAATAATGTTTTTCTGAAACTGTGAAACTTCTTGGGCTCAAACAAGAGTTTAGAAACTGGTTCAGTTTTTGTCAGTGTAGAAACAAGAGATGTGTTTAACTGCCCCCCATTCTTGAATTCTTTGAATCTTACTGTATATTTACATACATTTAAAAGAATTCAGTTATTTAAAAATATTATTTAACTTTTCAAATGTTTTCAATCTCTGCTTACTTGCTGGTCCATTTAACATCTTCACCACATTTAGCTTTATTTCCATGATTCATTTAAATGAAAACTATATTGACCATAAGATAAATTTTCCAGAAAAGGTGCATTTATCTATGTGTAAGTTATGTGCATAACATATGCATATCTTATATGTGTCGGACTTGATAAAATATTTGGAACATATATTTGTTCCAAGCAAAACCTTAATATGACCTCTGTTTTGTTCTAAGACTGATGAAAAAGAAGTGACCTGGTTTTCCTAGGTAATTCTTCCTACCTTAAGCTGAAGAAAATAGCTCTTGAAAAAGGATGTAATGATTTTAATTGATTCACATTGATTCTTTTTTTTGTCAGGGGGAAGGGAAAACTGTAGTTGTACTCTTTGGTAAAGCTTATTTTTCATGTTATGTTTATCATGCAGTTATTAAGTGCAGCATATGCATCTTGCCAAGAGGCCTCTCAAATGTTCCCTTCTGCACAAAATTTTGGTGTGCTGGCAGCTATGTAATGCATGAATAGAAAAAATATTTGTGCTGGTTTCTCACAGAGGCTGTAGTGTCTGGCAGCAGTGGATGATATAAACCCATGTCTGTGTATGGCACGCTGCTGTGTCATGTGGGAAAAGCCAGGTTTTATTCGGAGCCTTGTGTGACAGAGGTGGAAGATCTGTGACAGTGGTAAGTTGAAGGACTGCTTATGAAAAGAAACAAATCAAAAGGGCTAAAGAAGAGAGACTTACACAAAAAGTAGGAGGATACAATCAAGGGAAAAATTATGAACTAGAGAGAATCGACAAGAAGTTAGGAAGCTGGTTTGAAAGGATATCAGCAAGCAAGACACTTAAGAATTTTGATATTTTGCAAGATAAGCACAGAAACCAATCTTGGCCATGCTGTGTTACTCTTTAATGACAATGGACAGTGGCTCTATCGTGGCTGGCATGCCAGTCTCTGCTGTAAGGTGCTGCCTCAGGTGTGTGAGGGGCAGGAGGTGCCAGGCTGCAGCCCTGCACTTCAGGCTGCCTTTGCAAAAGCCAGCAGGGCAGTTTGTGCACTGGGGAGATGCAGGCTCTTGGGTTTCTCACACACATTTCTCTTTCCGCTCTCCTGTGAAGGTCGAAGGAGGTGATGAAGTCATGGCTGCAAAGAAGGAAATGCAGAGGGTAAGGAGAGAAAGGGAGCTGAGGGGTGAGAGGCAGACCCTGCAGGGATTTGGGGTGCCCCCGTCCTGGCCATGCCATCCTGGCATGGCTGAGCCTGGCTCTCACTGCTGTGGGTGCTGGGGAGAGCCACGGGCACTAAAGGCTTCCAGAGCACATTTTGGTGATGGTGGAAGAGAGGAGAGCCTTGTGCCCAGGTGATGCTGGCTGCCTGGCCCAGAGGGGAGTAGCTCAGGTGTGTGTGGCTGCAGAGGAGAGCCCTGGGGTGCACTGCCACACGCTGGGGACTGTCCAGACCCGAGTGTGTCACTGCCTGGAGCAGGCAGGGAAATCCTGCCTTGAGCCCTGACTCTGTGGGTGTCTGAGTACACAGGAATATGTGTTTTTATTAGACCACCAACAGTTTTATCTTCAAGTTTTGCTTTATAGAGGTGTCAGTTTTTGAACTCGTTCCCCCAATACTAAAATTGTACCTCTAGTTCTACAGAGTCCCCCATCAAAAACCTTTGATTTTTTTTCCTTGTCCTTTCTGTTGCTGTGAAACGGCATTGCAGTACTTCCATCTCATTCCATAATACTTCATTGCAATGTTTAGTACTACCTTACATTGTATTATTTCAGTATTTCAAAAATTCAGTTTCACAGAGAAGTATGAATTGGTGTGCAGTTTATCAAATGACTATTAATTCCTTCCCTTTTTAGTGTACTTGGCATCATCTGGAGCTACCTTTTCTTTCCTCTTATTTTGCTTTGACAAGTCATGTTTAAGCTTGAGGCATTGTGAAATACCAGCTGTTTGCTAAGACTTATGATGTGTAAAATGCAATCTGAACTGACATCTGTATAGTAAGGCTTTGGATTTTTATATTTAAGAAAAAGATGTTCTCTCAAAGCTCAGTGAATGCTATTGGCCTCAGTTCACCACATTGTCAAGTGAGAATATATCTTTTGGAAACGTATCAGTCAATAACCCCTTCTGTCATCCTGTACTAAATGTCAATAGTGAATGTCTGGGTAATGTGAAACACTGCAGGACTATTAGGAGGATATTTGTTTCTTTGTATATTCATAACATGAAACATTAGACACAAATTGCATAGAGGTATTGTCGCAATTTGTATAAAAGCCACTCCTGTACTGTTTAAAATGCTCTTGCAGACCTATAGGTATGGTTCACCTCTCTTATGTTACAGTCCAAAATATTTTCAGCCTTTATTTTCATTCAGCATTTTATTTTATAATTGGTTATTAGGTATTCAGTTAATCTGTCAGTGCTTATTTTTTTTGCTCATTCTATCCCTGAAACTTATTTTAAATCCTATAGACATTATAGTATGCTTGCCTTACAGAAACAAATAAAACATAAAACAAATAAAAAAGACATTGTTGCTATAATTAAATATTTTCTGAAAAAAAACCTCCAACCAATCCAAACCAAAAACACCCAACAAAGCAAGGCATTTTTTAAAGCATATTTTTAACTGTTAAAGCTTAGCAGAACAAGATTACTTGTATTTCCAAAATCCTTAGATATGCCCTTTAATCCTTGGTGCTATCAAATGTATCTGTTTGTTCCTGAGTTGTATAGTGGTTTGTGCTGCATAATCTATTTAGGGTGTTTTGTACCACTGCTTGTTCCTTCATTCACTCTGTTTCTATGTGGAAAGAAGCCTGAGAGTCAACTAAAACAGAAATATTACAACTTGCCCCTTAGAAATGTTAATTTTCAAAGCAGTCTGACTTCACTGTTGTGCGGGAAATTTGGCATTAAGAAATAAATGTTATTTTGCTTGCACACACTCAGAATTAAGACACTGTAATAATTATAGCATCATCATAGCTTGTGTGATTCCTTGTGCTCTGCTTTCATGTTGGCAGCCAAGATTTGAGTTGTGGTGCCTTATATGAGCTGATAGAAGGCCATGAGAGCCATGGCATTTTCCCCTCTCAGTTGCTCAGGGTTTGTGAATAAGGATGCCTGATTGCAGCACAGAGGAGGTTAAAGGCAGATGGAGAACCACACCTTGTGTACAGTAATTCCCCTCCGATTTTAGGGCTCTCTGGATGGAGGCATGGTGATGGCATAGTGCTGCCTTGTGAATTGTAACTTGAAGCCAACACTCATTAATCCCACTTATCTCTGTAGGATTTAGATCAAGATTTGAATTTCTTTTTGCTGGAAAATAAGTAGAGTGTAGGAAACACCAGAGAGAATGTTCAAACTGTTGCTATTGCCTGCAGCATCTTTTACTCTCAAAATAGAAAGAGTGAGGCTCCCTGAAGTGTCCTTGCAGGCTGCTGCCTGTGGTCAGTTATGTGTGCTTGGTTGAAAAGGGATTTCTGCCAAGCTTTTAAAACCTAACCTATATTGAGGCAGCTATTTTGAAAACCTCTTCGTGCTACTTTGTGGCTCAAGTTTTGCATTTCACAGTGGTACGAGTTTTGCTAAGTTGTGTGAAGTTGTGCATGGAAATGTTTAGGTTTCACTTTGTGTTAATGGTTTACCCTTCATGTATGAGCACAAAGTGATGCAGGATGTCAGGCTGGATCACCTTCTCTTCTGAATTGTGAAGTCCTTATTTTTAAACATTGTTGAAAACTCTGGCTGAGCTTTGATTTCCCACTTTTCTTTTCTCTCTCTCTTTTTTTTTTTTTTTTTTTTGTATATGGATCTCGCTTTGCTTTCTGGATGCTTGATGTCAAGTACCAATATTCTGGCTGTACCCCAGAGGGCTTGTTTGGGATGTGTGTCCTCTTGGTGGTGTTTAGTTTGACTGAGTTCATAAAGCGTTTTTAAAAGTGCAGACCTCGTTTAAATCTTAAGTGGTCTTTCACAGGTGTGTGATGTCCTGAGTTTTTATGGGAGTCCTTAGCAGGGTTAACTTGAGCTGTTTTGTTTTGAGTTCTGCCTGTCCTGATCTTCTTTTTCTCCATCACAAAGAGGGCAGTACACATCTACCCACCACCGTGCCTGGATGTCAATCACTACAAGCAGTCATGAGAAAGTTATTCAGGGTCTGCTCATCCAGTTTGCATTTGTGGTTGGCAGCACTGAGTATGGTGATGCATCTTCTCTGTGGATTGTGCTGGTTTCACTGCAGATATGCTGAACAGATGGCACTCCTGGTAAAGCTGAGGTTTAATTCTCAGTGATGCCTTCAAGCAATTTTGCTGCTTAGAAGGACTCAAAGTGCTGGGAGCACTAAAAACTGTGCAGGTTTTAAGGGGCTCTGTGGAAGTGACTCCTGTCACTATTGGAATGTTCTGTAGTTGTGTCACAGCCCTGTGGTTTCCCTTTCTGCTGAAGACCCTGGTGAAGTGATTAGCTGAGAGGAAAGGCTCTGCTGCCTGGAGGATTCCTCTGTCAGTGCAGAGGGTGATGGAGTGTGGATGTTGGGATAGCTGGGCCATGCTGGGGATAGGTGAGCTGCACTTCATGAGGCGCTCCTGAGAATCACACTGGAACGTGCTTTAAATTTGTGTGTCTTCCCAGCTATAATTGCTCAGATCCATAGACCTCTTGGGGAATCTGCTTAATTTAAACTATCTGCTTTCTATTTTCTGAGAATGTAGGTTTTTGTAGCTTGGAAGCCTGATAGCACATCACATTATTTCGAGAGTGCAAGCTCTAGCAATATGAATGTGATGTGAATTATTCTCTAGTGTTAAAAATATCTACTATGAAGTAACAAAAAATAGATAATTAAAAAAAAAATTTAAACTGTTTGCCTTGATCAATAGGAGAAACATAGGGAAATAACAACTAATTACAAAGTCCTGAAACAAGAGGGGGAACTTGTTATGTAACCCTGTCTTTTAGCACACCTCACTAGAAATAGGCCTGAGGAGTGGATCCTTCTATCAGCAATATTACAGTAATTGTGAGTGCATATGGCAGGGAAGAAAGGCTTAGATATTCTTTTTTGGAGCAAGATTGCTGTCTTGGTGGGGTTTGTCTGTGTAGGTCTTCTAAAGGCAGTTGTTATTTAAGGACTTGTTCTTTCTGGCACAGAACCTGTATTCATTTCCATGCAAAGGAATGGCTTTCTGAAAATGCTTGTCCAAATTTGTGGCCCAAAATGCAGGACCACAAATAGAGTTTGCTAAATGTTTAGGTTTGGAAATAACTCTTAAGTGATGTACCTTTTAATTCCAGTGAAATACAAGTGATTTCATCCAGTGTTGTGTCTAATCTAAAATTTGTGGTGAAGCAGTTCAGCAGGAAAATTAGCCCTGAAAATGCCATTCTTGGGAGATCGTCTTAAAACTATTTGGAAAAGAAATGAGTTAGTATTCAGCTTTTCCTGTTTTGTGCTGAAGAGTATTAGAGTTTGACCTCAAAATCCAGTGTTTCAATAAAGTCATGTTAAAGTTTAATGAACTTAAAATGCCTTTCATCTTGATTTGAAAGAACAGCAGAATTTGAAATGTTAGGGTTTCTGTAGAATATTTCACTTTCCTGACAGGTCTGCTAGTGTTTCATGTTACCAATCTTCCCTGTTTGTCATATTTTTCTACCTTGACCCAGGTGACTTGAGGTCACCTATCAGAACCCTGCTCTGTAATTTATAAGAAGTACTACTGTGATGGGTTTTTAAAATTATTATTATTTTTCCCATCTTTCCTTCTTGTCTGTAATTCCCACTTGTTTTGACTCATCTGTTCTGCAGCTTGTTTGTGCTTTTGTGCTCTGTCCTCTCAAACTGCTCTGTGTTACTTTCACCTTCTACATTTGCCTTCCCCTCCCACTTGTGTTTTCTTTTCCTGCCAGTGCATCTGTTTCCTCTTTCACTTCTTTCCTGATGCTCTTTTTTTCTGTTCAGCTGTTTCCCCTGCCCTGTTGTCTTTGCTGTTCCTGTTGGCTTCATCCCTCTGCAGATTAACTGGAATCTGTTTCCTCCATGGATAAGAGCACGTCTCCTGCGGAAGCGGCGTGGATGAGTGTGTTGGGCATGGTTGTGTTTATGGCTGGCAGGGTGTTCACCTGACAGGCTTTAGGAGATCTTTGGGTACCTTGTGTCCCCTCCAGAGAGAGCTCCTTTCTGCCCTTAGGCTCTCAAAGCAGGTGGAAATGACGCCTTAGGTTTTAGCTTTTATATTTCTTAGATCCTGTGCTGGTTTAGTGGGCAGCTTTAGGTTTCATATTCAGTGCTACTGAGCTCTCTTCACAGAGTAGAGACAAAACAATTCCTGCTCCAGCTCCACACCAAGGACAACTTTCAGGCCCAAGAACAAAAACAGCAGTGAAGGGAG
>JAWWMU010000005.1:21328700-21341877 GCA_035048155.1 Cinnycerthia olivascens | reverse complement strand
CAGTGAGGCCTTTTAATAAATCCCTGCTTTATCCTCTTGCTCTGTCTGGTCTCTGTTCCAGCTCAGCCTCCAGAAGGGATCACCAGGAGCAGAGAGGCTGGGGGCGAGTTTGAGGGTTTGTGTGGAGCTGTCTGTGCCCTGCTGGGGTGGCTCCTGCTGACAGCAGAGCTGGGCAGGTTTTGGGGGGCCCTGAGTCAGTTCAGAGGGTCAGTGGGGTCACTTGTGCACGGGACAATGAGTCACAAACCCGTGAGTTTCCAGGCCTTGCTCAAGAAAATACCCATGCAGCTGCTCTTGTGGTTTCGTTTAGAAATAAGTGAGCGGTGCAAGAGTTAAATAATTAGGCTGACTAGGTCAAGTACTTGCTATATACTGATTTCTGGGGGTTTTTAAGAACACCTATTGAGAAGTGGCATGTTATTGTCGCAAATGGAAAAATGCTGGCTTCTTAAAAAAAGTGAACAGGATCTGAATACAAATATTTCCTGAATCCTACAGCCAGAAAATCAACTGCAAAGGTGTATTCTAATTGTTTTGCCTAATACTCTCCTAATACTCTCCTGTTCTTGTTTCACATAACCTCACTTATTCTGATCTATTAAAAGGCTGTTGCTGGATATGCTTTCTGCCTGGTTGTTCGTACTAAATATCATCTTGCAACAAATCAAACAAGTTTGTCTTGTGCTACATGGCTCTACTCCATTCTGCTTATGTGACTGAAAGGCAAGAATCAGCCTTGCAGTTATGTTGTGGTCATTTTTCTAGAAATCACTGTTGCTTCTCCAGTGCTGAGAACTGTCTCCATAGAGAGGCAGAGGAAGATCTGTCATTATTATAAATACCCAGTTACGAATTGCATATATATTGATTTTTGTTATTCTTTCTAATCTTGTCTCAATAAGCTGTTATGCCTTTTAGAAGATAGTCACTAGTCCAGGATCATACTGTGCTTTTAGGTTTTATTTAACTGATTAGTCTGTAGAACAAAACAATACTTAACACAACCAGAACTAGGTTTTCTAGACAAAATTTAGGCTTCCCAGACATTCTTAAAGCTTAGCTCCAAGGTTTGTATTCAATATGTTATTTAAAAAAAACACCTAAGGAACCATTTTTGTTGAAGTGATGTTCTGTTAGGCCATTAGTAAGCTGATGCTTGTTCAGGGGCCTGGGAGTAAGTTACAGCAGCTGCTTTTACTGCTTTTGTGTGTGTTCTTTTGTGTAATAGATTTAAAAAAATATTTGCCTACAGCTTGCAGGCAGATGCTTTCACTGTTCCTGTGTTTGGTTGTGCGTTTTCCTTTATGCATGCATCAGTGCCTTAACCAGTTCTAGGTTACTGCTCATGCAGAAATTTTTAGCCATGACAAGAGTGACTGTTGATTTTTATGCAGATTTGTGTAAAGAGCCAGTATCAGCTGTGATTTTGGTGTGCCTTTTTAAACTGAATGTTATTGATGATACTACGTGTAAGATGACAGGGATGTATTTATACAACCAACTTAAATTGTGTTATCACACACTGCTGCTAAATTACTCAATATTTAATTAATTTGTTCTACATGCACGACTATCTTAGATTTTAATAGGATTGATTTTATGAATAAAGCAGGATCTAACTCTCTTCACTAAGTTCAGAAGACTAGCAGAGCACTGAATGAGGACTTCCCAAGTTCGTGGTTCTCAGGTTGCCTTGGTAGATTAGTTTTTCTGGCACGATTGTGTATGTTCCTTGTCAATTTAACAGATGTGAAAATACAAGCATGAAACAGGAATCCCACAGCCCTTCTTTCAAGAATGAGGAATACCTTTTACAGGTACTTCTAAAACGCTTCAAGAAATTTGATTTTCATGAGGTCACCAATGTGTGCTCTGAAATCATGCAGCTGTGAGTCAGTAGCATGAAGGCTGGGATGAGTTCTTCACTTTAACATGATCCTTAACACAGTTTGTCATCTACAGGCACTTGGAATAATGTGCCAAAACTCAAAGCACGTTGCACTTTAATAGTTATTATTATTTTGGTGCAATGTTCTGCAGTTCCCTTCCCAAGGGGATTTTGTAGTGAGAGAGTGGAAACATCTGGTGGCAAGACTGTGCTTGACAAGGTATTGGTGGCAGAGTGCCTTGGGTGGTGATTGAAGTGGGGCTTTCACCTGTGTGACATCTTCTGCCCCCTGCTCTGAGCTGCTACTCCTGGGCCCCATCAGCACCCCACAGTTTTTGCAGGAACTATTTTATATTATAAGAATATTCTTAAATACTATATAAATATATTAATAACAATATTTCTATATTATACTAACATTACATATTAATATAAAATATATTACCATGAATATTTAGGTAAACTATATTAATAAGACTATTTTTATATAAATATATTAATGAGAATATTTATCTAAGATTATTCTATATTGCAGGAACTGCCAGGATGTATTAACAGTAAAGCTTCTGCCAGTGTGGCTGGGGGCCTTTTGCACTGCTGAAGGGTGTTTGGCCCTCGTGGGATCTGAGGCTTGGGGCTCAGTGGAGACACTAAACTTGCTCTGCATCTTGGCCTTTGTGCTGCTCTCTTGTTGAAAAAGCAGCTTTCCTGTGTCATCTTTTATGATCACCCATGGATTTCACTGCTGAAGACTGACCAAGAGATCTTTTCACAATTATATTGGGTTCTTTACTGAACCTGCCTTCATGTTGTCTATAATGAGCTGTTTGAAACAACCATCTATGTTACTGTTATCTAAGAACAACTTCCTTAATTGGATTGTAGAAAAATATGATATTAGTACCTTAAGACTCAGCACATAGTATGGTTCAGTAATGCAGACTCCATTTGAAACCCTGATTGTACTGCATCAAATTGCTCAGCAGACTGAGTCCAGATGATGCTAAATTATACTCTGCTGCTCAGCTTTCAAAGTATTTGGTTTATTCACAATTTGATTATTTTAGGCTATTAACAAATACTCACTTGCCCCCTAGGATTTTAGTTTTTTTCTTCTTTTCACATTTTGATAAATCTTCATTCTCATGAGACCATGCTCATGATTGTTTTACTTTGTGAGATGCCAGATGGACATCCTTTGAAATGAAGTTTTGGACAATTTCTTGGTGCACCTCAACTGTTCCTGTGAGACAAAGTATCAATATGATTTAGCTGTTACCTGAAATGGGATATATATAGAGTTGACAGATGAATTTCTATGAGCATCCACTCACTTGCCTCTGCTGGGATGATCACAGCTGTTAATTCATACTAGTGGAAGGAGGTATTTCTGCAATTTTGACACATCTCCCCCACAAATTTGGGTTGCCTTCACTGATGTGTTTCATTTTGGCAGCCAGCTTGGAGTGAGTGAATGCAGCCTTTTAGGCAGCAAGTGATGGTGTACAACTGGAATGCTTTGTGTCAGCTTAACCTTTCACTGTTTGCCTGCTCCTTAAGGAAGGAAGCCAGCTGCAGCCTCACAAACATTCATCTGATTTTAAGTTGCTGGTGTAAATTAAGGTTCTAAAGCTGACCAACTCTTGCATTTACAGATAGTTCACTTGAATCCCTTTATTAGGAGGGTTATGTGTCACTGAAAAAATGAAGGGCTGGATTTCAGAGTGACATGGTGGAAAACAGTAGTGGGTAAAAAGATGTTAGTTTCTACATTTTTAGATTTGTATTTGCACTGCCTTTTTCCTGAGAATTTTTGGAAGCTGAGAACTCTGTTTTTGTGTCCTATTTATCACAGGAATTACAGCTGTGGATCAAACCACGGTTTCATCTACCTCAGTACCTTATTATTGACATCCAGACCAGATCCTTCAGAACAGTTGTTTCCACAGGTAGCAGTGGAGGATGGAGGACCCAAGGAATTTTACAAAATGCTTTGGGCTGAAGCTTGTTTTGTGCCCCAAACATTCATTATGCTGGTGTGCATTATGGCTCATTCTGCCATTGCAATCTGCTGCAGAAACCACAGTACTCCAGTAATTTGTAGTTGTGGTCTTCAGTTTTAAAAATTATGTAATAAAATAAGAAAAGCTCAGACAAGGGCAGTAGAGGTTTTTGAATGTATTAAACAAGCAATAGAAAACGAAGAATTTGTCAGCTTTTGGCAAGAGGCAACACAGGGGGAGACTAAGAGAGGCCTGAGAAAAGTGCAAATTATTTCCTATCCTTTCCAGTGTGGAAACAGAGGGGGTGTCCCGTGGAAGTGCTAGGCAGCCCTTTTGAGAGGGCAGCTGTGTGGCACTCAGGGCAGCAAGGATGGCATTTGGTGGCAGGTCAGTGTGTTGGAGCTGCAGAGGACATTGCAAGGTGTAAAAAGTACACAAAAGGTGTAGTCAGTGCACTCCACAACCATTCAGCTTTTGCCTGCAATCCTTGCAAGTTGCTTTTGCATTCATGGCTATTCCCACTGGTTTGTGGTTTGGCTTCTGGACTTCTCTGTTCTACTTAACTTGACTTGCAATCCTTGAGAAGTATTCTCTGAATATATTGGGAACCCCTGTCCTTGCCAACGGAGAGCATGGTCTAATAAACTGCAAACCTGAAGTGACACACCAGCAAAAATAGAACAGTGGATTTTTGAATTAGGTAACTAGAGGACAGCCAGATAGATTCACATTGGGAGATTTGTAGAGAGCTGGACTTGCATCCTTAAGTTCTTGTTAGGAATTTATTCCATGACCTTAAAGGTTTGGAAAAGGATACACACATGCAATTCAAGACAACATTTTAAGTATTTAATGACTCATGCATGTTAACACTAATGACTGTTAATATGAATATTGCTCCTTCCTCCTAGAAATCAAAGACCTAGTACATGATCTGTATCTGCTGGTAAGAAATGGAAAAGCACAGGCATTATTTGGGCTAGGCTCATCTTTAACAGGGGCTGACAACCCTGTGTAGGTCATCAACACCCCCTCCCCTCCTCAGTTGTGTTGAATTTCCATGCAGGATTGAGTGCTGACAGCTTTTGAGAATTTTTTAAGTGCTTAGAAAAGAACAGGTTGGTACATGCTAAGTGTTTGTAAAGGGATTTCATGGTTGAGGTCCAGGTGTGGCTTGGAGGGCCTGTGCTCAGGGCACTACAGGCACGACTTACCCACAGAGGAAATGCAGTTCAGGTGGTGAATTCAGTGATGCTCACTTCTAGGTGTGGGGTACAAATAAGTGAAAGGGATTGTGTTTCTGTAATGGAGCTCAAGTCAGGTGTGGCTCCCCCAGTGAATTCTCTGCCTTCAGCCTGTGTGGCAGCTTTTTGTCACACTTTCATAGGGCTCCTTCAGGGCTCACCCTATATTTAATTTCCCTTACAAGGGTATAGGGAAAGTAAGAGGTCTTCTCATGTTATTGTGCCAACATTAGAGACTTGGAAAGAGCCAAGCAGTCGTGAATAAAAGATGCCAAGGTACAGTGGAAGCAGCTTTTCAGTGTGCCAAGCTGACAGTATGGAGCAGATGTGTTGGGTGTTCTCTTTCGCACAGGTGTGCAGATCTGTGTTTCATACTGTTGCTAGAAGGTTTTCCATGGTTTCAATGTGAATATAGTTTTTGTTTTCTGTGACTGTGAAAGTGTTGAGAGATAATTAGTTTGAGGCTTCCCACTCCTTTTGCTGTTTTAATGTATCAGTTAAGCTGGAGGCTTTAGGGTCCTGTCCTGCCCTACAATTAGTTTAAATCCTTTAGGTAGGTATAGGTTCTGAAGTTTCTGACAACTGCTAATATTTAATGAAATAAGTTGAAATGTGAGTGATTAGATGTGATGTGTGTGTGTTGGGACTATGACAATACATCCCAGTAGGAAATCAGCATCCTTAACAGTTTTGCCATTTACTGAAGGAGTTTTTGCCATTTACTGAAGCAGTTTTCCATGTCACAATTGTAAATACACCTGATGGCACAATGGCTGCTGTCTAGACTGCTGTCTACTACTCTTTAAATGGCAGTGTCATAAACAGTTTTGCCTGCAGCACTTTAACACCAACATTTCAACACTTAATTTTCTTGTGTTTGGCTTTTATTTCATGTCTCACACAATGTAATCATTAATGAGCCAAGTATTTTATTATTTCAGTGCTTTTTCCTTCTGGATCTCTCTTTTAGTCTATTTTTTTTTAGTCTATTTTGATTTTCTTTTTTAAGCTTTTGTTTTAGTGTGTCTGTCCCTTTCCTGTTCCTTTTCCTGGGGTCCTCTTTTCATTTCCTTGTTGCTGTCTTCCTCCTATTCATGTTCTCCTTAGGACTATTTTCCATGTTCCCTTTGCCTTCCTTCTTTTTGCATTTGTTTGTAAAACACTCAGATCTTTCTCAAAAGACATTTTAGAGATGCAGCTTTGGGATATAAGATAGATAGGGCTACTTATTTGCAGAGGCGAGCACAGGAACTCCCTGGCTCATCTCTTTGTGATTTATGTTTTTGGTGCTGTGTTCCAGTTGCTGTTTTTGTTTTTTTTTTACAAGATACTGCGGAATGGGTTTAATTAAGTCTTGCTAGTGGGGAACAAAGGGCTACTCTAAAAATTGCCCTTTGCAACAGGGTGCTGTCCTGAGTTCTCCCACCCCTGTCTCTTGCCAGTGATGCTCAAGGAATTCCTGTATTTGGGGCTTTTTGGGGGCTCATTCCCATGTGTTGGCAGTTTCATGGCTCGTGGGAGCTCTTGGCTTCAGAGACACCGAGAATTTTGATGTTTCTTTGCCCTCACTTGCTCAGCCCCTGCTGTAATGCCAAGGAGAGAGTCAGTGATGCATAACGAATCCTCAACTTCTTTCCCTGCCCTCTATTCACTCTGTATCAGTATTAATAGAAGTGGAGCATCCCTTGTGCTCCCTCAGCTGTTTTTCAAGTTTCAATTTCCATTTTTTTTCTTTGAAGCACAGAGGAGAGCAAGTGTACATAAACAAAACTTCGTACTCAAGCCAAAATGCAATAGACACAATTGAATAGTAGTCAGTTAGGAATTTTAAGAGCTTTCCTATGAATATTTAATTACTACATTAACTGAGCAAATAAAGAACATGCTATTAATATTCATGCAGTGGTTCAGAGGAACTTAATATATTTTATAGTTCATACAGCATCTTGTGTTGTGCAGGCCTTCAAAGAATGCCCACATCTGGAAAGGTAATAACACTCCAGGTCTCCCTAGCTGCTCCTTAATCCTATGAATTAAGGAGTGTCTGTTGTTGTCTGCACATTTCCCAGTAAAGTTCTTCAGTTATGTAATGGTATCAGAACCTTAAACAGCTCTACAAAGAGCTCAGTGTGGTGTCTCTTCCATATTTATTAGTTTACCTGCTTTGTGGCTTTTTGAGAGCAAAGTTTGGGGGGATATTTAACATTTGCCTGGTTTGCTTCTGCTTAGAGCTTTAGGAATATTGATGCTCTGAATGATTGAGGTGGTTTGCAGAACAAGAAGTCAAAAGCAGAATGTAAAACTGATTTCCTTTGATGTGAGTGATGTGTTCTTCCTGTGTGTATTAGTTTCTTTTAAAATGTAATTTGCAAGTTAATAGATTTTATCTAAGAGTGAGAAAAAGAATAATGCTTACTTGCCTGGTATCTTCCATTTGCTTATTGAAAATAGGAGCCCTCATCCTCTTGTGATGACTTGGTCTTTAAATTCCTTATGGCCCTTTAGCCTTCATTTAGTGAGACTCTGGCTTTAAAGATTTTTCCAAGAAAAGCTGCACACATATGAACAAAAAAAAATATTACAAATGCCATCCCTGAGTTTGATACTGCTCTTTTCTCTCTTGCTGGCTTATGAAAAGACATTAATAGATGTTGAATTAAGACTTCTTCAGTGGGTCCATACTTCATTCACTTACAAATCCTTACAGCTATGTTTTACTGCATATAGTGATAATTACTGCTTTTGGCAGAGCAGAACTAATCTAATGTACTTTGGCTGCTGAAATCTGTGAAGGGCCAGGAATTATTTCTGTGTTGGATTGTTAACCCTGACTGTACAATTCTGTCAGTACTACAGTGGGACTTTGTGTAATCTGGTGTTAATTAACATACAGATAATTAAAAAAAAAATAAAAAAATTGTGACATCTAGTAGAAGTATAATGTGCTCCTGTTTTGATAACCCTCCTTTTGGGATTGTTCTATCCAAGGTGGCATTTGTTGGGGAACGGTCCAGCCTGGCTTGTGGCAGGAGCTCTTGATACGTGAGCAGCTGATTTTCTGCCTTTATTGGATGTGGCTGAAAGAATTGTGAGGAAGCTGGAAGTTTCCTGTGCAGGAGCTGATGAAACCCTTGGATCTTTAGTTATGTTGCTCTCTTGTGTGTGTAGGTTCAAGGTACAATTCTGGTCTTGCTGCTGTGTGCCTTTGCTCTGGTCACAGGATCCTCATTCAGTGATGGAGGTGATGGTGCTGTTTGCTGACTGCAGCCAGTTCTGGGATCTCTCTCAAATTTGGACACAGTTTCATGAAGTTTATGCTTTTCCTATCAGCACAATTGTTGCAACAAATACTGAAACAAGTGAGAAGGTAAAAATCTCCAACCCTCAGAGCATTCATCAACCTCTTAAAGGAAATTTCAAGGTGACAAGTTCTGTTTCCATTCTTTCTTTCACTGAAACAACTTGCACTTATCAATCTTGGTGGCAGAATGTGAAAAAGCAATTCTTCCAGTTAAATCCATTATGGAAATTTTCACAATTCTCTTGCTTAACAGGTATAAGTGCAGCATTTTCCTTTTTGCATATATTCTCGGGAACAGATGAAATAAGAATGAGAGATTCCCAGCTAATCTGTTCTCATCATCATTCCAGGAACAGATAGAAAAGGTCAGGAGCTCATGTTTTGTAGTAAGCACTGAGGGTGTGGAAGGAGCATTTAAATGTTTTGGCAATAGTCTTCTCTTCTGTTCTTCTGACTTCTATTCTTGTATAATTCTGCTTTTCTAAGAACACAAATAACCAGTAGAAGAATCTTAGATATTCACAAATGTGAATATGCTTCCTTGCATGCAACATCAGTATTTCCCAAATTAAAAAAACAGAGCAATCCTACCTTCTGAGATGTGTGAATTGAAGACAGTTTTTCTCCTCTCATTGCTTCTTTTATTTACTTGTCTTGAAAGTCCTGGCCTTTCCTCAGCTGTTGCTGCTATAACATGTTTGCTGTAATGTAAAATGCTGCTAATTTTTGGTTTTGCATATAAGGTTTTTTGAAGACAAGGCAAAGGCAGATAGCTGCAGCTGTGTAGTTCATCAAGAGCTGCCATTTAGAGGAGGAATAGGAGGGGAAGGTTTCAGGAATTTCCATGATTGACATGCCTTATTCTGCAGGAGAGCAAGCGGATTCAGTGGGCCAAGTAGGGTCCCTTTTCTATGGTTTTACTCTTTTATCACCGCTTCTACCTGATGGTGGGCTAGGAGCTGCTGGCCTCAGCTCTTAGGCAGTTTTTGGGAGGCTCCTGAAGTCTGTGTGGGGCTGGGAGCACAAGGTGCAGAAAGGCCAGTGAAGGGCAGTGATGAAGGGATGGATATCCCATGTCAGCAAAAATGAATCACAGTGGGGGAACAAAACACCTTCCCTGACACCAAGTGACAGTGAAACAGTCTGGTTTTAACACCCCTTGCAGCCTGGCATCTGTTTAGGCTGCCTTAGATAAGTGAGGCTTTGGTTTGTTCCTGGTTTTTCTCAGTGCAGTGTGGATGTCTGACCCAGGGGAGCTGCCAACTCCCCAGGCTTGTGACTCAGTATCTGTGCCTGTGACTCAATCCTCAGGAGAAAAAGGAGCTGGAAGCTGAAACAAATACAAATAGCTTTTTCTTCCCTCCTTCCCACTGTTGGTAATTAAAATAATAAACAAAGTGACTCAGAACTCTGTCTTTGCTGAATCCTTGTCATTTCTTGGCCTTTCAGTTTTCACTCGCCTGGCTGGTGTTGCTGTGTTGGAATTTCATTGAACGTCTTGTGGCACAATTTGATCTTCAGAGCTCTTTGTGTTGGTTTCTGCACGCCTGTAGAAGTGTTTTAGTACAAAGGATACCTCTAGATACTGAATATTATGGGCTGTATCAAACAGACCATTATTCCATTGAAATACTTCAGTGCCAAAATATATTTTTTGAGAAGTACATCTTAGGTTATGGGAATAGAGGTTATATGATTCTTTCCCTCCCTTTTTTCTTTTGCATTTCATCTTTCACTTCATTAAAGGTCTGGTTAGAGAAATCTTTCTTCCCTGTGGGCAGCTTCAGCCCTGCCTGTGCTTTTAGTATCTAATTAGTCATTTCTATTCAGTTCCCTTTGTAAAATATTTCTATGCATTTCTGTCAGTGCACACAACCACGTTCTGTGTGGAAAAAGCCCCAAATAAATGTTTTTGTGTGATGTGGCAAATATTGTGGGAGAAAACAGTATACCACTTCTGTGGAACCTGGTATAATTTGATTTGCCCACTGTCTTGTCTTTAAAGTTCAGACAAATACAGTCCCAATTATATAAACCATACCTGCTTTTTTAAGGTGGGAGACATATTTTTCAAAGTTCTTGGCTGTCATTTCAATAAATGTTGTGTCGGTGCCTCTTGCAAAATTAAATTCAGTGCAGAATGGACCAGAGGCTCCTGGAATCTATTCCATAAAACCAGAGTGGTTGATCACAGGAGTCAGACCATCTCAGCAGCCCTGACAATGCCTATGTGATGGGTTTGTAGTAGAGAAACATTAGGATGCTTCAGAAATGTCTTCATAATCTATAGCTGTTAATATATAAGTGTTTTCAGGCTCCTGAGCCCCAGTCACAGAATGGGGATGAGTTGTGATTTCTGTCTCTGGTGCTGGATGTGGTCTCCCCTCATGGCACATCTGTGGATCAGCAGGAGAGAAGTTGTACAAATTGTGTTTCTCACTGGTGTTAACTTTGCACTCATGGCTCGTACCACCCTATTGCAGTGTGTTACTCCTCTGTGTACTGAGAATTCTGGACTGCTGTCCCCAAATATAGCCATGCAGTTTAAAGAGGGGTGGAAAAATGCACAATTAACTAGTCCAAGGGAATGTTTTTAAGTTTTTTTTTGCCTTTTTTTTTTTTTTTTTTAATGGAGAGCAGCCAGTTCTTGTGCTGACAGTCAGGGTTTGCTGTGGGAGAGGCTCTGAGTGAGGTTGAGCTCTCCTTGCATCTCTGGGATCTGGGTACCCAGCTGCTCTAATGATCTCCCTTGCAGTGTGCTGAGCCATAATGTTTGCTTTTGAAAAGGAAACACAATAATGCAGTAGGTTTCCAAATATCCTGAGGACTGTACTTGCTAATGAGAGCCTGCAGACTGATGGTGCCTTTTTCCTACTGCCAGCGAGGAGGGTTGTCTTTTATAGAACTTCTGAGATTTTAGCAGTGTGCTCTTTTTTAATTTGGAGGCTTTTCTTACTAATTTGTATGTCTTCATACAATAACCACAGCGATAAAAATCTTTGTTTTCAATGAGGGAAACTGTTTCTTTAGAAGATTGCAGTATAAAGTTCTGGAGATAATTCTGAAAGTTTTCTGGGTAATATAATCACGTAACTTTTCTGAAACATTAGTGGCCTATAACAAGGGCTTTTTAAAGACCTTTTTTTCATATATTGTGCTGCAAAAAGAATTCATTTAAATATGAACAGCTTTTGGTTTTAGTAGTTTTGCAGCTTCATCCTTGTAGCTGCTGTGGTTACCTTAATAGTTAGCAATGAGAATTTCATTTTCATTTTACAAGAGAAAACTGATGGATAGTGAATCATTACAGGGCCAACTCAGACTCACTGAGCAGCCTTTGAACCTGCACAGGGTTGGACTGTAATGTCAGGATTGTAATGTCAGGATTATTTCCTGTCCTGCTGAAGGCACTGCCTGGCACACACTCCCAGTCTCAAGCACAGATCTGACAGATGTTTACCATGGGGTTTCTAGAGCCTACAGTAATCTATTATTCAATAACCGTGTGTTATATGGTTATTGAATAATGGATCATAATTAGGTCAAACCTCTTTAACATAATGATACATGTTAATGAATTGGTATTTAAAAAAATGAAAAATGAGGGGTGGAGAAAGATGGAGGGGATTAGATTCTTCTTTGGTCTTACTGTTAAAATATTCCAAAGAATTTAATTTACTATTTAGAGTGTAGGTGCTTTAACATTTCCTTGTGGGCTTGTAATTTCTGGTAATATGCTTTCTACTCTGCTCAGATATAATTCATAGCAACAATAATTGAAACAAAAGGCTGATGTCAGAAAATTGCCTCCAAATTTAAAGAAATTTGAGGTAACTAATAAATGTTGTTGGAAAAATGCTGCCATTTTATCTTTTATTGTAGGAGACGTCTGTTAAGCATAGCTGGAGATATTTTGCAGAAGGGAGAGAATGTCTTGTTTGTGAGAAACTGCTGATCCATTAAATGGTTTTTAACCATATTAAGAAACTAAATGCAACTCACTAAAATGCTCCTCAGCAAATCTAGGTTGGATTTTAGGCCCGTGACAGCTCCTGCCTCTTCCTTAACTTCTTGTTCCTTTTAGAGGTAAACAATTTAATGCAGCTGTTAAATTTCTTTGCACTGGGAGACTTCAGCAGTAACTAATATAAACTCAAAACGTGGATTTTCTAAAAGGCAGCTGAATTTTCCAGTGAGAATCACATCATGGTTTTGAGAATTTCAATGTAAGAAAACAGATGGGTATTCAAGTTGAATCAGTATTGTGCTTTGGACAAACCTGGTGGCCATCGATAGCTCTTACAAAGAATAATAAAAAATCTGGGGAAAAATACTGCAGAAAACCAGAATAACTTTGTACGTGCCGTCTTGATTTTAAAGCTCATTTTCTGATTCTTTCTGCCAATGTGATGGAGGAAGAGGCACATATGTTGAACATCTGTTGGCCTTCTAACCTTGCAATTTTGACTTCGAAATGATAATCTTTGCAAAACAGATAAGCTTGCCACATTGACTAGGCAAGCTAGACTAATTCTTAAAATTCCACTTGGCATAAAAGCAGTCTAGCATGAAGGCAGTGCTGTCCTTGAGCAGCTCAGGGCAGTGACTGCCCCATGTGAACTGGAAGGCGGAAGAGGCTCTTTGGAAATGATGCCTTGGGTTTTAGCTTTTATATTTTTTAGATCCTGTGCTGGTTTAGTGGGCAGCTTTAGGTTTCATATTCAGTGCTACTGAGCTCTCT
>JAWWMU010000005.1:21291262-21309162 GCA_035048155.1 Cinnycerthia olivascens | reverse complement strand
CGCATCTCCTGGGCTCCGGGCCCCCGCATCTCCTGGGCTCCGGGCCCCCGCATCTCCTGGGCTCCGGCTCCCGCATCTCCTGGGCTCCGGCTCCCGCATCTCCTGGGCTCCGGCTCCCGCATCCCCGGTCCCCGCTTCTGCATCTCCTGGTTCCCGCATCTCCCCGGCTCCGCAGCCTCGGTCCCTGGTTTCCACAGGCGGTTCGGGCTCCCGCAGCCATTCCCGGCTCCTGCATCCCCCGGTTCCCGCAGCCTCGGCATCCTCGGCCTCTGACTGCTGCATCCCCGGCTCCCGCAGCTTCGGCCTCTGGCTCGCTCCGCCCCCGGTTCCCGCAGCCCGGGCTCCCGCAGCCTCGGTCCCTGGCTCTGCAGCCTCAGCCTCTGGCTCCCTCGGCCTTGGGCTCCGCATCCCTGGTCCCCGGTCCCCTCAGTGTCCCCCGATCCAGCATCCCCGGCTCTCCCGGTCTCTGGCTCCCTCTGCCGCCCGCCGAAGCGCAGCCGCTGCTCCGGCAGCTCCGCGGGAAACCCGAGCGCTCTGCGGGGCTCGGTTCGATTGGAAGCGCGTCCAGCTCCGGTTGCAAATTGTGTTTGGCACAGCCTTGTCTCTGTTTAGAGCACTCGGTTTGAAGTATGCTGCGGTAATGGAACAAGAGAGAACAAAATGGTTTATTGCTTCTATTCTACAGCTAATCATAGTTTGTGTTTCCTTCTGCAGGTGATAGAAACACTTTCAAAGCTTTCCCGCACTCCTATTGCACTGGGCACAGGAATAAGGTACATTATTGCCATGGGGAATGGTGGGAGCAGTGCCTCTCGCTGTGCTGCTCCTTGGGAGAGTTGTTAGGGGCAGTACAGGCTGTGTGCCCCACTAGGAACTTCTCTAGCTGTAAGCCAGAGTGCCAGGTGGGCAGCT
Organism: Cinnycerthia olivascens; assembly: GCA_035048155.1. Lineage (NCBI taxonomy): Eukaryota > Metazoa > Chordata > Aves > Passeriformes > Certhiidae > Cinnycerthia > Cinnycerthia olivascens. The sequence goes on along the minus strand of JAWWMU010000005.1, from coordinate 21,308,250 downwards.
GAGCAAGGCTCTGGGCCTCTGAGGAGCTACCAAAGGTATCTGCTCCCTGGGTTGTGTGTACTGCTCCTGCTGAAACAGGAGGAGCAGCTGAAACTGCAGAACTTGTGTCATAATCGTGACACAGGGATCAGAAGTCAAGCTGATGCAGTGCTGATTTATCTAAAGGCAAATGGGGCTTCCTCTTCTTTCTCACTTCTGAAAAATCAGAAAAATTGGCTGAGTTTGTTGGATTCTTGTTTTCAGAAAGAAACCCCTGACTTGACCTAACCTGAAAGTTTTGATGATTTTTTCCAGTTGAAAAATGTCAATGATGTATTAGTGGTGATTTATAACAACTGTGTCCAGTAGGGCTTTTATTATATTAAGTGTCAATCTACATAACGAAGAATAAATACACATATATTGCTCATCAGAGAAAGGGGGGAACATATAAGCACATTAATATACGATAATCTGTGTGAAAATGTTGGGAACCAAACAGAAATCCACTATATGATTGGGCTAGTGGTGTCCGTAATTAATACTATTTTTCTTTCTATAGGCCCTTCCCTACAGAAGAAAGCATTGATGATGAAGATATCTACAAAGGTCTTCCTGATTTAATAGAGTATGTTGTAAATATACTAATTACAGATTCTGTCTTTCAGTTGCATGCTATTGTTTGTATTGTGTTGTAGAACATATCGTTTTAATGAGAATGGGATATTTATTTAATTTGTAAATATTTTGTTGGTCATTATGCTGACCAGGAAGAATTCATTGTGAAAACTTATTTGAATTCTTATGCTACGTTTGGGTATATAAAGCAGCATGTTTCATAGAGGGTGCTGATAGCAAAGCAAATAAAGAATGCATTTCTAAGTTGCCTGTCAGTACCATGAGAATGCTTTCAGAAGATTGCAATATCACTTGTAAGGGACTCGGGGAAATTGTCTTGAACTTCCAAAGAAAGTACATGTTTGGGTCATAATTCAAGTGGATCTTTTCCCTCAAGTCAGTGAAATTCTTCATGTGGGTGCATTTACGTTTTCTGGGTAAGTGTTTGCAGGATTGTCAGGATGCTCTTGTGTCCTGTGGCTGGGATCTCTGGAGATCCACGAGGAATCTTGTTGGACAAGAGCCAGGTCAGAGCTCACAGCCCCGAGGCTCAAGTTCAGCAGCACTCACTGCACATCACTGGCTGCAGAGTGGGGAGGAGGCTGCTGCTCACACCTGGGATTTGTGTTTTCAGTTCCTTAAAGAAGGGAAAGCTCACCACTATTGGCACTGCTCAATTTACCACTTTTGCTGCAGAGCTTGTCCCCCTCTCTGCTGGCTGTCTCACAGATAATTGCTTTTCACTCTGTGTTAGCAGAGTGCACAGAAGGCAGGAGCTGCAGTCTCCTCTGAGACCCAAATGGGCAAGAGGTGATGTCCTTATCTCTTAGATGTGGTGGCATTGTAACTGTTTAAAAATATTTCCACCAGTTCTTAGACAGCTACGTAAATTCAGCATTGTGAGACAGTTTTCCATTTAAAAAAAAAAGCTAACAAATTATACCGAAGAAATTGATTTGTAACTCTTGTGCAACAAATTATGAATGTTATTAACAGAAATTTAATAGTTGCATGCTGTCTCAATTGTGAGGAAGCAATTCAAGAATAAGAAGTAAATGTGCCAGTGAATGATGCAAATAGCCCACATTTTTTAGTTTCCCTCAATTATTAGCAAGTTTATTTGAAATTAATTTAATTTTCCCTGAGTTTAAACGGTGTCTAAAGAATTTAAAATTAATTTAAGTCTTTTTGTCAGTAAGAGCTGTAGTAGTTAAATGTTTCTATCTTTACTCTGCCTTTTTGGCAGCTTTTTTTCCCTGGAGCAGGGGTGGTAGAATGGAGTGTGCTGCATCTGCCAGTGTTTCATGTGAAATGCTAGCACACTCTCAGTGCTGGGGGGAGCTGAAATGCTGGGCTGACCTGTTGGGTTTTACTCTGAAGGATTTCAGTGTTATCTTCCACCAGGAGAAACCTCAAAATTGTCAGCATATCTGGTCCAGTTTCTATATTGTCATTGTGACTCGACTGCTTCCAATATCTCTTGGGGTTCTTTTGTAGGCATGCTCTATGAAATAGGAGTGAAGGATGTTATGGGCTTGATCCAGTCCTAGCACAAAGTAGGTGACACTGGCAGGGCTGGCTGTAATGAAGCTGAGTTAGCTGAGGGTAGAGTTAAGCACTGGCTTTCTGCTTTATTTCTGTGGTCTGGATAATTGGAGGGCATCACTTGTGCATGCTTGGTTTCGTTGAACTGTCTGATTTTCAGTTTGATTGGTTCCTTTTTTCGTTTTTGAGTAGCTGAAGGTTGCATGAGATGATCCAGATTCTGGTTTATGATGTGGAGGTGCAGTGCCCCAGTGCTGGCTCTGCAGTCTTGGGTGTATTTTACCCTGAATAATTTCCTCCAGGCAGATAAAGACATTTACCAGTGTCTCACATGCCAGTGTAGTGGGATGCCAGGCAGGAGAGGCAGCTCCTCTTCACTGGACGAGGTGGGAAATCTGTCCTGAGGTGCTGCTTTTGCTGCTGGCTTAGTTCCCTTGTGGTTCTAACTCATAGTCTTCAGTATTGTGCTGATTTTGTAGAATTTATTTTAAATGAATTGAGAAAAGAAAATTAATTAATGCACTAAATTTCCCTTAATGAATTATTTTCATTAGATATTCTATTAATTACTGTTTGTTTACTGTAGAAGCTTCTCTGACAAGTAGTCCCTTGCAGAGCTGGTGGTACTTTGTCTGTGCTGCACAGATTTTTTCTTGTCTTGTCTTTTCAGTGAAACTGGTGTTGAGGAAGATGAGGAGTTGTATGATTGTGTCTATGGAGAAGATGAAGGTGGGGAAGTTTATGAAGACCTAATGAAAGATGAAGCAGCACAGCAACCTGTATGTTTTCCAGTTCCTAGCTGCCTTGGAACAATAGAAGTTAACTTTCTGAAAGTTGAAATGATGTCTTTATAGTTGCAGTGACATTCCTGCTCAGCTGCATCAGCTGTCATGTGCAGAGCATTATCTCTTCTGTGAGACTTGGCAAGCTGTTTGGGGAAAGGGCAAAACATGAACCATAGTAAGCTTTAAAAACCCTTGAGTTTGAAATGAAATACAGTAATAACTTTGATAGCTTTGGATAGTAAAATTTGCCAGCTGTTTTAAGGGCAGTTAATTGAATTGCTTACTTGAAAGTGTCCTACCTCCAAAATTGTTATAATTTAGCTTAATTATTGTGGATAATATTATTTCTGCCATAGTTTGGACAACTAGCATAAAAAGGACAATGGAGAATTGTTTCAAACTAATGAATTTCCTGCTTATTCTACCATGTAGGTTTTGTTGATCATTATGTTGCAAAGTAAACTGTCCCACTAAGTTTTCTCTAGGAGTAGCTGAAGTTCAAAGGCAGCTTTCCTTACCTGTACTGATATTACACATATTTTCTTATTCCGTTTTTCTTTTTGCTTATTGCACTCAATTTCTAAACGTTTGTGGTGTGGATAGAAAAACTGGTATGTCAAGTTCTGCTGAAAGTGTCTGTGTTAGTGATCTCTTTGGGTTAGCTGAGCACAAAACTGAAGTGCATGGTTTTAACTGGAATGCCAGGATTTGTTTGCATTGCTCGTGTGAGTGTTGATGAACAACAAGTGTCCAAATTTTGGAAATGGGTGTAAACTATTGAGTACAGCAACTTCTGTAATGGGGCAAATACTGCAAACATTTTAGGCAGTGTTGAGCTAAAGGTAAAAAAAAGCTGAGAGTCTAAATAACGTCAAATTCTAATACTTTATAGAGATGATTTAACTACAGTTAACTGTGACAGTGTCTCCTTCCTGTGCAAAAGAATTTGGGAGTAAATGATGGATTTGAGCTGAGGGTGACCGTGATGATGCTCACAAAGCACAATCCTTCTGATAAGACTGTATTTTTGTAAAATGGTTAACTTGTGTCTGCATCTGATAAAGATGGAACCTTAATGTTCATTGTGGGAAAACACAGAACTGCACAAATTGGGTTTTCAAGAGTAATTTCTGAAATTGCAGCACCTGGTAATGGAGAGTGAGAAGCTGTAGGAGCTGTTGTAGAGTTACTTAGAGGCAAAGAGAGAAGGGTAAGGGAGATGAGGCCAGGCAGTGGCCAAGGTTTCTGTGCCTGTGTGATTTGCAGCTCGGTGTGTAGCTGAGGTGATAGGAATGGGTTTCCTACTCTGACGTGGCCAAGCTGTGTGTGGCTCATGGGCAGTGTAAGTGTGGATTACTCCGTGCTCTGCTTAGCAGCTGTGTCAGACTGGGAGTGGAAGCTCTTGAACATACCAGGAGCTAAATGGTGAAATTTCAGTCTAGAAATTCTGCCATTCCTAGAGGAGAAAAGTCTTTTGTTCAAAAGCTAAAAGAGTTTTTTCTGAATGGAAAGAACTATTGTGCTAAATTTCTGTTCCTGACTCTCCCTGTATTTGAACAACATCTCATCATCTGGTCTATGTGCAGCACAGGAATTCTCTACACTGGATGAAAACAAGTAAAATACAACCAGGGATATGCTGAAGGATGTTGCAAATTGATAAATAGGCTTCAGAAAGAATGTCATAGTTCTGTTGCTTATTAGGATACTGCTTATTGTTGTGGGGAAAACATTTTTGGATTAGTTACTGCTTCAAACTGTGAGAGCCTATCCAGTCACTGTGTCAAACCTCCACACTCACCTCTCATATCTCCAGATCTTCTGTGCTTTGCTTGACATGAACAGTTCCATATCACCTTCCAGTTATTTACTCTTTTATTTGCAATAGTATTTTATTGAAGCTGTAATGCTGTAAATCCTATCTTGGGTAAGAGTGCTTGTAAACTATTTTGATAGAGTCATGTAATTACTGCTAATTATTTCCATGTCCAACGAGCCTGGTGGTTTACATGGAAAAAATCCCAGGGTGTTGTTGGAGACACACATCTGTGAGAGTTGAACTTAGAGGTCACTGCACTCCCTGACCTGAGGACACAGAGATATTCCTGTTGTGTCTGCAGAGAAAGCTCCCCTTGAGAAATAAAAGGGGAAAAACTGTAAATGAGTACAGGGATTAGACTGAATCCAATATTTATGGCAATGCGAAGTTGCTTACATGATTTAGCCCCATTAAGTTTAATAGAAATATTAACTGCTGAGTATTTTAAATAGAATTTCTCAGTCTGGATGTAAATTAAATGTGACCTTGTATTTCAGCATCCAAAGTACATGCTGATACTTGAATGTTTTATATCTGACCATTAACTTTTCATAAAATTACTTTGATTTTGATTTTACTAAAGTCATCAGCTAATTGAACATTAAAATATTCTTGGTTATTGCTGTCATCTTTGGAGGCTGCAGGACTCAGAGAATTTCAGGAAGCAGTTACCCTAATTGCATAATTCTAAACAAATAAAACCATTTGTTGTCCATTAGGTGCCTATTAATGACTTAAACTTGACTCCATTGTAATTGCAGAAATGTCCTGAAAATGACATAAGAAGCTGTTGTCTTGCTGAAATAAAGCAAACTGAAGAGAAGTACACTGAAACTCTGGAATCGATTGAGAAAGTAAGATGCTGCTTGCAGACTTGGTACTTGCATTTTTATAGCAGTCTAGAAGATAAAATTACAACAGCCAATGTATATATAATTTTTTTCTTTCAGTTTTTCATGGTGCCGTTGAAAAGGTTTCTGTCAGCATCAGAGTTTGATGCTGTTTTCATCAACATTCCTGTGAGTAATTGCATTATTTAATGAACAGATATGAGGTTCATAGCTGATTGTGATAGATTATTGTTACGTGTTACTGAACAAAATGATTATTTGAAATACAATGCACGGTGTGTTTATGTGGCTATTAGTTGATTTAAAAAGATGTGCACTACCAATTTTTATTTTTTCTGGTTGAGAGAATAAGGTAAGATGAATAGTGTTAGCATGTGTGATAGTGAATTGTTATAAACTGGAGTATTTTTGATCCTTAAAAGCTAGTAATTTGTAGAAATGGATTATCTGAATAAATGCTGATATTTTAATGATGGTACAAAGTTGTAATTGCCAAGTTATCTATCGTTGTATAGTGACTATCTGTAGCTGCTCTGCAAATCCTTGTAGCTGCCCTGCTCTTACATCATTGAACACACTTGAAAGATAACATAATTGGTAATTTTGGATTCAGAATCTGGTGCTGGAAAGGATAAGGAAATCCTCTGTGAAATATCTAGGAAACCTCCTATTAGACTGAAACAACAGTGATTCCTGTTATTGCTACTTGGTGTCATTTATTTTTGGCTTAATCAAAACAGCATGATAATTTACATATATTTTTAGTTGATGAGTGTTCAGCATGTTTTTAGCTTTAAAGGAGGACATCAGGAATAGTCTGAAGCCTCTCTAGGCACAGAAAAATGGAAGCAATGTTTTTTTATGAGGCCTTTGTAAAGAAAGGGCCCCCAGAGCGTGTCCCATGTGCCACATTGAGCTATTATTGCTTGTAAAATATCACCTCTGGTTTGGCCATCTCAGGCATGTCCAAGAGGCTCTCAGATTGTAGCAGGAGGTGTTGGGGATTTTATTTTATTTTATGAGAAGCTGGCATGTCTGTAAAAATGCTTTGGTTACTGTTCCAGCTTTATCCTGATAGAAGGTAAGTTATGATGTTATTATACGGATGATACATGACCCCCTTGCCATATTTTTCCCTCAGTGAAGTTTTCACTCTGCCTCTCTTGCTGTCATGTCCTCAACTTTGAATATTAGTCCAAAACACTGTCACAGATATCAATAGCTAACTTGTCTTCTTGAATTACATCAGCTCTTCACAGAGATCCCTTTGCTTTTGAAAACAAATTTATATTCTATTCTGCATTAGTGTTTCTTACTGCAAATAAAGGCATGATGTGCCCTACCTAAGTCAGTGTAGACCTCTTTTCTGAGGCTCTGTGTGCCCAGGCACATTGAGTTATTTTTGGTGAAAAGCCTAATTGCGGTCAATGGAAGCACTGCACAGGGGTACAGAAAGGGCTTGAGTGCTGTAAGCACAAACAGGGGGTCAGCCCACTCACTGCTGCTTAAAGGATTGCATAGGCTCACAGAGGATTAAAAAGAACAAAACCTGTTTATTTCAGACTAGGGAGACTCATAGTAAACTTAAGTTTGGGTTGTTTTATTTTGCTTTTTGTTGTCAGCATTCGATATTCTGCTATCAGAAGATGCTGCTTATTTCCAGCTCCAGGAGCATTTCATAAGCATCCAATAACCTTAAAAGAAATACAAGACTTGCCTAAGCCAAAGATATTTGCAAATGCTTTGTCTGCTCAAACCTTGTCTGTGTGGCAGTTCCTCAGCAGGAAGGCTGGAGGGCAGTGGAAGCTTGTTTTAAACTAAAAATAGGTGTTCCACAGAGCTCTGCAGCAGAGGGAGATGTGAAGAGCAAGTGCTGTGTTCTCAGAAAAGAATGGATTTTTTTCTGTTTAGGGGTTATGGTGAAGGATTGTTTCCTTAGCGTGATGTTATATTCTTTAAATAGACTCTAAAAGATGCTTACTGGATCAACTGCTGATATCAAAATACTTCATTTTGAAGAAAAAAACCCTTTAAACCAGTTACCCCAAATTACTCACCAGTCTAAAGAGAGTGCCTTTCACGGGCATATTTCCAAGTTCTGTTCTTTAAAGTGAATGTATGGCTCTATATTTGTGCCTGTATAGATTGTTTATATGCATTTGAATGTACATCTGTGTGTGCACCCATGTAGATGCACCCCTGCCTGCCTGTGAATTACATATATGGACACAGAGATGAAAGTACATGTAACACTGCTGAAGTGTTGGAACGTTCATTAACCTCAAATGATGTTAACATCAGTTTAGTTTAAAACCTGATTTGAGTTGGAGATAGAAACCCAAAAAGGCCCATTGTCCCCTTGGCATCAGGCTGTTTTTCAGGGGTGCTACTTTGCTGAGTCCCTGGGTGCTCCTCTTCCAAATGCATTAATTGGGAAGCATTTCTGTGATAATGTCTGTGTGCTGCAGCTTAAGATTTTTAAGAGGATGAGGCCCTGCAGTTGCTGGCAACTAAGTTTGATCTGTTTAAAGATTCTGCACCCTCATCAGGGATGTGTTTGGCCTTGTATGTTCTGTTCTCATTGGTGTCGAGTGTTTTAACTTTGTTCACGACTCAATATTGAATATTATTTTCCTAGTATATAATTTAATTTCTTCCATTAAATCATCTTTTAAACATTCCTCTCTTTTTCATTCCAGTGGTCTGTGTACTACTTAGAGTTACCCAGATTTTCAAACTTCTCAACCTGTTTTGACTCAATTTCTTGTGAATTCTCTGACAGTGTCCATAGAGTGTCAAGGCTGATGCAATCTCCATAGTTTATGTATGATAGTGTATAAACAAGGAGAGTTGTGATAGTAATCAAAGAGCAAATCTTTCTGCAATATTCTTTTCTTCCTCTCAGACATTAGTTGTGTGCTATATTGGGAAACTCATTATGATTGCAGTTAATTTAGCATTAGGACATCACTAATTGGCCAATGTAATGTACAGAACTAATTTTTCACAGCTCAGGGACAAGAATCATTACTTCAGCTTGTCACTAAAGCATTTACTTGACTTGCTTAATTTTAAAATTATCATTATAAAATAAAGGTGAATTAGAAGTGCATGTTCCAAGCTAGAATAAATTAGTCTCTAATAGGTAGTTCTTGAATTTTAGTTTTTCTTGTTGCTCTATACAGAAGATGTGCCAAACCTTGAAATTAGATTCTACTCTCAAATGATCTGTTTTCCAATTTATTAAAATTAATGGGTCTAACATAATTAATTTTTATATTCAAAGCTTTAAACCACTTTGTTTTTACAAAGCTTTTCCCCCTCCCCGTTACTGTTTTTAAGGATTTGGTGAAAATTCACAGGAATCTTACACAGGACATCAATGATTCCATTGTTAACAAAAATGATCAGAACCTATATCAAATTTTTATTAACTACAAGGAAAGGTAAGATTTAAGCACTCTTGCAAATTGTGTGCTAATATGTGCTCAGTTTGTTATTTTACTGTGTTTTTGTTTGATGAATATTTCTGAAATGGGATTAAAGTCAAAGTAAATATCCATATCAAGCTAGTTTTGGTGTTTTGAGCCTGGAAGTCAAAATGCAAGCTGTTGTTTTATGAGCCCTCCTTCTTGTTAGCCCAGCTTTGGCAATATTTTTATTTAGATAACAAATACATTGTTAAGGAAACTTAGATATATTATTTTGCACTGTTTTTTTTTTAATGCACATAATCCCAGATATTTTATAATATATATTATTGTTTAAGAGATTAAAAAATACTTATTAAGGATATTTCATATTAAGGAAAACAGAAGAGGTCATAACTGGGAAGAAGAGGCCACAGGTGTAAAAGAGAAGAGAGAAGAGATTCTCTCTTGCTTTACCTTGAGTCAGAGGTGTGACAATAAAGCAAAAACCCTTTGCCTTCAACCTTTGAAAAGCAGCCAAGCTGATAACAGGATAGCTGTGGCAACATGTCATACCCCGTGGGCTAATTGCCAATTTTTGTACCCACCTTTCCATATTGCTCCTCCTGCCAGCACTGAACAGCTGTTGGATTTTATAGATGAATTTATGTGCCTGTGGTACTTGGCTGAGAAACACTTTGTTCTGTGGGCTGTGCTGCTGACCTGTCTGAAAGTAACCTTTGGATTTTGGTTAAAAATTGGGCTCTTCTGGGAGCAGAGTCAGAAAGACCTGAGGGAGCTGATGGGGTTTGCTTCGGGGTGAAGGAGGATTATTGCAGTAATAATTGCTGTGTGAGAAACTGGACAGCAGCATGCACAGAATGTTAGATGGGAGAGTTTGCCAAGGGAAAGTTTCCCAGCCTGCTCATGCCTGCCCTGCCTTCAGACACCCTCTGGCTCAGCTCCTGCTTTGGAGCAGGACTCAGTTATTTCCCAAGCTGTTACACCTTGTGCTGCTCCAGGGACAAGGAGTTGTTCTGGAAAATGCTTACCTTTCTAAACTTGTTCTGAAATGTGTGCTGAAAGAGGAACAAAGGACAATGAGAAGAAATGCCAAGTTGATATTATTAAAAAAAAAGGGAACAGCTGTTGATGCAGTGTCTGAACCATACAGTGATTGAACATAATCAGAAATTAGAAGTTTTAAATCAGTTTTAAGTCATCACCTTATTGTGAAAAAAAGAATTAAATAAAAGGGTAAAGGTTAGGTGAGAGAGAAATTTAGGAAACCTCAGTGGAAGGCTCATGGGAACCCACCAAAAAAGGTTTGAAGCATACAGAAGAAAGCACCTCAAGAAACAGATGAAAAGGTGAAAGCAGAGAGCACTCTTGGCACTGGCACTTGCAGAAAGAAGCACTCCACAGAGAGACAAGAGACTCCTGTTGTAAACCCAGGCTCCTTCAGCAAGCATGGCTTCACTTGACATCTCTTGAAAATTCCTTGAGATTTCATACATTATTATTTTGATGTGAGAGCTCAGACCTGATAGAAACTGTTGGAGACAGATCAGTTTGGACAGCCTACAAGTTCTTTAAAGGATGGCTCTAATTAATCATATAAAGCCTGTGCTCCAGAATTTATTCATTAAAACCTTGGAAGTCTACCTTGCTGTAAACACTACAGACTGTTTTGTTCAGCAGAAGTTTTGCTGCTTTTTAATGAATCCTGTACTTATCAGAACATATTTTTATATATGTGACTATTAAAGGAAAATGCAATGATTTTAGACCATTCTGAAAGTAGAGCAAAACTGTTCTCCTGAATAGTCTTCATTCATTCATTCTGCCCACTGAACACATGGCTGGATTCTATCCTCGTTTATTTAGGCACTGCTCCTTTTGAAACAAGGATTGTGGGAAAAAATGAATGAGGGTTGCTCTTAAAGAAATAAACGTTCTTTAATTCTTTCTCTTGTTTTGATTTTAGGTTGGTTATTTATGGACAGTACTGCAGTCAAGTGGAGATAGCAATATCGTGCTTAGACAGTATCTCTAAGACAAAAGAAGATGTTAAATTGAAGCTAGAGGTATCAGTATTTTTTAAAATGTATAAATATACACATTATACCATGTGTTTCTGTGACTATGTCCTGCTTTCATTGAAGTCAAATCATTTCTGATGGTGACTGATGAGTGAATGTGTTTCCCTTCATTCTTTTGGAGCCTCTGATCAAATGAAGTAGGTGAGGCATGGGTTTACCTGTGGCAGATCCATGCTGGATATTCCCATGTACCTTCTGTATGTGCCCAGATACTGGGCCAAGAGGATTTGCTCCACGATTTTTGCAGTGAGTGCTGAACTGAAGTTGACTGCCCTATAGTTTCCATGATTACCTTTTGCTTTTTTTCTTCCCCACAGGAATAGATGATATTTTTTTTAGCTGTATGGAATGCCCAATTTCTGTTGCCTTTGTTCTACTCTCTCATGCATGTTGAAACATCTAAGAACAAATAACTAAATGCAGGCTTTGTTTGCTTTTTTTTGGTATTGCCATATCAACCATTTTTCTTCATTTTGTTTATAGTATTTATCATGAGTTTAATATAGTTGCTTATATGTCACTGAATTTTCATATATATCACTTGAATAGGTTTATTTTCTAACTCTATTGTCTTGTTCTTTCTTGTGCTTTGAACTAGGAATGTTCCAAGAGGGCCAATAATGGGAAATTTACACTGCGGGATCTCTTAGTGGTTCCAATGCAAAGAGTGCTAAAATATCACCTACTGCTCCAGGTACTTTATTTTTGAAATTTAAGGGGGTTGAGAGCAAAATCGTGATCGTTTATCATCAGTGGATTGTAAAAATGAAAGCTAAATGTCTTTATCAGAGGAAGGTGATTGATGCTTCCCTAGATATGTTACGAAATAAAATTCTGTGAAGTGCAGGGTTTCTCCCAGAGATAATTTCTTAGAGCTGAAGCATATCTGGGGAAAATCAAATAAAACATGATTGTTTCCTCAGTTTCTGCTCCTTTTATTGTTGGTGTGTTTCAAATGGTTAATAGCACCAAACCATAATCATGGTCCTTGGAAATGTGAACCATTTCCCCCCCAAACAGGAAGCTGGGCCATACATGCAGCTTACTCTTAAGAGACTTCCTTGCTGCCATAAATTGTAATTAAGCCATATTTATTTTGAAATGCTTCTTGTTATAACCCACAAAGCATTAACTTTTGCAGTTAGTCCTGTAATAAGGGTGGAGAGTCTTATAAATTTAATTTGATAGCTGTGCCAGGAGACTCATTAGTTCAGCTGCAAAGAAATGTATTACTATATTAGACTGTCAACCCTGCTGATGCTTGTAAAATGTCATTTTAAAAAGATCTACTACTTATATATGGAGCATAATTTTTACTCTGCAGAACAACATACATTTTGTAATATGAAATGTTTTAAATACTTCTGTAAATGAGTCATCAATATTTTGATCAATGCAAAGTTGGAAAAAATCAAAATGAATGGTACAGCTTCTTTTGAAAGAAACTTATGAGATCTGAGTCATGATTTTATAATCAACGTGTATGTGGTGGAAGGATGACATACAGTGTCACTATGCTCTGTGTAACAATATCTATATGCTGTACAAGAAAAATATTTTGCAGATTTGAAAATAAAACCGTGAGTAAATTATTAGAATTGTAATGCAAATATAAGTGCTATTCATTTATTTATTCTTAATTGTAATATGAGTATGAAATACTATTTAATTTCTTATGATTTTAATAATTTATATGAGCTGAAATGTAAAATTATTACCTCAAATTATAAAGGAGAAATTACCTGTTTCCCCAAGAGGTTACACTTCTACTTCATATAGCCCAAAAAAGAGAGTATTTTCCATATGGGAAGTGGCTAAAAGAATTCTTTAAGCATGTAAGTTGATTTCAGTATGTTTTCTGAGTCAACTTCCTCTTAGGTACAGTGACACAGTGACTTTTAAGCTGTGCACACTCCGGCTGATGTTTTGCTGCCAGCATGGATCCCTGTCTGTGGACAAGTGCACGCTTTGGAATAGGATGAAATTCCAAATAGCAATGTGTAAATGAACCTGGGAGTTGCCTACCTGGCCTTCCAGCATGCACGTGCAGTAATGATCTGATTTGGCAAGTTTTAAGTGCTAGACAGAACAAATTCTCTTCTCGTGGTGGTTCATTAGCAGCTCGAGTCAGTGTTTGGGCTGTGCAGCAATCCCTCCTCAGCACTTGCCAATTAACTGTTTGCAATTGTCCCCACTCACTGATGGGCTGCTCACTCTGGGGATGAAAATGCCTATTCTTGGGCTGTGCTTTCTGCTTTTGGCTTCTTTATTTTTGGGGGGTGTGGATGAGCAATGATGATTTCAGTGTATGTAAATGACGAACAGTGGGTGGAAAGTTGTAACTGCTCTGTCCACAGGAGCTGGTGAAGCACACTACAGATCCCATGGAGAAGGCAAATCTAAAACTGGCACTTGATGCAATGAAGGTCAGTATTTATGGCAGTGAGGTATTTGTGTGTGTTGGTGGTTAGAGTGGTGGCTCGAGATTCTGTTTCCTGGAGGAGATCATGTTCTTCACAACATTTCAAACAAGTTTTCACAGGTTCCTGTGAGCTCTGTGTGTCATGGCAAGCATAAAGTTGAGGGTTTCTCTCAAGTCTGGGAAACAAGTTCAGGAGTTTTCGAAGCAGAAGGTTTGTGAAATGCAGCTTCCCCATTGTGGGTTACTTATGCATTTGCTGAAAAACACGTGTTTCAATCATGCTGGTCTTGCTTCTGAAATTTAAGAGTATTTCTACTACTGTAAGTCAATTTGAATCAAGATCAGTAATTTCCCAGTGAGATGGAGAGCTGTCTTTGTTTACAAGACCTTTTTTTGTCATCTTTATATGATCTCTGTGGTGTTTCCTTTGAAAGCAGTACCATTTTTCTGGAGTTAGGGTACCTGTCACTGCACATTCACCTGCAAGAGGTACAAACAAATGCTTTATAGAGTAACTGTGCTGCCTTGTGCATAAGGTGATTTATTATGTGCTCCTCTGCAGAGCTTCAGTTGCCTTCATGGCATCAATGGTGACATTCATGTGCTGGAATTGGGAATTTTTTTCTATTTTTTGTGGGGAAAGGAGCCAACATGACATAAATTATATCTCCTGTTGTAATCTGTATGGTCCACAGTAGATGCTGAAGTCAGACTATGTTAGTTTTGGGTCACAGAGCTGTCTCATATTTTGTGGCTGCATTGAATGCTTGGAATACAAACCAGCTCACAAATGAGATTTTTAGTTCCCTTTTTTTGTTAGCCATTTTTGTGCAGAGAATTTTGTATAGAGGGATGGGGCACCACAATCATTTCCCTCAGAGAGGCACCTGAAAAGAGACGGCACAGTGTTCATCCATGGAGTGGCAGGCCATGCATCCTGGTTGCTGCTAATTGGCTTGGAAAGGCCAATTATTTATTAATTAAAACTCTGTTTTCCATTTACCCCTGCTTTTTCATTGCAATTTGCTGGTTTTCTTCATTGTTGGTGTCCGTTGGATGTAAAAATCAAAGAAATCTCTTGCCAGAGTGGCTGTGGCAGATATGCTGGCTGGCAGGACATAACCAAACAAAACACCACAAAACCTCACCCCCACCTCCTCCAAACCCACAAACCCCTGAGGTATGAGCATCTCTCCTTAAGGCATTGGTCCCATTCTGAGTTAGTGTAGTCCCTGCCATTGTAGTAGAAATAACTACTGGTGTTTGCTTCTCAAAGCCCTGGTGTCTCTCACCAAGAGAGACAAAAAGAAAATGTCTTTGGAAAAACTGCCAGCACAATGGGACTGCCCCCCAGGAAAGAAAATTCTTGGATGGATTATGCTGTTGGATTTCTTTTGGCAGCAAGAAAGGAGGTTATTTAATTTCTAAGCTAAGTCTTTTAAGACTCTTGTGAGTGCATCCTGCACAGATCCATTTGGGAAGCTGGCATAATGACTGCAGCTATTCATAGATTCTGATTAAAAACATCTTAGGGAGAAGATGTATTTTCCTCCCACCCTTCAAATTTGTGACCATATTGAAGGGGTACTGTTAGGAGGAAGATCAGAATGCCTTTTCCAACTGCTGCCCTCAGCATTCCTGACCCTACCAATTACCTCCTCTGCTCACTCCTCATCTCCAGCCATAAACAGAGAAGCCCCAGCAAATTGTCACTATTACTCAAGCATCTTCAGAGCATTTTAAAGGCTTTAGTGTACAGTACATGTTCTGGTAAAGGGCACAATAATGATCTCACCCTGTGGCTTCAGGTAGTATATCCCTTCAAAAGCCCCTTTTAAAATCTGCTGTGTAATGGCTTCTCTGCTGTGCAACAGTAAGAGCAGGATCCCACTGCTGGGGCTGTAGCTTTTTCTCTTCTGGTAAGCACCCAGGTTTATGATTCATTTACACCTTACATTCTGCTTTTGAGCTGCCTTATATATGTTTTCTACTATATTCTCTGTTTACCTCAGATGTTGGATGTTGACTGCATTTTCAGTAGTGAGCTGCATAAATTATGTTCCCATCTTTAATCTTAAAAATAAAACACTAAGGAAATTCAGAAAAAAAAAACCAGCTCTTTTTAAGAATTTATTACTTGTTTTGCTCTTTCTTGATACTAAATTCATGTTCCAATAGATATCGTGGAGAATGTTGTAAATATTATTGAAGATGCAGACACTTTTTTCCTTCTTTATTTGGGCATACATATTGGTAATTCTTGAACATTAAAGAATTTCAAAAGAAATTACTAAATATGGAGATAGGACAAAGATAAAATTAGAAATAAACTTGTCAAAATAATGTATTAAAACAGTCTGTTATAGAAAAGTTATTCTTTTCCTCCCTTTTGCTGTTGATACTCTAGGACTTGGCTCAATATGTAAATGAAGTAAAGAGAGATAATGAAACACTGCGGGAAATTAGACAGTTTCAACTATCAATAGAGAATTTGGTACGTGGTTTTTAAAATTTATTTACAGTTTTTAAATCACTTTTGATCAAATATATTGATAGGTGTATTTTTCCTCATTTCATAAGAGTTTATAATGTTGATAATATTTAAGTATAAGTATGCTTTGCTTGGTTTAGAATGACATGCATATTAAAGTACATAAATCTTGCTATTGTGGGTGTCAGTAGTTAAATACATTTGCATAGTTAAAGGTTTGTATGTGTACAAACTCTCAGATGACTCTCTGACACTCTGTGACAGTGATTCTCAGATATTTTTGTAATGGGAAAACCTTTCCCATTTGAAGACAAAAATAGAATGGACTGATTCTTCATAGTATTTACTTTAGATTGTAGTGAGGAAAAGATGTTATTTCCTAGTCTGAAAAGTTCTTTTTTGGGGGTAAAATGAGTGAGTGGTCTAAACATTTGGATGTGTTGTTATCTTCACACTGCTGCTGTATGGAATCATAGCTTTTACCTCTATTTCAGAACCATTCCCTCTTACAGTATGGGAGACCTCAAGGCGATGGGGAAATCAGGATAACGACGTTAGACAAACGTGCAAGGCAAGACAGGTGAGGGCATAACTCGTGGTGTTTGCTACTGAAAACCTGTTAAGTAACTCTTCACAGATTTGAAGTCAGCTCATTGATTCTTGGGGGCTTCTGTTGTGGTTTAATGCCAGGTGTTTGCTAAGGAAAGCAGGAACTTCTCTTGGAATGAAGGATGTAAACCCCCTCCCTCTGAATTATTATAATTTTGGATTTAAGGGGCTCTCAGGCAAAAATATGGGAATAGGAATAACAGTTCTTTATTTAGAATTAAAATAAAACAAGCATATGCAGTGTTACAAAACAAACTCACTGACAGAGTCAGAATCCAAGCTGTGGGTCAGGGGTTGGTGGCAGTGCCATTCCATGGTGGCTGCAGCCCTCCTGCAGTGGCAGATGTGGCTCTGGTG
>JAWWMU010000005.1:21271409-21291162 GCA_035048155.1 Cinnycerthia olivascens | reverse complement strand
CCCAAATCTCAGGTTTTTATCCAGGTAGGAATGCTTGGCTCCTCCCCCTGGATGGAGCATTTCCCAGTGGGATGATGGAATTTTATCAGTGACACTCAGTGGCCCATGAGCAGAAGATCTGTGCCTGGAGGGAGGATGGGTCCTGGAAGAGATAAAGATTACACCACCCCCACCCCAGTTCCAACAGATGGTGATGGAATACTATTTTTTTTGGTTAAATTTGGTTACATTTTGTACTGCACCCCATGACAGCTTCCCATTCCAGTAGGGGGGCATTCACAGAGCCTGCCACTGACCAAGTGAATGTACAAAGTGATGAATGCAAAGTTTGTTATTAATTATCATCTAAGATCACCAAGTCCCTTACAAGGAGTCACTCTTGAGCAAAAGTACTTTCAGTGCTGGTTGTTTTATTAACCAGTAGTTTAGTTCTTCACTTTCAAAATTTTAAGTGCCCCTAGCAGAAGTGTGTGAAATAAGGCTTTGTGGTGTTGGCTTTCTGGAGTGTTTTTAACCATGTCTGTATTGTATTTTCATAGGCATATCTTCTTGTTTGATCTAGCTGTCATTGTTTGCAAACGGAGAGGGGATAATTATGAAATGAAGGAAATAATAGATCTTCAGAAATACAAAATTACAAATAACCCCACTACCGATAAAGAAAATAAAAAGGTAAATATTTGTTGCTAATTCACAAAAAATGTTTATTTTTAGCAAGAATTTGAAGCATTTTGCAGGAATTTAAAATGTAAATACAATTTCTTTAAGATGTTTTTAGTTTTAAGTATAAGCTGAAGTGAATATTTAGAAATTTCAACTTTGTTTATTAAAAATGTTTGAGTAAGTAGTTCTAAGGTCTTACTGTTCCCAAAATTAATGAATTAAGGAATGTACAATTGCTTGGTTATGTTTTTAGATTTATTTTTCCCTTTCCTTTCTTCATAAATGATGACTTTTGTATTACCAATCTTCTTATGCAGTGGTCTTATGGCTTCTACCTCATTCATATCCAAGGTGAAAATGGTTTAGAAGTTTATTGCAAAACTAAAGACTTAAAGAAAAAATGGCTTGAACAATTTCAGATGGCCCTGTAAGTATATTTTTATTAAGGTAGAATCACATTCATCACTCATGTAAGGATTTTGCTTAAATTACACTGAACTTTTTTGTGTTTTAATGCAGTTTAATTATCTATTTTATTTGACATTCTGAGAAACAACTGATTGACATCTTCAACAGTATTTCCCTGAAATTCCTCTTGGAAAAGGAAGAGGGCACTCTAGGCTATGTAGTATTTTCCAACCTTCTGCTAAAATTGTTTTAATAATGCTGTCTTAAGCAACCAAGGGGAAATACTAATTATATTAACAATAAATATCTATCAGAATAGTTGCATTTTTTCCATCTCATTTTAATTTTGACTAATTGAAGTGTGTTTTTGAAAGGTGATGCTGGTGTTTTAGGAGAGGATCCTGGCATCTTTCCTAGTGGCTTTTATCTAATTTATTAGTTAGTAGCTGAATCATGTTGCTTGGCTTATTACATTTAGTTTCAAAAGGCTGATTTCCTTTGTAGTTTTAAAGTGAGAGAGGAGGTTGCTTTAGACTTCTTGAAAGGTAGGTTCTTCAGTTGCAGCACTGCAGATTGCATTATTGTTATGCAGCATGAACTTTATTTCCATTTCTGATTCTTGTCAGAAAGACAAACAAGGTTATTGACACTTTGGATATTGTGATTAAATTTAAAGCCTGCACAAGGGAATTGGATGACAGGTGATAGTTGCTTTATGGAAAGAAAAAGTGTGAGGGAGAGTGAGAGGCTCCCAGTGAGCACAGAATTAGCATGGTGGGTTTGGATGTGGCTGGAAAGGGATGTGGATTCAGGAAAAAGGCTATTGTGAGCTGATTTGAGAGAAACTTCCTTATAAACCCTAAAACCTAAGGCATCACTTCTCATAAAGCCATGCCTCTGGTTTAACCTCTTTCCGTGGGGCTGGAGCAGCAGGATCAGGGCTGAGGTGCAGCACGATGCAGTGGCATTATTGCCTTATCCTTTCTGGAGCTTTCATTGCTCATCCCCAGCTCTGTTACATGGATTTGACTTCACCACGTGTTTCCCTCAGCATCTCTCCCTAAACACACCTTGGTGCACGTGGCAATAATGATGTTCTAATGCACGTTGAGACACTGGGTTTGTATTTGGGAATAAACTAAGCCAAGGGTGTTGAATGGTTGCTCAGTTGGTTTGATTTGCTGTTTTCAGGGTTCTCATTGTCTACTCTGTAGATTAACTGGGAAGTAGCCGTGATTGAAATTATGCTCTTATTCACAGCATTCAATTATAATTACTGCTCCCATGGACAAAATACTTCTCATTACTTAAAAGTTTTACAAGACTGCAAACCCAGCGCAGTTGAAGGGATGAATAACTTTGCGTTTTGATTATCAGAAATGATGTTGTTTACTAAGTTCCAAACAGAAATTTCAATGCCTTTGGGATTGCAGTGTGTTGAAGTCAGGTTTGTGCATGTGTTAATCTAAGAACATAATAAAGAAAAAAAGAGGGTGTCTCATTATTTTTAAAGTGAGAATTAACCTTGTTGCTACTAGAACAGTCTAAGAGGCATAATTATTTCAGCTGGGCTGTAATTTCTCTTTTTTTTGGGGGGGGGGAGACTTAGATGTTTATACTGGTGCATGAAACAGTGCTGATAGTTTATTTGCTGAAAAAGCATCTATTGTTGAGATGCTGGTGTTGTTGAGGTGAGAATTTGTCTCCAGATATGGGAAGCTTATGTTATTGAAGAAGTATGGAGTAGAGGAGAGCACTGCTTTGCTGGCTGGACTTGATTTAGGTACAGAGGGCAGGAATACATTTTCCATACTTGGTATGGAAAATCCCTAAAGGAAGGCTAGATGAAACCCCAGTGCTATTTCCAGTGTTACTTTTCAGAATAGTAAATTCCTCTTGGAAAGCTAATTTCACAAACCTGGGAAAATATTCAGCTCTCAGCCAGCTCTGTTACTGTAGCGTGTGCTGAGTTGTGTTTTGAGGGAGGTTGGAAATGCTGGGTTACTGGTCATAGGAAACTGAGTAAGTTGTTTTGTTTTATTTATTTTATTTTTTATTTTTTATTTATGGCAGCTCTGTTCCTCAGTATGCATTTGCTGTTTTCCTGAGACTATTGCTTTATTTAGAAAATATATAATACCAAACACCACAAATTCTTTTTCTCCTAAGAATTTCATGGATGTTCTTGAAGTCTCTTAACACAGCACATCCTCCTACAACAATGATACTCTGGTGTGGCTGCACTGAGTTTGATTCACCTAGGCACAGTTAATAGCCGCAGCTGAAGCTGCTCATTTGCCCAGATTTCCCCCCAAAAAGTTTACTGTGTACAACCCAAATTTGCTGCTTCTTTTGGAGTACTGGATTTTCTAGATGACAATAAAAGCAGGACACTGGGGCAGCATAGTTAATATTGCAGTCAAGCACTTAAAATGGGAACTTTGGTGGATTTGAGAAGTTTTCATAAATCTGTCTGGCAGAAGCCACTGGAGGATGTTTTAAGAGGAGCCATCGTTGCAAGTGCCTGAGTTCAGCAAGGATAAAAAAGCATCTTTTCAAAGATGCTGCTGCAAAGGCTTTACTGTGAGCAGACATGGAATGTTGAAATTTGGTCTAGCATGTCAAATAGCATTGGCTTAAATGCAAAGTTATTCCATATCCAGGATAATATTGATAGAAGTGTACAGCCAAATTATGTTCCCATTCAGCCAAATTAGACATCATGTATTAAATGAAAGCTTGTCAGCAATGTGATGAAGTGTGTGCTTTATTTGCCGTAATCAGGCCATTTAAAACCTCAAAAACTGATTGTGTGAGACACAAATATTTTATATTTTTCAGTAGCACATCTTGTCTAATTTCTTTCCTGCCCTATTGAAAACACCAGAAGAATTAGAACAAATGTGTAATGCTTTCATGTTATTCAGCTTATGCTAAATGTGGGAGTGTTGATTTTTTTTTTTCACTAGAAAGCTCTTCTACACATGCTTTTTGGTTTTAAAAATGCCTATTTTTAAAAATAGCTGGCTAATATTTGTGTCAATGAATTTGCTAACCATTTTTTATAAAATGAAAATACTCCTTGAAAGTTGAAGTGTCCCTCCTCTGTTTGCATATGTACATATTCTATACATTACCTCAATTATATTACTACTTAGCTGCCTAATTACAAGGCTTAATTTCTTATTATAGAGCAACTGCTTTTCTTGTCATTGTTGGGAAGAATTTAATTCTTTTTTTCTCATGAGATGATGGAATAGTGGAAGCAAATCTGTTGATTGTTGCTACATGTCTCGTGCTGACACTTAACCCTCCCTTCCATCCACCAAATACTTTGTGTGTAGTTTCTTGATCACAGCAGAGCATGAAGCAGTTGTGTTCTCATCACCACGACAGCAGGGATCTTTCCCATGAAAGGCTGCAGGTTATATTTTCCCACTGACAATATTTGAATCCTTTAGTGTTATAGGACATGTAATATCTTATGCTGGTTTGTGCTGAATTTATTTTGTCGTTACGTTGTCCAGTTTCCTAATTTAATTAATTCTTTCTCAACTGGGTTTTGTAATCCACTGTAAAAATCACTGTCAGCAAACTTGACTTGAGTATAGCAGCATCTTACACAGAAATGCAATTTAAAGAAGAATTTAGTTTGGAAGAGGTGTATGGAGATGTTTTTGGCTTCAGCCTTCTGCAAGGCTTGGGTTGCTCAGGGCTGTGTCAGCTTTAGTCCTGCTGGATTTCAAGCCACACAGAACCAATACTGGAAAGTCTCTTGCAGCAGTGTTGTAACACACATTTTAATTAGGCTTTACTCAACTGCTGCCTTTCACAAACGGAGAAATTTATGAAAACATCTTGCAGGCAGAGGAACAGTTAAAATTCTACCTTCTGAAGTATTCTGATTGTAGTTTCTGCTTTGACATAGGTGAAATAGCAATATTAATGTCATGTCTAATTAGTAATGCCTGAAAAATCAGTGGAAAACAGGTTCATTACAGTGATTAGGGTATGCATTAATTGTATGGAGTTAATGAATCTGATTTTTCTTTTAAATACCTAAATAAAAGATTTCAGACATGAAAGCTGTACAGCCCTCAAAAAATAGTGGTTTTAGTTTTAATTACGCTGTACTTTGCTTTGGGTCACTGGAGAGTTTGTGCAGCTCAGGTAGAGCCAAACATGTTTTTGAAAAATTGCTGCTTCAGTTCAACATAAATTCACACCTTGCAACTCAAGAGACACAGAATGTGTCGTCTGATAGTGAGGAAACAATCCTGAGATTCATTGATTATCAAACCTGGTAGGTGTGTGCACAAAAATTTAGATTAGGGAAACTACATAAATTGCTCAGAGCTCATCGGTTTTCTCAATTTTAAAGAAAACTAGTACAAGGCACAAGGTAGGTTAAATGTGTCCTGTTACCTATGATCATTTGTATTTCCAAATTCACTTTGCACTCTGACTAATGACATTGGTCAGATTCCACTCCAATAGATCTGTTCCCTCAGATAGTGCATTAATAATGCATGTGCATTAAGCTTTCTTCTGAGAGAATATTTGAGCTCTGACATATTGAACACTGCCATATTAAATTAAACCTTTCTTATCAGAGCACCTTAAAAGCCTTAAGATGCCTGTTGCATTTTTCAAATAACCTGCAGAGGGGTTTCACTTGGACCAACCCCTCCCAGGTTACCAAAGCAATAATCAAACATCTGCCTGGGGTTTTTCCAGCAGTGTGAGTATTGCAATTCTGCAAAAATGAATGCCAGGTTTGTGTCTGGTAAAGAAGAATGCTTGCCTGCCCTTTGCTGTGACTCCAGTTGGTTTTGATCAAATGTTTTTCGGGGTTATAAGCAATCATTCACAACGTATTTATAGTTATAAAATTTCTTCAGATTATTCCAGACACAGCAAGAACTGTGTGAAGATGCTAGGTATGATTAAGAGCACAGTGTAAGGACAGTGTAAAATGTGAAAGCAAACCAGAATTTATGAAAACAGTGGGTAAACACCTGAAGATAATAAATATACTTTGGTATTAGGTCTTCTAGTTCACAAAACCCAAAAATATCCCAGTCCTTACATTTTTACAACTTACCTTACAATATCTGAGGAATATTACTATGAAAATTAATGCTTCTTAAAATACAGTGAAATAAATTTGCAGTGGCAGTACATCATAAAAATAAAGCACCACTATCTTAATATTGGCTTTTTTTTGTGCAAGGAGTTTTTTCAGTGTTAAAACATGGAATGCTGCATTACATGTTTGTCTTGATTCTCTGGTTATATGAACAGATGTTGTAGCTTCACCCTGCAAACCAATGCTACCTTTTTTCTTAGCACATGTAGGAATTTCTCCAATAATTTACAAATTAATGACTGTATAAATCATGTGTTTTCAGAGTTTTTGACTCCAAAACACCGACTTGTCTTCAGTTAAGTGCAAATATGATAAAATATTTAAAGCTTATCAATACAAGCAACTTGGTAAATTTGGATTTGTAAGACTTAGAACTTTGACAAATAAGATTCAGCCAGTGAATATAGCAGTATATAAAGTATAGATGCTTTTGATTTGCAAATACTGATATGTGAAAGCTTTGTTCCTATCAGGTAATGTTCAAAAATGTTATACAGTAATGGATTAGCTCAAAGCAGTTCACCTCCCATGCTTTTTGGGGAAGTAGACTGATAAAGAAAAAGGAAAACCATTATCTTGTTTGAAACAATGCAGTATGTTTCCAAAAAGTTAACAAGATAATTTCCTTGATCTCAGAAAAGCCACTCATCATATGATCAAAAAAGCAAATTTCCTAGCAAATTCTTATAAGCTGTGTGTTCTTGATCAAAAGCACAATTTGCTTGTGATACAGTTAATTTAATTTTATAACATGTCTTCTTGATGAAGACTCTTTGATGTGACAAACCAGAATGTTTGAGTATTAGCATATGGAGAATTGATTGATTGATTACTTCAGTAAACAGCATTTTCAAAGATGATTCTGAAATATAACAGCCGAGCTAGAACAGAGAGAATGAATTAGCTGTAAGCAATCAGCATTGGTAAAGAGAAGGTGAAAAAGAAGCTGCAAATAAATCATCCTTTATGAAATGGCATTGCTCACCTCTAGGGAGAGCATCCCTTAGGAATGCCTTTTAAAATTTTTTTTGGAAATAACAAAATCCTTGTAAAGACTCGAAAAGGAATTACTGGATGAATACAAAATACTCATTTCTATTTTGCTGCTCTCTGTCTGCCCTCTTCCTTTGCACAAATGCCTTTCTCTCAGAGGGCAGCAGGTTGTGTGGCCAGTTGAGCTGGTGACAGATGCACGGAGCTGGGATGCTGGCAGTGGGATAAAGAAGCACAGTGGGGATGTAAGGCTGGCTCTGCTTGCAGGAACTGGGATCCTGAGGGTGACTCTGCTCCATGTCACAGCAGGGAGTGAGGGCAGACACGTCTTGGGACCAACTTTGCACGAAATTCCTCGTGTGAGGTTTGGCTGAGAGCTTTTAGCCCTGTCTGACAGTAACATACTGTTGAGGGGTTGTTTTTTTTTTTTAATTTTGTTTTGTTTTTTACTGTCTAGGTAGCACTTCAATATGTGGCAGTAGCTATATTTTAGTGCTCGTAAAGTTTTTCAATATTTTCTGAGATGCTTAGTACCAAATGTCATGGCTAAATTTTAAGGTGCTTAACATTTTGAAAGGAGGGCACATTGGCACAAACTAGGAATTTTAACTTGGGATGTCTTCATAAATAATTTGTTAGCAACTAATATTTTAGAAATACTTACGTTAGATTTGGGTTTACTGATGTATTTTCTGCAATGTTGACAATTATTTATACAACAAGTAAATCTGGAATGAAAATTTCCAGTATCCAGAGGTATTAACGTGCTGTTTTCTTTACAAGCTGTACTGCATGAGCACAGCATCAGATTTCTTGTCACATACACCTGAAAATGATCTTCAGCAGTTCGTGCTCAGGGTGTCCATAATTCTGAACAGTTCTGCGTGGAGCATTTTAAATTATTATAAGCATAACAAGGAGTGCAGAGTAGCATCAGCTCTGAAAAGCAGAGGTCTAACTTGAGGTTGAGAGTTGAGGAGAGTTCAAGGTTTTATCTGGAGTTTTATCTGAGCTCTCTGTAGTATTTCTTCTTTTAATACTTAAAACAATTGCAGTTCACTGCAGACTCTTCATCTGATCCTTCATGCAGCTCCTTATTTTTGATGCCTCTGGGCTCACAGGTGGCCGTACCTGCATTAACCATTCTCTAAAGCCAAGTTTTATCCAAGTGAGATGGCTATTCAGTTTCAAATATAATGCACTTCAAAAATGATGGACATTCTTCAAGCACTTACATACAGCTGGACTCTGCATAATTTCTTGTGACACGATTGCATTTCTTGAAGAGACCGAGGTGGGAAAATGATCTTTGAGACCTGACCTGAACAGCATTTCTGAAGTCGGGCTGGTATTGAAAAGCTGCCAGGGAAGCAATTAAAAGAAATGGCACTCAAAATTCAGCTAGAAAGAGAGAACTGGTCACTAGTGGAGGACAGCAGTGGACCTTGCAGGTTGTTTAAATTACAGTTTCTAATTGGCAGTGTTAAAAGCAATGATAAATAGATTTATAAAAAAAGAAAAAGGTTTTTCCCCTTGTGCTGTGTTCTGGAGTCTCCTTCCTTTAACTCCTTGCTGGAGGTGAAGCCATAGGATGGCAGATTTGCAGTGCTCTCTGCTGCTGAATTGCTTCTTGTTGCTTATTTTGTGCTACAAGATTGACATTCCTAACCAGGAGCCAAAGACTCCGTGTTCTATTTCCTTCTACTCTTTGCATTTTCATAATGCCACTTTTTGTGCACTCCTTTTCACTACAGTCCCTGTGGTTTGTTTGCGTTTTATTAATTTCCTGTTTAATATTTAAACTTGCTGTAAGGATTTAATTAATCTAACAAATGTAATACTTCATTTTATCCCTTGATTATATTTCTGCTAGATTTGGCAGCCAGTGAGCTTTCAGTAGTATGATGTCCATGCCAGACAAACGTGAGGCAATAGTTCTTGGTCTCCAAGGTGAAATATCTGAGGTGCTAAACATTCAAGGAAAAATACACTCAGTATAGAAAAATTTATAAAATAAGACTGTAACACTTTTTTCATTTTTTATAGATTTAAAAAGATGTCCTTTCTGGAAATGAAGACTTACTGGGATTAATGGGATTTTAATATATTTATTTTCCTCCTGGGAAAATAGGAGGGAGGGGCTATATAGTAAGCGTGCTGTCAGCCTTTTATTTATTTTCCTGGGAAACATCTATAGTGATTACGTATTTTGTAGAAAAGATTGAGTTTTGTGGCTGAATGTTTAGTAGTTTTCCTGGTGCATTTTATTTTGTAAGCCCTACCTGTGTAGAGGAAGTTTCACTGACAGTAAAAGAAAGTATATTTGTGCCTACCCCCCTGAAGATGATGTAATTTATTTATTTATTCCAATCTGTTGTGGAAGGTACTCTGTGTAGATTTTATTGTAGAAAACAAACCTGTAAGAATATAAAAAATGCTGATAAAACCCTCAGTTGTTGCTGTGAGAGCCAAATGCCTGTGGTGTCCTACTGCTCTTCAGACACATTCTGATTTAAATGTCTTCTCATCAGAAGATGGCTTTGATTAAGAAAGGAAATTACAGTAACAAATCTTATCTAAGTTGTTTGATATGAATGGCATACACTTCATTGCACATACACCTTGGCAGCACTTCAGACCAAAGATAATCAAAGTTCACATCTGGAACATGGAGCATAGAACTTACACAGCTGGATATGTCAAGATTGCCAAGGTCCATTGTTTCATTTTTTTGACTTAAGTGTTGCCTTTTGATTGTGACATGTTTGTGTTTTGAGGTTTAAGTCTTTGATGTGTTATGCCAGCTGCTAGTATGAGAAAATTGTAGTTTAAACAGTTTCATTTCTTTCCACATGTACAATTATTTTTGGTATTTTGAGGTAGGATGGTCAAGAGAATTTATTCCTCATTGTTTAGGCATAGGAATAAACACCTAGATGTCTTGTCTGACAAGACAATTTTGGGCTATCTGTATCATTACTCTGTGGTCAGCTGTGCCAGTAATTTGATAAAGATGATTTCTGGAATGGATTTTGTCTGCAGAAGCTTGTGGGGCACAGTTGATGACCTGACACTTCCTGACACCATTTATAAAGGTGTTGCTTTATGTGGGTGGGATGAGATTGGCCTGTGATCAATTTACTCTTCTGGAAAGAAGAAATTAGATGAAAGAAGTGGCACTGCAAACGTGGAGAGAATATTTTTAGAAGGGGAATATTCCATATGCACAAGGAGAGCTCCCAAGGCTGATGATGTGAAGGGCAATTGAGTAAGATACCTGGGTAACTGGTAAAGTTTGAAAACTTTAAAGATAAAGGGACTCAAGAGATGGAGGATTGACTAAAGAAGATGGTCTGGCCCTGGAACTGTGGCTCCTGTGACTCGTGAGAGACAAGAATTGTGTGTCCAAGTGACAAAGATGTGAGATACACACCTGCAGGTCTCTGGGTTGGTGCTGTAGCAGTGAATTGGTCCCAGTGGGACCAATATTCTGTGAGTAAATTGGAAAGAGAAACCTTTGCTCAGGAGGCTCAGGGGCAGCCCAAGGACATTGCAGCAGTGACTGGAGTCAATCTGGTGATGGGGTTCCAGCACTGTGCAGGGGGGTTGTCCCTTATAAAACCTCTGGTTCTGAATTGAGGAGAGAATTGGAAAAATGGTCCTAATAACAGATTCACGTTGACATTTTGTCTCTGCTAGAGTGGGGAAGTTAAAACTGCCTGGGGAAAAAGTAGAAGAGACAAAGGGAAACTGCTTTTCCCTCCCCACTGTGCTGTTGCTCGTAAAAATAGGAGAGTTTTACAATAAAATGAGCAACGTGTTCTGTGTCACTATTTACTTCAGATTAAGTATTTCTGGTGTATGGGTGACTTCCTGCTCTGGCCACTCATCAAGCTTGTTTGACAGCAGAAATAGAAAATACATTTCTTTTGCTGCCTAAAGGGACTGAAGAGCCTGCAGGAGGGCTTGGCTGTCCCACTGTGATGGTGAAGGAACCCAGTGCAAGACCCAAAATAAATTTTTTTTAATTGCTTCAATACATTTGAATTTTGCTAACAATTGTGTCTGGGTTTCTTTTTTTTCGATCTAACAAGAAATCCTTCTTTTAAAGAGGAAAGCAGTATTAGGCTCAAAATTAATACTGACATCAATGTTTGGGTTTTTTCTGTCTTGGATATGCCTACAGGTTGGGAAGTAGAAAAGATTTGAGAAGGATGGAATTTTCTTTACTGTGTTGTGAGAGCTCTGCTCCCTCTTCTGAGGGTGTCAGTATAAGGCTTCCATGCTGTACCCAGAAGAAATTCTTCATGGTTGGACATGGCTTTGAGAAGTTGTATGCTATGCCATGGCTGTTTCACATTTTCAGCTTTATTTGCTGTATTTGAAAACTCAAACCACAGTATGTGATATTCAGTTTGAAATGTTTTGTGGGAAAAACCCTCCTATGGTCCTTGCGGTATTTGGACTTAGTCACAGATGAGATGTGCTTAATCTCTAGTTGGAAACTTTCACATGTTAATCAAGTCGGGTTATTTTTGTATTGTATTTGATTTTGGAAAAGAAATATATTGAAAACTAAAATATGCAACCCCTAGATTCATTTAGTTTCTGACGTTACATTTAAAGGCTTGCTGTAGTGCATCATCTGAGGCTTGTCTGCTGTGATGGGGCTGCAGAACTGGGTTTGCCAAAATTCAGCATTACTGATCTGGTGGCAGGATGTGCAGGAGTTCTCCTGCCCACAGTAGCACTGCACTAAATGTTCCACAAAGCTTTCCTTATTCCACCTCTACGTTTGCAGTAGGCAGCACACATGGATTTTATTTTTCTGGGTTTTGTTGCATCACTAATTATCTTTCCATATTGTGCTTTACTTTACAACCCTCTATCTCCAGAGTAAGCATACCTTTTTATTTTTAATTTCTTACTGTGCTCTGTTCTTTTAAAATATTGCTTTTAATTTAAAGAAGAATGAATGCAGTGTGTGATCTTTGTTCTGTTGATGGGAGGTACATTTTGAATAGTTCATGCACTTCAATTTTTGTAGGAGATAGCCTGAGAGAAGAATGAAAGAGAATTTTTACATATGGAAGAAAGTTGTGCAGTCACATCCATGTGTTAAACTACTGTTTGTATGAGCTTGTAATTTTTTTTTTTCTTTTGATCCACTTATGCTTATTATATTTGAAGATTGATTCTGTTCCAATTAAATGAATGGAATTTTTTCTTTGGTTTGTTCTTGAAAAATGGTCAGGTTGTTAGGTTTAATTTGATATGCTTTCAATCTCACGAGCCTTGCACTTTTGGCTTTTACTTTGAACATAGTTCTGCAGGATGTTCTGGTCTGAACCAAATGGTCAATAAAAGTGAGATTTTGTTGGGAGTGAAGTACTGGAACTTGTTCTGGGGATTTTCCAGGCTTGCTTGGAGTGTAGCCTCAGGAGTTTTGGCTGCCCTCTGGCAGACACGTTATGAAATTGAGGCTGTACCTAGTTAAGAGCCAAAAAATAAAAATTTCTCCTGGTTTAAAAAGTTCTTTTCTTTATGAGATGAATTTTACCCTGCTACTGTAGCTGCCTGCTGTGGGTGGGGAGTGTGCACACCTGTTTCAGGTAGCAGGAGTTGCAGAATTCACATCTTGCATGTTAGAGCAGAAAGGGAGACACAAGTGAGGTGGTTAAATCAGATAAAACTGATTGTGAGGTTGTTCTCAGGCAAAAAAAGCAAAATTCCTTCTTCTTTCTGAGTACACTTTCATTTTCAGCAGGTGGGTTTTCAGACTGACCTTTCTGACACTGGATACTTAAATAGATTCTTTGAATGGTTTTCTTAAGCCTTTTAATTCCACCCAAGAGAGTGATGCTTGCGTGGTTTTCTGTGTTTCTCTGCAGTTTGTGTCTGGTCTGTGTTTGAGTCTGGAAGTTACTTATAATACATAAGAATGAAACTTATCAGTATCTCCAGCTTGAGTGGAAGAATATGTAATTTTCTATGTCAGAAAAAGCTTCTGGTTTTTCTTTTAAGTACTGTGGATTCTTGCATTCCTGCCCCCATGTGTTTTTTTCCTATTTTAATTCCTATGCATCATGCCTTGTTATGTTTTTGATAAAAAAATACCAGATATCTATGGAGTTCTAAACATTTGAATACAAATAACAGTAAAAAATTCACTAATCCTTATTATTATATATCTGTGTTTTCTTGTCTGATACTATCTAGATTAATATTAATTTATGTACCTAGCATTTCAGCATTACTGATTTTGACAGTGTTAAGCTAATTTGGAGATCTTATTGAATTAAAAAAGAAATTAATTGAAAATGCATGTTCTCCCATTCAGTCTTGGAAATGGGACAGATGACAGAAAGAATGAATAGATTTCTTCATAAAATTTAAATCTGAAAACAGTCTCTGGGACAATAAATGATGAGTGAGTCACATTTAAATTATACTCCTGCTTTTAAAAGGGATCGGTAGGGAAGGTAAACAAAACACAAGTATAGTAATGGAGCAGTGCTTTTATAAATGTGATCTTTGGAAATAACTCTGCTAGTAGTGTGTTGGTATCTTGGCAGTGTGAATAGTGAGCTTTTATTTTGTTAAATTTACTGTGGGCACTGTGCAGCACATTTAAACAAGGCTAACAAAACCCTGGTGAATATTTTCTAATTGTTTTGCAGGCACTCAGATTATCCAGTTTATTGCTGCATAGTTGTGACCTAACTGTCCTAAATTTGCTGCTAATGTTTTCAAATATGGTGCTTCTCAGGCTGTGAGCTGCTTTTCCTTGTGAATTCACATAATAGAATATTGTTGAGAATGATTCTAGTTACTTAATCAAGAATAAAAACCAGCTGTTTTGTTTTTCATTTGTTGTGACAGCTAAGGTTAGTTATAGGGTATATTTAAGAAATCTGCATAATACATAATTCAGATTTCATTTCAAGGTGTTTGGTAAAGTCCAAACTTCTGGTTCTTGTCAGTGAAAAACAGTAAAGTCTAAATAAAACTGGTTGCTTTTGGATTAAGGTGTCCTGCTGTGAATGCTGCCTCATGTTCTAGATTTCATTAAATGCATATTTTCATATTTTGTTTTAGGTCAAATATCCGGCCAGACTATGCAGATACGAGCTTCCATGAGTTCAAAATGCACACCTTCAGTCGGGTGACATCTTGCAAAGTCTGCCAGATGCTTCTGAGGTATTGTCAAGGGTTTTTTTGGGTGTTCTCCCTCCTCCCTGCCCCTGGGAGCTCAGCCTGGCTGGGGCTTTGAGCATCCTGGTCTAGTGAAAGGTGTCCCAGTCCATGGCAAAGTTTGGATGATCTTTAAAGTCCCCTCCCAAACCTTTCTGTCGTTCTGTGTTGCTTATTGTTGATATTCTGAAAAATGATGCCACAGCATTTTAGCAAGAGCATTTGAGTGTGGCTAGTGCCTTTGTTAAGCACAGCCATGGAATAAATGAACTTTTCAGGTATGTTCCTTCTTGTCCTTTTTTCTTCCTTTAGCAGTGCTTTTCCTGACTAGTCAGAGTGACCTGGATTTTCAGTTTTTTGGTTTTTTTTTTCTCTTTTTCACCTCATACAATAAGGTCTGTGTGACTATGATCAGTGGTGCAGGCATGAATTTAAAAGTCAGGAGGGTGATTCCTGGCTTTGGAGCAGTGTATTTGAGTGGCTGGGTGTGCCCCAGCTGCCCTGGCTGAGCAGCCCCTGTCCTGCATTCAGCACCAGGATCCTGCCTGGTTCTCCATGGGCCACCAGCTGGGCATTCCCAAGTGCCATCTTGTGCTACAGACACATTTTAGAGGAATTTGCAGCTCCAAATATTACCTGAAGTGTCCATGGTATGTTTTTTTGAAAAATGAACGAATTTCAAGTCAAGAATATTTGCCATGTAGCCTAAAAACTACTTGATGCTTAAATATAAATTCAAACTTACAACTCTCTTTATCTGGATCCTGTTCTTCATGGTGCTTAGGCAAATTCCCACTGACATGAGGTGAAGTGTAGACCTGTAGTAGGATGGATGCATTATGGTACCATTTCAACAGTATCATTACTGTTCCAAAGTAGCTTTGGATTACCTTGCAGTGGAGGTTATTATTCTATGAGTGGTCTGAAAGAACTGTCTGGATGTGATTTTTAAATGGCTGGAAGTGACAGAAAGCACATGAGCTGCTTGTTTGTCAGTTGTCACTTTTTCTCAAGCCTTTAAGGACCATCATTATGCAGAACAACAAATGACTTCTAATACCTTCTGCCATGTCTGTTATGTCCTTTATGTGTGGAATTTGTCACCTCTAATGTATCACTATCTAATTTTATTTTACAGGGGAACATTTTATCAAGGCTATTTATGTTCTAAGTGTGGAGCTGGAGCACACAAAGAATGTTTAGGAAGACTAGACAATTGTGGCAGGGCTAATTTAGGTGGTAAGTCATTTTTATTGTTAGAATACCATTTTTAATTAGGACATAAAACTTGCTAGATATAATTAAGGTTTAATTTACCTCTAATTTGTGTTTATTGTAACATGCATACTTGTGAAGCTACCATTTGTAAGCACAATTAGAATAGCATTTAGGATTCATAGGGATTTTTATTGCTGCTAAATTGAAATGTTCCAAAGCAGGAGAGAACTGTTACAGGTCAAACCAAATTTCTTTGTCAATGTTGTTTACAACAAGGAATTGCTCTCGTTCCAGTTGTGGGCTGCTCATTTGTAACACCTACAGTTCAGCACATCATCCATCATCCTTGTGCTTCTCCCTTTATGTCTCTGTCAATTTTCATATTTTCCTCTCAGTTCCTAAAGCTGTTTGTGTTGCCTCATCTTCCTCTTTCGTCTCTTTGGTTTCCATGGTTTCTGTCCACTCACAATGTTCACAAAAAGGTGATTGATAGCTCTCTTCTTTCCACACCCAAGAGTGATTTTTTTTCTTCTTTTAATCAGTTGCTCTGTGAATTTCTTCCCTGACCATTGTCACTTTGCACTTCCTCTGTTGTTCCATTCTTTGGATCTTAAGGAATCTTTTGATCTCAACTACCATTTGGCCTCCCACAAATAACTCCAAAAATTCTGAGTTTTTCTAAGAAAATCCTGTTTTCTTTATGGACCATGAGCAGATGTTTTTGCCAGCCTTTCCAAAACGATGCTTAGAACTTTCCTGAGTGGATTAAATCTTTTTAAATTTCATTTCATGTCGCACTTTGTGAAAATTCAAAAGACAGACATCCAAAGATAGATGAAACCTTTCGAATGACAAAATTAAGTGTCAGATTTAGATGATACACTTAAGAGAGAAACATTGACAAAATCTGAAGATAAATTGCTGTGTTCTCATGCTATGCCTTATACACAAACATATGCCAGTTCTTCAGATGTTTTGCTTCAAAGAAGGCCAGTTCAGCAGATTGTAGAAATTTTAGTGATAAAAGATGCAGAGTTAATCAGTTGAATTAATAAACAGAACAAAATGTTTGCATTTAGCCCTTGGGTGTTCTTGGTTGCTTTTCCTGCCCTTGCTGCTGTAAATCAGCAGTGCTGCTTGAAGTTTTCTGTGCTGGTTTCTGTCATTATTGATTTAAAAGGCTTTTTTCCCCTAAAATGCCATCCTCTACACCCTCAAACAGTCCTCTACTATATTTTCATATATTTTACTTTTCTGCCCTATCACTTAATCTGTCTGTGATTTGGAGTCCTTGCTGATGTTCTGGTGAACTCCTTTGAGTCTGATTGCGTGATCTTAAACAGACTGTACAAAATCCTTAAACACAAGGATTGGAAAATGATGCCCGTATTTCTGTGAAAGGCCAGTTTTGGACACACACATGCTGTTCTTTCCCCTGCTGGCTGTGGGGGCATCTCCTCTCCCTTGTTCCATCTTCTGGCTTCTCAGCTGTGTTCCTATGTCACGTCTCATGGCACAGAGCAGTTTCACTCCTCTGGGGATGCTCTCTCTGCCTGGAAGGGTTTGTGTCTGGGGATGCTTGAGACTGGGGCCTTGAGGAAGCAGGTGTGAGTAAGATACACCTTTAGAAGCCAAAGGGAGAAGCTGCATCCCTTGTTGTTCCCACTTTTATTGTGCAGACTGTTCTGTGTCCCATGTAATTTCTTCAGAGGCCTCACAGGATTGATAAAACAGAATCACTCTGCCCAGAACCTACTGAGGAACTCCAGTCTGTTTCCAGTCTAAACCAGCTGAGTTAAGAATTAATTTTTATTTCCAGACTGGGATTTTTCCAAGTCCATCAAATTATGTTGAATTAAGTATTCTCAGGCAAATGTTTGCCGGTTCTACTGACTAGTGAATATTTCAATTAGAGAAACCTCCAATGCTGCTATAATCTGAAAGTGTTTTGAATATTTTAAATATAGTGCCAAACCCACGGAATTTTCTTCTTTATATTGCTTTTCCCAGGGAACGTTAAAGGCATGTCTCATCAGGCCATAAATAGATTAGAAAAACATTAGCTGGTCATTTTTATAGTAAATATTACTTAATTTATGCACGATTTCTTTCTCATTTGGATAATTTCATTTGGAAAGATGCTACATTTTTTTAGATGGAAAAGAAGTTTCTTGACTGTGAGACGAACTTAAAAGACAGTGCTGGCATATGAATGGGTTAAGTTTAGAATTGCTTTCACACAGTAATGTGCATGCCCAATGATACAGGCCATGCTGTTCATGTTCTAATTGCTTGCTACAGCACATTAGAGATTATTCATGAAAAGCCTGTGGTCTTGACACCTCAAAAGAAACCAGCAGCTTTCACTGTTCCCGTTTCTGCTGACTCCATCAATAGCTGCCAAGTTGCTGGCTCTCCTCCAAACCTCTCGTGTCACCTGAATTGACAAGTAAATGCTCAAATCTCACCAAGTTCATTGGAGTTATGCCCCTTTTTTAAAAACTGCAGCAGAAGTTGAGCTGTATTGCTTAACTGATGATTCTTGCTCAACCTGAACAAAAGCCAGTTCGGGCACTTGATGTTTTTTTGGGTCCTGTGGTGTGGTACATCTGGGTGACATTTCTAATTTTGTTCTGATTGAGTAATGACTGGCTAAATGACTGGAAAAGAGCACGTAGTCCCACAGCTCCTGCCAAGGGACTTACTTTATAGTTCCTGCATTTTAAATATTTTGAATTTTGTTTTAAATTAGAAGGGTGAGTAGCTTATTACATATACTTTTTATTTACTCTCTGTTTAGTTAGCATGTAAATCCAGCTGCTCTGTTGCACCCCTGAAGAGCAGCTTATTTCCTGAGCTGTGTTCCCTCACTTTCTGAGGCCAGCTGCTGCTCCTCTTGCTTCTGTAGTAAAATGTAGTTATCAAAAGGTGACCCAATGGTAATATGGCCTCAGTGAACAAACAGGAAAAACCCCAAAACTGTGCTGAAATATGGCATTAATCAAGTGGCTGTCAGAACTGAGGACTCACTTGATTTCATTGGCACACTGGCGGTGAGCAGGAACTTGAATTAAAGTTGT
Source organism: Cinnycerthia olivascens (assembly GCA_035048155.1). Classification (NCBI taxonomy): domain Eukaryota; kingdom Metazoa; phylum Chordata; class Aves; order Passeriformes; family Certhiidae; genus Cinnycerthia; species Cinnycerthia olivascens. The sequence goes on along the minus strand of JAWWMU010000005.1, from coordinate 21,272,457 downwards.
CATGTGTAAAATATCTGCTGGTAGATATCCTCAGACATTGCCTTTTATTTTTTTATTTTTTTTTTATTTCCCCCCCCCCCCCCCCAAAAACAGAAATGAAGGTTTTCTTGGTCTTGTACTCGTGTAATGTTTGGAAAACAGGTATTTCGTGAGGACATGATACAAATATTTCAAGACAGAATATTCTGAAATACAGGCATATTTAAACTGTAATGAAATAACAAGATAAGTCTTAATTTTTTGAACAGGCTTTTAGGTGGAAATATAGATACTGGATATTGTTTTCTATTCCTGAAGTGTTAACAGTGAAGCCACAAATGGCATTTTGGTCCATCAGTGTTGGTTTCTTTTTAATTCAAATCCCTCACTTCCCTTTTAATGAAATGTATTTTACATGAATGATCAGGACTATTTGTTGTATTATGTAGTGATTTCTTGAACTCAGTTATTCAATTATTGAAAGTTAATCACTGAATTTCCTAATTATTTATTGTAAAAACCTTTGGGATCCTCTGATCACCAGATAGAACTCATTAATCTAGCTGGATTTGGGATATTTTCTAGAGGTAAAAATGATATTCAGCAGCAATGTTTTAAAATCAGATTGATCCGTTCCCGTTGGAGGATAGAACAACATTTCCATTTCAATTTTTTGATAAATCATCTGCTGAAATAAATGTAAGTCTTTAGAATACAGAAAAGAAAGAAAAACCCTAAGTCTGGATTTGAAGTTTTGGCCTCTTTTGCAAGTGCTTGCCTATATGACTTCCCTTCATTTGAAGACCTTCACAATGCTGAGATCAAACATCCAGAAGAAGAGATTTTATTCAGATTTTTGCAAAAATTCTGAGAGGCATATCAGGTTGTGAAACGCCAAAATGAAACTGAATTTTAGCAGCTCTCGGGCAACAAATTCCCTCAGGCTGCTTAGAAAACCTCAACAGGCTGCCTGCACACCCTCCTTTGGGCAGGCCTTCCTCTTCCTCTTCCTCTTCCTCTTCCTCTTCCTCTTCCTCTTCCTCTTCCTCTTCCTCTTCCTCTTCCTCTT
>JAWWMU010000005.1:21240344-21259061 GCA_035048155.1 Cinnycerthia olivascens | reverse complement strand
CTCAGTAGCACTGAATATGAAACCTAAAGCTGCCCACTAAACCAGCACAGGATGTAAAAAATATAAAAGCTAAAACCTAAGGGATCATAACTACAACAGGATGTTGCCATAAAATGTGGTGTTTTTTCCCTCTAAGGTGTCCCCTCTCTGCCTTGTATTTGAATCTATGGATCACCAGGTTCCAGGCTAAATAACTTTTAATTGCTTTAATGTAATGCCATAATTCTTCCAGCATTTGTCTACTGATGCTTGCATGCACAGAAGGTGTGTAAGGCCTGAAATTTTCTTGCATGTGTGCTAAGAACTACCAGTTAAGGAGTAAAAGAGGCATCTTCTGAGATCAGTGTAGAGGCCACAGAGAAGAAAAATTGCTCGAAGAGTAAGGTCATGAAAGTGTTTAACTTGAAAAACTGAAGAATTTTACAGCATTGTGAAGAGGGTGCATGCAGGCACAATTATTTGTCATGTGCTGGGACCTGCCTGCTTTGCCAGGCATCAGCCACTTCCCTTTCACGTTATGTAAAAACTTAAAATGCTTCTCTTGCCAGAGAATTTAATTCTTGTAAGTAACAGAAATGGAAGACTAAGGCCTTTGCTCTTAGGGGCAGATGCTATTAGTCAATACTGAACACAAAAGAAATTGCATGAAAGAGAATTTGAATTCTAATTTTCTCAATTCTTGGTGAAAAAATTGTCAGCATATTTTCAGAAATGTGTGTTTTAAAATTTGATACCTGTGGAAGATTCTAGATGGCATAGGTATGTATTTTCATGGATTACATGTTGTTTTTAAAATTGTTCAGTATGAGAATTCTCAACACTAGAAAAAAATGCCTAAGTGCTCTACAAGATTCATGACTATTTGCAGTATTAAATTCCATTTCCAAAATGGGGTTCCTGTTTTCAGGCCCTTTTCCTCTTACTTCAGAATCTTCCCTGGGCATGGAGAAATCAGTATTTAAAGTACAGCTCCAAATAATGACTTCTGTGGTGTAATGGACTTCAATATTCCAAGATTTGTCCCTGTTTTTCAGAGCCTTTTTTTTTTTTTTTTGCTGCACGTAACCTTCTGTCTGGGCACACCTTCATGGCCCATGTGCAGAATCTGCCCAGTGCAAGTTGTTGGCCCCTCAGGGCAGGTGCATGTTTGAACAAATACAGGAATTAGAATGCCATGCCTGTCTATGGCATCACATTAAAAGATGTGATAATTAACACTGGGTAATCTTCATACCATGTGCTTTTATAAAAAGCAGTACCACATGTACCACACTTTTTAATTCATATGCCAAAAAACTCCATTTTGCCTTATTTAAAAAAAGAAAAAAAGCAGCGACTTGCTTTTGAGGCAACATGATTTTAAAAATTTATATCCCTAATTCACCTCCTAGACTACATTAAAAGGATGGGATTTCATTACTCATAAAATCCTTGCTGGCAGAAGCATTTGGGTGATGGCACATACTGACATTGAGAGCAGGGAAGATGCCCTTTTGTCTGTGCATTGGTCTTTAAGCAGCAAAACATTCTGTAATATAAAAAAACCAAATAATTGTGTAGAAACTTGTACAGTTTCAAAAACTCAGCCTTGTAAATTGAATAACATTGCCAGTCTGCTCTGTGTTCCTTGCAATGAACTCCTGCTATGATCTGCAGCGTAGTTCCAAGTTTTGTGTGGATTTTGACTAGAAAATGGAGATGTGGCCACTTCTCAGGGGGCTTTTTGCTAATGATCAGATCTGCAAAACCTGGGGAAGCACAAGGGCCTCCTGAGTCGTGGTGTTTTTCTGTTTCTCATAACAAGCTGTTGATCAGACTGTTAGCAGACAGATTTTTTTCCTCCCACACATCTTCGTTTTGGTTGATGGTTGACCATTTTTGCAGAGGTCTTTGCCAAGAATGCAGTTTCTGTATGCAGTGTTAAGGAGAAATGGTAGAAAAATGGAATCTTTGAAAAACTGTAGACTTGACAGGTAGTGAAGGATGGAGGGAATCCCAAATCCTGTTTCAGTAAGGTTTTTAGGAAGGAAGCAGTTGTTGGAAGAGAGGGAGGACAGTGACAGAAAGCATGGCTAGGACTCTGGAGAGAAAAAAAAAATTTTTTTTCCACTAGTTGTATGTGTTCTGGAGGATGACAGCCTTTAAATCTTACATTTGGATGGAAAAGAAATGTGAAAGTTTATCAGATCTGGTTTGGAGTGTATTACAGATTTGTCACCTGAATTTTGAGGTAGTGAAGGTTATTTTGCACCCCCCTTCCCCCCATATTGCCCCAGTGCTTGCAAGTTTTTTGTTCATGGAAGAAAGGGCTGCTTTGCTTCTATAAGCAGAAACTTAACAGTTGAATTAAGGCTCGTGGTAGCTGATGAATGTTTTAATAATCAGCCTTTTCAGTTTGTGCTGTTAAAATTACCCATGGCACTGTGGGCTGCTGTTCAGACATTTAATCCCATGAGACTCTGCCCTCACCTCCTGACTGGAGTGTGAAGGTGTAGGAGATGCACCTGCCCAGAGATTTTGGGTGGAATATTTATTCCTGCTGCTCTTTACTGTGGGAGGGTTATCAATCACGGAATGCCAGCTTGTTTCTCAGCAGAACTGCATTCCCTGTGTTTGCAGCTGCAAAGATAGAAACCAAAAAGGGTCAAAGCAAGTTCAGAGGTTCCAAACAGACACCCCAAATGCTGTTGTGGTGAAAGAAAGGACAGAATTAGGGAGACCTGATGTCATTTCCTATATGAAAGGCAATGTTGTTTCCTTGGGATTCTGGAAACATCAAGGTGTGGCCTTGTCAGACGGTCTAAAATTCTGTTTCAGATTTAAAGCCTCATGAAGTCAGGGGGCTTTATTCCATTACATTAGTGGTTTGGTTTTTTCAATCAGGTTGTAAATATTTGGTGACTAGGTTGTATTTTTCACAGAGAAAAATAAAGCCTTTATATTAACTGGGAAGGGATGTTTAATGCAGACAAAGTTGTTTCATGTCATTCTGCTAATTGTATAAAGTTTATTTACAAGTTCACCTTGGAACCCTGCTCTCCTATGTGCTGTGTCATTATTTTGTATGTTAGAATGATCCCTGCCCAAACCATGTCCTGAATTGCTTGGAAATAACAGATGCTGGAATCAATTTTGACAGCTAGAGGTCATAATAGGGCGTGCATTATGCAAGTTGTTAGCAAAAAATAGCATTTTTGAATCTCTGCATGAAACTCTGAGGGTCATTCAGTCTTGTTTAGAAATGCAAAGCTGCTGTAAGGAATACAAGTTTTCCTTTTCCTTTCATATATAATGGATATTCTAACTCATTATACACTATGATAATTGTAAATTGTAGCCTCCTTCCTTGGCTCATAATTATCAGATGAAATACTCAAATGAATGGTACGATTTATGACAAGTTTTATTTTTCTATAATGTAACCTAATTGGTACTTTATAAATCTTGACTCTATCATGCTTTCTGTTTTTCTCATGGGCTGGAATTTAGATCATCAATTTATGTTAGTTCTGTCACCCAGAGCCTGGTTAGTAAGGCTTTTCTAGGAATCTGTGTTTTTTTCCTAGCTTTCAAGTGAAGTAAATTTTAGCTGCTTATTGATGTCATAACTGGATAAGTTTGGTTTTTGGTTTCAATGTTGGAAAGTACCAGGGTCTTTTGTTTCTTTAAGTTAGAAAGTTTCCTGATTAAAAACTTTTGTGTGGAAATCTGACTTAATGGAAGCCAATGGGATTTTTAACATTAATGATACATGGATGAAATCCTGATCTTGTCCTTTGTGTTGGAATTTTACCCTGTTTTTAACATGTTAGTGAGTAACAGTTTTGTGCCAGATATGTTTCCACAAGTTTTCTGCAATTTTCAGATACTGTCAGTACTGCAGCTGTGTACACTGCAATGGCAGTGTCTCTAAATGTTTAACATATTTCACATTTTAGTCGCTAATGAATAGAGGTTCTATACTGTTTCTGTCACAAATAATCCACTTTTTCTTGTCTGCATTATTGAATTACAGCAAGTCCTCAGGATTCTTAATGAGTACATTTGTTATGAATCCATGTGCCAATTATAAGTGAAATGTCAAGATAGACAAGGAAAACATCCTAGATCTCGCCTGTGTGAGGTTCTGTAGAGCAGGTGGTGTGCAGCCTCAGAGGAATTGGTCTCTTATGAGAGGAAGCTAAAAGAACTTGGCTTGTTTAGCCTAGCAAAATGAAGGTTAATAGGGGTATGATTGCTCTCTTTAACTGTAGTATGAAAATAAATGCACACAAGGAAAGGAACTCTGCAGGCTCCTGTTTCTAAGTGGATGTGAGCTGGCCATGAACTAATTTACACTGAAAAGCAGAAGATTCTTGTTGTGGTTTAACCCCAGCCAGGAACAAAACACTAAGGCGAGAAAACTCGTGGGTTGAGATAAAGGCAGTTTTAGAGCTGAAACAAAAGCTGCACACACAAGTAGAGCAAAAGGGAGAATCCATTCCCTGTGTTCCTTGGCCAGAATGGAATGCAGCCATCCCAGGGACAGCAGGACTCCAGTTTGTGATGGTGACTGGGGGAGACAAATGCCATCACTGCCAACATTCCTTCGTGCTCCTTCCTTACCCCACTTTGTATCCCGAGCATGGTGTCACATGGAATGGCTTTTCCCATTGTCACTTGGGGCCAGCTGTCCCCTCTCTCAGCTTCTTGTGCCACCCCAGCCTGCTGGCAGGGTGCTACCAAACCAGAAAAGGCCTTGACATCGTTCTGATGGGCTCAGTCCAAGGGTGGGGATTGAAGTGTGTCATATCTGCAGGCAAAAAAATGTGATAAACTAAATCACCAATACACGCTTTTATAACGTCAGGAGTTTTCTGGACGTTTGTTTTGGCTTCCATGTCTGTCTCTAGGGTGAGTCCCTGCTGACAGTTTGTTCATCACATGTGCAGAGCTATAATTCCTGTTCTGATGGGAGGGTTTCCTTGCATTAGGACAGAGTTGTCAGCTTTACTTCTCCTTTCCATGCAGTGCACAGAGCACTGGTTGGTGCTGAATCAGTGCATGAAAGCAGAAAATCCTTCAGCTGAGAAACCAAGTCATGGCCAGTATTTGCCTAAGTGGAATAATGGCTTGCTAATAATCAGGTGCAGATTTTATGTATGCCAAATAGCTTGCAGAAACAGTAAAAGTCAAGGTGTCATTTGGGTTGAGTAACATAAGAGTTGGTATTACTTTGCTTAATGTTTCATCAGCACTGAGGGTTAGTATTTATTCATTAGTAAGAGAGTAGTAATTATTGAAGGCGATGCCTTTCATGTTTCATACAGTTTAGAGGAGATCATGGGGATTTGTTTGTTGCCACCTAAATTACAGAAGTGATCTTGCAACAGAAATGAGTCTTCTGTGGGCCTGCTGATCCTTTGTTGTTAGAATGAAGTTAATGATGACCTTCCAGCAAGAAACGTGTTAAATGTGGCAGCCCAGCAACCCTGACTTGGCAGCCTGTCACTCTTACCTGTATTCATTAATGTACATTCTTACAAAACTCTTACTTAACCAAAAACTGTCTGGTTAAAGATTTGAAATTGCTATACCCACTTAATTGCAATGATTTTGAAAACCCCATGTTTAGTTAAAACCAGGAAAATAATTCTGTAGGTTTTTTTTTTTAAAGATAGAGGGAGAATTAATTAAAAATAATTCTGTTGTGATAAAATGCTTTCCTTGGCAGTAAACAGAGTGCAGAAATACTTTTCTAAAAGCCTCTGAATCTTTTATCTATTTGTTATGGAGTGGGTGATGTTTCATTTGATTTCAAGTATTCTTATACTCTCAGAGCACGCTCTTTGAGTGCAATACACTAGCTGTTCATAAAGCTTAAAATGTTGGTTTTTTTTTTTTTTTTAAAGCCATTAAAGTTATAAGAACATGAGGTTACAGCATCCACAGTTTTATCTTCTGAAGATACAGGGACTGCCCCCCATTTGATATGTGCCTGTGGAGGATTCTTGAACTGTAGTTACAAACAATGCTTTAGTTCTTTGTACAAGCTGACAGAAGTCCCTTAAAAAAATCAAAAATCCCCAACACAGCTTAGCTGTCTAGACACAATCAGGATTGATGTGGAAGGAATAGTGTGCACCTAGAGTTCTTGAAAATGAAACCTTCCATTGAGCCAGACTTTGCTTCATGCACCCAGAAATAGTCATAACACGAAAATTTAAAAAAAGAAAAAAGTGAGAAACCTGAAAGACTTGTGGTCCTGGCTCTCCTGGCCATGTTCACATTGGCTGTAGGTTTTTGGTAATACTGTTGTAAAGCAGATGAGATTATCCATAAATTCATTGCAGTCTTTGCCTTGAACCATAAAGATAGTGTTAATATTTGAACCTTGTGCAGAGCCAGGGGTGCACATGTACAGGGAAGAGTTTCCATAGGCAGGAAATCAACTTTACCCCAAGGAGAAGGTGAGATAGAGATGTTTTTCCAAAGTAATTATTTTCTATTTGCTTGTGCCTGGTGTAGTAGCAAGTACTCACTCGTGCCTTAGTCATGTACCTGCTAAAGATGTTGTAGTGTTTCTTTCTTGATTGCTCTCTTGAATTTCATATTCTATAGATTTCATTAAGTAAAAATTGATTCTGGCTTTTGGGATATTTTCTATTTGTTCGTGTTGTATTTTAAAATTTATTTTATTTTCAGGTTTACCAAAAATGCAAGTCATTAGGAATTACAATGGGATCCCCCAGCCAGCAGCACAAGATGGGCCCCCATTGCATATCCAGGTTGGGGACACTATTGAACTCATCAGAGGAGATGCACACAGCTTATTTTGGCAGGTACTGTGTCATTTAGTAAATGGCTGTATTCTGTTTGTCCAGTTATCAACTCCTTATTGATAGAGTAAAGGTATAATAAGCTTTAAAAATGAATGAATATAGTATAAAAACTGCCTGGTCTATTTAATGAGTTAGGTCATAGTTTTTCTTGTTTGTTTTTGCTTTTATTTTTCTGGCTACAGTTAGGATGGAATCTTCTCCCAACTCTTGAGGACTGGATCAGTGAACTCTTCCTATGTCACTGTATCATCCTGAACATTTAATGTGGGAAAGTAATAAAAGAATTCCTTTATCTATTGAAAAAATATGGAAATAGGTGTAACCAAACCTCCTTAAACCCTCCAAACCCAAAACTCAAACCAACTCCCCTCCATGCTGTCACTTAGCAGACCATGGGTATTTCACATCTCTAAAAATAAATATCTTTAAATGACAGAGTTTGGCCTGTGTAGTTCTGTATGTAGGACTTGGTTCTGCAAGGTCTGGAGTTGTGATTTGAAGCATTTAAACCTGCTCTGGCTTTAGGACTGGCTAGAAGGCAATCATCTGACTAATCCAATTAGTACAACCCAAAATTGCTGCTACTGTGTGGGACTGATCCTATTGCCATGTTCATACACATCTGTCAACTCAATTTACTGGAAATTGTCTTAGAGGTTGGTTGTGATTATCATGCTAAAGAATTTAGCTAGAATCTCATTGTGTTTAACTAGCAGAAACCAGAAAGTGTGTGAGGCTTTTCCCTAGAAGCCTTAGTAATAGATTTGAATCCTAATGGAAATTGTCATCTCCATTAGCAGCATTCAGGGATTTTTTTTCTCTTTTGTCACAGGCTGTTTAATACAGATTTTTCTGAGTCTTTGAATGACATCTGCATTTTAAAATGCTTATTAGGAAAGAGCCTGGAAAATGCTATTTATATTAAAATCATTAATTATTCAAGAGGCCTTTTAGGGTAATTTACAGCTGACCCACCAGACTAATACTACAATATTTTTCTAAGTTGACCATTTAGAAATTCCAGTGATTGTAATAGATAAGTATGTGTGGTTTGGGTAAAACTTTTTCAGTTTTACAGCACATCAAATAGATAGTACAAGTTACTAAGCAGTGCTTGAACTGTCACTGAAGTGCAGTCAAACATGTCTTGATAGACATTAATATGTTTTGTTCAGTGGTTGGTCTTCTTGACCAATAAAATGCATTTGCTATTCAGGTATGATTGGTGTTGAAAATAAATATCACTTGGATGGCTTTCAGAGCTCTGCTTAAAATGAGGCCTAAACTCGAGAGGGCTTTGTGGTTCAGAGTAAACAGAATTTATGGATATAAAGGGTGATCTGAATTCAGGCAGATGCTGTGAAAGGGGGGAAGGAAGCTTTGCTGAACACAGGTTCAAATCTGCAAGATTGTCACTTGTTTGCACACAATAATTTTTTTAAAATATCACTGGTATAAAGCACTTTTAGTTTAAATACTGCCTCTGTGCTTTCCCCTCTCCTCTGCTGCCTCTGTACTTTGTATTTATGGTTAAGGTGGCAGTTTTCTCTCCCAGGTGCTGCTCCCACTGCTCCATGGGGAGTTGTCATTCTGGGGATCTGCAGGGTGGCAGCTTTCTGTAAAATGCCAGCTGAGGAGCAAGTAACTAGAAAGGAGATAATTAACATTAACGAAGATATCAGACGTTGACAGAACTGGGAATCACATCCCAGTCTCTGAGCTCCCTTCTTGTTTCTCATCTCTCAGAGCTTTCAGATCTGTCTGTTATAATTATTGCTTAACTATATTAAAACCCCAACAAAACGACAACAAAACCCACAGAAATATTGAGCAACTCTTTATTAGAACAGCATTTTATTTTAAAGACTCATGGATATATTTATTGCCTTATATCCCTGGGTGTGTGTTATTATTTACTGTTAATCCCAATTATGTCTCAAAAATGGAATTTCCTTTTTTTTTTTTAAGGGAAGAAATCTAACAACAGGAGAGCTTGGATTCTTCCCAAGTGATGCAGTAAAACCTAGCCCATGTGTAAGTACAATTATTTAGTTCTGTTTGCCATCTTACAGGAAAACTGCCAAGTTCATTAGTTCGTCAAGATTAATCTTACCTTACAAAAATAATATTGTTTCCAGTTCTTTATTGCTTTCATGGTGAGTTCAGTATTGCTTAAAGTAGAGTGTTCTAATACTTTTGGTTATGGGATATAAGTAGGACATGTGAAGAAAACAAGTTTGATAAGCAGGTTTAACTTTTGGGAATATTAATAAATTGAACTGTCTGAAGAGTTTCCAGAATGCAGATCAAATACATTTTATTTGAAAGAAAAGAGCACTTTTTTCCTTCCCCAGCAGGAAGGTGAGAGTGCTGTGCCTCTAATCTATTCCCCAGTCACTTTGGGTTAGAGAGAGGAATTACAGCCCAAGTAGTAAGTTTAAAAATTGTAAAACTAATATAAAACTTTGAATTCTGACTGCTTGGTAATTTTTTTTTCCTTGGGTTCTTAGCTGTTTTTATTTCACACAATCTTCTCAATCTAGAAAAGTTGGTGAAAGTAACAAGAAAAATAATTTTATGATATGTACTCAGGAGTTTTATGTACAGATGGGATGATGCATTAATTTACTGTACACTTGTTACTTTTCTGTAACGCTGTGTATCAGATTACTGCTTCCTTTGTTGAGGTTAATTGACATAAACCCAGTAATGAATCCTATTTCTTACTTTGCTTTAAGGCAGTTTTCACTTACTTTAACCTGATTCTCAATAGTTTAACCTATTAATAGAATTGCTTTTGTTACAGCAATCAAGATATGCCCCTTGAATGGCTTTTCTGAGGAGGTGGAATCAGCTCTTAGTAGCTGCATTTTGATATATTTTAGGGGCTTATTAGTTTCCAGAACAAGTATACATGAGGTCCTAAAGAGTATAAGTATGTTCAAATACCATAAGACATCTTTAATACCCTAAATTTCCAGGATTTTATTTCAGGAGGAACTCACAGACTATTTGTAGGTACGAGTTGTGTTAGATTGGGTGAGAGAACAAATCTGAAATTAAGGTGAAATTGTGTGAATTTTGCTTTCATCCCTCCACCCTTTGCTTATTGTTAAAATTTTGAATTTCCCACCCCTTGCTTATTGTTGAAGGGTGGATTTCCCATTCCATGGTCACTGTCAGTGACCCCATCAGTCATTGTGCAGTGTCACTGACTGCAGCTGTAGCAGCATTTTGGGATTCACCAATATACCCTAAAAGCACTGGCAGTGAAATATTTGAAGTCAGGAAAAATGCAGCTTGGGTGTTGTGGAGGTCTCTTTCTAATGGTAAAGCTCCCTGCTAAATTTAAAATGTACTATTTAGAGGAATATTGAAAATAACAGAGTTTTACAGAATGAATAAATATTATTCATGAAATGTTACCAACTGGTGTCATGATCAGAACAAAAAGATAAATTGATGCTTCACCACTGTTAGCTTTGGAAGGATGAAATATAAACATCTTATTATGATAAATGATGCAGTTAAAGATACTGAAACATCAATCGGGTTTTAAACATGCTGTAACTTTTACTGTTATTATTAAGTCTAACAGTCTTTACAACCATCTGATATAAAAATGCCCAGAAACAGCATAAAATCCATATATCAGAAGACTTTGGGAATGAATATTGAATGAAAAACTGCTGAGCTCCAGAATATCTGTATTCCAGACTTTTCACAGATGTACCTATAAACAGTTTTTTCCCTTTAAAATAAGTAGTATATGTCAGCAGACATTTTATGCACTAGATGAGTAATAGCTGTTCCTTCCTAGCTTTCCTCCATTTTTCTAATTTCTGTAGAGGCAGTGGATACAAAGCATGCTATGAGCCAAGAGCTTCTGGAATAACATTTGATTTTATCTTTCTTTATGCCAATGAACAACACTTGTTACACTTATTATTGGTTTTACTTGAAAGAAAAAAAAACCAACATGTTGCTTGCCCAAGAATACGTGACCTTAAGTTCTAAGTGTGTGAGATTTATGTTAACCTTTCACTAAAATCCATTTTTCAGCACTGTGCATTTTCACATGTTGCTTTAGAAGAGTGGGGTGATCCTGAGTTCTCACTCACCAGTGGGAGATGATTGAGATGAAATGCTCATTTTCATAGGGATTGCCATCCTGTGCATGAATAAACATTGTGTATCCATAGGTTTGTGTATCCATAGGTTTGTGTACATACAACATTCATTTTGCAAGCTGATTGCAGCTTGCTTAATTTTTAAATTTAGTTTCTTGACATGCTTAGCAAGAGATAGTAAAACAGTTACCTAAGTCAAGTATAAAGGAATGAATATTATATGATAGAAGTTGTGGATTATCCTCAGATCCCTCTGAAGATTATAGACCACATTTCCTAGTGGGCAATCTAAGGCCACCCAGTCCTGAATACATGAAATTAATTTTATACATTACTGTAAATTGGTTGCATATTTTAGTAATACCTTTATACAGTATAGAGCATTGAGCCAGTTTGTGTATGAAATCTGAATATAGGCACTGTCAGAAAAGCATTGAACAATTCTGTGAAGTAAAAATACCCAAACCAAACTGTCACAGGAGAAAAGAGCTTAAAATATTCTGTATTGCTTTCAGAATGATACGGAATATTTGTCCTTTGTTATTACATGCTTTAAAGAAAATAGACAAATTAGATCACCTGGATATTGATAGTTAAATCAATTTCTGGTTTTTAGGAAAAAAAATCTTGATCCTCATTCTCTGTATCTTTTGATACCCTAGGTTCCCAAGCCAGTGGACTACTCTTCACAGCTGTGGTAAGTCTCTGTCTTTTCTCAGTCACAGACACAACTGTGTTTACTCCAATTTAAATTTGATTGGATTAACCTTTCTAGGCTTCAGAAGATGTCGTGTGATGGTTTGGGAAAGCAATACCATGCATTGCCTAAAAGCATTTCTGATATAACCCAGTGCTTAATGATTTTAATATTTTGTTTACCAGTCTGTGGCTGTACAGCCTCAGAGGTCTGAAGCAGAACAATGAGAGATGATTGTGATTTGAAGCACTGAGGTTTATCTTGCATGTTGAGTGAATAAAGGAAGGAGTCATGTTAAATACATCTTGAGTCATGAATGATTCTGCATTTCTCACAAACCCCCACCAGCACCTGGGGATGTGGTTTAGGGGTGTCTCTGGTGGTGCAAGGTTCATGGCTCAAGAAGAATCTTGAAGATCTCTTCCAACCTTGGTGACTCTGAAAAATCTGGTGCATCAAAACTGCAGCCACTGCTGCCCTGGGGTTTATGAGGTGTGTGAACTCTTTCCCACAGCTCAGACATGGGGATTGAGAGCACAGTAAGCATCACCTGTGTTCCTTCACTGGTTTTATGCTTTGTCATTTAGATGCGAGTTCTGACTTCCTCTTAACTTGCCAAAAGTGAAATTAGGATCACATCTAAACAAACACTGATTTTTCATAACAAGCTAAGTAAAATGTTTTTCATTTAAAAACAGTATTTTGAATTAATCTCTAACATTTGGTCTATTTGTAATTTTGTTAGAAAAAAGCATATTACTGCCATTAGTCTTTATCTGGTATGGATTTTTAATAAAGAACTATATTTTTAACTAAAAGCTGGTTTCTAATTGGTTGTGATGTATGAGTGTGAAATTTTACATAGTGGTGGTGACAGCCTTTGTAAAATGGTGAGATAAGCATGATTTCCTGGAAGCTAGGTCACTTTCCCCAATTAACAGTTTGTTAATTTGGTAAATGAGTGTCTGCTGACAGCCTCTCATGATGTCCTACACAAACCACAAGGCAGAGCAAGGGCACAGTTCTGCTTACACAGCCAGGCTGCACAATCTGGGATTTATTTGTCTCAGCTTCCAACACTCAGCATCAGCTTTTTCAAATTTGGATGTTTTTGGCTGATTTTTTTTTTTTTTTTTTCCTCTGAACATTGGCTATACCCACTGCCCTTTAGCCTTTAGAGGTTTTGCATAATTACAAAACCAAATAAAATACTTGTCTTGTTTTCATACAGGTCTTCTGTTGACCTGATCTACCTCTGGTGACTGATTCTCCATTTTGTTGTGATCAATCTCCCTGGAACCCAGGGAGGTTCAAAGGTTCTGGGCCACTGTTGTATTGTTTCACTTGCAGCAAATAATTCAGATAAACCATGCTGGTTTTATGAACTTTTCCTTAGCAGATGTTGTACTCAACGTGCAGACAAGAACTTTTCTAATTAAGAACTCCACAACCCCCAACCATGGATTTTTTTCATGTTTTCTTCTTAATTCAGAGATCTGGAAGTGGCATCCAGTTACAACAGATGTATTTTTGGTCCCCATGATGTGTAGAATATTTTCACTCTCTGTTGCATATTTAATAGACCTTTGGAGCTTTGAAAAGAAATCACAGGCAATTTTTCTTTTCCTTGTTGCAGGTTTGCAGGAGCAATGGAACGACTGCAAGCAGAAAGTGAATTAATTAACAGAGTGAACAGCACTTACCTGGTGAGGCACAGGACCAAAGAATCAGGGGAATATGCAATCAGTATTAAGTAAGTGGAAGTGCAAGAAAAACTCCTCAAGAAAGTTTTCCTGTTCTCATTTTTGTCCAGATAGTATTTGAAACAAAATAAAATAAACTGCTTTTCCACTATGTAGTTATATGCAGCCTTTAAGAGAGTCAATATTGGGAAACTGAATTTGCCATCAAAAAACACCCAGGATTTCTAGAAGGAAAGAAGCAATGGTTTTATAATCCTGATGTACTGGGGCTACAGAAATAATGGTGGGGTATGTTGGAGAAGAGTGAGGATTGTTTGCAGTACAGTGTGATCTGTGTCAGTGACTTTGGGGAGAACTCAGTGCCCTTTGCATCTCAGAGTGTTCAGTAAAACGTGTGGTTGTACATTTTGTGGGGGCAAATTATTGTTTGCTTTCATGTTGTTTACCAATATTGAATATAAAAGCAGGAAGTACATGGGAATTCCCAACTAGAATAAGCAGTGAGCTGTGACTTTTTTTTTCTGATTACAGATTACTTCTTTAGCTGTACTTTAATAAATATGTTTGGTTGATTAGATGTCAACTTTGTTTTGGCACAGATATACATTTTGTCTTAAGAATTTATGTGTGTGGTGTTGTAGGGGCATGGCCTCAGGTAATTATTGATTGTGTCTGATTAAAAACACATTTATATTCATACGTTATTCATTGCCCACAGGTACAATAACGAAGTGAAACACATCAAGATTTTAACAAGAGATGGCTTTTTCCACATTGCAGAAAATAGAAAATTTAAAAATTTAATGGTAAGCATTGATTAGCTTTTTAACAGTGTGAGATTTTCTTTCCAGCTGTTTTTGTTAGGGAGAGCTACTTTGGTTTGTGAAATTCTAGAAAGCTGTGAGAGTGAAAGATTTGAATTGTGCCCACTCCTGCTAATGGGATAATTTTTTTAATTTATGGTTTTAGCTCTAAGTGATAATTTTATGTGTTTAAAACTACATATTTATTATTAGGACTGGACTGTAGTGAAGTGGAAGAAAGGAGGAGTTTGAATCCCATGCATCAGCCCACTGTGGAGTTAGGCTGAATCTGGAAAAGAGAATTTTTTTTATGTCTTTGGAAATCTTGGTTTTTAGGAACCAGTTTGACCTAAGCTTGGCTTGGTCAGCTCTGATTTTTGAAAATGGAATGGAGTGAAGGGCTTACAGTAAATACATTTCTTTGTGCTTGCATTTCTGAAGAGTGAAATCCCACACTTGATTGGATCAATTGAAGTCCATTTGCTTTGAATTGCCTGGTCACTTTTAATCTTATTCTAGCTCTGTGCACCAACTGTGATATTGGCATTTCTAGGGCTAATTCAGATGTAGCAGACAATGGCAGGGGTTGGAGATTGCAGAGGAGTGGCATGAGCTGTCAGAATTGTGATGGGTGTTGCCTTTGTTAGAGTAGGAATTCAAGTAACTTCTCTTCTTGGTTACACAAACTATTTCAGCTATTCTTTTATATTTACCTATATTAAATTTTGCATATGCATATGTGTAAAATACACCTGTGTGTAGCTGTGAGTGGTTATATAGAAGCACACACAGAGAGATGATGAAATTTTTGGATTGGATACAAGGAGAATGTGACATGCTGGATTTTTCAGGCAGTGTCTGACACCCAAGCCTGCCCTGCCCTGGAGGTTTTACTTTAACTGAGTGTCTGCACATTAAATTATGCACAATTTAAAAAATTGTGCACTTAGAAATTAATGATTTATTATTGCAAAAGAGATCTGAGAAAACAGAGACATTTCCTGCTGAACTTGCCTTCTACCTGCCTCCAGAAAAACAAATGTCCAGTCAGCCTGACTTAGAGGAGCAGCAAATGTTGACTCTGGCAAAAAGATTTTACTTAGCTGATTTTTGGAGTGTCTTTTCTTGTTTGTTTGTTTTGTTTAAATTTTTTTAAGTGGCAATATGAAAGCTGTCAATTTTTGGGCTACTTTATATTTTAAGAAATAAGCACTTCCTGTGGAATGTATTATAAAATGAGGTTACTTGTATAATAAAACTGTCATTGGCTGTACACTAGAATGCTGAAATTATTTCAATTTCCAATGAAAGTGTTTTTCCTTTCTGAAAGGAACTCGTGGAATACTACAAGCACCATTCTCTCAAAGAAGGTTTCAGAAGTTTGGATACTACACTTCAATTTCCATACAAAGAGTCTGAAAACTCAGCAGGACAGAGGAGTAACAGAACAGGAGGCAATGGTGAGAATTATAATTTTTTGTATATTACTTTCTGTCATATATATGTGTGTGTATATATATATTTATATAAAGGACAAGGTATTTGGAGCATCTTCAGCTTCCATTTTTGACATAGAACCAATTACTCTGGCAATGCTTTGAGCTAGGATTTTTTGAAGCTAAGCAGATTCAGATCTGCCAGGAGATTGACAAACATGTCTAGCAAGCTTGTCTTGCTGCCAAAATTAAAATCTCCCCTATATTCAAAAAGTCTATTAGACATGCTGGTGTGAGATTAAACTGCATCTTGCCCAGTTTTGAAGAAATTTGCATACATGCAGCTACAAGTGTTAATATCTGTGACAATTTCTAATCCTTAAATGGATTTAAATAAATCAGTCTTGTAGCATAGCCCTATGAAGCAACAGCTCAGTAATACCAAATAATTGTGTAAAAAAAAATTAGATTTACTATATCATAATTATTTTTGCATGTTTTTTTAACATTGAATGTTTATTAGAGTTCCCTTACTAAGCTTCTGAAAGTTAATGAAGTACTGTGCAATGTAAATAACAATTAAAAAGTTGTGAAGTTTGGAAATAAACAGAGAAGGCTTGCAGTGCATTTGGATTTAAGCTGTGACAATTTAAGTGGAAGTTAGCATGATTTTTAGGCCATGGGCAGGTTCAATATTGATACCACATGGCCAGCCTCTGGGAAATATATAATATTTCTGTGAAAGAGCAAATATTAGATCTGCTGTTCTGCAGTCATTGGCTGAATCTTTGTACTGTACCAGATAATAAGCAGAAAATAAAAATTAATGGGGATTTTAATAATATGAAGACTGCTGTAAAAGCCCCAAAAGCCCAGTCTAGTCTTTGTGATGATGGTGGTGGCTTTGTCACCTTCATTTGCTGTGTTTGTGAGCTTTGCTTGCTTGCCTCTGTTCCATAACATTTCTGTAGCTTTGGAGGCTTTCTTCCTCTGCTAATGAAGGTGAAGATAATTTAGGACAAATGATTGTAAGAAACCAGTGTGAGTCTGGGCATTTCATTTACTGTCTCTACCTCCCAGTTCATCTTCTTTCCATTTCTGTTCTCCTTCACTGCTCCCACGATTGGTGTCCTTTGTCTCCTCTGTGGTGTTGGTGTCAGGAATTGTTTCACCAATTCCTTGGTGAAATTCTCTGCCCTTTCCTCTCCCTCGTGGTCTCCCTGTGCTCCTCTCCTCCTCTTTCTCTGGTGCTTCCCTCATCCCTTGCCTCTGCACAACAATCAATTGTTGTTTAATTGAGAGGACATGCCCTGCTTGATTTACTTTGCATTTGGTTGAGTTTTTACTGACTGTGAGCAGCACCACATTGTTCTTTTTTCCTTAGGATGTGTCTGTACTGCCCAACTTCTTACTCTGCCAGAGCTCAACCATTTCCTGCTTTACAGGACACAAGGTTTATGGCACATCCTCATTAACTTCAGACTTCACACAAAACATCTTCTTTTACAAGATCTTTTAGGGGAGAGCAAGAGAAACAACTGAGGGATGCTCTCATTTTAGTCAAGGGGATGAGGAAGAGCATCTCTGCTGCAGTAACTGTGAGCCCTTGGATGCTACAAACTCTGCTGGTGGAAGCTGCATTTTTGTCTTGACCAAGCTGAGCTGAAAAACCTTTCAATCATATTGGAAAATTTGAATCTTTATGAACATAATTTAGATTTTAAAGTAACCTAAATCATGAAGCCAGGTCGTACCTGAGTGGTGTTTTCCTTTGTTGGTTAACTAGGAGTAGAGATATTAACTAGTTATGACATCCTATTATGCTTAATGCATTAACTGTGTAAAGGTTTCTGTTAGTAAAGTAAAACAAAACAAGTATCATCCCAACCCTTAGGGAATCAGAAGAATTCAGCCTTTCTGCCTAGAAGCCAACACAACACCCTATCATCAAAACAGATCAGTTATCTGTAGAAATCCAGGAGCACTTCCTTGCCCACATAGGTTTACTTGTCCAGAATTTGACACATAAAACCAAACCTCCAGCTATATCAGAGAGAAAAATCAGCATAAAATCTGCTCAGTTAAGGAGCAGCCACCCCCCATCCAGCACCTGACCTGGCTGTGTTCCTGTGGGCTGCTGCTCCACTCTGCCCCTGTGCTTCTGGAGAAATAAAAGTTGGTATTTGCCTCTAAGAATGGGCTCTGCTTCTGAGCCAAGGGGCCCTTTTGGTTTGTGGAGCACAGCTCCCCACAGAGCTGGCACCTGGGGTTCCTGTGTCCAGCACAGAGCAGCCCAGATTGTCCATTCAGTGTTCATTGTGAAGGATCAGAAAGGAGATTCCAGAGTCTAAGAGGCCCTGCAGCATGGATTTCCTGTCCTATGAGACACCAACCTAAAATGCTGTTGGTTTGTGTTGTGGGTTTTTTTGTTGTTTTTTTTTTAATTTCTAAACCCAAGGTTTATGAATGTTAAAATGCAGTATCAGTACTGTTTATTTTATTTATGCTTGTAGTTTCCTTGTCACAAATGTGTCTATTGTCATCCAGGTAAGATGCACAAAACTGTACCATTACCTCCACCATGGATTCTTGCATAAAATCTTTCTAGTCATCATTCCTGCAAGTACCCTTTTGAAGAAAAATTGTGTTTCATGTGTAGTCAGAGGAATAAACTCAGAGAAGTAGCTGTAAGTGAGAAATATAACCCTGCTACTTTTTGAAGGAAAATTCTTGTTCAGTAATTACAGATATTATTAGGTATAATTTGGAGGCTGCATTATCATTTTTCCAGTTGAGATGGATGTACCTTTCCAAGTCACAGCTGGGAGCAAAGATCCCAACCTTATTAGACATGCACAATAGATGTCTTTATTGCCTCTTCAAAAGAGGGGCAAGATGTGAGAACAGGTCCATAAACTGTAGTTTCACTTGAAGCAGTGCTAGTCAATATAATCTCATTTTTGTATTTAAAAGTCCCTTGCCCCTAGTTCTGTGCAAGAGCACCTGTGGCTTTCCCCCAAAAAGCTGCTGTAGGGGCTTAGGATGATGTGCTGGTCCTGCCTAGGCCAAGCTTAGGCTTTTTTTGGATGATGTGCTGGTCCTGCCTAGGCCAAGCTTAGGCTTTTTT
>JAWWMU010000005.1:21228062-21240244 GCA_035048155.1 Cinnycerthia olivascens | reverse complement strand
GCTGGTCCTGCCTAGGCCAAGCTTAGGCTTTTTTGGATGATGTGCTGGTCCTGCCTAGGCCAAGCTTAGGCTTTTTTGGATGATGTGCTGGTCCTGCCTAAGCCAAGCTTAGGCTTTTTTTGGATGATGTGCTGGTCCTGTCTAGGCCAAGCTTAGGCTTTTTTTGCTTGCTCAAGGGGTTTTCTGCAAATATGAGCAGAAGTGTTTGGGCTTCAGAGGATGTAGTTTAGCTGTGGAATTCCTGTTGCTGTTAATGATTAACAAGGCAGAATGAATATTTTTTTTTTTTCCATGCCATAATATGGGGTTTGACTCCAGGTCAGTTTAGACTATATCCTAATTAAGGACATGTGATTAGTGTTGCTGGGCTCAAGAGGATTTATGTATGCATGAGTTCTTGCTTTTGTAATGGTAAGAAGTGGGGCACACAAAGAATTTAAAAAACTTTTGTTAAATCTGAAAATATTTGCAAGAGGGTGCAGTTACAATTTGCTTCTCTGAAACCCTAAATGGGTGACTTCTTCCTACTTTACTCTTTGAAAAATGCAATTGTTAAAAATTAAATCATACATCCAAATTTTCTAGTTATTACAGTTAATTTCCTTGCAGACATCCTTAGTAGGGGATCTTAGTTTCCTTATTATCAATGAATTATATAGTTAAAAAACTATTATTTAAATCTTATGCCAATATTTCAATGTTCTTTTGCTTTTCTCTTTTTCTCTTTTTTTTCCTCTAAGCCCCTTCTTTGTTCTGTGGGTTTTCTTTTGTAACTCCTCCAGACTACAGCTTTGTTCCCCCTTCCTCCACTCCTTTCTGGTCAGGTACTGCTTTACTGCTTTTATATTTCTTCTAAATTTGCTTCTGTTGTTTCTGTGTGCAGCCAGTGAGGGAAGGGACGAATCTAAAACTTCAGCTCTTCTCTGACTCCAAAACCTGAGTTATTATTTGTTATTCTTGGAGTGTAAAAAAAATCAAACTCTTAAACTTTTGAATTATTACTGCTTATTGCAATAAGCAGTTTGAATAGGTGTTGCAGCAGATTTCATCAGTGACCACTTGACTGTTAATTTGCTATGCAGTTGACATCTATGAATTATATATTTTTAATGTATTTGTTCAAATGCACTAAAATGGAAATTCGTCCCATCCCTGCAGCAAACCATACTGCAGTGGCATCTTAGAATTAGATTTTTTTTGATAGAGAATGCTTTCTTTAAATTCTGCATTAACATTGTTAATTAATTTTGCCCATCTGTTTTCTAAATACTGCTTTCTTTATTTCCATTTAACCATCTCTGGCTTTAATAGATGCAATCATTTCAAACTAAGGCTGCATAAAAATGCTAAAAGCAGTACCATGGGTAGCCTCAGTCGGTGCAGGGTGGGTGTGACTTGCTGTGATCTCCAAGATCTGCTCTGCAAAGAGCTGAACTGCACTGCTGGACAATTGAAGAAGAATTTTGCCAGTAGAGAGGTGAATGTCTTTGAGGAGCACATGGAAGGAGCTGCTGCTGTGGGGAATGCAGCATTTGCTCAGTGACCCTGGCCTGCCTTCGTGCCCAGGGCTGGGGACCCTGCCTGGGCTCTGCAGGGCTGTGGCTCTGGCAGGGGAGGGCTCCAGCAGGCACAGATGCAGATGGAGTCATCCAGATCTCAGTGGGCAGGATGTTTTACACCTGCCCCACAGAAATCCCAATTATTTACTGTGCTGAGAAGGGTTCTTGGGGATTTCCAGAGGGGAAGAGGATGTAGGATGCAGCTCAGGAGTGGGATGTGCTCACTTGTGCTGAGAGCATCTCTGATGGCCCCTCTGTGATCCACCCCAGGGATTTCAGTCTCCATGCCTGAGATTGCACTTGGATGTTTTGCCCTTCAGTTGTTCCATTTCTATGCCCTTTCCATAGAGATATTTTTGGGGCAGACACTTCCTTTCAGTAGTCACGGCGATGACTGAGAAGCCAAACTTTTCAGTGCCCTTCCAGCTGACATTTGATTCTATAAAGGAAAACATCTGTAGAAAAGATGAGGAGAAATGCATTTTGGTGTAGCTGCTTGCCCTGTGGTCACGAAGCTCAGCTGGACTCCCTGAAACATTCACTTGATTTGAAGCAACATGAAGGAGTTAAGTTTTAGCTCTTTGCTCAAGGTAAATACTGTGAGCTTTTGTCCTTTTGGGCAGGGATAGGAGAGAACTTCTTGCATTCAGCTGCCCAGTACTTGACTGTAAATTCAATTTTTACTGGAACTAGTAAATTTTGTCCTCTATTCCATGGGGAAAAAATTGTGAAGTGGCCTACAGTAATAGAACAGCAGTCAGGACTCAGTTACTTTAACCCTATCACACATTCCCATGTATTCCCATATGTGGTTTCAACAAATTAAAATGACATTCCTTTTTTCCATATGAAAAACTGCTGTATCAGAAAATCCATTAATAACTATAACAATAGGTATTATTCAATGCCTTGCATATCACAATATGCCAGTTAAAGTATTTTGTTACACAAGTAGAAAATATTAAGGGGAAGATGTTGATCTGCAGTGCCTAATTAAGCTTATCTACCCTTTATATTCTGAGTGCTAAAGCTGCATTGCTTCATATGTTTGTAGTAAACCTGCTTTTTAAAAATAGCCCAATAATTTAAAAGACCAAATACTTATTTTATGGTATTACAAGCATTTTTTTCAAAAGTATCTTTGGAGCTGGCTTCTTGTGCTGAAATGGAAGCTGGTGGCAGAAGGTGAAGCTGACTGCTGAGCCCTGCCGAAGGTGCTGCCTGTGCCTGAGGTTTGGTGAAACAGTGAATGTACAAAAAAATGTACACAGCTTCAAGGAGCATGGGAATTAACACACAGGAGCAACCCCCAGGGCAATGGCTGCAGATTTATGAGGAGGCCATAGCACAAGGAGAGAGAAACAGCTGCTCACAGCTTTAATAGTGCTACCTTCATGGAATGCTGCCTTCATGGAATTCCAGCATGTGAGCAAGACCAGCCTGCTGTGAGCACAGGGAACCTCTGTTCTTGGCACCCCAGATGCACCATCAGTGGCTCAGACTGATATTAAAATTCATTTGCAGCACATCCATTTCACTGTTAATGTCCAACTCCAGTGTAAATCAGAGCTGATGATAGTTCCTGTAGTCATCATCTTCTGTTTGCAGAAGGAAAGGCTGGATTCAGTAAAAGCATATTTTTGTTATTCACACATGCACCTTTTATTCACCTGCTTTGGTTTTCTCACTCTATTTCCAGTTAGGTCTCTGAGTATCTCCCTTCCATTACACAAAGTTTATTTATCCCTGCTTTCTCAACAGCTTGTTTTCTTTTTTAAACACTTGCTCTTCCCCACCCCCCTCTTTAATATCTCGTTCACATTCACCTGCTGGGCCCTTTATTTCCATCGATCTGTGCTGTTAATCCCATTCTCCCTCTGCATCCTTCCTGTAGCTCTGTCCTTCACTCACTGTTCCTTCTCTCTCCCATCTGTACAGGTGTCCTTTCCATGTGTTGTCTTCCCTCAAGTTTTATTTATCCTGGGACAGCACTAATTGGGAATTCAGGGCTGATAAGTCTCCACTCAAGTTGTTTTTGTGACTGTGTCAGCAGAGAGATATGGTTAATATTTTTTTCTGAAATTAGCACTGACATTTTCCTCTATTCCATCACTCATCTGGCTTCCTTTTATATATTTCCTATCATGAGCTTCACTTTTATTTGAAAATATGGATCTTGGATTCTAAATTAATCTAAATTCTGCTACTTTCTGCCCCAAGACTTCTGAAGATGTATGGTTTTGATTTCTCTTGCTTCCTTCTCCTTTTTCTCTCTGCTTTGTGACTTGAAAAAGAGTTAAAAGTCCTCCTTTCCCCCAGATGTGCTCCTCTTTCTTCTCTATCCTAATTTTCCTTGCTGTTTTCTATCTTTATTATTCCTCTATGCATTTCTTCCCTTCTTAGTTCTTTTCTTCCCCATTTTCCCAAATTTGCTCATCTTTGCTTCCTGTAAATTTTCCTTGCCCCTTTTTCTTTCCTCTAGAATCTGAAATTCTACCCTGCTCCCCAGAATCCCTCCCTGCACCCTGCAATGCTTCTCCAGATCCAGCAGTGATATTGCTGCACGCCTCTGAGTGGTCACTGACCCTCCAATCAATAACTGCTCTTTTTTTTTTTCTTTCCCCAAAACAATTGCTGCCCATGATTTGCTTTTTCCCTGTAAAACTGATTGCTGCAATGCTGATAAGGTGTAGGACATTACATTCATGTCAGGATCTAAACAAGCTGCATGTGCATCTGTCTGGTTAAGAGGGGGAAAAAAAACCTGTTTGAGCTTTGATGCGCTTAATTTATCACCTTATATCAATATAAGCAATAAATTGAGAGGCTGATTCTCTGTTATATGGCATCTTTTTACATCATTTATCAAGGATCTGATAAGTGTACTCGACATAAGCAGTCAGGAGTGCTGGACTAAACTTGAGTGTCGTGATAGAAACTGGGGCATTATCTCTTGTCAAAACTGGTTTTAGGCATTCTGTTTCCGTGATGTATCAAATAATATTTTAAATGTAATATTCCCTGTTAGTTTAAAATAAATAGTTTGTATTTTCTCTTTAAGATGAAAGTATTTGAACATATAATGATTTTCAGATATTTAATACTGTTATGTATCTGTGATCCAGTGGAGTCAGAAGAAAACTTGAACACAAGCAGAACTGAAACTGTTGAGATTTCTCAGTTCATTTTGGGTGTTTTGGGTTCCTGATTTAAATTAAAGGCAACTAGATATGAATTCTTAGTATTACATTGATGAGAGCATTGCTAAACTAGAATTTTAAAGACATTTCCTAATGAAGATTGGGCATTTCTAAGAAATGTGAAGGAATTCTGAGGACAGAGATGATTCTATGTACTATCAAGTCATCCATCATGATCATCATATGAATTCTTCTGAAATCTTTTCAAAGGAAGTTTGTGCTCCTGGACTCCTCTAACAGTGATTTACATAGGAAAACACAGGCATTAATGGGGAAAAAAGGCAAAAAATGCCTTGGCCAGGTAATCCAACTCCAAAATGCTGTGGAATAGTCAAAGTTCTGTCTAAAATGCTCAGGTCAAAGATCTTCCATCTGTTAGGCCATGCCCACTCTCCTCTCATTGTCCTCACACTGGAATTATTGAGGATTTCTTTTGTATGTTTGGACATTCTACATCAGTGTTGGAAACATAATTTCCTATCAGACTATTGGGAAGAAGGAGTTGGTTTTTGAGGTGAAGCTTTTTTTGCACCTTTGCTTTTTAAAAATTCTTAGCAGCTTTTTATTTTTTAAATGTCTGGGCTTTACATTGGCAAAATTCTTCTATATTGATGTACTTTAAAACTTTAAAGGGTTAATTTGGCTGAACCTGAATTTTATAGAAGAAATTCATTGGTGATTTACAGAATAAACTCCTTAAAAGAATAGATTTACATCAGTCAATATTAATGCAGAGTGTGACAAATGATCCATGGAAATTTCCTGTAGAAAGTCTGTACCTTTTTGCTCATGCTGATGTTAGCTTCCAGTTTTAAGTGCATTAATATTTAACTTGGGAGTTGTTTTTTGAAAGAACAGCACCTTATTCTGTTTGTTTTGCTTCATTAGAGGTCTGAAGTTAAATCAACTGTAAATGTTAATAATTCTTTTGGAAAGAAATTAGTGACCTGTAAAATATGTTGATGCATATAACTGGCAGCAAGTTTTATTATGAAGCACAAGAATAAAATAATTGCAAATGTATTTAGCAATCTCAGGGTGGGAAACTTTTTATGTATGGCTCAACTAGTTGGATTTTTTCCCTCTGAAAATAAAGAGGACTATTCAAAAAATCACAAAAAATCCCTTTAACTTTTTCACCTATGTGAAAAGATCTTGATCTTTGTAGTGCAGGTGTTTTGCATAAAATGAATGCCAGTGTCTATTGCTGTGGAATCCTCGTTTTGTATTTTACAGTTTTATATTTTATATTTTGTACTTCTATTCACAGTGGTTTGGTAGCCTGCATTTAACCAGCCCCACTCATGTGCCCCTGTGCTTCCTTCCAGTGCTGAGCCCCAAGGTGATTGGCATTGCCATAGCCAGGTACGACTTCTGTGCACGGGACATGAGAGAGCTGTCCTTGCTCAAAGGGGATGTTGTCAAAATTTACACCAAGATGAGTGCCAATGGCTGGTGGAGAGGTGAAGTAAATGGGAGGGTAAGACCTTTTTTCTCTTTTCCTGTGTTCCTTTCTGCCTTCACTCACAGCAGTTGTGTTAAAAAGAACAAGAAAGTGCATTCCTGCATTGTGTATTTAAATTCACAAGATGGAACACGTCCTCATCTTTGTTTCATAGGAGCGAGGCAGAACTCTTGCCAGGTAGCTTTCCCAGCATCTAAATTATTGATTGTTTAATGTGACCTACCAGGCTGAATATTTGGGCAGGGTTATATGGCTGGAAAATAACCAGGATTAACAGCACTGCTGGGGTTGACCTTTCTTGAACTGTTTTGCTCACAGATATTTGGGTCAGGTTCCTGGTGCTGTGGGACTCTCTTTAGCACTCCAGCACAGAATGATTTCCCACATTTTTCTGCCAGTTTACAATGCAATGGAATCAACCACCCCTTTATAGAAGGCTGCTTCTTTGATCTCTGTGAATATGGCCCAGATCAAGTGACATATTTAGCAGGGATTTTAATGAACTCACTTTCCACCCTGCTCTGAGACTTGGAAGTGAAGTTTCAGTTTTGACCTATAAAGGCTTTACTGTTTCAATCTTGGTTTACTGCCTCATAATGCAGATTAGTCAGAAGCATTTGGGACTGCTGTGTCCATGTCTAAAGTGCTGAGGTGCAGGGTCAGGGAATGTGAGGTGGAAGAATGTAAATTGTCTGGAAATGATAGTTGCAAGTGAATGTCCACTCTTGCTGCTTTATGCAATTTGGAGAAGTTTTTTATTGCGTGCATGAGCGTGGTTGTGTTAAAGTTAAATGGTTAAAGCTTATGAAACAGTCAAATAGACCAGAAGAGATAGGGAAGCAGAAGTAGTACCATTGTGCTATACACATTTTACATGTGAAGGAAGCTGAACAGCTCATTGTAATGCAGCTGCTCTCATTCTGAAGCATGCCCTGTTAGATGCCAGCATTCCTTGCTAACTTTCCTAGCCTGGACTCGACATTGTAAACTCATTTCTGGAGGTATTTTCACAAGGTAGTCTAAACATTTCTGCAGTTACCCCTTCTAGTCATGCTCTGTGTCTGGTTGTGAGTTCTTTCATGAATGTTAAATTGACTTGAGGTATAAAGAAGTTGAAGAAACCTAAAGCAAACACATAAAATAAGAAATATATGACATTGCATCACTGTATGTCTTACATAAACCTTTTTTGGCACATCATTAATTTCAGAATGTGAGTAAACCTTATAAGTTCTGAAGTGCAGGGCACTAGACTCTGCTGTCTGTGTCATGTGTAGCTCCTGTTTTGGTGGCAGTGGAATTCAACTCCATGTAAAGCAATCAATTCAGTCAGTGTTCCTTTGTCAGAGGATTCCCTGGACCTGACTGCAGCCTGTTAAAAGTTTAACTCCTCATTCAAACAATAGCAGTGTCCTGCCTCTAGTAATGCTACTCCACTCTTCGCATTTTTCTGAACTTTTAGACTTCCAGTCTGGGCAAATACATTTTAGATTTTTTGGGGAAGGAAGTGACATAGAGGGTGTTGGTCTCCAAGCTGTCAAATCTGCAAGTTATTCTTTTCTTAAGGTACTTACCCTGACTGTGTCAGGTCAGCCAAGTTTATCTTTGTAATCTCATTAATGTATTTACTGAACAGACCCATCCTTGTTGTGCCTTGCTCAGCCATTACAAAAAAAACTCTCTGTGCATCTCAAGTATTATTTTGTTCTGCTTTTCCCCTTTTTAGGTGGGCTGGTTTCCATCAACTTACGTTGAAGAGGACGAATGAATTAAAAACTATCCTCTGCAGTTTCAGGGACTGCAAAAATCTCTGTCTTCAATGTTTTATTGGTCTTGTTAAGTATTTAAACACTTTGCCTGTCTGAACCTTCCAGTCTTAATGTTGGGATTTACGCAGAAGTTTGGGCTGACATTCTTACCTTACCCAGAGCTGTGCAAGAAACAAGCTGCCAGTTTGCCATCACTGGGGATCAGTACAAAGTCCAACCTCACCTTCCCAGAAGATCTCTGGAAAACAAAATTCTTTGTTCCTTTTCATTTCACCCTGTACTACACCATGAGTACTAGCAATGGCTGAATATTTAACATTTCTCTTCTAGCTAACATCTGTGATGGTACAAGGAGATGAAGGCTTATTATTCCTTATCACTGCATGCAGAAAACAGATTTCAATCATTCCAGTGGGCATAAAGTATAGTCAGTAGACTTGAGACATCAAACTGCTTTACTTATCAACTTACAAACCATTTTACACTCACAAAAACATTCTGAAGGAAATATGTAGTAAATATGAGTAGCATTTATGCATATGTAATTACATAACTGGCTACTTTGAGGTCCTGCCTAAATCTTGTAATGATCTGTTTAAAGACATTCTAAAAAGGTGTGGTGATGTGGTATTGCTTTAAAAAACATTCACAAAGTGGAATTGTGTGATCCTTTTATTGTCATCTCAAGCCTTTTTATGTGAGGCTTTTTCATTTAAGCCTCTGACAATAAAAGTGCAACTAGGGGATAGTCATGATAAGATGAGTTGGAAGTTTTCAGCAATAACATTAAATAAATATTGCAGACCTATTCTGAAGGAGAATATACTAATGCAAGAGGATGTCATTTCTCAAGAACAAAAGTGTTTATCTTAACCTCTTGATTGATTTGGATGAACTTTGATGCTTTCAACTCAGTGCTGTCTTTTCCTAGTTAGACAGGAGTTTCTGTCACCTTTTGTGAATGCAAATGGAACTTGCAAACTTCTTTCTGCCCTTTTCCTTTCTTGTCGCCTGGGATGTTAATGGCAGTTCCGTGAGGGAGTTGTTCTGTTGCAGTGTTGCCAAAATTCCCAAATGTGTCTAAGTTTGCAGCATGAAAGATCAGGCTTTGGCAAGTGGTGTCCACTGCTTGCTGAGGCAGTGTTTAATGCAATTATGAAGAGGCAGAAATGCAGTTACAAGCTAAAGTAAATGTGGGTGATGTCTTCAGACGTGCAGCTTTAAATATTTAAGCAATGCCACACCTGGCTAGAAAACTTGAAATAAAATCAAACTCTTAAATGAGTTTAATTCATCCTGTCCCACATCCTCTCTTTTGCTTCTGCCTGTCCTCTTTTGCTGCTGGCATCTCACAATCAGTGTGCCCTGACACTGCACCATTTAAAAATCACTGCAGTGTTTGCCCTGCAAGCCACATCATCTCCACTGTTTGTCCACACAGCAGCATCTCCCAGCACATATTTGGGTTTCTTTTGGGCTGCCCCCAGCAATCTTTGCTTCTTTCTGGCCTTTCCTGGCCAACAGGAAGAATCAAGCACAACACAGAGAATTCACAAAATCCCCTTCATCTCTGCAACTGCCTTACCCACCTGGCAGTGCTGTGTGACCAGGGGACAGGGAGGAGTTTCTCTTAGAGACTTGAGAGATTCAGCCTTGCAGATGGAATTCTGCTGATGCTCTTTAACTTTTCAAGGATTTACCTCAAAATTATGTAAACTGTGATTGTGTTGAGTGCATTACTTGATGGAATAATTGAGAGCCTTTGTAAATATGTAGATGATGCATAAAAATTTTGTAAATGATGTGTACAGCAGTGTAGGCTGGAGTATGCAGTCTCTAATCATGTTTTGCCATGCTGTTTGATTGTCTATTGTGAGCTTAATTCTGTATTCCTTAAGTAGACAAAGATGATTTTTTCTCAGTTTTGCCTGCTTAAGGGGTAGAGGAATAGGCTCCAGGTCTGTGAAGTGTTTAGTGCTTTGCTGTCATACAGTTCTGAGAAGAGGCAGTTAAATTCAGTATGAGTTGAAAAATATATCAGTCCTTTTCAACAGCTTGGGTTTAGAATCATTTTGAGTATTCCCTCCATCCTAAAATTGTTGTAAAGCTTTTAAGCAGTTCCTGAGTCCAGTAGTCATCCTTTGAGAAGAAGCCATAGGTAAACTTTACTTTTGTGGTGTAAATTACACATCATTGTCTGTGTTTAATGCCCTGTATTGATTGAGTTAATGCTGCATCTTAAACTATATTTTGAGTACCAAAGACTTCCTAAATATCCTGGAGCTGCTTTCATGTGCTGCTTTTGCCTGTATGGAGTTGTTTTTTGTCATGCAATAATGGAGTTACAGTACTTTAATTTGTACTATTTTGTAAATATGTTAAATATAATAAACTGGTTAATTTTTTTGTTTAATGATGTGTCAAAATGTGTAGTTTGCTACTGTGAAGGTTGTGCTTCATTTGTCTCACCATCTTCTCATTGGGAGAAGTTGATGATGGTTTGTTTTGGTCTCCAAGATTTATACAATCTTATTTAGCTGTAAAACTGAGCAGTCAGTGTGAGACAGTAAAAGTTTGAGAACTTTTTATTGTCAGGATAATACGCCTTGTGCTACATCCAGGAAGTGCTGAGGCTTTTTTGTTTTGTGGGGTTTTTTTTTTAAATTTATTATTATATTTTTAGCTATAGAGAATCAGTCATATGCTATTGACTTTTGCCTGTCAAAGATGATATTTGTAGTTTTCTTTGTTTGAGAAGAAATTGTGCCTAAAAAGTTTAATGTGTAACTTTTCACAGCAACAGCTTTTCTCTTCCACCTTCTTTTTTTTTTTTTCCTCTCTCATATGTGAATTAATGTACAAATTCAGGCTGAGTTGAGCTCAAGTCTGAAAATACAGCCTGTGTCTGATTTCATGGGCTATTTGATAACCTTTTTGTGATGTAGCCCATTCATGTATTTTTTACAGTGTAACATTCATTATTAATGTGTTTATAAAAATATTTCTGGACTTAATGAGGTGAGTTAATTCAGCAAGGACAGTGATGATTCAGTTGCAGTGCTGTGTTTTTTTTGTGTGTCCCTTTCATTTTTCTGTAACAGAGATTTTCTTGCAGAACTGCCCTTCTAAGAGATAATTATTAAACCTAATGAGGCATTTACACATCTCTGCAGATGTAAGGCGTAATTTTCCTGTCACCCATGAACAGATCACATAACGAAGAGTCACACCTAATGTGGGATGCAAAAATGTGTCCCAATTAAAAGCTCTTGTTAACAGTATCACACTCGGTCACAGACATTCTCCTTCCCTGTGTGTGTGAGAAGAGCTGTGTCCTCTGAGGGGTGAGAAATTGAGAAAGCACTGTAATTAGGGCAGAGGAACCACTTGTGGCTGGGTTCTCAATAGTTTGTTTTTTTTTTTTTCCATTGTAAGACTTGGAAGCTTGAAAATCTCAGCTTGAAAAAAATCTATCTTGACAATGAAAATGATGCCAAGCAGGATTCCTTTCCCCTTTGCCTCACAGGCAAGCTTGAGATGCTGTGTGAAGAAGAAAAGGACAATTCTCGGGGTTTTGGCCATTTAGAAAGGTGAGACAGAGGTACATCTAGAAAGAGGTGGTGCTTGTTTATACAAAATACCCAGCCTCAGATACTTGGTTTTGTTCTGTTGACTTTAATGTTCAGCTCAGAAACATTTGTTACTATTAATCCTTGTCTCCTTGTTGGGATCTGGGCTGCCAAGAGTGTTGCATTACTATTTTGTCTGACATTCAAGTTATTTCATTTGAGTGACACAGGAAGCTCTCCCTCCTCTCCACTTTATTGCTGAGCGTGGCATTGGATGACAGAGGATTTCTTTGGGCAGTTTGGATTCTCTGCTTCTTTGTGTCCCCCAAACTTCTGCTGGCTGGGGGTGATGGCACAGGGTTAGGGATGAGAGAGCCTCGATGCAGAGCCATGCTGAACCAAGAGCTGACCCTCAGTGTGTGGGCAGCAGATTTTGCTGCAGATGTTCAACATCAGGCTCTAAGAGCTGGGATGGGGCAGCCAGCACCACTGCTGTGGAACATGCTGTGGAATTCTGATGCCTTGGCTTTTAGCTTTTGTGTCTTTTAGATCCTGTGCTGGTTTAGTGGGCAGCTTTAGGTTTCATATTCAGTGCTACTGAGCTCTCTTCACAGAGCAGA
>JAWWMU010000005.1:21210888-21226172 GCA_035048155.1 Cinnycerthia olivascens | reverse complement strand
TTGCCTTGCCTTGGCCTGCCTTGCCTTGCCTTGCCTTGGCCTGCCTTGCCTTGCCTTGCCTTGGCCTGCCTTGCCTTGCCTTGCCTTGGCCTGCCTTGCCTTTCCTTTTCCTGCCTTGCCTTGCCTTGGCCTGCCTTTCCTTGGCCTGCCTTGCCTTGGACTGCCTTGCCTTGGCCAGCCTTTCCTTTCCTTTTCCTGCCTTGCCTTGGCCTGCCTTTCCTTGCCTTGGCCTGCCTTGCCTTGGCCTGCCTTTCCTTTCCTTGGCCTGCCTTGCCTTGCCTTGGCCTGCCTTTCCTTGCCTTGGCCTGCCTTTCCTTTCCTTTTCCTGCCTTTCCTTTCCTTGGCCTGCCTTTCCTTTCCTTGGCCTGCCTTGCCTTTCCTTGGCCTGCCTTTCCTTTCCTTGGCCTGCCTTGCCTTTCCTTGGCCTGCCTTGCCTTTTCGTGCCTTGCCTTTTCGTGCCTGTCCCTTTCTCGTGCCTGTCCCTTTCTCGTGCCTGTCCCTTTCTCGTGCCTGTCCCTTTCGTGCCTGTCCCTTTCCTGCCTTGCAGCTGTGCAATGCTTCAGTCGGCTGCTGGTGTTTGCGAAAATCTCACACAAATGTTACACCAATGTGTAGGGGAAAAGGTAAATGAAGGGCGATAAGGTGAACATCCACAGCTAGCAGGCTGCTAAATATGCAGAGTTGGAGTGTTTGTGAATTAAAACAGTTTCTTCAGGCGATGCAATTGCCTCATATTTAGCTCACAGTGTAAAAATGTTGTGAAACCACAGTCTCTAAGACTTGCTTCACAGTGGGAGGCATGAGCTAAAGAGCATTATTGCAGTTCACAGGTTTATTTTTGATAAAACATAATGTTACAGCAACATGTAGGTTTGTCAAAATCAAAACTTAAATTTGTATTGATTTCAGGGGAAGTTAACAAGAAAGGCAGCTCAGGTACCATGTCTCTCTACTTGGTTCTGAACTCAAAGAAAAGGGCAGATATGAGAAAGAAATTACTTTGCTTCAAGTGTTCTTCCTCAGATCATCAGAGACTCCAGTTTTATAAAACAAGCCCAATTCATTTAGTTCTCAGGCAGAATTTGCAAGAGTACTGTAATATTAAAATTTGTCCATAAAACAGAGTAGCAAACAAGCCATCAGCTTGACTGTACTCCTTTTTGAAATGAAATGGTTGAATATGTGCTAAGATGAATTCTCCTTGCTGTCTGAAAACATCCTTTTCTTGTTTGACCTTTTCCAGATAAATGAGTGTTAGCTCTTGGTGTGGCATCCCCTTTCTCTGTTCTACATGTGCATAAGGAGATGCTGTGACTTGTCTTACATGCAGCTGAATTTAGTCTCAGTTTCTGGGTTGTCATGAGTGTTTTGTAGTTAACAGTAAAATAAATCAACAAGCTGTAGTCTAAATGAAATGCATCTAATGAAACCTAGCTGTTTTCCCTTCTTCATAATGAATGCACTGTGAAGAGAAGTTTTATTTGAATGTCACTGCATGAGCAGTTCTAATTACTAATAGAATTCATCAAACAATCTAGTAGTGTAGTGACATTAAGTAATAATTAATGAACTGTGTGATATGTGGGTGCATGAAGTGACAATGATTAACCTGTGGCCTAACAGGATGTGCTTGGAAAACAAGAGGCATTTGAGATGACACTTTGTTCCTCCCTGTGTCATTGGAGTTTGGCCTGTCTCCCCTCACAAAATGAACCTGGGTTCAAAATCAAGAGCCTCTTGATGTGGTGGTGTTTGGAGTGTGTACACTTCAGCCTGGGGTGACATGGCTGCTTATTTTGGAGCTGACATTAATGGGTCCTTGTGTGGCTCCACCTTCAGAGTTGGCAAAATATCAGGATTTGCTCTACTGATATATTAATTTTTGAATAAATTGTTTAAACCTGTGTTATCTAGACACTGAAGTTACAGATATGGGGAGATAACATAATGCATTCAGCTGTGCACACAGAATATTCTTTAGCCAGTGTTGAGAATCTTGCTGCTTCTAGGAGAAGGAATTGGTGGGAAAAATCAAATATTTCATTGGCACAGCCAGTATACTTACAGAGAACATACAGATTTTTCCATTTTCCAGATGAACAGTCAGTTTTCTTCCCAGAGATTGCTGTTTCTGGCAAATTCTTTGTCTTTCATCCTCATTTATGACTTTCTTCTCTACCTGTGCACTGCTTCCGAGGTTCCTTACGCTCTTTGTTCCTCCCCCTCTTGTCTAATGACTCCAACAAAAGAGCACTTGAGTCAATTCCTCAGCCCTGTTTTAGGAAGGGGCCTTTTTCCTGCACATATTTTCACAAAGAGCACCTTGCCTTGGGCAGTGGTTTCTTATTATACTCACCAGTGCAAGGAACATGGAACTTTTATTTCCCCACATAGTCAGTGTGAAAAATGCTTAGCAGAGAATTAACTTCAGCTTGTTGGAGAGCAACTTTTGGAACACTTCCCAGCATGGGGCAGATATATAAATAAAGGAAACCCTATGGTAGTAGGAAATTCAATGGCAAAGCACTTAAAGTATAATCAACAGTTGCTCTGGGTTTTTGAAAGTGAGTATTTCTAGTATATATTGTATTTTCCACTTCTTTTCAAAAATACCAATGTTTCATATTGCATGCTTTGATGAGAATGGAGTAGAATCACCATGTAGAATCACCTACTCATTGGTGCCTTTTTTGTAGAATCACCTTTTTTTGGTGCCTTCTGGAAGGGTTTGTAGGGAGCTCTGAGGGTGGCTCCTCGTGGGGCAGGGAGGAAATCTGTTGTGAGAGAGAACTGAACACTCATTTTAACAACGTTCTGTTGAGTAATGGAGCTTTGCAGAGGTTTTGTATTATTTCAGAATATTTGGTATAGTTCTTCTACTTAAATGATCCATTGTGATCATGCAAAAAAATAGGGGAAAATTGTAAACTCAAATGCCCTTTAAATGTATGTGATTATTTCCAAGATCAGAATTCACTATTTCACCTCCTGGAGTGTAGTTTGAGTCATGATATATTTCCTTGTAGGCTTTTGAAATGAAAAAAAAAGTGAGAAGTGGAGACCATGGAGGAGGATATAGACTATGGCCAACAACCTCAGCAAAAGCTCAAGCTTGACTGCTAAGTTGTGTTGTAACCGTGGATGTTTCATCCCCAAGAAGACACAGACTGGTGCAAACTGAAGCCATGTGATTGAGTTAGGGCATGTGCTCTTGAGAAAAAGATTCCACTTTTGCTGTTTCCTTGCTCTCTAGTATGGTCAGAAATGGTCAAGGACAGGCTCTTATTCTTTCAGTGAGGAAACTTTTTACCAGTGAGTAATTCTCCCTGGAGTGTCTTGGACAAGTGAGTGCTCACTGCTTAGGAAAGTGTTTTCCTGTTTTTTTAGAATTCTTCATGTACCTAAGAATTTCTAGTAGCTGTACAGAAAGGACAACATAGAAAAAGTTGCCAGAATGGTAAGTGATCACGTTTATCAAATTTCTTTTATTTTCCCCTTATTCCCCTTTCCCTCATCTTCCTCTTAGGAGCTGTTGGAAAGCTTGAACATCTTTTGTGTTATTTGTATTGTCAGGCTTGTAAAGTTCCTTGCCTGGCAGAGAAGGTGGCTCAGTGCTTGCTGTGTGTTCAGCCTCGGAGGGGTGTTGGTGTCACACTGGGTCCCTGTTTGCTCACAGTGTTCACAGAAACCCTTTGGAAACAGGCACTGCTCCTCCCTGCTGCTGCACACAGATCAATTGTATTTCTGCAGCTGAGCAGATCATGCAGTTCCTAATAGAACCAAACAGGCAGCAGCACGAAGATATTGTTGCCTAAAAACAGGTGCTAGAACAAAACAAATGGTTTTATTGATTCTCCTAAGTTTAATTAAATTTTCTAAACATTTCCACCCCGTCAGTTTCTTTGGCCTTATGAATTGTTGGTACAGTATAGGCATAGTTTTCTAATGAGTTTCTGGTACTTTAAGAACAAATAACATCAGACTAAAGGATATATTCTGCAGTGTTTATACATGGGAAGAATAGATACTTGTAGTGGACATTACTATCCCAAAGGCTTTTTCTCTTTTAATGTCTCAGTCTGCGTAACAGTATTGGAAATAGATTAATTTAGAGATTTTGAGAATTCTGTTGCTGGAGAAAAGCATTGTGTTTGTGAGGGATGGGTAGGGGCTGTGTGCATGCAAGAAAAATGATCTCTGTGAGTACGAGTGATGAAGCACAGGGTCTGAATGCTGGAGTATTTTGGAGGCTGGCTAGAATACAAAGGGATATTTTAAATTAATTTTTAGAAAACACCTAAGTTTGCAGCCATTGCAGAACAGGTAGCAGCAGTTGATCAGAAAAGTGATGCTTCAGTCAGTGGGTTTTGAAGAGCTGCTCTGATGATGCTGCCATCGTCCCTTTGCCCCACAGCTGGCACGAGGCTCTTCTCACTCCTGTGGCAATGATCAGTGGCTGCTGTTGGAAGAACAATCCCAAAGTCTGGGTTACCCTGGACTGCAGATAGGTGGGGAAAGTCCACTCATGATTTGGATCCATTTTTCCTCAAGGGGAGACAAGGACTGCAACTGGTGCATTTGAAATCAGACACTGCTCTCTCACACATGTGTGCTGGAAGATGTTTAATTCCATTATTTTGTTATGCTTGGTGCAGGCCTATAGAGACAGGATTCAAGGGAAGCTTTTGATCAGTATTCTAACCAGAGCTGTGGCAGAAAAACTGCTACCTGGAGATTGGGGCTGGGGAGAGGATAGATCAGTTCAGGGGCACCCTGCAGGGTACAGCCTAAAACTCGTACTAGAAGGAAAGACACATTTTAAAAGAATGACATATAATTCCATCACACAATGTCTCTGTAGGAAATACGAGTCAAATGCACCAGTAAATGCAAGAGGAAAATGCCATGGAAGGCAATAAATCAAAATGTAAAGGATTGGAATATGTAGAGAGCTTAATTGCAATTACTGAAAATGAGACAATGGCACACTGCAAAAGTCAGGGGTTTGGAGGGGGAGGCTTGCAGCACTCACTGTTCCCCCTCTTTACTTCCCAGAAAAGCTGTGCTGGGGAGCCCAGCAGCTGGCCCTGAGGGACACGGCCTCGCTGCTCATTTTGGAACAGCGTGTGTAGCTTCAGCATCTGCAGTAGTCTGACAGTTTAAAATTGAGGAATTAGGCCATTAAGCACTAGATTTGGTGAGAATGGAAGCAATCTGGGAGCTTGGCTGTGCTCTGGTTAGCAGTGAAGCTCTTGGTCACTGAGTGCTGTTAATTACCATTTCCATTTGCTTTCCTGGCTTGCACTGCACTGAATCCTTATTTTAGAACCAAGGCAATGCCAGTCAGGCTACTGATAATTCCAGTGAAGTTAGACACTTCCATCATCTCTCCTACATTTTTCACTAATAATTTCATGTTTGGTTTCAGTTATATTTGAACGTTTTCTGTTGAAATGGCAATTATTCGTTGTCAGAACCCAGCCATTACTCTTGTCAAAAAGACATATGAAACATTAGCTTAAGGGCAATTGGCAATAACTACAGAGGTGACTTCCAGTGCCATGGGATGGGCAGGTTCTACACAGACCTTCCTCGAGTGGCCAGGCTTTGCAGGCCCTGCAGTTTGCAGTGGTTGGGAGTGCTGCCCAACTAATCGTTCAAAACCAACCCAAATTTCAGTTGGGCTTTGAGACCATTTTGCTGTAATTAACATCTGCTCTCTCCTGGTTTCACTGAGGTCTTTTTATGTTTGTGTTTTATAACTCACTGAAATGAGCTTGCTGAAGGGGGTGGAAGGGGGAGCAATTTGTTGCCATGTGGTGTCCCTAAGCATTTGTGATGTTTCTGATTACTGGGAGGCAGGGACCCAATGACATTCTCTTGCACCAGTTCAGTTTGTGCAAGAAATCCTTTGCTTTTCTAGGTCCTGTTATCCTTCCTACTCGGGTTATGCTTGCTTTCACTTGTTATCTCTCAAGAGAGATTTGGAATATGAGAAAACATCCTTTGTTTTATTTCATTGCCGCTGGACACGTGGGACAGATTTTAGATGCATTCAGGAATTCTGCATAATTTCTGCATCTTTGGAGCTTT
This sequence comes from Cinnycerthia olivascens, assembly GCA_035048155.1. Classification (NCBI taxonomy): domain Eukaryota; kingdom Metazoa; phylum Chordata; class Aves; order Passeriformes; family Certhiidae; genus Cinnycerthia; species Cinnycerthia olivascens. Next base: position 21,220,079 of record JAWWMU010000005.1, on the reverse strand, counting down.
AACAATCCAGTTCCACTCATGCAGCTGAAAGAGGCCCTCGTGTTTTCTCTCCTATAACAAGAGTGGGAGTTATAGTCAGCTGTGCATGAGGGACAGGAAGAAGCTACTGGGATGATATGATGCAGAGGGATTTTATTTTCCAATGACAAAAAAAATTGTCACCACAAAGATTTTTCTTATTTAATATTAAAGTATGCAGTGTTCCTCACATCTTGACTCTGTCCATTTGCTGATGCAGTTTGACCTGATACATTTTTCTGGATAAAATGGTGGCTACATTGAACTTAGTGGCAGAAGCCATGAAAGCTTGGGAAAACAAGATTTTGCACACTAATTATGGATGCCTGTGTTTGTTAATTCTGCTCTCAGTGAGTGGTATACAGACATTGTTAGCCATGTCATTATTCTCTAATTCTGTGCTGTTTTACCCTTCTTTGCCTCATTTAGCCAGGAGAAGGCAAACAACGTGTAATTTTACTTTGTGGATCCTTTTCGTTTTCTGCCTGGTCTTATTCCAGTTGAGAAGTCTTGTGTATCAGTCACCACAGGAGAGTGATAAACATTGTGACATTTCAAGTCCAATGAACAATATGATAATTTAAATCTAATTACCTGAGGTAGTTGTACCCATAATTTCCCTTTCAGGCTTCAGAACCCTTGTTCTGAAGAGATGCTCAGCTTATGAGCTTGTGCCTTTCTGGGTGAGAGGGCTGGGTTTGCTCATCTTTTGTGCCTATCCCTGTGCATGTCCCAGGCCTCTCTGACTACTTTATCAATTCTTTTTATGTCCTTTCCTACTTGCTGGTAGTGCTCAGTCTGTTGGCAGCTCTCACCCAGCCCTGCTGTGTGGGTTTAATGCAGAACCATCTCTTGTCTCCTTACAGGGAGCTCAGGGCTAGGGACAGACCATTCCTCGTCCCCAAATCGTGTGATTATTGACCAGTTCCTGCAACCACTTGCCTTCCAAAAGCAGTGCTCCTTATTTATGCTTTTAGTTATCTAAGGTAGTCTAGCTCACCCAGCATTTCCATATTTGAAACGTCCCTTTTGGAGAGTTAATAACCAGTGAGCTGATAACCAGTGCCCTTGGTTCATCTCCAGTGCTGTTTTCCAAGTGATCATCCCCATGGAAATACTGGTTCTCAGGTGCATGCTCTGGAGAACCCAGTGGCAAAAAATCCCCATGGACAGCACTGTGGGAATACAGGATGATTTCTTCCCAGCTGTTACTGCAGAGCTTCCACCAGCATATTTCCACCTCAGATCACCTTTAATTTGCATCAAAAAAGCATAAATCCTTAATGAAAAAAATTCCACGTGTGTCTTCTGCAACAAGGCACAGAAATTGTGAAGACAAACTGGCTGCAGAATTTATAGAGATACTGAGTTCCTAGAAATGCACACATGTATAATTGCCTTCTTAATAAGACATGAAGGAGTAGTAAATGTTTTTTTTTGTTTTGTTTTTACGTGTTACAGGAAGCCTCTCACTCACAACCAGAGCAATTAGAACAAATCCCAGAGCTCAAAGGCTGTGGCAGTTTTCTTGTCAGTGTTAAGTAAGAACATTTTTTTCCCCCCAAAAGAACAGAGGCTGTAATTTATTGTAACATGCCCATTTGAGAGCTGAGGGACTGGCTTTCCAGCCACTCCTTGCCCTGGGGGAATTTTCCTGAGCCCATGAATGTTGTCCTCATCTGGGAACGCTCATGTCCACCTTTGAGGTTTATTCAGTCAGTGGTACCTTAATGAGATTCAATTTCGTACTTCCCATTTCTTGAAATCTATGGTCGTTAAGGCTTAATTAACAAACAAGGAACAGTTCTTACCTGTTGTGGTGCTTCTTAAAATTGTTTGCCAGTGGAATCTGTTTCACAAAGAATGAAAGGCCAGAGCTGGCCAGTGTGAACAGCTGCACTGCCTTACAGTACCAGCAAGAAAATGAAATGGAAATCACAGGCTGGAAGAGGTGAAAGCGCAGGCTTGTAACAGAGTAGAAAAGAAAATTCCAGCGATGTTTTCTGGCTCTCTGAAGATAATGAGTGCAATGATGCCTTAACTTCAATGGGAACAGAAGCAGAGCCCTAGAGAATAGTGGTGGGATCCTAGAATGAAAACCCCCGCTAATAACTCTGTTAAACAGCTTTGCTGTTGACTACAGAAGTAGCAGCTGCACACACTCTTGGCTGCAGAAGGAGAGTTGGGGAGATGTGAATATATGTGGGAACATCTGGTGTGGAAACTAATCAAACTGCAGAAATTATTTTCTCTGTGTTATTGCTTGATTGTTGCTCTCTGTGCCAGAAAAGGAGAACAGGAGGTGAGTGTCAAACATCTTCAGACAGTGCAGCAAATCCTGCTAAAAGGAAGAATCTTTTTCTTCCCCTGAGTTTTGAGTTGTTTTGCTTGAAAATGAATCAATGGCAAAACTTCTTTAGGAGAAGAAAAAGCAGTTACTCTTCATAGCATGGGTGTTTCCCCTCTCCCCTGCTAGGCAGGTATCCATGCTATACTTATAATATAGGCAAACCCACTCTTCCTTTCCTCATTTCTCTTCCTGGCTCAGAAGACATTCATTTTCCTTGTGCAGCCTGCTGCACTCAAATTCTGCTCTTGCAGCAGGAGTGGTTTCATTCCTGTGGCAAAAATGGAACTAATATTTAGTAGTATCAAGAGAATAGCTGCAGATAGTCCAGAAATTCTTATTTCAGATTAGACAGGTTTAGAGTTTTGTGCAAAATATCATCTGCTGTAGTCCAGTTAACCAAAGCTCTGTGCCAGTTTGTCTTGTCAGAACATGCTGCTGCCACCACATCACATCTAAAGAAATGAAATAATCGTCTTGCATTGCTCAGGAGCTGGTTTGTATTTGCTTAAATGATACAGGCATTATCCTGTTCCTGTGTATGAGGTGGTGTTTGGGTGCTTGGCTCAGCAGTGTTATGTCCCTCACAGCCACGAGATGTCAGCCTGAGGAGCAGAGCTGGGCTTGGTGTGCTCTGCCTCTATCTCTGTGTTTAAATGGAAATGGTGAGGAGGGTAGCAATGAAATCTTGGATTTCTAAAGGCTGCTAAAGAAGCCAGATGGTCAGTTCTTTCTGAAGCCCAAAGACTTTGCTTAGAATTATTTCAACCTCTCAGCCCTTCCTGTTTTGTGCTAAAACATGATCAGGAATAAAGTGCATATAGGGCAGTTCTCTCACTGGGTGCAGGGATTTGGAGTTTGGCCTCTTGTCCTTCGAGTCAATGACCCCACGGTCTTCAGCTGGGAGTGGAGCTATGTGAACAATGAGTGTGAAAATGCTACCATGATTCTAAGAAGCTTTTATAAGTAATACCTCCACTTGCTCAGCACGATTGAAAGAAGTTTATAAAGTTCTAAGGTGTGTTAGAAACGAGATGTTTTTCTAGATTGTGCAGAGGAGGACAAGTTGCTGTTTGTTTGTGAGTTTTAAGTTTTGGAACTTTGCAAGACATTAAGCAAGCAAGAGTCACTTACCAGAACCTGACCTGCTCTTGGGAGGACTGGCATGCATAGGGACAAAACTAAAAATTTTCTACTTGAATAATGCATCTACAGTTGAGTCCATCTTTAAACATTGCCTTTGTTCTGCTTGTCTAAAGCCTGTGCATTCCATCTTCCCAGGTTTTGTTGTTTTGCTGCTTTGACCTGAGCCTCTACAGAGAGCAGCCTTTGTCTGTGAAAAATTCCTAGCCCAGTGTGACAAGATCAGAGGAAATGTCAGCTAGAAGTAATTGAGGATATGTGTTATGTCTTGAACTGTGTCACAGAGCTGGCAGACATCTGTGTGGTAAAGAAACTTGCACTTTTAGACTCAGATAACAGAAAGAAGGTGGGAAAACTACAGGTAGGCACACTAGAAAGTACAGATCCTATATGGAAAAGGAACTTCAGAGATAGGGAAAATGGTCAGTTCCACATAGTCCAGACTCAAACTGATGGCTCATTACAACTTCTGGTGTAGTTTATGAAGCAGTCGTAGGTTTTGGAGTCCTTTTGTAAATGAGTGTGTGCTTTTGTCACTGAGGATTTACATGTGGTACTAACTGGTGCAGTGATAGGCAATTTGAGGCTATTTGCTTCTCAGGAACTTGGTGGTTTTGATTTATACTGTTCCTTCCCAATTTAGTGTCAGCCATGAAGGAGCCTGGGGGACACTGTGACCTCTGACAGAGATCATTTGGTGCTGGCTCACACTGTGTGTGTGTCTGGGTGCCAGGTTCTGAATAATACAGCAGCCAGCTCCTGTGCTGGCAAAGATACAGAGAACATGAATTAATTTGAGACTCCTGATTTGAATCGTTTTATCTCAAGTCCATTTAGTTCACTTAGTCGTGGAGTCATGACAAATTGGGCTGGAAAGGAGAAGGTTTCATATATCAGCCTAACAACCTGAAATGTCATTATTTTCCTCGTGTTCTCTGAACCCTTGCTGATTTTGTACTGCTGCATGTGTCTATCTCTGTTCCTTGCTCTCAGTGGATACCAAAGACATCCTAGGAAGCCTTTTACCAAATTTTAAATGTTTCCAAAAGAAAAATGATGCCGTTTTAACAGCATGTGCAGGTATTTGTAGAAAAGCAAATGTGTTTCCCTCTTGGCTGTTTAGTTGTCTGTAACAATAATGTCATAAATAAATAATGTTTCTGTGAGGGAGAAGAGGAAATGTTTATCAGATAGAATAGATGCCAGCTAGGATAACTCTGAACAAAATGTTAACATGGATTAAACAGGAAAACATGCTGCTGGCAAACAAATTGTTGGTGAAAACAGCTTCAGCTAGGGAGTTCCTTTCTCTGTTGGATAGAAATAGTGCCTGCCATACAGACCTGCACCTTAAATTAAGACATTTGTCACCAGAACTGCTGGGTCTGTGGAAACATTCAAATGAGAATAATTTAAGTGCTGCAATAGAATAACGCACAATAAATAGTACATGGAACTGTACAAATGCTGCGGATTATAGTAGGATCAGAGAGATAATGCCTAAGGGATTACTTTTTCCTTTCCTGAAATGATTTTTCAATCTAATTTAAAACCTGATTCTGCTTTGCTGAAATCAAGGTGAGGCTTTCCTTTGCATTTAATGGATTCTGGAACAGGTTGTTAACAAATGCAAACGGGTCACTCCTTGGAGAATGAAACCTAATTGTTCACAGAATAGATGCATCACTTACACTGAAGCTCTGTGTTTTTGCAGGGTGTTTTCTAAGTGTATTTCCTCCTTCTCTGAGGCCTGCTTTTGAGATATGCAGGGTTAGCTCATCTTCATTTCGCTGCCCTTGGCTTCCTTCGCTAAGATTGACAGCTGAGCAAAAATCCACTGATAGCTTTTGTTATCAGCGTGCTCATCTCCATTAGCAGCTGTAGCAAGGCTGCTGACTAATTGCCACACAGGAATTACTCCAGAAGTACTGACAAAGCCACGCCAGTCTCTGTTTGTCTGTCTCTCTGCTTTCTGTGGTTTGATTTTTAAAGCTGGAGGGGACAAAGAGCATCCAGCTCACAGGTGATGCTGTCTGTAGAGTGACCCTGCCTCTTCTCAGCCATCCTAAGGCATTGGTGGAAATGAAGTCAGCATTATAGATTAGGAAGAAAAACACACTAAAGAGGACTTTGGTGTTATTCAAGTACATGCTCCATGTTCAGCATGTGCTTTCACTTCATTTTTAAAATATGGTTACCATCCTCAACTGACTTCCAGTTCAGTCTTTGACTTCTGTTATGGGAATTTTACATCTGAAATTCTCCTCTCTCCCCTCTTTTAGAGACGTTTTTTGGCTTCAGAGTTGGCACGGTTTTATTATCAGTAAATGGCCCTAGTAATGTGAATAAGTGGAAAGCATGTTAAAATTCCTACTACAGAATCAAACTGATTACTCTGTGATTATCTAGTTATTTATTTATGTACTTTGTCAGCCCACTGTGCTTGCTTCCAAACACAGGAAAAATCTGGTGTTTAATACAAATTGTGCTTATTGGCTAAATAATGTACATTTGAAGAATGGGAAGAGAGAATAGTGGCAAGACAATGTCTGAAGGCAGCAGAGGAAAACACAGAGACATTGGAGATAGCTGAATTATGAAGAAAGTGAGTACATTCAATCAGTTGTTCTCTATTGGCTTGAGGGTAATCTCTGCCATATTACAATGCACTGATTTATGGACTAATTAGTTGTACAAAACAAAAATATTTAGAGAAAATATTCCTCTCAAGCAGTCAGCAAACCAACTAAACAATAGGAAAATGGATTTTGTGTATTAAAAAATTAAATTCAATATATATTTATGAGCCTGCTCAAAATGTAGAGTCTTTTTGCTACCAGATTTCCAGTAAGCAAGAAATATCTATGTATCAAAATCTAATTGGGTCAGTATCTAGACATTTTTAGAAGAAATTAAATGCCTAAGCTATAGGTATTTCAAGCCATAAAAGATATTATATGTATTTATCAACTCATAATATTATTATTATGTGAGCTCTAATATACTCAGTTAAATAAGAATCAGACAGAAGGGGGAAAAGAAATCCCATAATAATCTCTTTATTTTGGAGGAGAATTGTAGTGCTCCACTGTTTTTCTGTATGCATGTCTTTTAATTTATCAGCCTGTTAGAATGCTTCCAATGACCTTGACTCATACATAACATCCCTTCACAGAACAGTAGCTGTGGTTTCCTCCTAGCCTTGAACTGAAGTGCCAAAGAGAGAAATCCAAACCAGCGAAATCACACGTGTGAGTTAAATACCACAACATTGAAACTCCAATGTTTTGGGAGGTGTAATGTAAAACAGACTTGGACAGGATAATCTGAAGTAAGTGGGTGGCAAATACGTGCAGATGGGAGAGTATTTAACTTCAGATTTGTGTAATTTGGATGGAGTAGGGAACTGTAGGTCTCAGTACTTGTTGCGGTGGACGAGGTGTCAGAATTAATCTCTTTTTCTGTAATTGAGTTTGTAAGTCTCTCAGCATCTTCAAGCTCCAGTCCTCATGAATAAAATGGAAATAACATGCTTCCCTGCTTTGCAGCAGTGTCATGAGGCTAACCTCAGTACAGTCTGGGAGATATTCTCATGTTAGATATTGTCAGTAAATGAGAAAACTGTCAAAAAATTGTTCAGCACTCCATCTACATAGTTTAGTCATCGTCCCTTACATCCTACTCAGTGAGAGAATTGTAAAAGTCGTTGTGCCTCTACCAGATCTGGGAAGGCAAAAGAGCACTGCCAAGGCTAATTCATAGGTACCCATCCACCTACTCAGTGCCCGTGGGAGATCTGCAGAGCAAAGTAAGAGAAATAATTTATGAGAGCGTGGAAAAAACTCTGACATGAGGGAAGAAAGCAAGCTGGAGCATGGCAAAAGAAAGCAGGATCAGAAATGTAACTGCCAGGGTGTTCCACATGCCAGTTCTGCCATCCTTCCAAGCAGCAGTAACGAGAGGTCAAGGCTGTGAACAAGACGTGCATCAGGTGAGTCAGTGCCTCCCAGTCCCTTTTGGATGTGGTGACTGCAGATGCCAGTAGAAGGGAAAACTGTATTTTCTATTTAGTAACATAGGTGGTGCATAAAAATATGATGTGTATACTAATGCTATACATAGTGGTAGCTGTAACCAAAGCTACCAAGAAGTTTTCAATACTCTTGTAGTGTAACACTATTCATACTCAAGAGTGCTGTGAAGCTCGAGTGTGGTGAATTTGTTCCTTGACTTTGCCAGCTGCTTCTTGGGTTGTTTCAGGCAACTTCATTTCCCTCTCTGAATCAGTTTCTTCACCTCTCTTAAAAGATACCTGAAGTATCTGAACATTTTTAGACTGCAGAGAATAAAAGTCTAGTCCTATTGTATCTTTGAGGGTTTTTTGAAGTATCTCACTTGTGATAAATGGAAGTGCTTTGACTTTGAGTGTCATTAGAATCTTTTAAGAATGACTTAGCCTTGTATTTATTTAGTTATAGCAAGCAAATAATTTTTTTCATTCAATGTGTTTGCAGAATCCAGTCAAAGGGACCCCAGTCTTTGAGGGAGATTTGGTTCCATCAGTTGCAAACAACCAATATAGGCAGCAGCCACTAATTTTGCACTGACATTATTTGCAGGTGCAAAGTGAACCATATTCCAGTGGATGTACAAGGCTTGAAACGTTTCATTTATCTGTTCAGGTAACACTGAATACAGCCACTGGGAGATGTGGAAGCATCAGTTACATCGAGGCTCCTTAAAACCAGGGAATTTAGAATGTGCCTCACACAAACTGTCAGGGTAAGGGCCTGAATGATCTGCATCTCACCAGGTGTTTTGTGCAGGAATGGTGTTGCATGTCTCAATGCAGAGAATGTTTTAATCTCGAAACAATCGATGTCCTAACCAGAAAAATTTATTTAAGAAAATCCATTTGTTCGGTGGAGCCGAATCAGAAATCAGAGAATTTCTTATTTTTTGTTCATTCATGCGAAGTCATGTTCTTATATATAGACATTGGATTTTACTTATTTGTTCTTAGATGTCACAAATACTTGCACAGTGCTTGGGTGAAAGTTAGACTTTATGAGAACTAGAAAACACTCATCCCAACCCAGTCCCATTTTCTCTAAACAGACAAGCAGAGCCCCAGAACCCACCTCTGACCCTCTTTTCCCAGCAAACACTGCTATTACTTCAGTTTCTCAACAACAGTTTGCTTCTAGCACAAGCAGGGTATTCCCAGTGACAACAGGAGACTGGAACGTGTGTCCAGCAGCTCCTCTGTGTGCTCAGGAGGTGCCTTGGGAACATCTGCAGACAGATGTGTTCAAATGGCAAATGGCAAGGCTTTGATGGGGGAGCATTGCCTGCCATGTCCTGTGTGAGACATGTCCCTGCTGTGCTGTCTCTCACCAGGCTGGCACTGCCTGTGGCTCTGCCTGCTGTGGGACACCCAGGGTGTGATTTTATCCCTCTCTGCATCCCAGGGTGTGATTTTATCCCTCTCTGCATCCCAGGGTGATTTTATCCCACTCTGCATCCCCGGGTGTGATTTTATCCCTCTCTGCATCCCCGGGTGTGATTTTATCCCTCTCTGCATCCCCGGGTGTGATTTTATCCCACTCTCTGCATCCCAGGGTGATTTTATCCCACTCTGCATCCCCGGGTGTGATTTTATCCCTCTCTGCATCCCCGGGTG
>JAWWMU010000005.1:21188132-21210788 GCA_035048155.1 Cinnycerthia olivascens | reverse complement strand
GGGTGTGATTTTATCCCTCTCTGCATCCCAGGGTGTGATTTTATCCCTCTCTGCATCCCAGGGTGTGATTTTATCCCACTCTCTGCATCCCATGGTGATTTTATCCCAGTGCCCCTCAGGGGTGAGCACTGCACAGCAATGTGTGCAGGAATTCCAGCCTGAAGCCTTTCCAATCTGTTCAGGTCTCAATTGCACACTTTAGTCTCCCCTGTACTGTCTGAGGCTGTAAAAAGTCTCAAGCAGTATTTCATTGTCTGTAGGTTTGTGTCTGTACAGATAATGATGGCCAGAAAAACAATAAAGGGAAACATATGCTTTGTACTGGAATTTTATCTGTTGCAGATTATGGCAAAATGGTGTCTTGGTGAACATACTGCTCTGGTGATGAACTTTCATTTCATTAAATGAAATGCACCATATGGTGCAAAATGCTGCCACTCTGCTTGTTTGTTTTGCATCTACTTATATCCTTTTTGATACTGTGTGAGGGTGGGAAAGGTATTGCTGGTTAATATAAAATTTCTAATTTATAATACACTAGATCTGCATTGTAGTGGATAAATGTTTGCATCCATAAATAATTGAACTTAGAGTTTTTCTTGGGAATGAATTGATTATGTCTTAATATTTACATCTGTAACTTTGCATTTGCAAGGACAAACATGAATGCTAGGCTGAAGGTTGCCTGAAAGTCTGGTCTTGCATATTCTATGAAAAATATTACTCACATTTCTCACAGGTGAATAAACTGCACGCATGGATGAATCTAGTTAATTCAATGGTTTAATAAACCTAGAATCCCAATGAGGTTATAACAAATCCCCCTGGTGTCTCAGAGTTATGAGAAAGATGTATAAAATTATATGCAAGTAGAAGAGCTCTTTCTAAATTTGAGGAGTCTTTTGCACATTATTTTTTTTTTCTGTTCAGTACATGAAATAACTTCTCACCTGTGGCTCTGTCATGATAAAGTATTAGATCAATTATTTTTTGAGGGCAATATCTGGGGTCTATTTGCATCTGACTAGATTTTTTTTCCATTTGGATAGTTTGTTTTTGAAACAATTAGGTAGCACAAAGGCAGATGCCTCTCTCTTAATTTCCCTGTGAGAAAGATGGCTGGTGTGAAGTGGAAATTTCTGCAGCTCTCTTGTCAGGGAGCAGCACCTTGTCATAAGCTGCCCCATTTTTAGATGTTAAATACATGTGGGTCCTGGATCAGAACCAATTCTCTAGGTACAAACAATAGGAAGTTGACTAGGGTTGATTTAGCAAAGCAGCTGGAACTGATACAAATGAATAAATGCTGGATTTAGGGTCACTGCACTCTGAACTATAATCTGGACAACTAAGCAATCTAAAGCCTGGTCAGTTCTTGGGTGAGAAACTTCCAGGAAAGAAGTATCAGACAGAAAATGATAATTCCAAAGTAGGTTTCTTTTGCTGTGTTTTGATACAAAAGCAAAGTTCTAGGCTAGGGATTGGGTTGGCCTTTTCCAGCATCATGAATGTGTTGTTATTTTCCAGGCATTCACAGGGAGAGGAAACCCATTCCAAACAACCTCAATATGTTGGAAGGGGTCTGTATTTTGTGGTGAAAAACAAAGCAGATGCTGTGATGGCATGTTATCATGGAGAGAGATCCTGCTGCATGCTCAGGAAAAGGAATCTGTTGTTCTTCACTGCTCCTGAAATGGGCAACAAGTTCTGCCTTCATTTTACACTGAGTTAAGTAAAAAATTGCAGGTAAGGTAATGCTGAGTGTTGTGAATCTCTCTCAAAGATGCACATAATTTGAGAAATATACTTGGAATACCATAGCAGAAACTTACACTCAAATTTTCAGTTCATAAAGTTCTGTGGAGTTTAGAGGAAAAAATAATGAAGCTGAAGATAAGCACGATTGATAAGAAGACTTTCCACTGAATGTATTCCTGTATAAAATTGTAATTTTATTAATAGGTATGGGAGGATAAAATGCACAAAATGTAGCTAAATACATGGAAAGCCATATACTCTGCCCTGGTTTAGAAGATCCCAAGTATATGAAATTGAAATGTAGCTGAGTTGATTGTGATCTTATATTCATTATACTTCAGCACTGCTGGCAGAATCCCTTCTAACCAAATGAGAATAACATGCTTACTTAGCACTTTCACAAAGCCTTGAGTTTATAATCACAATTAAAGCACTTCTTTTGCAATAATTACACAATCTGAATTGTGGTAATGTAAGAAAATCTGAATTCCCCATTTTAATATCAGAAATCCACTTAGTTGTAGGTAGTCTCCAGCTCTGTCACCTGTATTAGCATTTATATTCCTCCTTGAGCCTGCTCAGTGTGTTCTTCTATTTATTTCACGAACATAATTCTAAAATGTGCCAGCACTGTGATGTAGGCCATGGCTGGCAAGCAGCAAAGCTCTCCATTTCTGTCTGCCTTGCCTTCTGTAGCCCCCAGACGAGTGCAGGTGTGAACAGCAACCCTTCCACACCACGGAGGGTCAGGGCCACAGCCTGAGGAGGCAGCAGCTTGGTGTCACCAGCGTCTTCATGGTGTTCTTTGAGAACCCTGTTTCTTTTTAGAAATGGAGCCCTGGTTTCCCTACCCACTTCTGGAGGCTGGGCCCTGTCCTGCAGAACTTGCTTCCTCAGCAGAAAGAGGTTCTCCAAGAAAGCAGTGCCCTAAATTCTGCTCTTCGCCGTTGCAAAGAGGCAGCCAGGTAGAATTTATTTCTCTCAGGAATTTTTCTTTTGCTGATTAATTGTTTTCCATACGAGGCTATTATGTTGGTAAAATATTTATAACCATTATGATGAAAATTGCCAGGAAATGAATTCACACAGTCCTGCTACCTTTAGATTTTTTTTATTTTTTTTTTTCCCCGGGACTTTGAAACACTGCTGTGGTTTTGGCTTGCCTCTCTAGTCTTGCTATTCTTTTCTGTCACACTCAGTAATTGGCCTAATAAAAGGCAGTAACAGGAATTTATTACACCTTGGGCGATACTTGAAACAAACTTTATTTGCTGGAGCAGCACTTTTTATCTGCTCGCTGCTGTATATTTTGACAGTCCTTCTAAATATTAAATCTGACTTTATTAAAAGTTAAATCTTGGTGCTTTTTTGGTGATTGCTGCTGTTTTTGCAGTTTCTTAAGCAGACTAGTACATATATAAACATACCTTTTTTAATGAAGCTCTTGGAGAAATAATGTGGCTCTATCTGCTTATTGCCAGAATCAACAAAAAAGGTAAGAATTAAAGACCAGCTTCTATGATAGCTTGTAATTTAGTTTTTGAATAATGCACATGATTAATTGAGAGAACAAAGATGAGAACTGTTCAACTTTTCATACCTTTTTCAAGGTTGGGATTTGATGAGCTCTTCCTCAAGCAAGTGATGTCCTTAACATTTTAAGTTCACAAGTGACAGCAGTAAACTTACGATGTTATTTCCACTTTTGAATCCAGGTTTCTTCCAGATACCGAAAGGTAAAACTGTGAACTTTGTTTTGTTTTCTAAAAAGGCCTTAAGAAATAGCAATACGTCATCCTGGAACTGTTTATGCAGGAATTTTTATTCTTTGAAATCTTCCAGTGTTAAAGCAACAAGAAAACATTTATAATGTCCTTTGGTGGAATCTTATTACACTTGTTATATATGTAAACTGATATTCTTTGATGCCAGCACGTTGCCCATACAGAGAAATCTCTGCACAATTAAATCAAAGGAAAAAGAAAAGGACTAAATAAAGAGTAATAGTTTTCTCTTACCTGATTAGAATTAAATACATTAATAAATCGTCTGGTAACACAAATAGGCAATAATACAAAAAATCTACATTGTACATTATTTCAAGAAAAATAACTTCATTTGAATACAAAAGGATAAATACACTTTTTGTCCTATAGCCACTCTTGTACAGTAGGTGAACACAGCATCTTACTGATGCGGTGCTGCTAAGGTATACAAGGATATGACTGGCTCGAGTTTTATTGAGGGGGCTGTTACACATGTGCATCACTAACATCAGACAAAGAAATCTTTCAACCAACAAGGGTTACAGAGCAACGTTCACTAAAGCACAGGTCGGGAAGGATCTGGGGGCTGAAGCAGGCCAATATGGCAGCTTTTACAGATTTCCTTAAACCCACAATGCACTGACAGCAAAGAATGCCGTGGTTTGGTCAGTCCACACCCCGGGCACCAGAGCGGAGCAGCGAGTGTTGCGGGAATTCCTTTCCCTGCCGGGGGCTCTCCGAGCCGTGCCAGTCCCGGAGCAGGCGCCGTGCCTGGGGGTCACGGGCCAGCAGTCCCGGCTCGCAGCCCTGCCCTTGACTCGGGGATATGGCTTAGTTCAGTTCGGCCTTTGTTAGTTTTGTTTCGCGCTTGTTTCTGCTCGTTTTTCCTTTCGGCGTGCCGGCGGCGGGGCCCGTCCCGTGTCGGTGCGGGTACCGGGGGGTCGCCTCAGCGGATCGGGCACCGGGGTCGCCTCAGCGGGGCCGGGGCTGCCTCAGCGGATCGGGCACCGGGGTCGCCTCAGCGGGGTCGCCTTAGCGGATCGGGCACCGGGGCTGCCTCAGCGGGTACCGGAGGGGCGCCTCAGCGGGGCCGGGGCTGCCTCAGCGGAGCCGCCGCCTGAGCGGGGCCGGAGCCCGTCCCGTGCCGGTGCGGAGCCGCCTCAGCAGGCGCCGAGGCCGCGGGCCGCCAGCAGCAGGGCGGGCAGCAGCAGCAGCGGGAGCCGCTGTGGGCGCGGGCCGTGGCCGGAGCCGTGTCCCGAGCTGCGGCCGCAGCCGCCCGGCTCCCGCTCGCAGCGCAGCTTCTCGCACAGGATGCCCGTGTAGGCGGGCGGGCACTGGCAGCGCACGTTGTTGATGCACGTCCCGCCGTTCTGGCAGTGCAGCAGCTCGTTGTCGCACACGTTGGCTGCAAGAGAGCGGGGCGAGAGGGGGGACAGGACACACCGTGAATGTCAATCCCGACCGCACAGAAATGCGCGAAAAGCTCCGCCTCCCTCCTCCTCCTGACACATACGGAAAGGGGCTGTGCTTTTCCAAATACTCATCCATCCATTTATTTATTTATTTTCCCTTTTTTCCCCCTAAGGCTATATTCTTCGAAAACCATCTAATCCACTTAACGCCACCGACTACAGTATTGATTAATTTTATACGAAGGACTGTTTAATAATGAAATAATAAGAATGTTAATAAATACGTGCCTTGTGCTGCTGTCTGCATCTTTATAGTTATTACTGAGCTGGAACTGTAGTTGGTGTGTGTTATTTGTATCCAGAGATTTCGGAAACCATGAACCACTGGTTAAAAATGTAATATGGCTTTGCTGTATTAAAAAAATCTGCATGAGAGGGCAAGGTTTTATAATCAAAAATTGCATGTATTAATGATCTGAAAAGTTATGCAAAAAAGATAAGGCAGGAAATTCAGCATGCTGTTGGATGGGGATTATATGGTATAGACATCTGGAAATAAAAGATAATGTTGTTTTTGTTACAGATCAAATATTTCATCCTAATTAGATTTGCTACTGTGGTACATGGCATCTTAAAGCTATCTTGGGTATCTTAGATATTGCAGCCTGATAGTAACTTCAGAAATCAGATTTGACAAGGGAGATAAGGGAAAATAATACAGGCAAAACTTTTAGACCTGCATAATATGATAGTATTTGAAAAGCTGACAGCTTTACTTTGTATTGCTTAATATCAATTCAAATATTTTATGGGTGAAAACACAGAGGTATGAGCAACATGCTAATTAATTAAATGTGTCAATCTGTGTTTTATTTCAGATGCTATCACTAGTAGGATATGTGTTGGATTACAGCTCTGCATTCCACAGAGAAGCAATTATTTAGTAAAGGACTTGCACCGACGATCTAGGTGAAAGATAATGGTAAAAATGTTAACTTAGAGAATTAGGGAAAAGATTATTTGGTTAAGAAGCAGACTCAGCATCCTATGATGTTTACGTATACCTTAACCTGAAAATACTCTGACTAATTCAGAATAAAGTATTGTTAACTTTATCTTAAACATTACTGTTTATTGCTACAAAGAAGTACAGTTTTGCAAATATTAATTTACTTATTCTTAAAAGCAGTCCAAATATCATGAGAACTAAAAGTGATATAGTCCAGGTTCTTAAGTGGGTCTTAAGTGGTGTAGTTCTACATAAATCTGTACAATTTTGTGCACCACTAACCTCACTGGTAATTTTATCTGTCCTGGCTTGCTTTCAGAAAAATCATTTTCTCACCCTAGAAGGCCTCTCCAACAACTGCTTTCTGATGTTCTGCATCTAAGTGGGCCAAAAATGCAGTATGTTGGAAACTTCTAGATGCAATTAAGAGGGACCAGTAAATCATTGTTCTTTTTAGTGATTCCTTTGGCAATCAAGGGTTTTTACTAAGAACTATGGATTTAATATTGTTGGCCAGTTTCTGAATTGCAATAGAAAAAATTTAATAGTAAGGTACAACAACTCATTTTGTTGGTGATTCTATGTCTGAATTTTAATGTTCTACACATACATTAGAAAAAAATGTGTAAGAAACACTAAGTCACCACCAAATAAATGTGATGAGATTAACAACCCAAAAAATACCATGGTAACAGGCAGAAAATATTAACTGTACTTTACAAGTCAGTATTTGCATTTCATCTCTTATAACTGAGGCTATGTACCTTTGAAGTTGACTTTATTATTCAGATTGTATATATTTAGTCATCTCAATATGCAAAATCAAAGTACTTTATCTGATGGTACAGCTACTGCATCTGCATGTTCTAGACTACTCATTGCTGGGATGTTTCCTAAAATTCAGGCAGTGAAAATTGTGAAATGTCTGCCCCATCAATTGTTTGCCTTGACAAACTCAGTGGGAATCAACAGTTCATTAAGCACCACTTCTTAAACAACACAGGAGATGTTTCACTTCACATTTTTGCCTGGAATAATTTCTCCAAATTTGCTCAACTATTAAGTAAGCCATACTTTTAAAAATGCATTATAAAACGAACATCTTTCCTATTTTAAAATTGATTTTGCAGACTGCAGCCTGTTATTTGAAGAGGCCCTTAGCCCAGACCTGGTCTGTAGTTACAGGTGGGTGAAGTTTTGCTCCACGCTGGCTGCTCATGCAGGCTGCTGCCAAATGCCTCTGAACACTGCTATCTACAAAATTCTGGGTACAAAGTTGTCGAATTGCAATGCAGAATTGCAATTTTCATTACATTTTCTAAATGAATTTCTTTCTCATTAGGAAGTTTTTGAAATGTGCTTAAAGAAGGAACAGATCAAAAGTTTAATCATTATTCTTCTATGCTTTTAACTGTTTGCCCACAGGAATGCAGGCAGATTTTGTTGTTCTCAGCAAAATACTGTATAGCTGAAAATTCTGGAATTGTTGACCTTGTATTGCCTCATCTTTCCTAATTTTGTGCTTGCATCTCTTTCTCTTGCACACAGGCATGTATGCACATATATGTATCATGTAGACAGCAGTTGTGAGCTGAAAGTTAGATGAAAAACATCTGGAAATGTTATGAAATCCCATTATTTTTTGCCAATTTAGTTTTAATTTTATTCTGACCAACTCTAATACTATTTTCACCTTTCTGAAAGCATGGTCGGGATTACTTTCAAAACTTTAATATTGACTAATAATTATCTGAATGGCATCAGATACCAAGGTCTGACCAGAGAATGAAACATGGGGAAGTGACACAAGTAAAAGACCTCATTCTGAAGTCATCCCACTGGAGACTGTGTGGCTGAACTAGCTGTGGCTGAACTAGCTGTGGGTTTGCTGGCAGATCTTCCTTAATTAGAAGCCAGGTCATCAAACTGGTCAATTAAAAACCAAACACCTCATTTGTTTTGCAGAGCTTTGCAGGCCTTTTTGAGGGATATTTCTGATCACAGTCTCCAGTGCTAGTGCATGAAGTGAAGTATTTAAAGTAAACTAAAGGAAATTCTTTTATTCTTGTAATTAATCAATTTACAATCTAACTATGGTCAAATTATAGGATCCTTAAACCACAAAGGAGACAGGAAATAAGGCACAACGTGCCTTGCCATATGTCATAAAATGTTCTTGATCTTTAATTGCTATGTTAATAAATTTCGGAATGGAATAAAAAAAGGAAAATAAGGGAAAAATACCCATCTTTGAGGCAGCTCAAGGGGTAGTCTTAGCCTGTCATAGATGTGCTAGTGTTTCATTGAATTTATACTGGGTATTAAATTAAATATTGTGAGTAACACAGCTGTTTGACAAACGACTACTTCCCTCTTAAATGTTCAAATCTGAATAATATATGAAAATTCCTGAGTCTCTCCAAAACTCAACTTTAATATCTTTGCAGCTTCTTGAAAGAAAAGGGTTAGAGAGCTCTGCTGGTTTTAGTTGTGAAGCAGAAATGCAGGCATTGCTCTCTTCAGTCTGGAGGGGCACCTCAGGCACTCTGCCTTGCTCTTGGCTTCCAGACCTGCTGGTTTCTGTGTCTGGGCAGCTGCAGAGCCCCTGCCCAGGGATTTGGGTCTGCCTGCTCCCCAGACAGAAAAACAGGATGCTACTGAACTGAAATACAACTCCTGTATTTCTCAAAGCCATCCAAGATGGGAGAAAATAAAACCTGTGCCTTTCTTTGTGCTGCCTTAATTTCTGTACAGCTGGCTTACACATCTTGTTCAGGTGGGACAGGCTCTTGCCACCCTTTTTGAGCTGGGATGGATGGTGTTCTACTTCTGCATTAAAATCTGGATTTATGATGAAATTTCATTTGAGGGAACAACAAAAAGATTAATGATAAAGGCACAGAAAAAAAATTATTAGAGGTTTTTGCTTCCTTTCTTGAATTCTGAAGACTTAAATTTCATGCCATGTTTTCTCTGTTTGCTTCTATCACTCTTCTCCTGCAGTGTGCACCTTTTGTGGCCTCCTTTGTTACAGCCTTCTCTCTCCCTCTCTTTCTTTTTAAAACCACCCCTTCCCTTTCCTCCTTTCTGTCTCCCACATCATGATTATCACCCTGGACAGTTTGGTGGGTTGACAGCTCTGAATATCTTACACAACATATTTGTCTTGTCCAAAGCACTGATGCAAGCTTTGCCCCAACTTCTGCTGCAGTGAATTTTCCATGCTGTTTGTCGGTGGGGTTTGTGACTGGCACCCCTGAATTTCTGACCTTGGATTCCATCCATTGTTCATAATTTTGAGAGCATGCAGGTCTCATGGCTGAAGAAATTATTCTTGGCTTTTTTTTTTTTTTTCTCTCTAGTGCATTTGTTTCCTTGGCACTTCTTATTTAGTAAAGAATCTTACTTGAACTCATGAATGAGGATTTCAGCACGCATGCTAACAGAATATTCTGTCAGAGCATAAGTGAGTAAAAACCCAGCACAGTGAAACCCATGCTTTCAGTAATGATTTATGGGTAGCTCCAACATATACAGGGGCTGTCTATATATAGACACTGAACATGCCATGAAAAAATTGGGAGGTTTTGTCTCTGCATAAATAAGTTCAGTAAATCCAGGCCAAGCACAAGCGATTTCTTGTCAAATGCAGAATTAGTTCCTGTGAATACCATGAGGAGCCTGTAACTAACATGCATTATTCTCTAAAACTGTGATCGTTTAATCAATAAATGGTAAAAACAATCTCAGAATATAAAAGAAATTGCACTGAATGGAATTTGTGTGTATGCCTAATAAGAATGTGGACATACATAGCAAGAAAACTTCTGCAGTTGTGACAGTATTAGCAATATTTTCCCCACCATTTATCAAATAAGGCAGAAATGGAATTGGAGAGTGCAAAAAATTTAGTGTCATTCAAATGCAAAGGTGTGAAATTCTTTCCAGTTGTATCCAGTTGCATGTTCCAGTTGAACATAAGTGACTGCAATCAAAATACTTCAAACTGTCAGAGTCAGCAATGAATATCTTCATTATTTGGAAAAAAATCCTAAAACCACAATATATACTTGCTGTGTGTTGAAGATGTCTACGTGGAACTCCAGTGCCTCCTGAGATCTCAGCCATGCAGCACAGATATCAGGTAAGGGGGTGTAAGGGCATGGGGAAAAGAGTCAGGCTTCTCCTGAAAGGTTACAGCTGCTGCTGTTACAGTTTCTTGGTGCACAGCACGTGACAAAATTTCAAGTTTTTAGAGCTTAAGTATCTTACTCGTTTGAATAACCAGTGAGTAATAACTGAGTTGAAGGCTTTGCCACTGAGATTTCTTGCCCTGCCTCTCTTCCAATTAGATGTACTTATTTTACTCATTTTGTTCTAATTTCTAGAATTTAATTTATTGTTACTCTTTACTGCCAAATGGCTTTAAAATGTTTTGCTGCCATGAATATGTGTCAGTGTTGATCAGACTTCTTCAGTGCTTTGAATCCACAAACACACCTGAAATGAGAAACAGCTACTGCTCTTATAAATGAGATATTCATAATGATTTCTTTGTTTGGAAGTGGCACTAATTCAACATTTCCTGTAGTAGTAAAACTATCTTAGGATACTGGTAAATCAAGATAAGGCAGATGCTTTGATAGCATGAAAATAAAACTGGTTTGCACTTATCTGCCAAAGCACATTCTGAAGTTAAGACAAAATAAATCACTGCAGACAAGTACAAGCCTAAAGCATATCTTACTGTGTCAAAATTATGGTCACAAAATGACAAACATTAATGCAAAGATCTCTGGTGCAAAGTTGAAACAATGTGGTGATTAATTATATTGCCAGCAATCCAAGGAAATAAACATTGACCAAGTGAGAGTAGTTTCTAAAGGCAGACATCTCCATCTTGATTTGTCTTAGAAATGCCTGTTAGAAACACAATTGAAATGACGCTGGATTTTTTATCAAATCAGTTTTATTAAGTTAGCAGAGAGTAAATGAATAGGGGAGTAATGGAGATACTATGTTCACTGAAAATTTCCAGTAGAATTTTTGGTTTGTTTGCCTACATCTAACTTCTGTTCTTTGTGCCCAACCCACAGCTCAAAGCCAAGCCAGCTCTAATCAGATTGCAGGCGAAGTCTTCAGAGTTTCTCCAAGAAGATGTGGCTATTACTCAGAGCCAGAGAATGGATGGTGATTCCTCTCTCCTGCAAAGAGGCAGCAATTTATCCTGGCACCCACACAGGTAAGCTTAGCTGATTATGTCTCACCACTGAACGTACAAAATCCTGTACAGAATATGAGAGGGCTTTTAACCATGCTATGAGGATAGCACAGGTAGAAAGTCACTGTTTTTCACAGGTTGTGTCTGTGCTTTCTCATTTTTCATCTCTATTCTTAATCTAAAATCATTGGGTTTAATTAATAAAAAATATTGAGAAGAAATACATCTAACTTGTCAAAAGGACATGAGGAAGAACTGAGAACATGATAGCCATAGTAGCTTTGGTAGAAACTGCTCATGATTGTGTATTAAAATGGATGAAAACAAATCCAGATTTAGTTATCTAAGAATTATAGTTGAACTAATACCTTTCAATCTTCCTTGGTTTCAGGAAATGACAATAACCTTTCAATTTTCTGATTTTGATGGTTCCAATTTTATACTTCTACAAAAGAGGATGATTCCCAAAGTGGGGGGAAGAAAAATTTCCCTATTCTTTTATTGCTTTGCTTATGAAGGAGCACCACTGAATTGGTATGACCCTGATCATACTTTAGGGTAATCTCAGGAGAGCGATAAACTGCATATCAGCTTTAGTTGCTCAAAAGGGACTGCATGCCCCTATCATTCATATTCCACTTACAAAGCTGTAAGCTGCAGTGCCATTATTTCTCTCTGCCTGGAGAAAAATGAACATTCTTACATGATCTGTCTTCTCTTTCCTCTTAACTAGGAAAAGAAGCAGTTGTAACTACAGAGTTGTTGTTTTTTTTCTATTGCCAACAGCAAGGTCAGGGTTTAGATGTCACCATATCAGTAAAAACTGGTTAAGAACAAAAAGTGCTCAGATGCAAAAGATGAAGTCTAAACTACATAAACCAGCATTTGTAATGGAAACACCAACAATCTTTAAATGCACTGTAGAAAATATCAAAGGTATTAAAGGGTGACTTATCAGTTCTTTTACAGTGACAAGGAAAGGTAAAGCCAAGTTGGTATTTCCATGTCATTATGTATTCCCTCTGTGTGCATTGGTCAAAAGAAAGGTTTAAGAGATCAGGACAATGTTCTCCTACAGGAGACCAAAACACCAGCGTGCAAAGTTAATGGTGTGGAATCTCTCAGATGAACTTTCAGAATTTATGTGAACATTAGTTACAAAGCAAAGGGAAAGGTAAAACATTTGCATAATTCCTACAACATGTATGAAGTGAGGGATGGGGCCTTTTGTTCAAGTAACAATGCTGTGAATCAGGAGATCTTTCAGAATCTACATTGATTTATTGTTTTGAGTGTGGATGAAATGCTGCAGAGTGCTTGTGCTGAGCCAGCTTTAGGATGGAGATAAAAACACTTCCCTATAGGTGTCAAAGCTGTTCAGAGTAAAACTTCCTATTGCCAGTGAACAATGGGGAAGTTGATGCCAAGGAAAGTCCAATGAGTTGCCTGTGCAAACAAAAGGAGGGAATGATGCAGGTCCTGTGAATTCCTGCTCTATTTACTGCATTGCACTGCTGATTAGATGAATGAAATAGCAGATTTGATTATTGTTTCCAGGGGAGTTTGCTGACAGTCAGCTTTAAAAAGGTTTCTAAACTACGAAGTTTAAAAAAGGACTATGCAATCTTGTCCAATTGTCATATGTGATTGCATAAAATGATTAAATACTCTGACAATCTCAAATACCAATGTCGTGTATTGTATCTCCTAATCTCACCTCTCAGAATTTCAGCTGCTTCATATTCATACATAAGGAACACAGTAAAGATTTGCAAATTTTTTATCCACTCTGCATCATCTGACCTATAAAAATATTACCTGTTATTGTCTGTTTTTGTATTACAGTAAAATTAAAAAAGGAATTCAACAGGCAGATTCTTATATCCTAATTCCTGTCTGAGATATACCAGATGATAACATCCTCTCTTGTGAGAGGAATTTTAATTGGTGCAATGCTTTACTTTTCCACTCTTCCCATCAGAATACCAATAAGATGTTTCAAACAGCTGGCATGTAGCACTCTGCAAAAAGAAGAACTAATAAATGAATGTATCAAATAATTAAAGCTATTAGTTGCTTCATGCTAGTTTTCATGAACAATATTTATTGCTACACACAGACTTGCTCTGGGTTATCATTGTGCATTTATCTTCATGACAGAGCAACCATTAGATGGGAAACCCCAGATACCAGAAGCTCTTTTTCCAACACAACCTTCTTCAGGCACACCAGTTTTTCTGCAGTGTTTTACCCAGGTGTAGCCAGTGTCACAGTCTTAGCCAGTATTTTTTTTACCTGAAAACATTTTAAAAACTGACTCATCACACCCAAATTCCACAGAAATGTCCGAAAGGTGTTCATTGTTGCACACCAACCAACAGAGCTAAAGCAGGCATACAGACAACCCACAGATTTTTCACACAATATTGGTATGCAGACTACTACTAGTAAGTTGTTGCAATCTCATATTAATTGTTATATTAATCTTATTTTATCAACTTTTAAGTTATGCTACAATATAGAAAAATATCTGAATAAACATCAACCTGTCTTGGAGAGTATGGTTTGTTTGGGTAATGTGTGAAAAGTTCTTTCTATCAGCATATGAGCTAAAGATAATGTCTCTAACCATGGATGTTGATATTGATGACTATGACAAAGTGTTAAGATAATTCAGGATAATAAAAAGACCAGAGGTGAGATATTCTCATGAGTAAGAGCTGCTTCCCTGTGAGCTTTATATGGTTCTAGCATTACTTGTGACATGCTGATTAATGTACTTATATTTCTGTTTATCAGGTGTGATGCACAAAGGTGTTAAAATTTAATTATTAATGAAGACTGAAATAACCTGTGATCCTTGAGGAATAGGTAACTGCCAAATGCGATTTCACTTCAAAGTACTTTCATTATTTTGTTTAAAATTATTTTCTCCAGTTTTTAGTTTGTCAAGTCATGACAGAGTTGAAAAATACTGAGGATACCTCTATTAACTGTGATCAAATAAATTACTTTAGATAGTGTGTTTGATATTTCTAAAGATGTTTTGTATCAATAGCTTTAAATTTAATGATGGAAAGAAGTGGTTGTGTTACTTTAAAAGTCTTCCACCTGCACTTAAGACTGAGAAACCAAGACCTTGGTCCTTTCCTCCTGCTCCTGTGTGTACAGCAATGTCACAAACCTCTGGTTTAGAAAAGGAAGGGTCACACAAGAAACAATTCTTATGAAAATGTACTTTTAAAACATAATGTCTGACTGTATTTCTGTTAGAACTCTCAGTGAAAAAGGAGACAAACTTCTGCATAACAGAACTGGGATGTTGATCAATCTGCATTTCCTGCCAAGTTTCTCTCATTGGGTCCAGTCCTGTCATCTGCCCCACAGAACCCTCTATATTACATTACATGAACTCCCACAGCTCCTAAATAAGCACTCAAACAAATCCCTGCTTGTCCTTCTCTTCCAGCAGCCTTGGCAGTGATGGCAATGGGTATCTGACTGATGAGATCCCAGCTCCCTGAGAACTCTGCATTCCTGGACATCCACCCCTGTGGCAGGAGGGTGTTTGCAAGCGCCTGAGCTGCTGGCTGCATGTGCTAGTGGAGGGCAGGGAAAGGCTGTCATTCCAGGTAGGATGAATTTCTGCAGGCCTGGAGCCTTGTGAGGGACAAACACTGGGGGTAAAACCAGCACTGGAGCCTCCTCGTGCTCCAAGGCAAGCAGGGCTGGCAAGCACGGCCAGCCAGCAGTGCCTGCCCAGGCTTCAAACACAGCCCCAGTGAAGGGGGGGTGTGACAGGAGTGTGAAAGGCAAAGGTTTTGTGCTGTGAGACAGCATTTCTGAAGTGCTAACATGGCAGGTCTGAGTGGGATGCTGGTTTTCTGCAGCCTGCCAGGGAGCTGTGGAATGAATAGCTGTTTAGCTAAAACAGCAGGAGGAGTGCTAAAGGGAAGTGGTTGGAACTGGAACAGAGGGGTTTGGGCTGAAGCCAGGGCGGGTGGGAGTAGGTGAGGGAGGTGCCCAACACATCTGAGCTGGCTCAGTGTTTTGTATTTGCAAAACACTCAGGGTCCTCCTGATGGTGCAGTGCAGTGTGGGCTGCAGCACCAGCACTGAGTCGTCATGTTGCCACTGAATAAAAGATATAACTGGAGTACACTTCTCTAAGTGCCTTTGCACTTTGTTTTAAATCAGTAATGATTTAGCATGAACTAGCAAAGCTCTCAGGTCATCGCAGGCAAATTATTTCAGTATATGGCTTTATTTTGACAGGTGGTGTAAATCTTGACCCAAATTTTCATACCTTTGCAGAAGTTACGCAGTGTTCCTGCCACCTTCCCTATCTGTCCCCAGTTGTGTACCAAAGGACACGTGTGCAAACGGAACTGGGAGCATTTTAAAGCACCCAGCTCAATATTGGAGATGTTTGTGTTGCAGTATGCTGTTGGAATCTGTCTTTGAGATGTGTGGATTAGGATGCTGTTTTGGAGAGTGGAAGCCTCCTTGCAGAGAGCTGTGCTCTGCTGCATAATGCCAACATAATGGAGCTGATTTAAAGGTGCTCTGCTTGCCCTCAGTATGAATTTCTTTGCACTAACAGCCCCAGTTTAAATCTCATTGTGAGATTCTCCTGTTCCTGAAATCAGTAGGAAGTAGGTTAGATTTCTGAATTTTCTGAGAGTACCTTGTCTTCCTTGGATGCTAGTCACTGCTTATTGCCTCATGATCAAAATGCAGCTTCAGCTCTTTAAAGGAACAGCTACATGTGATGAAACTCTCTTTATACTCCTTGGAAATGAAACTCTAAATTCTTCAAAGTAAGAGTCCTGTTGCAAGGATCCTTTGGCTTAAAAAGGAAGCTGAATTCCCATTTAGAGTGTGTGTAGCATTCAGAGCTCAGTGGTGCAGCATCTCATTAACAGAGCACCCTGCTGAACTGTCTCCCATGGACTGCTATTTCTGTGCTAAGGACACTGGAGTTTGTTCCTCCTGCTCTTGCCAGGGTATTTGGGGCTGGGTAGTGCATGTGGGGAACAAACCTGTTCTTTATTTTATTCCCTGGGTGCCCCCCATCTGTGGCTGCTTGGTGCTGTTTCCTAAGGCTCTCCTAAACACCTATAAAAGGGAGAATTCCTCCTCCAAAGACATTATGGCCAAACTCTTTATAACCTAAAAATTTTGAAGGGCAAGAATAGATCCTTGGGTCTATTGGAAAAGGTTTCATATTTAAGCAGAAAATAGAGTAAGAAGAGGGGCTAGTGTTGGATACTGGTTCTGTGGGCTGGAGCAATGTTTTGGGTTATTCACAAAGGGATTTGTAAATCTGGAAAATAACATAAATGTCTAAAAAGTATAAAATATTTGGAAAACTATTCCACTCAATCTCTAGAAAGGGAATAAAGTGGGTAAATTGATCTACAGACAAGTGCAAATCAAAATACTGGCTCTAGATTCAGCCAGTGGCATCAGTGCAGTTGTTCTGACAAGGCTTTCCATGTCCATCTCAACAAAAAGACAAGTCATTGGCAAGAAAAAAAAATATAAAGAAATACCTGTCCAATATGTGGTTGTAAAAATACAACATAATTTTGGGTATAACACTTGAATCATCCTGAACCCCAGCTGCCTATTGACATCAGTGATGTTAATAAATACAGTCCCTTTAATATCATTATTTCAAGTTGATTTCAGATACACGTAGTCTTCTATAGAAATTAATTACCAACAACTGAATTATGATCAAACTCTTCCCCCTTCTCTGTAATATCTTTAAACTTCCAGCACTGTCACTTCTCACCTGATGATTACAGGTAACAATTTTATTAGCAATTTAATTATTCTCTTTAGAAGCCAAGGTAATTATAAGGAGCTTGGCTTCTACCAGAAGTCTTTTTTAATAATTTTACCATTGACTGTAGTCCAACATAAGAGAAGAACAGACCATAATCAACAAAACCATATCTCAAAATTGTGCAGAGTTGGGAGAAAAGAAGCAAATGAGCAAAAGAGCAATGCTGTTAATATTTTACTGAACATCATGGTACTTTTGTATGGGCTGAGTCCCTCTAAATTCATACTGACGTAATCCTGTAAAGCTCTATTCACTTTCACAGTGAATTGTGCTATAAAAGGTAGTAGTCAAAGATCTGACAAAAAGCTGGACTGACATTTATGATCTCAAGCTTTTGTTCCTGATTTAATCATACCCGTGTTCCTTGTCAAAACCTTTCCCTGCATGCTCAACCTGAAGAGGAATTTGAATAACTGGAAGGGCTGCTCCATATCTCAGGTGTATGGATCTGGGAGATCATGGAGATACTATTAGAGAGAAATACAAGGAGGAGCTAAAGGGGCAGAATGTTTGCAGGTGATCTGGTTATATTTGAGATGCAGAGTAAAGTGAGCATCAAAAAAAAAAAAAAAGACAACTATTTAAGAGGATTCTCATAAAAATTACATTGTTAACAGCAGATTAAAAAAACTTTATAAGAAAATGCATTTACAAAGGGTAAAGAAAAATGGTGCAGTTATGATGAAATGAAGGAAAAAAGGAAAGAGTACATGTTCTCACAACTGAGCTGTAAGAACAGGTTAAAGTACCAAGCTAAGCCAGAAACGCTTGAGCAATTTAGTAAAGTCATAAAATGTAGCCATTAATTTTTTTTTTTTTTTCTAAACATAGGAGAAGCCAGACCTTCTAGAAAGGCTGTAGGGGAAATAAATGCTTTGTAAGGTAGGGAAGGGAAAAATACCACTGGGGGAGCTTAACTTCTGTTAGTGGAGGCTGTCAGCACCTTGCAAGTTCAAATCCATCAGCTCCTTCCACAGGAAACTTTGGTTTCCATACTGTTGTCTTTGCACACGTGGAAGTGCCAGGAAACCTTGGCTAGCTTTATCTGCCTCAGGTCAGTAATTTTTATCTGCAGTTCAGGAGGATGGAGATCACTTCACTTACTCCTAAATGGTCCTTTTAAGGCCCCCTACATAAAAATGTCCCATCTGGGTGTGTCTGTGCTGCTACTGATCTCCTCATTCTGTCCTCATAAAAAGGCAGTGAGCAGCCAAATTACACAGAAGTTATGGCCACTGAGCAGGCTTAAAAGGAAAGTGTGACAGGTTTTTCAGAGGAAAAGAAGTCCTGCTCATCACTGTTCAAATGAACATTTAATAATTCATAACAACTGAGTTATAAGTTACCCCTTCAATAAGTTTCCAAATGTGAATAGATTAAATAGTAATTGCTATCAAGCTTTATGTTCTATTTCATGTACCTAATAAAACTTTATCTAGTGGAGCTTACTTTGTATCTTTTTGATCTATTCCTAACTGACTGCAATATACTCTATTAAAATATTTATCATTGTGCTATCAATTATTAACCATTTTAAAATCATCTGACTGAAGAAAACAAATAATGCTCCTTGCTTAAGTTTTCATGAATTTCCTGATATTTAGTTGTTCAGAACTCCCCCTCGATATAGCACTAAAAATACACAAGATGCTGCAAATTGTATTCACTCTTTTTGAAATGGGCTGTTCTGGAAATGCACTCTGCTCACATCCATCACCACTGGCTGATTTGGCTCTCTATGCAGAATCCTAGTTTTGTTGTCATAAAGTTAGGATTCTGCTTCAGTACAAGAGAATATTAGAGAGTTGCTGTTTTTTCTACAGGTTAGCGGATTTTAAAAACTATTTTAGGAGCGTACAGAACATTGAGGGGGAAGTTTTGAGGGTAACATTTTAAAGACATTTCCTTAATTATCCACCTGCTTATCCCTCTGAAATTATGTGCCTTTCTCAGGTAAAAATAATGGCAAGCTCCTGGAGCATAGAGTGATCTAGTGATGGGCAGAGGGGAATACCTGTCCCCCAGATGTGCCAGGGGTGCACAGCAGCCCAGCCCAGCCTGAGTGGCTGCCAGGCTTCCATAACCCAGCTGAGTGGGTTATGCTCTCCCAGGGTGCTCCTGCTTGTTCAACCAGTGGATGATTCATATCACAGAACCAACACAGCAGAAAACTATTCTTTTTTGGTTAGTGTCCTGCTGAGTTAGATCTGAAATCATTCAGTGAAAGGTCAAACAAGTGCCTGAGAGATTGCTGGGGGTGTGGGACTAAATAGAGGGGAATTGGGAGAAGAGGGATTGCAGCACTTGCAATTAGAGCAGTTTGGACAGCCATGAAATAGCAGCTTTGAAGCTGACACTTGGGCAAGATCAAGAGAACAACCTCTGCTCCAATCCAATCCCTCACCTTGCTGGGGAAAAATTGTTCTGTTAAAGGTCAGGTGTATAAATGTTGCTACTGAACCATCTCTTTTTGCTTTGGAGAAAGCAATTCCTGATCAGCAGGTTATCAGAGTAAATCTCCTGAAGAACTGCAGGCTGTCAGGAGCCTGGTGCCCCTCAGTCACATGGTAACTATGCTAACTAGTCCCCTCTTTTGAGCCTCACTCTGCTTCATTTTATTCACCTGTTATTTTCTTTGGCTTCTCCAAACTCAGATATAACCTAATTCCCAACCCCACCCTGTCCACAGAGACACCAAGATAATGCCCTTGAGCTCTCCCCAGTACCCCTCTAGTTTATTCCTTCTTCCATTTGCAGTATTCCTGTAGTGCCAGGTCTCCAGCCCAGACACACCACAGGAATTATGCAGATCTGTAACTCCCTGAGAGAGAATCTTACGTTTTCATCTCCTCTGTGCTCTTCATAGAGAGGTGCCTCACTTAATCATTTCTGTTAATATACAGTATTTGAGTTCTGACATGTTTACTCTGACTAAAATATCTTCTCCCCAGAGAGAGATCAACCTTCCTTTTCTCCTTCAAATCTAGTATCTCATTAAAAAATAATAACATTCCATGATACTCATACTTTGGTGAACAACTTTCTGTGTATCCCAGTATCTGTATGATTATTCTGTGGGTTGTGTGTTTTGGAAGGAATGCATTAATAAGCCCATTTGCATTGTTGTTCCTCAGGTTTTAAAGGGATTTCAGGATGGCATTACACCTGTAAGTCACCAGCATGCTTCCCCTGAGGCAAGCAGAACCAGTGTTCTGTTCCATCTGAGGATTAGGTGTGACAATGCTGTAATTTTGTTTGTATTCTTGCCTTGCTTGTCCTACATCTGCAGACCATACTTTGCTGTGGGTTGCAGCAGTTGGGATTCTGGATTAATGTAGAGAGAATTATTCTGGATTTAAATTTGGAGCCATTTGAAGGAGAGTCTGTTCCTCTTTCATCCAAACCCCTGTACACATAGAGTTTCTTTAGTCTGCATAATAACCATGTAAAAGAGGGATTTTGAAAGCAATATTTTGTGTCTGAAGACCAGGGGCAGATAACTGTTCCGTGAGGACAGTAAAGCTCAGCCCCAGCAGAACTTTATCCTTTTCAATAAATTCTTTTTATATTTTACTCCCTTTCAGCTCCAAGTGTGGCATGTGCCAGCCTTGGCACCAAACCACACCAGAACTGAAGGTATGTACAGCACCTGTGCAGAGGGGAGTCCCACTGTATCCTGACCAGCCAACAGCATTAAAACTGCTATTGGTAAAAAGATATAAAAATAGATGGGTGGATCCTTCTATGGCTCCCCACACAGGCAGTTGCAATGGTGAACTGGAAAGCAGGGCACCTTCATCCTGAATTTCTATTTCTTTCTTTTTGTCTTGTCCCCTAGGCACAAATTCAGTGTGTAGGTATTGGATACATCTGTGTACAAACGTGTAAAAGATCACTAACCTTCACTGGGGAGACAACTGCACTTGTATGTATTTAACCTGGCTAGAAAGAAATGCAGGGTGTATTTTTTTTAAAAAACATTTTTAAAGAATTAGATGGTGTATGCCTTTTCCTTTTTTCTTGCTGAATGCTAAACCAAATCTTCCAAAAGCAAGTGTTAATATAAGTTCCAAGTTTACAATTTCAAGTTTGATTTTCTTTGGCAACTCAATCTGCATGATGATTTTGATCAAATGCCCCAGCTTCTAACATTTGTAACACATGATAAAATCCACCCCCAAAAAGCTCATATTTAAATTATCATACAGTAATTGGAATACATGCTGTGACAGAATATGAATTATCTGACAGGCTGCACAGTAATACAAGTTTAGTCTGGAAGACAGATACAAGCACAGAGTCCAATTTGAGCATTGAAGATAAGAATGCAATCCTTTGCCTGCTTCAATTTAAATGAACAAAAAAGGGTAAAATGAGATAGATTGTTCAGACCTTGATAGAAGGCATCTGGCTGAAAACTCCTTTGCTAATTGTTTAAGATTAGCACCACTGAACCAAGAGTGATTTAAAACTCTGATTCACTATGGGGTGCCAGCTACCATTGGTAACTCTCACTCACTCCAGGCCTTTGGAGTGCTCTGGGTTCAATGTGTTTACTTGGTCTTTGTACGGAGATAGAGAATAATATCAGTCATTGAACCTTCCCTCACCTCTTCCCCCGTGAGGAACATGCCTAATGAAAATTCGAGCTGCGCTGCCAAACTGATATTGGCAAAAGAGTCACTTTTTCTTTGCCTGACTGGATAAATATGCAGCTGGTTTTGGAATCAATGCTTCTGTGAGTGAAATTAAAAGATATTACTTTAAAACGCTGCTGTTTGTATTGCAATGGACTTTGGTCACCTGAAATGTCATGGCCAAGAAATACAGAAGATGCAAGACTGTGAGCAGCACATGCAGAAATTCAAGTGAATGCTCCTTCTTAGTGTTTTGGCTGTGTTTAAATATTTTTGATACAGGTTCCTTTTATCAAAAAACACTATGTTCAGTTTAAAACTGGTGCAAATCAACTGTAGTTGCAGGTTCAATTTCTTGCCAGGCTTGGAGCTTTTAGTTCTGTTTTAATGTTCATTTTTAAAGGAAATCGTTCCGTTCCTATAAAACAGAAAAACCAAATATATGCCGTGCTCTGTAATTTCTGGTGTTGCCGGAGTTCTAAAGGGGTTTCAGGACCCAACTGTTCTGTTCTGAATTCATTCCCCGTGCTTTGATGTGGCTGGTGAGAAATCCTTTGTGGGTCCGTGGCGGGGAGGCCCCGCTGGGCTCAGGAGCCGCGCCAGCCCCAGCCACTGCCATTGTGCCTCCTCTCCTGAGGGCAGCAAACCCTGCTGCACCAACCAGACCCCGCTGGCCTCTCCCCTCTGCAGCACAAGCCCTGAATGCAGGGAGATAACAGCTGCCATCACCGGGCTTTTCATCTGGGAGGCAAAGCCTAAAATTGCACCTGACCTCGGAGTGCGCGAGGAGCGCTCTGCCCGGCTCCTCACAGGGCGAGACGAAATCACTGAGAGCGAGGCACCCAAAGAAACAGTTCTGAGGATAACAGCTCCTGTGACTTCTGCCTCGTGTGCCACAAAGCTCACTCCAGACTGTAATTTATCAAACGATGTACTGCGGGCCTAAGAAAACACAACTCGGCTTTTGTGTTGGTTTTTTTTCCCAAACAGGTTTACTAA
>JAWWMU010000005.1:21174193-21188081 GCA_035048155.1 Cinnycerthia olivascens | reverse complement strand
GCTCTTCCGATCTATGTAAAAAATAATAGGTTTTGCTAATATATAAAATTATGACACTCCATTTACTTAGAGAATCATACATGTAATTAAACTAGCTGTGGTATAGATTTAAATTGTTTATTTATAGGTCAAGCTTCTGTTTGCTCTAGGTCAAAGGTTTTTAGCAACAAAGCTCCGTAAGAATAGAATTACTTAATAATGCCAAGAGCCTATGTATAACAAAAAGTAGACAAGCACATATTGGTCTGTCGAGTGAGTGTGTGTATCCATCTTTGCATATCTATGTTCTGTACAGCACAGGCTTAGGGAAAAGCAGATCTGAACCACATGCTACGTGTCCAGACAAATAATCTTTTTGAGCTTTGCCAAGGCAACAGAATGAGTTCTTATTTTCCTTCTATATTGAGGTCTGCTTGCTTGCCCGGTCGTTTGTTTAGAATTCAATGGGAAAAGAACAAAGCTAAAACTGACACAGTACAAAATTAAATTAATTGGAATTCTGTTCCTCCGTGATAAGACTTGAAATGAGATTTAAATCAGCATGTGGTTGGTAAAACTTGACAATTTGATGTCTGTTCCATAAAACTGACAACTGCATCTAGTTGTTTTTCTTCTGAAATTGATCTGATAATTTGTTCAAACT
Source organism: Cinnycerthia olivascens (assembly GCA_035048155.1). Lineage (NCBI taxonomy): Eukaryota > Metazoa > Chordata > Aves > Passeriformes > Certhiidae > Cinnycerthia > Cinnycerthia olivascens. The sequence goes on along the minus strand of JAWWMU010000005.1, from coordinate 21,187,438 downwards.
TGGAGAATATCTGACAGTTACACAATCAGACTGAGATTTGTTCAAAAAATTACAACATAGTGAGGGAAACTCAATTAGTTTTGTCAGCAAATATAAAGGCACTAGCTTGCATTTCCAGAAACTGTCCAAAGCTTTTTTGATTCAGCTAAAATAAAGCTAATTATATGCTGGGCTCAAAAAACTTCTCATTTAAAGAATGTTTTTTGTCTTATAATGTCCAAACCTGAAAAGATAGGAAGTACTGAAATTAATAAATAATTGCTTTGGCTAACTGGTGTATATATATTTCTGTAAAATTTGCTCAACAGTCCTCCAGCTTGTTCAGTATCTCAGCTAAGTTTTCTTTATTCAAAGTCTGTGTAGAGAACCATACTGATTTCTGGTTTTGGTTTTTTTTTCCCTTGTAGTTCGGGTCACTGCACTATTTCCAATGCCTCACAAATTCCAATTGTACTGGTTATTTTGCCAGTATCTAGGATAAGGCACAGGGTGGTGACAACTTTCTGCACATGGGGTGCAAGGCAGAGGGAGATCTCTTATTTGTGAGTGTTTTGTTTGGGAGGTAACTGGGATCTCATTTGGTGAAGAATTAGTAATAGAGTAATAAAACATTACTTCACCTGCTTCCTGCTGAAACTCTACCTGCCCAATAATTTTGTAATTTTTTTTTTTTCAAGCAGAAGCAGCTGGAAAATGAGAACACGTGGAAAGTGTGGTTAAAGCCCTGCCAGACACAAACAGGAGCTCGCTGGTAGAAGCTGAGGGAGTCTCAGGTTTTCTCAGGTTGCACTGAACAGTGTTGCCCACACAAGCTTCTTTTCTCTTCATATATTATCTTTAATTCTAATTGGTTAATTATCACAATATTTCCTGAAATTATTTTTTTGTTTTCTTTCCAGATATAATTTGTTCAGTTGTCTCAAGTCCAGCTTTTCTGATTCAGGGGTACTCATCACTTGGAAAGGCAGCAGTAATCTCTAGCATTATTGCCTTTTTTATTTTTTAAATTTATTACGTAAGATTTGAATTTGGTTTTGAGTACTTAGAGCATTTGTATGGCTATTGACCAATTCTATAATATTTGCCTAATTGGTGTCAGTAATTACATTTTCTTGTGTTTCTCAGTCTGAAGAATCAAAAGCAAGCTCTTGTAGAAATCTGTCTTTAATGCGTGTGTGTTTGAGAATGCAGAGAAGCAGTGAGAGAAGGTGAAAGAAAAACGTGAGAGGACTCTCCAGAGTTTCTGGAAGTAGATGATCAAAACTGTTAAAAGAAGAAATCTTAAGAATTTACTACAAACAAAATTTGCAGTAAAAAGTCTATATACTGAAGTGATATTTCTACTCACTTGTTTACAAGACCTGTTAAGCAGAAGAGAAGCAAAATACATAACTAAGCATTGAAACAACATGTGTTCTAACGCCATTTAAGGAAAATTTCAGCTCTTATTTTTAAGGGTGTTAAGTATACTTCCATTTTTCCCCAACTATTAGCTTTCATCCAGTTTTTACTAATTATTACAGGTACCAAGCCAGTGATTTGCACTCATTGTCCAGCTATAGTTTTAAGGTATTAAAGCATAAATTAACTTAGTCAAGCACTGAAGTTTAGGACAGAAAAAAGCGAACATGCAGAGAAATCACCTTCTTTCTTTCAGCAGGAATGCTGAGTTTGGAGGTGATATGCTGATGTTTTAGCACACAGAACTTACACCACAGTTGCAGAGGCAGGTGTATTTATTTACCTATGCCAGCAGGAGCTCCCCTGGGTGCTGGTGGCAGGAGGGAGGACACTGCAAGTGTACTGCATGAACTGGATGGCAGCCAGTGCCCTCAGCTGGGAGTGTCCCCAGGCTCAGGAGAGCACTGGGACATTGTGGCACTGGCACAGCCCAGAGCTCTTGCTCGTTCTCTGCCCCCAAGAACTGGCACATGACAGCACATGGACGAGAGGCAGCGGAGCTGCAGCAGAGGGGCGACTCTCAGAGTTACTTACGTTGGCAGCCCAAGCTGTGCCAGATATATCCCGGCAGACATTTATCACATTTAGGCCCTGATGTTCCCTCCTTACACTCACAAAATCCTCTGTCATTACAGCGATCATGGACTGAACCAAAAGGGTTACAATAACAGTCTGCAGAAACAAGACAACACATACACACTGGATTCAGGTCTACATGTGGAGAGAATTCATTCAATACCAATACAGGGTGCATTTCCAGGGCTAAAGGTAAAGGAAGACTGTCTAGTAAGGATATCTAGAGTAGTGAATATAATTACTTCGTGTCCATTTATTTGTTTGCACGTGTCATTTCAGGAAAAGACGTTTTATGATGCAAAGAGAAAAAGTAAACAGAGAAGATATAAAGGCAGAAGATAGCACGGTCTTTGAGGGTAAGTGATTGTAACAGATTCTCTTTGGCAAGAATATTTTTGACAATTTAATGAAAAAGCTTTGTACAGTATGGATATATCCATGTGCCATCAAGGTGAAACGTTTCACTTGATTAAAACAGGCTTATCAGTATTACTCAATATTTTCAGAAGTGCTGGATGTCTTTACAGGGCTATATAAATGCACTTTACTTATTTCCAAGATAGTCTTCCTTTATAGGTTTGAGCAGTATAATAATTTATGTGAATATTTGCCATTCAATTGATGAGATTATATTTATCAGTGACATTAATAAACCTTTTGCATATTCTGCAATGAAAAGCTTGAGGTGAGCACTAATGTAATGCAAAACCTTTAAGAAGGGGCTCGATGCAGCCATTTGAATTTCTCTCACCTCCCAGCGTGCAGATGGAAAATGCAGTGAGGCTCATTCCCCGCTGTATATTTTTCACATGTGTTCAGCTAATTAAAGAATAAGTAGGGTAACACATTTCCTCCCACAACACTTACTCTGTTGTTCATTCACAGCCCTTTCCTTTCATGTGATTACAATATCTGCGTTCAGACAGCTGAACAAAGGCAAGGAGCTCGCAGAGCTCATTTTTGGTGCTCCTGTTCTTCACCTTGGTTATTTAGATCATTTTTTTGTTTTCAAATGAAGGACTACCTTATTTGTATGTAGACCCATGTAGACCCAGAGTAACTTCACTGCTAACTGAGACCACAGACACCTTTTGGAAGCACCAGATCTCTGCTGCTTCCTGATTTGGGGCAACCTGCTGGGAGTATAGATTTATGTCTGTGAATCTGTGCTGCTTTGATGACTACACTTAGCAATTGTTCCCTAGCATTAGGTTAAACCTTTGTGGTACCATAAATGAAAAAATGGAGTTGAACTGGGAAGTTACATGTGTATATAACTCCAATGAAAAAACTAACAGGAAAAAAATTACCAGAAAGACATTTGTCATCTGTTGTCTCACTGTTTATTAACTGTAAATTACAGATGGCACTTTGAACATTTGGGATGCTGAAGAAGAATAATTACCTTTGGCAAAAGGGTTTCACAATAATAATAGAGTCAATTAGCTGGCAGCACTTGTTAATGAAGCAGAAAACTGTTATGCCAAAAATACTGTTCAAGGCTGAGTATTATAGCAAAGTGAGTGCCATTTGAAAAGTGGGGAATTCTGATGTTAATCAGATGTATCAATTGTTTATGTAAACAGGCTTGAACTACAGTTCTGAATGCAGGAAGTAAAATTTGTTTGAAGAGCATTTATAGAAAACCTTGAAAGACAAAAGCTTGGAATTACATTAAAAACTGAGGGCCCAATTCTTGTTAAAAATATGAAGTTACAGTGATTTAGACAGGTATTTGTGAAAGAATGAACAGCCTGTGATACTGGATATTGTATTTTCCAGACAACAAGACCCTGAACCAGTGAAACCTTTCCTACTGGACTCTGTCATGTGAACATGTAGGAAGTTCCAGGCCCATATAATGCTATTGAAAGGAAGGTAAATAGTAGAAACAAAGCTTTAAACCAGGCCCTCTGGCAAAATTGGTAGATCCAATCAGAACACCCAACAGAATGATTCTAGCTTCCATCTTTCCCAATTGATACCACAGTAATATAACCTACAGAGGCCCACAGAACATTCAGGGCCATTGTCCAACACAGTATCACAGGCTGTGGAACACTTCCCAAGGCCTACCAAATACCTAAGACATTAAAAATCTCAAAGGTCACAATTTCAGTGTGCCACAGGGAGGCAGTGAGTATCTCCAATGCCCTTACAACAACAGGGCACTAAATAACACTAAACTAACATTCCCAGATCACCCTGATAAGCAAACCACACACAGGTTCCAGGGTGGGGAAAAAAGTCCCTGCAAATCTGAACTGAGAATTTTCATCCTAACCTTCATCTGGTAACTATTTGTAGGGACAGGAAGATAACAGAAATTGTAATCTGCTCACTGGGGTTCACTCTATCAATGTGATGTTTCAAACAAAACACAATGAAAGTAAATAAAAAAAGGAGGTGGGGAAATGGGCTGAGGGTTGTTGCTTATCAGTGTGGGCTGCCAGTGCTGCAGAACAACCCCCAGGGTTCACTTAACCACTGTCACTGGGGCTTCTGGTGTTAACTGGAGCTTAAACCCCAGGGACTTTGTTAAAAGTGTGACAGCCATCACCAGCTCAGTGTTTCTGCTGGGAGGCAAAGGCCATGTTTGATTACTCTGGGTCTACTTGGTGGTTTCCATGCTATCCTTGCTTGTCAGTGTGTGCAGTCACTCAAAGTCACTAGGGCTTTATCAAGAAATAACAAACTCCTCAAGATAAATTAAATAAGTTAAATTCTTTTTCACACCAAATGAATAATCTTAAACCTCAGAGTACCTTGATTTTTTTTCTGATGCTGCAGTTGCCCATATGAGGTAATTTTGCAGGTAATGTGCAAATCCACAAATTTTTGCTATTTTGTTTTACAGAATAAAATCTGTTTTGCTTCTAAAGAATTAAAGGGCATCAAGAATTTAGATTTAAGCCCACTGTATAATACATTGCATTTGGCTCACTGGTAAAAACTTTCTCAGTATTTGAATTCTTTATTCTTAAAAATTAAACATTTTACATTTTCTCCATTGATCAGCTAAGATTCACAGATTTGTTATCCATGTACTTACCATATGTATTTCTGAAAACTGTGAAGCAGTTTTGATAAATCAGAGCCAAAGCCCTATTAGCTGCCATTAAACTATCTTAACCAAACATTTGTTACCTTTCTACATATATGGCTGAAGAGGAAAGAATGGCTGAAAAATGACTTTCAGAAGGGCATAAGACTTGCACATTTCACTGGAAATCTGCTTATTAAAATGTTCATGCCAACATTTCACTTGTAGTTAAACCACAGAACACTGCTTTTAAACTCAGAGAAGAGAGAAATGAGCGTTTCCAATAGAGCAAGACTGTGCTTGACCTGGAAGGGTGGTGAATCCAGCAACTCTCTCACAGGTAAAATACTCCACTTTTGCCCAATTAAATCTTAGGAGCCCCAGATCAAGACAGCACTTTAAGAACAAACTTCTCTGTTTTTTGAAAAGTGCTTTTTAATTTCACTGACTTTATACAAGAAGCAGGAAAGACCTCTTAAGCTGGCAAATCAGATTGGACACATACATTGGAAAATGTACATTTTGTGTACTGGGATCCTGGAAACTGTCTCAGTCCAGCAAGAATGTTATCTATTTAAAATTAATTACCTAATATGTAGCAAACCATCCTATAGTTATTTCACTTGGTGCAATTCTCATGGGAGCCCAAGAGAATTCTGCTTGCATTAAGGTGGAAAGTCAGCAAATGTTTCACATTGCCTTTTTTTTTTTCCAGACTCTTGCTAAATAAAAGACTTAAAATATTTCCTCAGTGTCTTGGCAATATCAAAGTGCACAGTTGTCTTCCCATGACATTTTAAATATATCACTCATAAATTCATTTTAAAATTATTTATTTTTGGCTTTTTGTTTACTAACTTCCTTGTCTTATGTAGCTGCAGCTGCTGTCTTAGCATTTCAGTGTATATGGGAAAGAAAACAATGTACTGAATGAGCTGATGAAAAATTCCAAACAGAGCAATTTAGAGTTGCATTCATTAGGCCTATTTAGGCAGCTGAAATTATACAGCCCTGATGTCACACCAATGATGTCTGTCATCTATATCAAACAAATATGGGGGACAATAGTTTTCTTCCAAGAACATTTGATTGTGTTAATCTCCTCAGCACAGTCATACAAAATCATGACTTGCCTACTAAGGTTCTTATTAGCTCTGACTAATTAGTGGCAAAGGAGATTGTGCATTTCCTGAATGCATTGCCAAGCAAAGTTAAAAGAAGGACACATGAAATGCAGTGCATGGATGGATCTGTGTGTTTATCACAAGATAAAAATGTAAATCGTTAAGTTACAAACTCAAACAAATAATAGCAACCTAAATAGCTTCTGGCTTGAATCTCAGCAATGGATTATAAATGTATTAAAATATAATTTATTCACATGTAGTCTATTTTGGTTTTACAGTATTTGCTAACTACTCTTCGCTTCCTGGAAGAAAAAAAAAATCACAATGAAAATCCAGAACAGGTCTTACTGATGCTTATGTCATAAGAAATATTATATAATTAAATTCTCCACCTCTGTTTGTTTTTAGAACAGTGTCTTTAGTGGCTATCTGTTAATTACTGCCATTGTACAAGGCTTCCTTTGTTCAGGCTTCACCTAAAGTGTCCTAACTTTGCTGTATACTGTCTGTGGTGCCATGAGAACAATGCATATTCTTCCAGGGTGCTAAAGATCTTAAATTTTTTTCCTAATATGCTTTTCTTATTATGTTCTGACATTTTCTCTGATTCTGCAGTTTGAATATTTGCAGCAGATGCTTGTTCTAAAGCACTGTTTTCACCTAGGAATCCCATTGCTAAATTGACATCGTGTCACATTGGTTTGACAAATGCTGTTCCTAACCTTATGGGCATCATTTCAGCTCCTCCTCTAGGCAGAGGGGAGGTAACACTGCATTTACAGCCCTGGGTCTGGGAGCAGAATTAGAAAAATATCGTGCACAAAAGGGGTTAACAGAGATCCCTCCCCGTGTCCTCTTGATGCAGCTGGCAACTTTTGTTCTCCAGACAAGTATTCAAGAGTCTGTGCTGGTAATCGCAAAAGTCAGGTGGGGAACAGGTATTTAAGACTAATTAACCCCTTAATTTTCACGTGTGGCTCCCTCCTGTGCAAGGACAGCACGTCCAGCTTCTCAGGGGCTGCTGGGGAAAGGCTCCCAGGACCCGAAGCCAGAGAGGTTCAGTCATTTACGGATTCCAAACGCCTCCTTGGGGCTGCCAGGGCAATAGAAACGAGCTGGGGATTCTACACAGATGCTGTGATCCATTGAAAAAGCTCATTCTGCCTCGAGTGGCAAGTAAGCAGCAGCGGTTCCCTAGCAGCTGCCAGGAGCTGCACAGGCACAGGAGAAAAGGCGCAGTTATCCCGGGACTGACCTATGCACACATTTTCATCGTCCAGCTCTGCAGAAGCATTTCTGAAGTAGCCCAGCCTGCATAACTCGCAGTGCTGACCTCTAGTGTTGTGCTTACAGCTCACGCAAATGACCGTATTGAGCAGCTCGATGTAACTGCACCGGTTGGAGTGCCCGAAGCATTCACAGTCTTTCAAGGAAGAACAGAAATGTATACAGAGTGTATACGGCAGCAGAGTAACAGCACAGTACATGCCCAGTCAGAGATGACCCATGAGCAGAGGGATGGATGGATGGCACACGCTGACCGATGGCACATGGGCAGCAGCAGATGTTTATCTGCAATGGGAGTGGAGCTGGGTTCAGGCAGGCTAGCGTGACCCCCCGGCCATGGCATGACGCTGGAGGCTGCCTGCTCTTGGCAGACCTGATGGAACTGAGGCATTTGCAGTTGTAAACCTTTCAGGGTTACTGGAGGCTCCGCTGAGAGAAATGCACACGTTTTTTGCACATTTTGAGATGAGTATAAAATCAAGACCCGGGGAAAACCTCCTCATATTAACAAGGTTAAATTCACTGGACAAAATTGTCAAACTTAATTATGATTAAATCCACAACTCTAAGTAACATAAGAACTTTTTTTTTTTTTTTTTTTTTCTCACAGGAATGGTGAGTATTCAAAAGTGCTGTTGAACTTGGGGTGCTAGAACTGGTAGGCACCTTGAGAACCAGAGTGTTTTATTTCATGGCCAAACAAATCTCTGGTTTGACAATTTTGGCCAACACCTCCTGAAACGATTAACAGTGAAGAAAAGGAAGGAAGCCAGTTATTGCAGAACTACATCCACTGTACTTTTGAGGTAAGCATTAACCGCTTTTGGTATTCTGAGATGAAAAACAGTTGGGTCAGAAAGGGTTATGAAAATTCCGAAATGTGTACTGGCTAGCATGCCTACTGCAGTCATCTGAAATGAAGCTGGCATGACAGCCACTTTAAAAAACCCCTTCATTAAATATAGAATTAAATGTAGAATGCTAGTGCCTTCTAGCCTTAATCACAAACAATGCTTGGCCTTATGCAGAACAAAGAGGAAATCAGAAATGTATCAATAACATTATAGAAGACACAGCTCTGCCTTGTGTAGTACACTCGTGTAAGCCTGACCACTCAACCCTTGGGATTATGAGCCCAGAATGAATGCAGGAAAGTTGCCAGGATGATTGGAGGAGTTGAGTCTATTTAAAAAGTGAAGACTAGGAAAATTTGGCTTGTTTATTCTAGGAAACTGATGCTAGAAGGTACCACCAGGCCATAAATCCATCAGGAGCTAAGCCTCCTGCCATCCTGATGGACAATACTGGCACAAGAACAAATGGGTGTTAGCTGGCTACTGAGAAATTTCAGCTGGAAATCAGAAGATGGTATCTGGATATCAGGGCAGTGAGCTTCTTGAACACTTCCCATTTGTGGCAAAACACACTGATGCTTTACAGGTGTAGTTTATTAAGGGTAGAATAAACTACAGTATGCTTCCTGCAATAATGGAGCACTGGATGCAGTGACTTGGAAGGGCTTTGGGGCCTTGAAGTTATCTTGTAATTGGATAAAGCTGTAGCAGAGGGTGTAAAATGTTTCCATCTATGGCAGAGGCCGAGTCCTCTGTGCTGCCTTTCCTCTGGTATCAGGAGATTGTGCTGGGGCACCTGATCATCCCCCTGACTGGTGGAGTAGGAAATCACACACAGTATTTGAGCCTGTCTGTGTTTTTGTAAAGAAACAACAGTCCCAGTACATGTTTCTGAGTATGCTCTGCACTGCTAATACATGGATATTTCTTTGGCTTTTGTCTGATGTACTGGACTGTAAATAGATTGCACCATAAATAGATTAAATTTTCTTTAGACACTTAGCACAACATATGTTTCAATCTTGAGAGCTGCCTTTCTGCTGCCAGAAAGCATTAATCCATTTTACATGCTCACACTTAGTTAACATATATTTCTTGTTCTCTTCAATGTTTTTCTGCTAAACCAGTGTTTTGTGGTTTGTGCTAATCTGATTAATTCTGATGCCAGTAACTGCTGGAGTACAGGAAAACATTTGGGGTATCAGTCTCAGGATGTTAGCACTTGACACAATCGAGTAGGGAGGAAAAAAATGTTAATGTTTGTTGTCTTTTGCAGCTGGTCAGTCTGATTCAGCATCTCAGGCAGCCACCCTGCAGCATTCCTCCCCAAGTAAATCCATCTTGCTCAAGTGAAAACTGCCTGTGTGGAACAGATGAGATCTAAAAGTGGAAGCTAGCACTAGCAAACAGGAGAACTGGTGTGATTGTGTTTGTGTGTTTGATTTTTAAAGTAAGAAAGACTGACTAGTGATAAGCAATCTGATCTTTCTGAATCTTGGATTCAGGAGCAAGGCTGTCAGTCTTTCTGTCTGACAGAGGACCTGTCTTCTGCCACCAATAGAGTTTTTGGTTTTTTGAGATAACACTGTACTGGTATGTTGGTCAGACTTGTGGCTGAACATTTGCATACTCCAGGTGAATTTAGAGGAAATAATTTGCCTATATACTATAAAGAAAAGCTGACTGTGCTACATTTTCTTTTGTATTTAAGGCAGCAGAAAGAAATTGAGAATAGTTCATGAACGAATGAGTGCACTACTTCCACACTGAACCTTCAATAAGATTACTGCTACACATAATTAGCCATAACAACAGCACAGGAAACAAAGCTGCACATTAAGCAATTCACTCTGTCACACCAGGCCTGCTCCAAGCTGTGGAGAGAAGAAACATCTACACACTCTGAAACAAATGCAGAAGGACTGCCCAGGTTCAGACGTGGGTCCTCAGTACAAAAGGTAAACAATGAGACCAGTTCTTAAAGCTGTTTGCATTTCTATGGGTATTGCTCGTTTGTAACAACTGTGCTGTGTAAAACAGTCTTTGTTTCAAAGTTAACTAATGCCAAGGTACAGGAGTGCTCTAGGAGTCTTGGTCAGACTAGTAAATGCTACATGGTGTAGAAAAAACCACAGTTAACTCAAAAACATCTGATCAAACGTTAGCAATGGCAAAAGGAAAAAAGAAATGGCGAGTAACGATTAAATCAATTTTGTGATAATATTTGGTCCCCCCCTGCCTCCCCACCGTGTTATTAGTGCAATACTTTTTTGCTGTTGGCCTGGTCAGTGAATCATTTTTACATCCCTCTGTGCTTACAAAAACAAGCTGTGTCAAAAAATCCTGCAGTGATTGGAAAGGAATCACTTTGTGCACTGGTTACACGAGGTGCTAGCCCAGAGCACTGGAACACAGCACCCAGAACCCTGCCAGCTGGGAAGCTCACAGTGCTGCGTGGCCCTTCCAGCCCAGCATTAACCTGAAAACGTTCTGCTTGTCACACCTGTCAGCAGCACAGCTCGGGGTGTTTGGGCACACAGCTCTGGCCAGCAGCCTGAAGCACTGCCACTGCAAAGTCAAGCAAACACTGAACGAGAGGGGAAAAGCAGCAAAATGAGGCTGCACGTGGTTTGCCAACCATTCTGAACTGACACGAGCTCCTCACGGTGCTGGGAAACGCTGCTCTCAGCTCTGAGTGCCACACGTCAGAAAAGACACAGATAAGCTGAATAACAACAAGGGGTGGATGGTTCAGAAACTGAAATCTCACAGAAGAGGTAATGACAGCTAGATAGGTTTAATGTGAAGGAAAAAGGGATTGTCATGTTAGATGTGATCATTGTTTTTGGCTGATTCAGGAGCTGTCGAATCCCTTGCAGACTCACAGAAGCATTGACTCTCTGAGCCTCCCTGACTGTTTTCCTGTGCAATGATTTTATTGAAACAATCTTGATTCTGTTACAGAAAGCATGACAAAATTACCCACTGAAGCAGGCTCATGAAGTTGATAATCTAATTGCTTTGTTTCTATAAATTGAACACTTCCCCCCCATTCTAATGCTCTGCACTCACATCTTTGAGATGACACGTTATTATTGTGGGGATGAGGTTCAGCTGAAGCTTCAGCTACAACCATTAAAACAAGAAATGTCATCACATGAAACAATGACAAACACACATGGAAGGGTAGCATCATTTCTAAACCAAGACAGGTTGCACGAGACAGCTACCAATGTCACTTTTTAATTAAAAGCACAAAGCATATTTCAAGAAAAGTGCGTTCACAAATGATTAAATTATTTTTTCTTTTTCATTTCCCAGTCACTCGGTGTTCCTTCTCCATACACTAAGGCAAACAAAGATTTCATTGTAACCTTAGAGATTACCTGCTTCATAACAAACAGTATGGCTCATTACCATGATCTCATCAAATGGGTCAAACTAAGTTCAAACATTTCTTAATAACCCTTTTCCTTGTTAATATGTATTTCATGAATAATGAGATTTTCGCAATAGCTGCAGAAAGACAAAACATCTTCATACATACTCTGTACAGATAGATTGATGAGCAAAAACAATGAAAAGATCTCAGGGTTCAGGCTGTGAATGACAGATATGCAAATGAAACAGGTTGCCTGTAAGTCAGAAAGAATATTGGCATCCTTTATTATGTCCATATAATTCCATTATTTTGAAAGAACACTGGAACAGAAGTTCAAAATGTAATGCCTGCCCTCTGAATTTGAACACTTACAATAAAATGAAGACACAAGGCACACTTACAATGCATTAAAAGACACAACAATGCATTACATCCCATGGCATTTACAGATACTCCTTGAGGACAGGGACAATTGATGTTTTATGGATTATTTGCCCTCAGCTAATCTGCTTATATTTCCTCTTTTACAATTTATGCATATCACTGAGGAAAACAAGACTGGTAAACATCTGCTTTCAGGGCAAGGATCTGAACACTCATGTTCAGACATTTAACTCCTTTAAAAATAAATGCCATGTCACTTCATTTGCCACCAACAACTGTCTAAGAAGCATATTTCTTTTTCTTTGTATGGCTTATGCTTATGTGACTTAATGCTTCTGTTGTATTCAATGAAGATGCCTCACCAGTAAACTAATGGGTACACTCCACAGATATTCCAGATTCATACAGTGCAATGTTTTCACAACACAGAGCACTATGGGATCACTGTATGAATCCTAGAATTCCTACCTCTCTTGTGGTTTGCAACTTGAACAGAAGAAACAGTTGACATAGCTAATTTGGGAGCAACTGGACAGGCAATAAAATGAACAGCAAATTAGAAAAAAATTATCATATAGGAACAAATCAAAACATTAAAATAAACATCTTTATTCTCTAACTTTTCAATTTAACAATGGTTTTTTTTTTTGTAAGGAAAGGGTGAATTTAGAGAAAAGGAGTTATACACCATCAGTTATTGAATCATTTGAGCTGTAACATCCAAGATCAAGACAGGGAATGTAATTCCCATCTATGCACTTTGGCAGTTTTGTGTTAGAGGTTTCTTGGTGGTTTCTCCCAGTCCATGATAAATGGCTCTATGGTGGGAACCAGAGTGATCTGAAAAGGGTTTTATTGAATTTGAATGCATATTTATTCTGGCCAAATACTATAAACCTAAACCCCACAATAAGATAATTAGATATAGGCAGATTTCTGGAATTATTCTTTTCATACTCTATCCTTAACTGAAATATTTAATCTACACTATATGTCAGACACGGCAACAATAAGCTGCAAACACACGAATGCTGAATAGAAATGCTTTGAAGTTTTTGTGCTCCCTACCAAAGCATCAAACCCAAATTTACTTAAAGTCTTATTTTTGGGAAAGAAACACTGAATAATTCT
>JAWWMU010000005.1:21160540-21174093 GCA_035048155.1 Cinnycerthia olivascens | reverse complement strand
CACTATATGTCAGACACGGCAACAATAAGCTGCAAACACACGAATGCTGAATAGAAATGCTTTGAAGTTTTTGTGCTTTGTGCTCCCTACCAAAGCATCAAACCCAAATTTACTTAAAGTCTTATTTTTGGGAAAGAAACACTGAATAATTCTGTGCTGTTCAAGACTTATTTTGCAGTGAAGTTAGGTCTTAGATCACACACAGTATAATTAAGCAATGAAATCCATTATAAATGCTAAGTATAATTTAATTGGGAATGTTTTGATTTATTGGGAATGTTTTGAATTCTGGATAATGTAGGCTAATCCTTACAGAGAGCAGAGAAAGAGAGATCAATCTGGCTGGGGTTTTTTTGTTTAAAAAAGACATGCAAAAAACTTGGAAAATACAGTGGGAGCTAAATGAAATTGGAATACTAGGTATTACTTTATCAGGGATACTTAGTTTTAAATATATGGTGAATAATCCAAACTAAAGTACATTTCTAATCCTTCCAGAGAGCACAGATCAATGAGTATTTTCTGTTTTGTTGGGCACACAGAGACTTGCACGTATGACAGGGTGGATTTCACATGCACATGCCTGTGTTTGATTTGGTTTATTGTGATCCATAGATTTAATCACAGCCCTTCCAGGGTAATTCCCAACAGATTCCCAATACATCTCATTTGTTTAGTGGCCGTTTTCTAGATTGCCTTTTCATGAATTTTATTCTCCACCTCTGTGTGTTATAGCACAGAAAAGCAAGCCACAGGCCAGATTTCTGCAGGGACTTTGTCAGGAGGAAAGGGCAGTAAATAAGAAGAGAAGGACATTATTTTTATAATGAGCAATCACTTTGAAATGTGAAGTATAGCTGAATACTTCTTCAACTAACAAAGAATCTTAGTTTTATTAGTAATCTTAAAAAGTAATTTTGTTTCTTTCAGTGGTAATCATCATGCCACAGTATGTAATTTTTTTGTGGAGCACTCAAATTGTAGAAAACCATGGGTCTCTCCTGCAGAGAACTTGCTTGTATTGTGGATGGCATGAAAGCTGGGAATGCTTTCTCAGCTCACTTGGGGAAACAAGGTGGAAACAAGACATTAAAAATGTGTTTGATGTTGACAATGACAACCTTTGTTCACTTGAACATCTCAAAACTTACTTCAAAATACAGACTGTGCTATCTAAACAAGTCCAAAATTATTTTGGGCTTTCTGTGTATCACGAATTTTAGTCTGTATGTTTACTATTCCCATATTTACAGTACTGTGCACAGTCTGGGTGTTGGAAGACTCCCTTTTCAGGTGAGGTTTATAGTTATTTTCTCACAGGATAGCATTACCAGAGAGAAATAAGCTGGATTATCACTGTTACTACTTTTGCCACCACGTGGGACTCGTTGAGAGCAATTTCAGTACCTTTAGACCACTAGGAATTTTACAGCATCCTACCTTGGTTTGGTTTAGAAACCTCAAGGGAAGAAATATTCGGCCATATCCTATCAAACTTTGGAGGATCTGCATGCATCAGGAAAAATCAGGTTTTGTTATTTACATCTGTGATATTGCTCTAAACAGGCAAGCATAAGGACAAAGACAGAGATTACACACAGCTACTACTGGACTGGTCTAAGTTGCACTAGAACAGAACACGACTCCACAGTGAACAAGAAAAACAAGCAATTGATGATTCCCAAAACACCAAATGGACATAAAGTACTGTGCATAACAATTTCTCTTCTGTGGCTTAAAATATAATTTTTCGTGATGAGAAGATATCCTAGGCCAATATATGTGGTTCTAACACCAGGAACAAAACAGGAACATATTGTGTTAAATCTGCTCTGCAGAGATAAAACGACAGTATCAGACAAATATGGATTTCTTACCAAAGGCACATATCTTACTGTAACATCCTGTTTCAGGGCCTTTTGAGTGAATTACATATCTGTTATCAGAAGAAATATATTTACCAGCAGAGTGGGCCTTTTCTTTGGCTCTCACACTTTCGTGTGTTTCATCTATTTCCTATCACCTCTGCTGATATATTTTACAGCTTGACTTTTTTTCTTTTTTTTGTCATAACGTTAAATATCTAAATTTCTTCTAAGTTCTACAAAATGTGTTACTTGCACGAAGTATTTTGTGTGAGCAATAGAATGAGCTGTGTCTCTTTAGAGCTTCATCTCCTTTGATAAATGTGTTCTGGGGAAGTGGGGAGTGACAAACCTTAGCAGAATGGTGTTGAGTTTTAGAGCTGAAAGTGAAGGGGTTGGGGTTGTGGGGAAGGAAAGAAAACTTGTTTCTCTGTTTCCATCTGCCTAGCTTTGAACATTAGATTTGGACCATGTTTTTATGAGCTTCTCTTGAGTACTGAAGTTGTTGTGTCTTGTCTGAACCAAACAGAATTTTTCTTGAGGGTCACATCAGCCTTCACTGTGGTGACAGTGGGGAGAGAGCTCGTTCTTCTCCTCTGGGTATGGGGAACTCAGCTGGGGAGTGAGGAGGCTGCAGCTGCCAGGACCTGGCTGGCATCAAGGGCTAGGCCTGGATATCTTTATCGAGATGGTGAGTTCCACTATTCCATCCATCTGACAGGAAAACCTGCAGGGAAGCTGCGACAGAAGGACTGGGGCTTCAAACATCTGATATGGCAGGAGGACATCCCAAAGCATGTCCTGACCCTTTTGCCAAGGGTGAAATGAAACTGGCTGGGTGGGGCTGTGTGTCCCTGAAGTCTTCCCACACAGTTAAAGGATGGGGACCTGCACTGTGCCATTTGCTGTAAGCATTCTGCAGCTGAGTGGGTCAAGCTGGAATGTAATCACATAATTACATCACGTTCTTGCATTTTTGTGCTTTTTCCTTATCAGCCAAGAAAAGCTGAGTCAGTTTGCTTGATTCTCACATTAACCTGCCTCTGGAGGTCAGATCCACCAATTCCCACACATAGGAAGTGCAAATGCCCAGTCAGAGTGGAGGACAAAAAGCATCTCCAAGGAGGTGGTGTGGAAACCCTGACCCCTCCACTGACAGACTGCTACCATGGACCTGGAGACCACCTTCCTCCTCCTCAGGCACTTACTCACAAATTACTCACACAGTTAATTCCCTGCTGAAATTCTGGTAGATTTAGGAACACTTAAACTTGACCTGAACATTTTAAAGTGACTGGACATTAGGCATAACATAAAAATCAGGAGTTAAGAAAGGAAAAGCAATTGTTATGGACTATGTTGTCCTGCTGTCCCCTGAGCCTTTCTTAGTTTTAGCCATTGGGCACCATCAGAGCTGTTGCAGAAAACTGGTCCCATTTCAGACTGGAGCTTCCAATCTCCTGCTTATGTTGTTGAGTACTGTGTGGCACACCTGCTATAAAAATTCACATGTACAGTCTTCAACTGCAAAAGCCTAGGTATTACCAGAGGTAAAATTAATAGTGTCAAATGACTTTGTAATGCCCTAGGACTAACCCTCTGGAATTTATAATGTCATTAACTGTAGGTCCTATATAGTCAATCAGATTCTTTACATAATTAAACTGATATAATCAGTAATATTTAATATATAATTTATTCTGATTATGATTTTTCTAAGTAATATCATGTCACTGTAAAATAATTCCTTGTAAGGCAAAAAAATATTTATTTACATATTTCTTAGAAATCCTACGAATGCTATAGATCTGTGCTTGTTTTAGCAAACTTATTTAAAATGGAGGTTGTGACTTACTGCAAAATAATTAAAAATTCCCTGACCCTTTAAATCAGATAACACTGAACTGAGTTTCTTAATGGGCACCCAAAACTATAAAGAGCATATTTACAGTGCCTGGAGATTACCATTTAAGTATTATTACCAGTGATTATTACTGGTTATAACTGATAATTATACCTTATTAGAAGGGACTTCTGGAGGTCATTTATTTCCACAGTTTGCTCATGGCAGGGTCAACTTTAAAGTCAGATGAGGTTGTTGAAGGTCATATCCAGCTGAGACCAGCTGCTGCTGGGTAATGTGCTTAAAGCTCCTGGGTTTTCCATCTTTGATAAAGAGGATATCTTTTCCTTATATCCTTTATTTACATCAAGATTACAGGTCTCCTGATAAAGGTCTTTCCTCATACCTTTGAAATTTTAACTTTTTTTTTTTTTTTTTAAACTTTTTTGACTTTAAATGTTTTATCTGAAAAGGTAGGTGAGATGTTGAGATGTCCAAGTCCCAGAATGTTGGCTGTCATTCCCACATGAACATTGGAGCAGATGAATCATCCCTTGAACAGACACTGGGAGGATTCATTTAGCAGCAAGTTATTCTTTCACAGCAACCTGTGAAAACATTTCTAGTCCTTCATTATTACCACTAAGGGCTTTATTTATAGAGAAGTTGACTAGATAAACCAATCTTTTCCAGAACAATTCCATGTCTGGAAATTGCATTTGGTAATTAGAGTCATTATTTACCAGAATAATAAATGAATCTTTGTGTAGGTATTCTATAAGAGGTGCTATTTCAGTTTACTCTAAAATTTTCCATGACAGTTATTCTGGGTAAACAAGGCTAAGAAATGTGAAAGAGGGTTTCTAAATGCATGTTGGAGTGTTATTATTCAAAAGTGAAGCTACTGTAGGCATCTTTAAGAGTGGAGGTATGCAAGCTGTGTGACTGAGCAGAAAATCAGATATGACATTTTAAATTTGCATTGGATATTTCTGCATTTTTAGGTACTATTGTTCCAAAGCCAATTATACGTAAAAAGTAACTACTGGAAAAAAATTTTACTTTCATTAAGTAAGGAAAAACTTACTGCTTTATATTTAATAGATGTATGATAATTTCCTTTTTCTCCTCCCAATCTTTATTTTTTTATTTTCTCCTTGATATACAATATCAGAATGACTTCCAATATTAAATGAAGACAATCTGTCTCAAATATTTACTGGAAGTACAGCCTGCACCATGGGCTATATTATAGTTTCAAACTGGGGAAATAAAGGAAATGAATGGATAATTTCAGCCCAATTCCAACCAGACAGCTGCACATGAAAAAAAAACCAAAAACCTGTCAGGATCTTGGCAGAAATTAATTGGCATTTTGTTGTTTTCTCTCTGCAGCCAAGTCCTGAGCTGGCAGAAAATGAGAATGTATTCCCAGAGAGAGGGGCTACCCCTGACAGGGGTGAGAGCAGGAATTCTGCCCCCTGAGCCCAGCCCACGAACAAAGGCTCTGCTGGAAATTACTGCTCATAAATCTGGAACTCTTCAATAAAGCTCACAAGTGGCAGACAGGGAGCACTTGTGCTGGCAACTATCATTATTAATTGAATTTTTAATAACAATCAGGAATCCTAGTGAGATACGCTGATTAAGATGTTTTCTTTCTTTCCATTAAAAAAAAAAAAAAAGAATATATCAGTATAAACTTAATGATTCAGTAGAAGTTCATGTCTCTAGCCATAGAAACTGGCCTTGCCACTGCCTATTTTCAACCAGGAGCAGGCAGCAGTAAATATCTGTTCTAAATTACAGATGTCTGCTGAGGATAGTGGACTTACGACAGTTGTTTTAGGTGCTAATATTGAGAAAAAAAAATTAGGATTTTTAAGAAATAATGCTCACTGAAATCACAGGCAGATTTAGGAGTGTGTTTATATCAGATTCTGTTCCACCACAATCATCATAACATTGTTACAGCATTCCTTCTTTTTGAAGTTATGATAATCTACCTACATAAAATTTGCCTTTTAGCACTTTCATTAAACTGCAAAATCTAAATCACTGAAAGAGAGAAATGCTGGTATTTTTTTTATCAACCCTTTATTTTATTAAGTTTAAAATATACTTGGCCGATATTAGGCAATCTTTCTTGGAGCAATGTAGGAAGTTTCATACCTGTTCCTTTGAAGAAAGGAGAATTCTGCATAAATGTGAAGCTGTGGTGGTTTTATGGAAGCTCCTCAGCCATAACAGCTTTTATAACTGTTGGAAGAATTTAAATGGAATTAGTCCTTTATGTGTCCACTTGTAGAGAGCTTCAAAAAATAATCCAAGGATCCATCTCTGGAAACCTTCAGATTTCAGAAAAAAAATTACCACTGAGTTGAACAAATTGTTGGCTGATTCTCAAAATAGTGAGGGCTGAGGAATTCTTCGATTTTAACTATTTCCACTAAAATGTTTGTAGAAGTGCACAATGAACTCAAGTATTTTTGGAATGAAACATTTAGGTACTTTCTCATGAAAATAGAGGAATTACTTTGTTGGTAGTTTGCAGGGGTTGTCTTGTTATTTTTTTATTTGGACTGGTTCTGCTTTTTCCTATAAAAATACTAAAATTGGCTGCCTGGTATTATTGTACAGTAATTCACAGCTGATGACCAGTAAAGCAAGATCTTTATTTAAAAAAAAATCACTATTCTGATTTGGAAAGCTCATTCTTTGCTTTAGTCTGTGAAACAAACTGATTACGTGTCTTGGGGAACAGAAAGAAAAGGATGAGAGGGTAACAGAAATGCATTTTCTCCTGGCAATTTCTCTCCAAGCTTTATAGATAATTAGATTTAAAAATATCTTTTTGGATTGTGTCTACTCTCTATAGACTTCTTGGAGTAACTGAGCTCAATTTGAATATTGCAAGTGCTGTGTGTTTTGCATGGGTACCATGGTACACTTTGGAATGTTGGTATTTTATTTTCTAGAGTATCCTATCACTTGATTATTTATTAATGGTTAAAAGAAAGATGGCTAGGAACTGAGTAGGTTTTTTTTTTATTGCAGCAAATCAAAAGAAGTATTGCAAACACTATTTGATTGACAGGCTGATTCAAACTAACTCAGGAGGATGATGGAAAACTGGGAAGAGGGACAAGGAACAACTCTGAGCTGTCAGTGGCTGTGAGACTGCTGAGCACAGCTCTTCTTATCTGCTAAAATTGGTGGATCTGGCAAACCCAAAACTGCACCAGAGGCTCCCCCAGATGCCCCCCAGTGCCCCAAA
The DNA here is from genome assembly GCA_035048155.1 of Cinnycerthia olivascens. Taxonomy (NCBI): domain Eukaryota; kingdom Metazoa; phylum Chordata; class Aves; order Passeriformes; family Certhiidae; genus Cinnycerthia; species Cinnycerthia olivascens. Next base: position 21,167,108 of record JAWWMU010000005.1, on the reverse strand, counting down.
ATCCCTGCCGAGGGGGTCAGCCCTGGTCAGGCTGCAGGGAGCTGGCTCTGCTGTGCCTCCTGCCAGCTAAAACTGCCCAAAAGGGAATTTTCTGGAGTGTAAAATTCTCTCAGATCCGCTATTCAAATGAGCACATCATACCACAAAGGCTGTTTGTATTTTCTTTCAGCTCAGTAGTGTTTTAATGCAGTGTAAAATCTCATTTTTAAAGCAAAAGATTCCAAGAGCTTCAAAGGATTAAAGGAGGGAAAACAAACACTGGCTTGATATTATAATCAGTTATCTAGATAAGGTGATTGCCTTAGACTGGAAGGCTGATTAACAATATCATTTATTAGAAGGTCAGGTTTGGATAAAATTAAATTGAGATGAGAACATTTTGCTTATATGTCCAAAATAGTAGATACAGTCTGAAGACAATATTTGAGTGTTTTAAGGAGATAAATATCTTAATGGTCTCTCAACAGTACAGCTTTCTGTAGAACTTGACCTCAAATAATAACAGAAAAGTAAGGTACAACCTAGTTATGCATGTTTATGCCCTGCTGATGTGTTGGGTACAGACTCTAGCCCAGAGCTTGGCATGGTCACAGCTTTGATCACACGACTGAAGATTTAATAAGAGAACTTCTTGGTTACTGCAAGAGGGCAACATCAGGTCCAAAATACTTTGTGTTGTTATTAAAAAAGGAAAACAACCCACTAGTATTTGCTCTCACGACCTTTTAAGATATATATTTACCACATTAAAATGTCATGACAATTGTGAAAAACAAATAAAGACACACTCATCCAGACACTATTTTAGCTCCAGAAAAATACCTACGAGATTTTTCAAGGTTAAAAAAACAATAAAATAAGAAAGTGCCCACTGGGTCTTTTTTTTTTTATTATTTTTAAACTTCTGCATCTTGCGTTCATTATCATAAAAAAAAAAGTTCTCTTCAATTGAAAATGGACTATAAGGAAGAACAAAAACCACAGAGAACAAAGCAGCAAATGCCGTTTGATTATTGTGATTGCATCTCGCACTTGGGTGCAGGGTCTGTCTCTACTCTCTGACTCATCCGCCAGCAGCAGGCTTTAAGGTGATAATCACCCACACAGAGCTATTTGCACATCATGTCTATCCTTCCCTCCATCTAATTATACCCTTTATAACAAACTGTTTAGCATAATTAGTCGAGTTACAGGAAAAAAAGATAGAAGCCATCGTTTAGAAGACTCAACTTTTTGAAGGCGTACATGTACGGATTGGTGATGTTGGTTTTTGGTCACAGTAATGAACATTTTGATGCACTAGTCTATGTAAAATTGTACAATCATTATTTTAGCAAGTAAAATAATGTAGTTTTCAGAATATCTGCATACTGTATGTAAGCATTGCTTAAAATTATGAAATGGTTTTGGGACTCATTAATTGCTAACACTTTCACCACTATTTTTTCAGACATGGCTGAAAAATGTGAAAGAGCCAGCACTGTAATCAAGAATGCTGGAAATGATCAGAGAACCTATTATTCAACTGACAGACAACAGCAGGTACAAATTACCTTAATGGGAAGCTCTGGGGTTTTTTTGTTTGTTTGTTTTGTTTTCTTCTAGATGATCAGAAAGGATGTTTACTAATGACCACTCTTTCTTTGTGTCCAAATTCTAGTGATAAGCTGCTTTAATACAAAATCCTTTGAGGTAACAAAGGAAAATAGAGAATAATACATATATGTGCACACAGGTGAATAGATTTTAATTTTCTTTGCTGGTTTTCATTGCAGTCTTTAAAAAAAAAAAAAAGTGTTAAATGAACACTGCTTGAGGTGGCATCTTCTTTGCATGTTGGAAGTTTGGTGTTTCTAACCCCCCTGCCTCAACCCATCCTCCTGATAAACTCAAAAGAGCTGTGAGCACACAAAAGCCAATACCCCCCTGCAGGTGTTTGCTGCCAGGCAAAATGAAACCCAGACTGCATCTCCTGAGAGTCACTTCCTGTCCCCAGATGGGAAAAAACTCTGCTGATATGAAAACAGATAGTGTTTTGCATAGACAAAACAAAGCATAGACAAAACAGAAATCATGCAGAATCCATTAAAGCAGCCACAACTAATTAATCTTGTTTGGTTTTTTGTGTTAATTGGACTTCTGTTTAATTCTCTTTGAGAATAGGATAAATTTATGGATTCTACCCTTGTTTAACAAAAATTCTGCTATTCCTATATCATAGGAAAAGTGTTCAGAACATTAAACAAGTAGAGTTATTTCCCCCCTGAGCTATTTAAGAAAAAACACATGGAAAAAACAAGCAGAGTATCAGTATTGACTTGTGCTCATGAAGAGATACTCGTACTTCACCCTTTTCAGACAGGCAAAGAAACATGTTGAATTTTACCACATCTTATCCCAAGACATTTACAGCAGACTAAAGGTAAAACACAGATTTGCAGAAACTCTTGTATTTCCTATAGAATGTTAAACAGAATTTTCTCCCTTTGTAATAAATAAACTCTACTCATCACCCCAGTGTAAAATACAAAGAGGTCAACAATGCATCCTTTCAGCTCACCATTGTTCAAAAGGTATTCGAGTTTCCCTATTAAGTTTTCAAAGGCCAACATCTGCTGATGCTCAGAAATGGAAGATGTGGTGACGAAGGCTGTATGGAGTGTGGAGTGAAAACACAACCACCCAGACCATGCAACACAGCACTAGGAAACTACAGCACAAACTCCAAAGAGCTATTTCCCATTCGTCCCATTTCTGTTATTGATGGCAGGAATATTTCTGAGAACATAAACTTACTCTCTTTCATTTATTTAATTTTTTTTTTTTGGTAATGTAGCATATGTAGAAACACGAAGTTTTGAAAATAGCACATCGGAGTGAATCTGCAGGCAAACAAATAGCAGAGGAGACACTAGAGCAGGGAAATGACATTATTAAGATTGAAGGCTTTCATTTGCACATCATTGTCATTGATGCTGTTTTGCTGTTTAAAGCTGTGGAATTCAGCTGCTAACACTGCTCACACAGTTTTGATGGCATTAACTTGGGCTGTCTAGAGCTTAATAAATCAGTGCTATTCATGAGCTTAAGTAAACGGAGTTGATTATTTTATATAAATTGATACTCCTGACCCTGCATCATAAGAAACGAGACAGTTTTACCCCAATTATTAAAAACTTTTTACTTGGATATCGAGTATGGCAAATTGCATTTAACGACTGTGATAATTTATAACTGTGATTGCCCTGTTTTATGCAAGCTGTGCCCAAAGTATCTGCAGAGCTGAGGCTGTGGGGAATTTTCTTTCCTGGAGCCACAGCAGGATCCCATCTCTCCCTCCCTGCTTTATTGGCAGTTGTGCCATGACTGAGTGCACTCCTGAGCTGTGGAACTCAGCCCAGGCTCCAGCTCAGCTGCTGTGCACTCGGGCTCCTCATGCTTTATGTTTGAGCAATCATCTCTTTCACTGATATAGTAGTTCTTTACATAACGGTGTTATGGCTTTGGGATGGTTTAAGAGTAGTATTTTGGTCCTTTAATTCCATACAGGAAGGCATTTTTCTGTGAAGGAACTCAATTCTATTTATTTTGTGGAGCAAAGCTGAGTTCAAAGCCTGCTGGAGTTAATACAGATTCCAGCAGATATGCTGCCTTTGCTCATCTACTTCACAGAAATGAAAGCTATTCCATTTATAAACTTTTCCATTTGCTCTTTGAACTTAGACACACATGAACATACATAAAAATTATTGGTCCTACACTTCTGTTATTAGCAAACACTTTTCTTCAAAATGTTCAACAAATATTTTCTCTGCTCCAGTGTCTTAACTCTTTGTGTCACACTCAGGACTCAGTGCTCACCTGCTGATAAGAATCAATCAGAAAATCTGGGGCTGAATGCCAGATCTATCTTATCTTTTTTTAGTTATGATAATTAAAGAGAATTCCCAGATATTAGGGAGTGACGTTGTCTCTGAGCAGGTGATAACATTTACATGTTAATGCCAGAGGGGAAGGCCAATGCACAGCCCCTGCACCACAGGGCAAGCTGTCAGAGAAATATTATTTACACCAGGAAAGGATGTTGGGAAATGAGATCCACGGAGCTGAATGAAAATGCAAAACAATACTGGTTTCATTACTTACTACCAATACTGGAAATACTGGGTATACCTGCAGAGAAAGAAGACACAAAGAAGTGCAGTTAGCTGTGCTTGGCTGAGCTATTACCACCAAGATCCTTTAAACGTTTTCAGAATACTTTATCAATACATAAACTCAAGCACCTGCCATTGCCATTGCACACCCAGTCCTTTATAAATGCAAAGTCTTTTAGATTTTCCAGTATGGGGCTGCAGGGGCCACTAAAATGCACTGACAGATGGGATCTACACCAGCTCCCTGAACTTCATGAATTTGTTCAGAACAGTTTTGTATTTCAACTAACCAGCCATTAGGTTTAATGCTCTAGATAAAAATATCAGTCATGCATGTATTATGCAGATCTAGGAGAGTAATTTAACCAAGGGATAGATGCATTGCTAACTGCTTTGGCCAGCTGCTTAAATCAGTTGGCACCTTCTGTTGCATTAATTGTATATAACTATTTTTCCCTCTTTTACTGACAGTTATCTAAATTAAGCTATGTAAAAAAAATGTAATTGAGTGAAATAATCTAATGCAGTAGGTTGGCCATATTGATCAAGCCTCTCATTGATTTTTTTCCTGTGTTCATTCCAATTCCTAAACTGAATTAATGCAAGGATACCATTCCAGAGGCAGTTGGAATTTACCATGAGAGGTGGGGTTAAGGAGTAGAACTCCTTTACTGGATAAGCAGTGTGGGATCTCATGTTGCATAATGCAATCCCAAGAACTAACTTCTTGTCAGGTCTGCCCCGAAACCTAGGCTTTGTGTGCAGCACAAAACCATGGACAGGAAATGCTTCCTGAAATGCCATTTTCTTATGATTAAATGCCATTGTTAATGGGACTGTGGCTCATCACTTGGGTTATTCAGAAACTGCAGATCAGTACTGAAATCCTGGACATTTGCATCCTCTAGCTTAAATACAGTTTGCCTTTTTAAAGCTTTATTATCTTTTGTGGCATGTATTTTGTTGCAGAAATCTGTTTCTCCATTAAACATCTGCTACACTTCTTTCAACATCTCTCTTGAAGCTCTCCCTTACTCAGAGATGGCATGGACCTCACCCTGCAATGAAGTGAAGGCATGTATTGAGAAAAAATGATATTCAATGCAAGAATTGCAGAGTCAAGCTGGGAACAATCCTACCTTGTGGCATGGCTAAGACAATGCTGAGGTAACAAAATTTGCAGAACGGGGACCAAACCCAGATTTTTTATGTTTCACATCAATCCTGGGGCACATGTCAGGACTGCAGCTCTTGGGTTTTATATCCCATGGCAGCTGTGGCCTGGCAGAGCACCTGCTGCTCACCCAGCCCCACACTCAGATGCTGTTTGCAAACTTAATTATTTCTACTTCTGCTGAGATTAATGTGTGTTTTCCAAAATTTTCGCACCGTGAGGTATCAAATGCTAAATGCAAATATCACACTAGAACAGTGCAGTCACAGTTCTAATAGTAACAAAAAGTGCTTTTTTAGTTAAGATAATTAAAGAGAATGTCTATCCCCTTCTTTTAAATGTCAAAAAGACAATCAATTTTCAAATATTTTTCCCTGAACTTTCAATAGCAGCTTGTTTAAATTTTTGCAAGTCATTTTAGGTGGTTTAAATTAGCAGGATTAGCTTTCCTTTCTACAGTCACGGAACCTACACAGATATGAGATAAAAGACAAAAACTGTGTTCTCACACTCTCACTGTGAAATGGTATTTGTATTTCCTCTGGGTGTCCTCCCCCGCCTCAAACCCCTCTGTCTCCTACACACACACACAAATATCCTTTCCTTTCTCTCCTCAACAGATTGTAGCAAAGGAAGAGGTTTTCCTGCAACTCTGCTCGCCTCATATCGTCATACTTCAAAAATTTTCAATGAATTCATAGTGCTAAATGCTTCCTGGGCAGAGAATAATGAACACAAGGTGCCTGCTAGCCTGAGGGCTCTGTATCACCCTTGCAAAGACATCTCCAGGTTCTGTGTCAGAAGCTCTTTTGCTATTTCTGGACAGAGTTCCTTAGTTGGTGTGGTCTGTGGAAGCAGACTGGTTTTTGTGCTACCAGGTATCCCTGTGTGAGGTGCCTGCCCTTGATAAGGCACTGCTTTGTGCCCTCCTTAGGAAACAGAGTGAGAATGACTCCTGGGAGTTTGTCTGGAAAGGAGCTGGTGATGCAGGGCCGTGAGGCAGGATCTATTAACACTCTGAAAACTGCACATATGATGAGGAGATTATTCTTAGAAGGAGTGTTTGTGTGAGAGCTGCAGTTACATATTGAGGCTGGCTCCTGAATTCAGCTGAGCTGTATTTGCTGCAAGTCCTGAGGTAACGAGGCACAGGAGGTGTGATCCTGCTCTCCCTCTGTGCCAGGGTGGAGGCAGCCTGAGCACAGGGCTCTGCCTGTGCCACCAGCGCTGGGGACAG
>JAWWMU010000005.1:21146895-21160440 GCA_035048155.1 Cinnycerthia olivascens | reverse complement strand
GCTGGGGACAGGCACAGGGACATTCCCCCAGTGCTGGGGACAGGCACAGGGACATTCCCCCAGCGCTGGGGACAGGCACAGGGCACGGGGACATCCCCCCATGCTGGCCCTTGGCTCGATCCTGCTCTGTGGGATGCCATGGATCATCTCCAGCCTTGCACTGAACCCTGTGAGTGCTCTGCAGCAGGGAAGTGATGGGGACAGCTTGGAGGGATGAAGGATCAGGCCCTATTACCTCCTTTGATGGACAGTTCTATTGAGCAAGGTAAAAAAAGGGATTGAATTTCCATCTATTCAGTTGTTAAACCAAAGCAATATTCAGCCTAAATTATCTTCCAGCTGAAATCACTGGGATGGTTATTAATGGTAATAGATTTATAGTGAGGGGACATCAAGTAGAGCATGTAAAAAAAGTTCAGAGGTTGGTACTGCCCCTGAAATGGCAAACATTGCAGGAGAAAGTCACCAATACTGTTTATTATTTTTGACTTGACTTTAGGGCGGTGGTTTGGTATATTACATGTTGACTGTAAGTGCATCTAAATATATATATGCATTACTTGAGAGGAAAAAAATCTGTTTTCCTTTCATACGATCTTCTGCATCTGCCCTGTAATTTTCTCATTTCCCCTGCTTCCAGAAATGTGTTGTTTCAGCTCTTAGCTACCATGGAGCTGGCTATTGAGATGAAGAAAAAAGCAAATCGGATGCTAGCGAAGGAAGCAAGTTTTTGATTTTGTCTCTATTTTATGTCAGTGTGAAATCCTTAACACAAAGGAAATGGATCAAGCTTTCAGTGGGAAGGACCACACTGCTGCTTCCAGTGCCAGGGCAGGTCACACCCTGCAGACCCTCCTTTGTCAGTGCCCGCGTGTGCTTCTGGCAGGACTCTAAAACAGGAACAAAACACAGAGCTTTTCATAGCAAGGATGTTCATGCCTGCCTCATGTGATCTTCTGCTAGAATATCTGCCCTGCAGAATGACAGCACTCCCTGCAGTGAGTCCTTCTTCCCTTTGCAGCTCTTCCATTGAGGCATGATTGCAGTATCAGATGCTTAGCATCAATTTCAGAACTTCTGAATTCTCCAGCAATTTAAAGCCCTGAGAAGCTTGATGACACTGGTGTCTTGTAATCCCTCAGAGGGAGTGATCATCGTGGTTATAGGAGTAAACTTTTCATGTATTGTCAAACCTGTATTCAGACAAAGGATTACACATAGTGAAAGGAAATTCTTTGGAAATTTCATCTGTTTCATTGCAAGAGCCCCAGAACTCCTGCTACTGTTAATTTTGCAGTTGTTTCTCTGTAAAGATTGAATTAATAGAAAAGGAACTGCTTTGATGAAATTTGTTACCCCTCAGCGCTGCTTTCCCAAGTGGTATCACCAGAAATTAAGAGGACGGAGGAAATAGTTATTGTTTTATTGAGTAATATCTTTTAAAATTTTGAATTTCTTGTGTTATGTTTTAGTGAGTCCAAACCAGTATTGAAAACTCTGTCTAGGAAACACCCAGTGAGATCAAAGGATTTTTTTTCAAGTAATCGTAACTTATTGATAAAGTATTAGAAACTTGGAAAAGCCTGAAACTCAGACCATTTTTGGCACTTTGAATATCGAAACAGACACTTTGCCTTCCCGTGCTGCTGCTGCTTAAGGACCAGAAGTCTCTTTCATTTCACCTCTTCACTGTATATGGCAAAAATAGAGTTGTTTGAAACCAGTGACATCTGGAAAAACTCATTTACCAGCAACAGATGTCACCGCAGCCAGCACAAACACCCAGCTCAGCAGGGTCATGCTGGAGGGTAGAGTGCTGAAGGATCATTTTTCAAACCCTTTTATTTTTAAAAAAATACAGCACGTTATTTATAGTGCATTGTTTTTAGGTGTGTACCTGCAATGTTTCACTGGCTATTGCACTGGATACCCAGTTGAAGGAAAATGAGTTTATCAGTTGCAGGTTTTTGCAGCTTTTCCTGGCATTCCTGTTTACATAAATGCTCTCAATACACTGCAGTTTTACCCTCACACTGGATTCCCCAGCCTTTTGTGTGACATGTTCCTGTGGCTTTATACCTTCTGTAGGCTTCATGGGCTGAGATTAATATGTAATATAAAATAGGAGCGATATGAAGCTTTGCTGTTTTGTAATTTATGGATACCTTCCTTTTTCTCTTTGAAATACATTGTCAAAAGCATCAAGGAGCAGTATTTTATAACTTCAACGTAAGTGTCCCATTCCTTCAAATTGAGTCATAAAGAAGGCACTGGAAAACTTCCAGTTACTTGGGAGAGTGGGCCCTTAGAAAATGGGACATGAGTAGTTCATGAGTCTGCTTTGACTGGAGAGCAGGATCTGGGATCCTCTCAGTGAGAGGGATCCTTGTTACTCAGATTCCTGACTAGAAAGCACCCGGACCACTTCATTTATGCTGGTCCTTCAAGATGGCTTTGTGTCAGCAAATATTTACGGGGAAAACTGGACATCAGTGAGGGAAATACCAGTGCACTTCTGGAGGGGGCACAAGTCTTGCCAGAAACTGTTTCTGTGGCAGCTGAGCTGCACTGATGCCTTGGAAGTGTTTTCCCTTTCGGGCTGTGCTGCTGGGACAGAGGGGGACCCAGTGCAGGAGAAATTCAGTAAACTGAGACTGTCTGCCTGACCCTTGACTGGAAAGAGCCACCAGTGTTTGCCATGTCCTGGCCAATCCTTTGTTTCGTGTTGAGCTATGAATTATTGGGAAAGGCTGGGAGGGGTTGTGAGTGTAGGGCACCCTTGATGCAGGTTATTGGTGGTGAAGGCACTGACACAAAGCAAGCTGTGATCCATGGCAGCTCAGTGCAGGCTGAGACAGCTCTGGCTGATGGAGCAAAGAACCCAAGTGCCAGGGATGATGTGAACAAGGGCAGGGAGAAAAGGGCCAGTGCTGTCAGACACATCCAGCTGCTGAGGAGAAAAGCTACCCTCTAATGCCAAGTAGAGAGAAATTCAATAAGTTCACTTTGTGTGTCAAAACATATTGCAGAAAAAAACCATCTACAGAATGTGGCAGCAGAAGGGAATGAATGTAATCACGAAATAGTCAATAAGATAGAGTGGAAATATAAAATAAATGCTGTGCGGAGACAAATGGAGAAATATTGTTAGTGCCAGTGAACAACAGAGCACTTGCTGTCTTTCACAGGTAAAGCATGGAAAAATGTTTGGCATTCTCCTGAAAAACTCAGGATGACTTTAAATGATAAAGAAATAAATGGATAAAGAAAACAGGTTTGTATCAAGGTTTGCACTATGACTACTGAATAATCTGGAACGGTCTTCTGTTCCACGAGCTGAAGCTTGAAAAGGTATGATGAAGTTTTATTGGTTACAAAAAATGGCAGGAACAGAGCAATGGAAATAACAGAATGTTCCAGCTGGGAAAGATTTGGAAAAAGACATTAAGCTTCTTGTTGAATCTGAACAAATTTCACAGATTCAGAGAATCTCAAGAAAGAGTGTATTTTTTATTTTGTGGAAAGAAGAAAAAAAATCAGTGTGTTTCATTTATACAACTATTTTTAACTGGAGGCCATTTAATCATATTCATGTAAACTTCAAATATATTTAAATTTTAAAATGATTTGGTCTTAGATGAAAAAGAAGGTCTGTGAAAATTGGAGGAAGGAGAAGTATCAATGGGACACTGTATTACTGGAGTATAAAAAGTGCCCCCAGAGAACTTAAGTAATATATGAAGGGAAGTTATTTTTATCAACTTGTTCCAGGAACTATTTCAGAATCCACACCTGACTAGAGGAACTGTAACAGCAGGGCTGCATTGCTGACCACACCATGGAGATGGAGACACAAAGGCAACAAGGTAAGGGAAACTACACTGGCTGTGCAGAGTTTGCACAATAATGCACAACTTCACAGGCTTCAACACATGCAGCCTTAAATCAGCAAGGAACAAAAGAAATGAAGATTTCCATATCATAAATGATTGCTGCTTGTAGCAAGGAATCAGACAAGCCACAAGAAGAGAAGCTGATTTAATTCTGAAGCAGTGCATAGGACACAATTCAAGGAGTAGTTATCAGAGAACCACTTCTGGACTGAGACTCAACATTCTTGTTGAGAAGGAAAAGGATAAAAAAAAAATCCACTGCAGTAATATTTAACTTTGAGAGAGTGAGGAATTGAAAATGAGGAAGTTAGATAAAAGAAAAGTGAAAAGAACATCTAAAAAGATATGCATGCAAACAGCATGGAAACAGCTGGAGACAAGTGTATGAGAGGCTCAGAATAATCATATATAACATATATCTTTTTTTAACTGATAAAAATTAACTCTCTTATAAGCAATAAAAAAATCCAAACCCCAGTGCCAAATGGAAAGCAACAGAATGTAGATGATTTTGGAAATACATCCTTCAAAAGTGTAAGTCTTGTCAATGGAGAAAGATATTGGGGAAAAAAAGCATAACAACTGCCAATTTAAATATAAACCACAGTATTTCGAGAATCAACTTCCTATGGACACAAAAGTTCTTTCTTTTTGTTAAAACTATCAGACTGGAAGCAGGAGGCCCAGAGAGATAACTGGGAAGATAGGCAATTGAGTTATTATTAATACTATCACTAATTAACAATTAATTTAATATTGAGTACTAAATTAATTGTTTTCTCTGATGTTCACAACAAAGGAAGATTCTCACATGCTGAGGAATTTTCTCAGAGTCTGTTAGCATCTGAAGTAAATGGCATGAACAAGAATTGCCATGAGGAAATGTTGTCCCAAGGAGTATTTTAAAGGAACTCAAATCTGATGTTTCTGAAGTAACTATTGCAGCACATAACCTGTCATTTAAGTCAGCCTTGAGGCCAGAAGAAATGTTTTAACTGTGGTACAGTCTTAAAAAAGGACTCAAGGACTGACCCAGAGAGTAGCAAAATACAACAGAGGCACATTTGAATGTTATCATTAAAGAGCCATGCTATTGTCATGTCTAGAATATCATGTGTAGTTTTAGCCTCACCAAATAAAAAAATGACATCGCAGTACCAGAAGAGAGCAAGAAAGCACAGGTGACCAGAGATGTGGCATGGTTTTCTGATAAGATGAGGGAGATCAGGATTTGTCATTTAAAAAGAGTGGAGGAGTGGATAAGGTCAAGTCTGTGTAATGATAAATGGTGTGACAGATGTAAAGAGAGGTGCATTATTCTTTGTTCCTTCCTCATCTAAGGAGCTACTGGCTTAACCATAGAGAAACATTTAAGGCAAGCAAAATAAAATACCTTTCACTCACTAAAATTTGAAATGTATTGCCATAAGGTGTCACTGAGGTCAAGCTTATGTCAGCTGGGTGTCTGTCTCTGTTCAGCAGGAAGCAAACCCTGCAGGCCAGCTCAGAAAGCCAATTTTCATGGTAACTGAGAAGGTGAAGAAGAAATCCTCCATGCTTCTTCCTGTTTGCCATAAATTCCTGCTGCTGATCACTGCTGAAGTCAGGATTTGAGGGTAAGAGGAGTATTTGTCAGCTCAAACAAGGTTATGTTTTCATGATGCCATCATCATCATCATCCCCAGAATGGCTGCCTATTATTTACAAAACGTTTTGATTTTTGATGAAACTGTGTATTTGCTGATATTCACTGATGTTGTTTTAACATAAAGTTGATTTAACAAGCTTCAGACACTCTTTCAGAAGGTGCTATTCCACTGTTCTGTCTGGTGTGTGCTCAGCTGACTGGGAATGAGGTAAATGACACAGCAAGCTGAATTTAGCTAAAACCAACCCGGAAAAATCTCACCATATTTCCCAAACATGGCTTTAAAGTGAGCCACACTCACTTTTTATAACAGGCAAAGAGAAGTGAATACTCTTACAAAATGTTTTCCCCTGCTTTTTGGGAGTTCATTTTTTTCTGCTCAGTAAGAATTTTATCATAATTTCATGCCCCCACACTTCATGGTTTGTTACTTGGTCTATTACTCTCACATTTTACTTGATAAGGTCCTGCTTCCTATGATCTTCATTTCTGAATTTTGATTCTTCACAGCTGCTGCTTTGAAGTCTTAGATAACATTCTGAGCACTGCACACTGCTCCTGGTTTTAAACTTTTCATTCAGCTCTGTTTCTCTCAAATAACTTTTCCAATAAATTGTTATATCTAATATTTTAAAATGAATGTTTTGCTTTTAATCAGGGCAAAACTGTGGACTCTTTTCTTAAAAGAAGCTAGCAACTTCTGTCAAAAGGTTTATCCTCATTTTCAGTCCTTTTTTCAAAGGAATTTAAGTCTGTTACTCAGTTCAGGGGGATTCTGAATCACTGTGGATTTCATATATGCATGAAAGGGAGAGCTGATGGTCATGCTTGTCTGTGTGCCCTCTCTTTCACCACCATGCTTTATTTTGATCCAGTCCTGTCCAGGAAACAGAGCTGTCAGCAACTCCTTCCTTCGGATAATATGAAGTGTGCTGGAATATTTCACACATGTGAAACCTCAGGTTCTGCCCTCGCCTTCCCCCTTCAACACTTGAGCTACAGGAGTGCACCTGAATCTGGGACTGCAGGTCAGCACCAGGGAAATGCCTCCCAACCTTCAGATCTTTAGTTAGTAATAAGAAAAATTTGGTCCGAGGGGTTCTCTTTTCCCTTTTTTAAATGGACAAAAAAAATGAGCAAGGGTCTCACATGTTGAGCTGAGTGTCACCAATCTCAAGATGAATGGAGAGCTGAGGGCACCGTGGCTGGAGCAGCTCTGCAGTTATTCCTACTGTTTTTTCTCTCATCTCTGTGTGTTTTTTATGTGGAGAATCCTAATTTTTTCATTCCTTAGCCCTTTCTGTGCAGTGTCCAGGGGTGTGTCTATGGATATAAACATGTGGTTCTCCTGGAAGTTATTTACAACCACGTGAGAGCACAGATGATGCATATTTACAATTAGCACTTACAAATTGACACCTTGACCAATTATACACATGGAGTCAGAAAGAAATGACAAACCTCTGCAAACATTAATTTTCCTTCAGAGTCATAACATGGGGCAGAACTGTAATAATGAAATATCCTTATTATACAAAACTACTTACAGATATTAGCAGTGCCCTTAGGTATAGGCAGATAAGAACCAGCGCTCCACGGTCGGCCCTGATAATTCTTCTTGCATTTTCCACAGTCTGGGCCCGTTGTGTTATGCTCACATTCACAAAGTAGTCTTTTGTTTTCTTCTTTACAGCCAGTAGCATGAAGGTTGCACTTACACCTATTTTTAAAAGGCAAAAATAAAACAAAGTGGGATATTATTTAGAGGTGAGGGGAGGTTAAGCTCAAGTTTTAGAAAAGCCTGTCCTATAGCAACCTCTAGATTTCTGTGTTGTCCCTCTGGGATTGTTCTACCATGAAAGCACAACACCACAAGGTATCTGGGCAAAGAGAAAGCTGCACATCTTCAGCTCACACAGGTCTAAAGCAGAAATGTCACTGAGACTCTGAGATGCTGAATCTTGTTTTCACTAATGCAGCTCTACTGAGAACAAATAAATGCCTCGTCATTTTTATTACAGGCAAGTCTATAAACTTGCAAGAACTCAAGAGTTGCTATTCCCAGGAACAAAACAAGTCCTCTGCTTATGTCCTTACAGAATCTGGCCCAAATTGAGGACTAATTTACACCCTGGGATCTTGAGAAAACAGACATTTAAATACCCTCTGCAGTGTCACCCTTCAATAGAAGGAAAGCTCACTATACTGGTGTCTTGCCATTCTTGTTGAGCAAGTACTGTCTTGTACAGAAAGGAAATTTATTTTCCTGCTTTATTCAATATAGCTGTAGTGGTTGAAGGTCAGATGAAATATTTTGGTAGGCACATTTAGTTTAACTTGGGAAAGAAACCTCATCAAGCCTCGTGACAAAATCATTATATAAACCAGATTCTGCATCTGGTCTTAAAACAATTCTATTTTCCTTAAACTCCCCTCTTCTCTTGAAACTAGGACACTTACAGAACAGGAAGTTAGTTTCATAAATAGTAAGGTATTTTCACCTCTTTTCATCCCTTTCCAACAGATGTCAAAACCAGCTAAAATCTATTTGTTTGGGCTGGAGAGAAAACCAGTACTTAACGACCTTTCCTGTTTGTTTTCCTAATGACCATACATCTGGTAATTTACAGGGTTCTCATGTGGGCATTTGTCACCTGTTCCATACAGTGACCAATAATTAGAGCAAAACAACATGTGGAATTGCCATGTGCAAATTAACAGCTGTCAGGCTGGCTTCCATTTGGAAGGAATATGACCTGGAGCAATTGGCCACATACATATATATCCCCAGGGTAAAACAAGCTTGCAGTTGTCATAAGTAGCAGCTAGAGAAAATCCACAGGACTGTGTAATACAGGAGATGGTGGAGCATTCTCCTCAGTGCCAGAAATGAGGCAGATGAAACTGCTGCTGTTTCAGCAGTGCTCATTCTAAAAAGAAACAGGTTCAACACCTTTAAAATTGAAATCGCCAAAATGTATTCAAGATGCTGGACAAGAGAAGGAGAGTAATTTTTACACAATTTACAAAATATGTGTGCTTGAAGACTAAATCAATGGTGCATTTTCAGTGAGGCACCATGGCAGAATGAAAGATGCCTGTCTGGGCATCAGTGGATGCCATCCATCTATTCACTACACACTAAACATTTTGGTAAAGGGTTCTGCTATTAAAAAAACCCCGAGTTGTTTTAGTGCCCACAGGAATATGAAAATGGCAGACTCCAAACAGGAGAGGTATCCAGTAAGAACAAATAGAGGAGAAAAGCAGGAGAGACTGTCAAGTAACTAGAACAGATTAGAGAGAGGAAGGGACTGGATTTCTTTCAGAAGGATTTCTGTTTTATTGTAGGGACTCAGAGGCAGCAAACTGATCTAGGCAAGAGGATGATTGTGAGGAAAAGCTGCATGCCTAGTGCTCTGAAAGGGAGCTGCTGAGTTGTACGGGGACTGAGGTGGGGGAAGATAAAGGTTTGTCCGTCTGCTAATTGGAATAAATATGTACAGCTCTTTTAACAAGAATAGTTGTGTCACAAAACCTTGTGCAAAATCTCTTTGCACTTCTCAGATGCTGTGCTTGTCATATGTTCCTGAGGAGAGACTGATCCTTCCTTAGTTTTGCTAAGTCCTGGATGAATTTTGGCCTTCTCCATCCTCCTCTGCTTCTACCCAGTCCTGTGCCATGCCTCTTCAGGTACATATGCCAAACACATGCATGTATTTGTATGTATGGATGCATACATGCACACACAACTCCCACACAGCCCCACCATTTCCTTTTACTGCCCACATTCCCTGATCCCTCAGTGTCCCACCTCTTTAAGGCTGCCTCCTCCTTCTCCTGATTTCCCAGGCAGGACAGCACGGGCAGCACAGCTCTGCTGCCTGGATTTTTAACTTCTCAGGGCAGTATTGCTGCAGAGGAGATGCTCCTGAGCCCCAGGTGCAGCTCCCACAGCCACAGTGGGCAGCTGCAGGGTCCTGCACAAGGCGCCTGCAGCCCCCAAAGCCCACCAGGCGGAGAGAATGAGGCACCCTGGAGGGCTGTGTTTGTACCAGACACAGGCAGCTCTGCACAAAACCAGCAAAAGGCATTTCCTTTCAGAAGCAGCTGGCAACCTCCTGTCAAATTTTAAAACCCTATTAGTTGAGATTTAAAACCAACAGCCCCCATATGGGCATTCAGACTAAATCCACATAGAATAGACAAAGTAGGGACATTTTAGCCACTTAGCTTCCTAAATGCAAGAATTGCTAAATGGCTTTTCTTGTCCTAAACCAGGAGAATAACCAAAGATTCATTCAATCAATGCCTTTATGCAAATGAACTTATATGCTTTGTATGTATTTTTGAAAGCTTTTCCAGCAGAATTACCCAGAATGCTGCATCTTCTCTTAAAAGAGGTAAGTGTGGTAAAAACTTTGCCTTCTTAGTGTACAGGCAAGGAAAAGTTGGGTTTGGCTCACGGTTATAAGTGTTATACAAGTATGAAAAAATCTGTAGATTAATAAAATCTGAAGTTTTATAACTTCAGATTAAATAACTGATATTTTTGTTAGTGTCAGCAGCTATAAATAAGGAGTAAAAGAGTGGAAGCATAAGTTAAATAAGACATTTATAAGACTGAACCAAAGGCTCTGATTCTTCTCTTGCACCATTTTTTTTGTTGAAGCCACTTGATGTTGCAGAGATCGATCATGATTTCCACTGCAAATCAAGGATGTGGCTGAACAGTGAATGTGTGTAAAATGCACGCAGTGCTAGAACTGAGAGAGAGCAAGAAGCATCTGTAGAAAGCAAACTGGAGGGCACCATGCCTGGGGAAAACCAAGCCAGGATCAAAATCTGTGCTGTATGTGGAGAGGGAAATAATATTTCACATGCTTTTGGTTTTTCATGAAGGCTGCAGTAGGAATTGGGCAATGTGTCCCAGGGACCTCATCAGAGTGCACATATGCACAGTCTCAGAGATTCCTGCAAAGAGCAATGTGTGCTGTGCTTGAGGGACAGCCTTCTCTGCATGACTGAAAGAGGTAAATGAGTGCAGTGGGGCTGAGAGGTGACCAGAGTACAATAAAAAGCTGCTTCTATTTGCAGGATAGGCAGTAAGGAAAACAGAAATATTTAGGATTACAGGAAGAAGGCTATTTTGGTGAAAGCAGCACCCAGATGGACCATGAGAGAAGCACTCTTGTGAGGAGATACACTGGATTGTCAGGGGTGTGGAAACAAAGCAGCACAGTCTGGACCTTTGGAATTTCAGCTGTCAATCAGCTGAGCACCACTGATCTGGGAGCTGAACTGGGTCCCAGCAGATCACTGAAGATGTGCAATCAACTTCCTGTGGAGGATACCCAATTTCATCTCTTTCTTATGGAAGATTACCTTTCTTTTCTACTCCAGAGGTAAGGAAATATTTTGTTATCTTTTATGAATATCCATGGTGATAAATTATTACTGAAAATCCTAGGCACCATTTGTAATTTCATTAAGCACCTGCTCTGAAGGCTGTTCCTAGCTTTTACTGCTGTCAATCTGAAATACTAAGGAAAGGTTTAATTAAATACAAAGCACATTCAGCACAACAATCCCATAGCCCGTGCTGATGCTTCCATTGGCAGAACGTGGTTGCTTTAGCTGCTTGTATAGGAATGGAGAAGGTCTGAGAACCTAAAAAACTGATTTCACCTCCAGTGTACTGAATTCCACGTGACAGTATTCCATGCCTGTCTAATTTCTTGGAACCCAAAGAAGGAAGTCCAAGTCCCGTGGAGGGTATGATGTTCAGAGCCCCAGAAAGTGACTGGGTAGCAGTGGGTGGGCAGCAGCTGCTGGCACACCGAGTGGGTTTGCCTGCACACAGAAGGGATGACAGAGGGAGCTGTGATCACTGCAGCAGGGCTGGGAGCACAGGTTAAGGTCTGGCAAACAGAAGGTGATCTGTGCTGCAGCCTCTGCACTCCACTGGCAAACAGCTTAAGGGCAAAATCTCATGTAAGGACACAGCAAATGTTAAGGGCAAAGTGCAGTTCTGAGATACAGTACATGCTCACTGTAAATGGCACTGCTGAGCTCTAATGCTTGTGTGACTTTACAGAGAATGACTCAAGTCCATGATTATAAATATCAACAACTCCATGGACAATTAGGTCACGTATGGAGAGACACAGGCCTTGAAATGGCTTTCTACCTGAAGGGAAAAGCTGTCTGCCATTTATATCTGGTGACAGTTTTTGCAGACTTTTTATTCTTGCTCCAGGTGGGGCAGCTCTGTCAGTGCTGAGCTTGTGTTAGTGAATGCCACGGCCCCACAATACTTGTCTGCATTTGGAAACTTGCACCCTGATGTTTCTGCAGCACAGGGGATATCCAAATTCCCAGTTCAACCTGCACAGACTGCCCCTGCTAGGCAGCCTGGCTGTAGCTCACGCAAGAACACATTTCCCTCAACGTGCAAATTCAATTTTGAATCACTGGAGATTGATACTGCTGTCCAACGCTATAAACCCTAATTGTCTGGGAGAACAAATTTGTTTTTCTGACCACTCATCTCTGACAGACTCATTATTTTGTCATAAAGCAATTGAAATGGTAATTTTGGCAGTTCCATAAGGCACTGACAGAGCAGCGCTGCTGTGGTGGGAGCCCTGGGTGTGCTGTGCTCCTCACAGACTCTATTTACACACAGGCAAGTGACATTAAAAAGCTGCAAATATCACCAAGGTAATTGCTAATATCGTGCTGACTCTCTGGCAGGGGAGTGCCAACCAACAGAGCGGGGGCACGTGAGGGGATCCTGGATGCTGGAGAGATCATTCATGAGAAAGGAAGAAAGACAAGAGGAGCTCCTTGATACATTTTTAACAACCAGCCATATGTTCCTCACTTAGACACATCTTTGAATCATTCTAGGTCATCGGCAAAGTTTAGAAAATTAACTTGAAACCAACTTGGAAGCCTCCTGCTCCTCGGCCTTTGCAGGCTCCCGGCTCCCAGGTAAGCAGAGCCTGAGCCTGCAGAGGAGCTGCAATGTTGGCTCTTCACATTCCTGCCCACACAACGTGAAATGTGAAATACCATCCCCACACGGCTTTAATCAGGCATTTTCAAACCCTGCTGGCAATGCCAGGAGCCTGAGTCAGCTCCCCAGTGCTAGCAGCTACCACCAGCACCTCGTTCCAGTCGTCCTAAAGGACTTGGCCGTGTCTATCACGACAGCAAACCTCTGAAGGCTGTCCTCTACATTATGCCTCTCAAGATTATTAATGACCTTGAGGCAGCTTCCCCGGTGAGATTTAGTTTTCTAATGTAATGTAGACAAAGAGGTAAATTCCACATTACAAATATTGAAGTGATACCTCAGCCAGGAAGGCGGATGAGGTATCGGTTGAGAAAGCTGAAGTCAAAATATAAGCACCTTTAAAATATACCATGAAATCTTTGCAACTGAATCATTATTTTTCAGGTTTAAAGTTGTTTTGTTTTTTTTTTTTACTCTTTATGACACAAATTCATCACAACATGAGAAACTACATGTACAGGTAAGTTACAAACCTCCTGCACCATTGAGTGTACAAGGAAAACATTACTTAGGTAAGTCTGGTTATCCTTTAATTTTCTCTGACAAGTGAAAACGTTTTCATTGAGGCTCACAGTCTCAGAAACATCATGTGTGCTGAACAGTATTATTCATTATATTGTAAGATTTTTCCATGTCCCATCAAAACTCCAAAGTGTGCTGATCCGTATCGTAGTTTTCTAAGATTAATAGATTTTGTGGGGATAAAAACAAGGATAAAAAATACTGTTGTGAAGAAATAAAATGACTGCTGGCCAATTTATTTCTCTGGGGATGCAGCAGACACTTTTCTCAAAGAGGTAACAAGATAATTACTGCAATCTTGGCTACCAGTGCTCACTGTAAGGATGACCCATCTGAAGGTCTGACCTAAAAGGGTCAAAAACACCTAAGGACAGTTGGCAATCAGAAAATGGCATGGATTG
>JAWWMU010000005.1:21116454-21146874 GCA_035048155.1 Cinnycerthia olivascens | reverse complement strand
CACCACCTAGAACCAAGGCTGATTTGGAAGAGATAAATGCCTCCTACAAACTGACATCAGGAACCTGGGGTGGTATATCTCAGGTCCACATTGCTGTATGGAATCTAAATGCAGAGAGGGCACTGCATCTTTTTTCTGGTGGTTAAATGTAGCCACTGTAGTGAGACTGATGAAATGTGAGTCCTTTTTTTCACTTCTTTATTTCTGGAAATGCATGTGGTCACCAGCTTTTTCCCTGTCCTTTTCCCTGAATTAATCTAATACATCATAATCTCTCACAGAAAAAAAAAAAATTCCTTTGTGGAATAGGGCTACATCAAAAATAAAGGATAAACAAATTCAATAATAACAAATATAACTTTGTATAGGTAGATATATTATTCTTTCATTTGCAAAGCAAGGACTAATGTTGGATCAGGTTTTTAAGCTTCTTAAATCTGTAAGTAGCTTTGTGGTTAGAAAAGAAGTTTAACCTGTGCTCAGTAATCCTGCTGCACCTTAGTACCTTAGAATCCAGAGATTTACAGAAGCCTCTTCAACTTTATTCTTTGCTGTTTCGTTTTCACTGCTAAATTTCGGAGGAAATTGAATTAGATTCCCACAGGCAGTATGGAAAATTGGGGAAAATAGCTTCTTATTCTCCCTGAGGTGAATCTAATGTACCTAGTGGGGAACAGCAAAGCCGAGGCACAGGGAGCATGCCTGCTTTGCCTCCTCAGCAGCCTACTCCCAAACAGATGGGAGAGCTTGAAATTAAAAAAGAAAACAAAGTCCAAAAGGGCAGCATAATTCCCTTTCCCTCAGTCCCAAGGCTCCCAGAAAGCTTGCAGGGCATGGAATTGCCCACTCTTTGCACTGAGCCAAGCCAACAATGAGAGTACCCAAGTGCTAAATTTAATTATTAATGTGTTTGTAAGATTTAATGTGTTCATATGCTAGTAAGCATTCCTATATGGCCACACAAACAACTACAGCATCACTACTGATCAATTTATACCTCAACCCATATTTGATTAAGATTGATTATTGTCTGATAGACGCATACTGCTCCTTTTGAAGCAAAATAGCATCGAGGCAGGTCCTTCTGGCTTTGCTTCTCCTTTCCCCCTGCCCCTTTCAGACACAAGCTACCATACCCTGCCAAATAAACTGGAAATGTTTCTGAAATGCAGTGGTTTACCAGATGACAGCCTTCCAGACAAACAGAGGCAACTGAAAATGTTACAGCCTGGATCGACAGCACTCATCACAAACACAGAGAGGAGGCAGCAACCTGAGCAAATGCCTCAGCAGTTAAGCATTTATAACTGCTCTGATTTTGTGACTGGATAAAAAATGTCACAGACCAACAGATATTCTGAGTTCAGAAAATATTCAGGCTTCAGTTTCTTAGACCCAAAGTGTAAAAGTAATCCACTGATGCTTATGTCTGGTAGAACAGAACAGCCAATTCCAAGTTATTTCAGTTTACCACTTAAAAAATACCTATCCTTAATACTAAATACTTTTATAAACTTAGCCAAGTGGAGCGGACACATGCTTTTTCCAACTTTGGTTTCATATTCTCTAAGTGTTAAAGCAGAAATAAATGTCTGAACATATAGCTGCTCTTAGCTGCTGTAGAGAACTAACTTCCATTTCCTTCCTAAACATTCATTTTGCTTTTTTTCTTCAGAGGCATTAGTTTTTATGGAAATGTGTCAATAAAGAAAGTGATTATAAAATCTGATAGGGTTTGCCAGCAGCGTGTTCTGCAAATACTTTCACTGGTGAACACACTTTGTCAGATTCTTAGCCGATGTAAATCCATCTGGCTCCCGTAAATTCCATGAATTTATGTTAGTTCACACTGCCTGAAATGAAGCCTAATTTGCTTCCAGCTTTCATTCATATTATCCTAAGCTTGGTGGCTGTATTTTTAGGTAATGACAGATAATATTTTGATGATTTTCAGTGGCAGGTCCAAGGCCTTGGATAATCGTGGGATGGAAACTGGGAGGATAAGGAGCCCAGGTGCTGAGGGACAGGACTGCTGACATAGCATTCCACATTGTTTCCATGAATCTATTTTGCTCTATCTTTAACCTCAGAAATAGGAAGCTTTTCTTACCTACATGAAGGATGCTGAATGGGGGCAAAGGCAGTCATGTCTCTCCCAGAGAGGAAGCAGAACCTCTTGTGAAGATGAAGACCAAGATCAAGAATGACAGTTTCTCCCAGTGCCATTTTACACCAGTGAATGTTTCAGTAGGTTCCCAGACTACCAACAAAGAATTGGGAAGATGAAGCTGATGGAAATGTGAGTACATCAGTGTCACATGTAGTTTTGCTTTTTCTTTCTCTCTCACTTGACAATTTCTTTTTTTCTCACTGGAATTGCTTTGGTCTCACCTACTAACCTGCTGTAGTTCACCCTGCAATAAATGTCTTGACACAGGGGTGGGATGAGAGAGCAGAGGGGGAGGCAGGTGTTGCAGAGGTGCTGCAGAGCTCAGGTGCTCTGAGTTGTCATGATGTATCTCCTGTTTTAATCAGTTTGCTCTAAATATCAAGAAAAACTCGGAGATGCTAAAAACCTGAATATCTTCAGCTCCCCACAGTGTCACGTATCAGAGTGGCAAGGAGCACTGGGACAAGAATACTTCTCTCCACCAGCTGGAGTAACACAACCTGCTTGGCTGTACCCTGCCATTACCTGTCTGACAGTGCAAAGAGGTTAGGGAGAACATTATCTGAGATATGACAACTGCTCATTGCCCTCAGGATATTAAGAAAGGAAAGCTTCTGGTATTTTAATTTTTTTGGTGCTGTCCAATGTCCTTCTTAGCCAGTCTTAGTTTGCCATCCATCATTGGGCAGTTAGTCATTATCAACAAGTCAACAGACATGAAAAGATACCTGAAAATCACCTTCTATTTTAATCATGATAATACCACCAGGCAGAATTTAACCACTGTATTGCAGCAACTGTAGAAGTCTCTACAACAACCTGCTAGATTTAAGAATGTGGTACACAAACCTTGCATGCAAGGTGCAGCAATATATCACTGCAAAGTTTTACAGATTAGAAATTTAAATAGAGAACTAAAGAAGTCTTTAGGAGTCACTTTTTCTTCTCTTTTCTCCTGATACAAATCTGAACACTAGATTTGAAACTCCCAGCATTGGCTAATGGGCGTCACCACTTTTAAGTTTATTGAGAAATCAATTTTTCTGGGTTTAATTTAATTAATAAGGACCAGTCTTACATCTACTCAGCAGCACTTCTAAGAAAGCTGCTCTAAGATGCTAGTGATGGCACCAAGCTTCCTGTCTTTATTTGTAAGTAGTATTTCACAGCATCAGCTGCCAGCTGGTCCCAAATTCTTTTTCCCAGCACAACACTGAAAAGGAACAAATTGTTGTGTGGGAGGTCTAAAATAGTGGCCATTAAATTACCATCCAAGTGGACATGGTTTACAAACCCCATTCAAAAATGTCATTTAACTATCTGCAATGGGAGAAATTAAATTCTCACATGCAGCAGTACCCCAAGTGAGCTGTTAGGAATTTGTGTCCATGACTGATGCAGGACAGAGCTGGCTGAAGCAGAAATACCTTTACTACCTTAGAAAAAGACTCAGGGCACAGCACCTATTGTGTCACAGTAGGGAATAAAGGATTTATTGTAGAGACAGCAGTGTTGCTGCTACATGAGAAACAAGCAAGGGTAATTTCATACTGATTTTGGTAACCTTTGGGGGACTATAATTGAGAAAAGCAGCATAAAGATATCCATGGTGCACGCAGAATTCAACACCAGGAAAAGCAGCTCTGTGAAGCTCTACATCTGCTGCTCTTAAAAGGTTTTAAAGCATTTAAAACCTTTAAGAGACCTCCCAAAGGCTCATTGAAAAGCTCCAGCGTGTCCCCAAGTCACTGCCATGGATGGTACCCATGGAACAGTGGGTATGGGCTGTAACTGGTTGCCTCCACGGGAGAGAAAATGTTCCTTGTGCTGCCCTGAGCAGCTCCTGGAGGAGCAGGGCATGGCCAGGGCTGGCTGCTGCCCTTGCAGGGGAATCTCTGCACCCAGGCAGCTGCAGGGCTGGGAGGGCAGGGACCCTGCAGGCAGGCACAGAGGGGTGCAGAACAGCCCACCCCACACACACTGGCTTTTGGACAGCAGCTATCACCTGGAAAAGTGACACCTCTGTTAGCTCAAATGCAATGAACAGCCAGGTCCTGCTCCTGCTGCAGTCACAACAGGAAAGGTTTTCCTGTTTTCTGCTGTCAGGATCAGTGAGGAACCTTCCCCACTCTGACAGGCATCTGCTGTGACCCGCTCTGCTTTAAGCCCTCTTGTCATGTTTTAGGTGAGGGGATTTAGCAAATCAAAAAGTCCTGAGCAGATTTTCACCTCTCCAAATAGGCACAAAAGACCAGGGAAAAATTTGTTTCCAAGAAGAAGATGAGCTGCACTGAGAGAAAAGCAAACACAGAGCAGAATCATTAATGGAGGCTGTCTGACCCTGCCAGAGGGGCACGTTCAGCCCAGCCCTGGGCAGAGGCAGCTGGAAAGGAGCTCTGAGACCTCCAGTGCTGAAAGGCAGAGGGGACCTGGCTTCTGGCACTGGCCTTGGAGCAGAGAGTGGGGGACACGTGGACACCAGCAGGTGACACACATGGATGGACAGCAGCAGGTGACACATGTGGATGGACAGCAGCAGGTGACACATGTGGATGGACACCAGCAGGTGACACACATGGACAGCAGCAGGTGACACACATGGATGGACACCAGCAGGTGACACGTGTGGCTGTGCACCCAGGCCTGCCCACTGTGGTGCCACCAACGCTGGTTTTCCCCCAGTGCCAAAATCTCTCTGCCATTGTTCAGCTCCTGTTCGAGCCACAAACTTCTGTGACATGGGACAAGAGACTCTGTGAATGCCACTGTGGAATGGGGTTGCTGACACTGCTTTGGGAAGTTTAGGTGACAAAGGGCTGGTAGTTTTAAAGCCCTGTATTTTAAAGCCTTAAAATTCTGACCTTATGTCAGATGAGAATAAAATAGGGACTGCTTTTGGCCTTCAAGTGCTCTGGAATATTTATTATTCATGTTTGTTTTTAACAAATACTGGGTAAATCAAAGAACGTTCACACAGAAGCTGCAGTGTCCACTGAGAGGTTGGGAACATGTTTTTGTTGTCTATGAAAACAGACATGCTGGGGGGTCGAATTTGATCCAGTGACTATAATATTCCATGTACCAGAAGAACTAAACAACTTCATTTATATTTTAAATGTTTCAAATCAATACTTCCCTTCATATTCTGTGACCCCCACCAGGAAACTCTTACAACTGAAAATTTAAAGAATAGATTTTATGTTATGAATAATGTAAGGCTGTCATAGGGGAAAGCAACAGTGAAATACTGCTGACAGAAACAATCAGTACATGTTTATACTGAAGAACAAACGTTAGCAATTCCATCTTGCATAATACAGCTTTTAAAATCCTATACAAAGTTTTCAGTTTTCCCTGAAATGTCAAGCAGTTTTCCTTAGCCTTAAATTCCACTGGAAAATACACAAGCTGTTTCTGTTTCTCCAAGACTGAGCTAATCTGGAAGTAAAATGTATGCATATATAAAATAAATAGCTCTATGAAAAACAATAAAGAACTAACAGATGCAGGTAAAGACAGTGCTTAGCTTTGAAAAAACCCCCAAAAGTCCTTAACACAGGGAGGTCTAGCAGTATCTTATTTCTCAAGGAGCAGGTTATTACCAGGAATAGATCTAGCAGGATGGGACAGGATCCATTTTGGGGCACAGACAGTCAGATGGTGAACAAGAGCTTCCTTGCACTGAAGCATTCTTCAGGGCATAAGCATGCTGCTCTAAATGAACTGACTTTTGTTTGCACACTGACAGAGAGTTGCCATCCACTGAAAAGAAGATTTGTCCTGTAGACCTGATGAGTAGGAAGACACACAGGGCCCTGAGAGAATCCTTATAAAAATGCCAGCATGACACAGAGCTTTATTCTTAAAGGATTTGGGCATAATTATCAGAAACTCCCTGAATTATGCAAATAAAGACATCAAGGAGAAAAATACAATGGCTACTTCATTAGAAGATATTTTTGCAGGTAATAATGATTGTGTCTGATGTGTTTCAGCTGTGCTCTCTCCCTCAGACAATGAGGGCTGCCAAGAAGGAGGGTCACAGCTCACTGGGATTTAGGATGGTGCCCACAGCAGTCATGACCTCCCTTCCCACCACTGCTGCTCACTGTCATTCCTCTTCCATTCTCGTGCCTACCCAGCATTTCCTCCTGTTGACCTGCACAAGCTAGGAGGGGGGAGCATTGTGCAGGACTCAGAAGTGTCCCCAAATCTTGTCCAAGCAGTTCTCTGCTTGCAAACCGGGCAAAAAACATCAGGAGAGAGAAAGGGCAGCACTCGTAGATTTTCTGGTACACACTGATTTATCCTAGCAGATTGACTGAGCCAAATTATAGTGGCCTTATAATCACATCACAAAGGGGACAAATTTCTGGCACCTGTTCTTCTGACAGAAGTTGAATGTAACTTGGAGTTTTCTTTGAGAATGCAATATTTTTATTACTCTTCTTTTTTTTTCCCCTCTGCAAATCAACCCTGTATTTTGTCTCAATTTCACCCCTTCATAATATTCTCTGGGTTTTCAGATGCTGACCTACCTGTGAAGGTAAAGAACTGCATAAAGTAAGGAAAAAAAGCCTTATTCTGTAGCAGGTTTCTGTTGAGATGCAAGCACTGCAGAATGGGAACTGAGAACACTCCCAAGAAAAGAGCTGCCCCCTCCCAGTCCTGCCAGCCCCTGCTCCTGTGGCTGTGAGGCAGGACAAGGGCCCTGCTCTCCCCCACACCTCAGGTAATTCTTTCTCTTTCTTGCTTGACTAACATAAACTTACAGCAGCTGAATTTTTAAACTTTTTTTCTTTTTTTAAATGTGCTAAGTTTATCACGATATATAAAGTACACATTTTATGTGTTAGGAATTAGGGGGAACTCCTGCATACAGGACACTGAGGCTGGACTTTATGTTGTATTAACTGTGTTTCCATTGCAGCAGTATTTGTACAACTGTCCAGAAGGTCTCCTGTTCCAACATACACTCAGCCCATCTTCAATTGCCGAATCTTTTCCAGTGGCAGTAAGCATTTTTTTGTGGTCCTAATATGCGCAAGAAATTTTTCAAAAACCCTGGTATAAGAAAACAAAGTCCAAATTTCCAAAATCTCCAATTTTTTTCCAAGAGTCAGCACTCAACCACTGCTACATAATTTAATTTTAAATGCCAAATGTCTGTAAAAATCTGCAGGTGATGCATCGAGCGATGCTCTTTGGATGAAGCCTTTGGAGCGTGTGTTTTCTCCTCTCCACAATTCACAAGCAGGCTCAATGTCAGCCACACTCTTCTTGTGCATTTGTTAGTCAAACCACAGGTATGACTGTACAGTGAGGAAACCAGGGAACATTCAAATACATCCTCTGGAATCAAAACACATAACCCTTTGTCATTGCTGTGGCATCGCTGTCTCGCATCTCCCCTATTTAAAGCATCCATATTTTATGAAGCACTAACAGACAAACAAACAACCAACACACAGACCACAAAGTCAGCATTAGTCTCCAAAAGCAGCCTTTGGGAAGATGAGGTATGTCAGGATCTGCTCTCTCAATACAGTGATTCAGTATCTTTAAAACCCAGAAGTTCCAATGTGTATTTTAAGGCAATCAAGTCTAAAGCATGAGATATTTGTAGATGTCAGAACGGAGGCCTTTGCTGCCATCCACCTGGGAGGATTATTGTTGGAAAGAATCCCCACACTGAGGGTCTAACTGACCTACCTGATGAGGAGAAAAATGATGCAAACTGCTTTGGGTGTGTAAGGGTTCTACACTGTTGAAAATTTCTTTCAAGGCACGTACTCTAGAGGGGAAATATTATTTTCCATTTTAATTTTCCTTTCATCCAACTCTTTCTCCACTCCCCCCTTCACTGCTCAGGAATAAAACAAATGGAAAAGGAGGATGAAGCCCTTTATTCACCCCTGCCCCAATCCCCTTCCCATCTAGCTTCTGATTAGGTTAAACATTTTCAGAATATTAGCAGTTAATGACACTCATATTGTTTGATCTTGAGCTCATTACTAACTGTTAGCCACCATTCTCACACCACAACTTCCCATCTTTTAATTTTTTTCCTGTGTTGCAGAGGGGAAGGAGCTGCCCTTGCTGGCAGACTGCAAATTCCTACGGGACACAAGTGATTAAAAATGGAACTGGCTCCTTGCTGTTCTGCTGCCCTGCTGGCAGAATTTATTTCAGGGGCATTCAAAGGAAGGAAGGCATGGTTCCATAAACACAGGATCCTTAATGAAGCTTGTTAAATGATGAACAATTTTCTGCCAAAAGTAATGGCTTCACTTTTTTATTGTAGAGGGAGATGTTCCTCCTGAAGGTTTCCATTCCTCCTTTGAGCCACACGGGCAGCGACTCCCCCTGAGCTACAGCTGAAGGAGTGATGATCCCATCACGGAAAAGAGACTCAAAGGCAGCGAGAAATGAGCAGCTGGAGGTACACAGGGTGTGGGACAGGGGAAGGAGGATGTCCCAGAGTGGGTCACTGACTAAACAGATCCTGCAGCTCTGTCCCCTGGCCCAGCTGCCATCACTGCTCCCTGTTCCTGCAGCCCTCACTCCCCCAAAGGGAGCAGAAAGGTTGTGGGACCTGCTGTGCTCTAAATGTGGGGCAGAAATGGTAATTTTTTGAGAAAAACCCAGAACTTTTCCAAGCCAATTGATGGCTGTGCTTACATGGCAAAATCGACAGCTCTAGTTCTAAGGGAAGAGACAGCCCACAGCTCAATAAATACGAGAAAAATCTAAGGCCAGTGAAAAAGATCAGCTACTGAGGGAGTGAATTTCATGTTTCCTCTCCTGCACAAAAGGCTGACAGAGTCTCCTGGACTCCAGTGCATGTTCATGTGCTTGGATTGGCTTTTCTAAACAGGCCTAAACCAAAGCGCTATAGAACCACTATGGAATCAAAGAAGTTAAATTGCTGTGGTTATGACAATTTCAGTAAACACCATCCCAACATCTAAAGATCCTTAATGCACAAGAGACTTAAAGGGGAAAATGAGTAAAATCTGTTTTACCACATATAAAAGTCAGAAACAATAAACAGTCCTGCAACCATTCTGTATCTGGAAACTTGCATTAAAATATATGTCAAGTGTTCTGGGAACTGAAGCAAAGCTTCAGTTCAATAAAACTAATGTAATTAAAGAGAAAGAATCCTGTTTTTCCTTTGCTTGCAATTTCAAATGAGAGCTTCCTAAAACTTGTGACCATTGCTGGAATCCAATTCAGGACCTCAGCTTATCAAATTCCCAGCTCTGGCACCATGCCTTTGAGGTATTATAAAGTGCTGCTCATCACAACATCCCTGTCTATAAATGCTCCCAATAACTTTGAAGTGCAGACACCCCATTTTGAATCAGGAAAGTGTTCTCTGTGAATCAAAATGGAGTCACCAAAAACGTGCAGCCCTCAGCCAGAGCTCCTTTCCTTGCAAGGTAACAAAGGAAAATGTGTCAGCACAAAAAGTCCCCTTGTAACATTTTAAACTTGGAAAGCATTGCAGGACAAGCACACCTACAGGATGCCACAGCTTTTTGAGACCCTGTAGACCACGTATCTTATTCTGTAATTCATTGTGGGACTGAAATGCTGCCAGGCTAATGAGCTCTCCTGCAGGTGCTTCCCTGGAAGCACAACCTTAAATCAGGCACTGCCAATGCCACATGGAACCTCCTGGACAAACCCCACTGCTCGCTCCCAGCGTGGTCTGAGCAGTAGACCTGACTTTGATGGAAGCACAAACTTCTTTCCCACTCAGACAGTGGAAGCCAAATGAATTCCTCAGCTTCTTTAACGCTGAGAGGCACATCTTGGGAATTCAATACAGGACCACGTGAATCTCTCTGAGAGGTGATGGTGCAGTACATTACTGATGGGGAGGCAGCACTGTGACAGTGACCCTGACCAGCAGGTGACTGAATGGCTCAGGGAGTGCAGGAGCTGCTCTGGAGTGAAGGCACAGCCCCAGCTTTGGCAGGCAGTCCTTCACTCCTGCCCCACTGCTCATTCTCCAACGCGTTATTCTGTCACTCGGGTGTCCTGGAAAGGTAAGTGACAGCCCCTGATAATACATGTCTGTGGCAGAATAATTGATCCCTCTTTGCAGTGGTGATCTTCAATGCTCACGGGGCATGGGAGGTTATTAGATGGCAGGCACCCTTTGATGGTCTCCAGCATAATGCATTCTCAGAAAGCAATGTGCCACCCATCTATCACTTACAAAATAATGCCACCCCTGAAAAAGGGTCTGGCAATCAGGGTTAGGGGAGGAAGGGGGGGTTTAATTATGTTTGTGGATGAAAAGATGTCCCGAGAAAAGTGTGCAGCCTGATTATTTATTGGCTGTTCAGAAGCACTCAACACAATCTAAGGAAAACATCAGCTCTCCAACACGCTGGCTCACACTGCTGCTACAGACTCTAGCCTTGAAATCAAGTTCAAACTGAAGAACAAAATTACCTCTCACAATATGTGGTTTACTTCTGAAAATGAAAAGGGTAAGAGACGTATTAGCAATGTTGGCATTAGTGGAGGCAGCTGTTTTTAGATATTTGGTATTTCAGGGATGTGAGTTTAGCATCGTTACTAGAAGGACAGCTTACTATATTCCTCTGCTAACTTTCCAACAGTGAGCAGATGGTTACCCTATTACCAACCATTTGCATTTAACATATTGTAATGATTTATATACCACATGTCACCGAGCAAAGTAAAAACAGTCGATGGTAACTAATTAGTTGAGTGTGAAGATGCATATCTCAATGTATATATCCTTATTGTAATAAGATTTCACCTTCTTGGTTGTGAATAGGTTTAATGTGTGGTGTAACAGAAATACTGGTGGCAGTTAAATGGGAACCATGATGTCACTTTACCACTGGGACAGTGTTGGTATCATTAACATTTCCAGCAGCACTCCCTTACATGCCTGTTTTGTGAATGATGGTGCACAGAGGACAGATTATAGCAATCCATTGTGTTTCTCTACCAATCCTTCTTAAGTGTATTTCAAAGTACTTTATAAATCTTAATATATCAGATATTGGCTCATACTACAGGACAACACACATCTGGAGAGGGTGGAAGTGGGAATGCTGCTTGGCAGAGAGGAAAGGCACTCAGAGCTACCATAAAGACAGAAATGGATTTAAGGGAGAAAATGAAAAGAATCACGAGGTCTTCAAGGGAGTTTGCAAGGAAGAAGCAGACAACTACTGACATTTACGTGAACATCAAGGTCAGAAGAGAGACTCAAGGGTTCAGAGGGAGAGCATAACTTTAGAAACCTGCACAACTGGAATATGGGCAGGTGTATAAACCACGTGGTTTTGTTCACTCTTTAGCTTATTTCAAAACTGTGGCCATCACCCCAGATATGAAGTACAGCTGGGTTACTCTGGAGTATAGCAGCATTTCCAGCATAGAAGCCTGGATGAACTGTTGTGTGAGCAGCCAGGTTGTTGACAGGCTGACTCTAAGGCTCCAAGCACTCAGGATGCTGCACAAATCACAGGAGGTCTCGTTCAGGAGTGGCAGTATGTCAAGAAGTTCAGCAGTTCCTGCTCCCTCCTAATGTCATTAGCACACCTCTTGCTCCTCAGCATCCTTTCCTCTGTACCAGATCCTGCAAAGCTCCCGGGACACAGCCCAGCCCTGCTTTCCTGAATGTGTCAGCAGCCAGACTCCCCCCGGGGAATACAGCCTGCAGGGTAACTCCCCTTCTCCTGTTCCCTGACCATATTGCTGCCTGCTGCCTGTTTCTGCAGCTCCTTCCCTACAAACAGGATGGAAAGTCTCTGGGAGCAGAATTACAGCAGTGTTGAAATTCCCCCCGTAGTTCAGCCCTGTTAACAATAAGCTTCACCTGTGATTTACTGGGGGCTTTTCACTACAGCCTGCTGTGATCAAATTGGGACTGTGATGGTTCCCTCTGTGCATGGGTCACTGGTACTGCTGAGGCACAAAAATCCCAGAGGTGGACTCCAGAGGGAAGGTAGGAAGGGTCTTGCAGACCCCACATTATGATACTATTAGACCTTGACCTTTACTAATTCTCTTTCTAGTTTCTGAATAGGTGTGACTGAACAGAACTATTTTTCTATTTACTTTCTTTTGCTTTATATCAGCTCTATCACACAGACATGAGACAAGATGAACAGACAGATGTGTGGGGTTTTCCTCTAATTTTTTAAACAGAAGCTGGGATAGCCTTCTGACTTCTGTCCTACCTCCCTCCTTTTTTACCCTTTTGTTCCTTCTGTCCTCCCATTTCATCACTTGTTTTCCCTCATTCCTCCTACATGCAATTGAAACTCAATAGGTTAATAAGGGTAACTTCACTCAAATTACTCCTGATTTACAGGATGGCATCTAAAACCAGTATCAGGACTAGTCTCTTGTTTCAATACTTGACTTTTAACATACAGGGAGTGATAAAGAGCATACTATGGCACCATTCTAAAGGGAAATGAGAAGAAAGGTAAGGAATTAACTCTTCGTGTCAGATATTTCCCTAGATCACAGCTGAATGATGGGTTATTTATTACAGCTAACAAAAAAAAAATTAACAGAGAGAGAGAGAGAGAGAAACATCACCTATGTCAAGAGAAAGAGAAAATATGTGGATATTTTGGGCTCAGCTACTACTTTCTTGAGGCACTTCACACACTGAGCAGTGTCCAGGAAAAATCAACTCCTAAGCAGATGCAATCTGGCACTAACGTGAACAAAACTCATGGCAGGCAAAGCCACCACACTGGTACCCATGGAAAGGACCAGAATGTAAACTTAAAATACCCCCCAAACAAACTCACATCTAAAAAACGGTAATTCCTATTACTTGTGAAATAGTTGGAAATTTTTAAACTTTTAATATGATAATATGTTGTACCACTCCATCTTTAATTTCAACCAGGACATCCCTGTGCCAGGAGTCATTTGTATATGTGATACAGGAGATCCTTAAGCTTATTTCAGTGTTTGCATTAAACTGGGCTCTTTTCAAATGAAAAGCTTAAAGGAAAGAAAGTTTCTGCAAGCTATTGCAGTCACTGAATTTATTCAGAAAGGCTCTTTGGATTGCTTTTCAGCATACAAAGCAATACAGAAAGAAAAATCCTCATTTCTTTCATCAGGATTTTTATCTCTACTCCTTTAATATTCAATGGCAAAATGAATTATACTACAAAAAGGCTTGGTGCCTCTCCTCAAAACCCCTGATTCTGCAGGATACTGAGCTTCCTTGAAAGACAGCTGAGGGAGATCAGTATGGAAATATCTGATGCCTGGCAAAAAAGGAAAGATGACCAGATGCTAATGAGCAAAGGTGGCGAGTGAAACCTGGTGATTTAAACCCACTGATTTCAGGAGAGTACAGCAGGATGAGAGTCCTGGAGAGCTTTGAGCCTCCCCTGCTCTGCTCCCCTCCCAGCCACTGCCACTGAAGCCACACTGAGCTGATGGACAGGGCTTGTGTCACCAGGATAGGGGGTGGAAATCAGCACAAGCAGGAGTAAAACCCACACCTGAGGAAAGCCCTGCAGACTGCTCATGTGTGAATAAACACCATGACCATTTCATTATTTCAGTTCCTGGTGATCCTAGATCTGCTTACACAAAACAAAGGACCATTTTCCTTAGTGACATATTACAGCAGATATATTAAAAAAGCAAAAATTGCACTTGGGACTTACAGATCGATTGACACGCTCTTAAATACATATGTTTCTTTTTCCTTCTGTTCTCTAATGAGTTTATAATTTAATCAGAGAAACTGCTAGATTCCCTCCAAATACTACTGAAAATCTCAAAGGAGAAAAGCTCCTTATGCAAGTGTTCCTGTAAAACAAAGAATATTCAAGTATGGTAAATAAATACCAGAGTCAAGAATGGTATTGAGTTATGTCCTTAAAAGCTTGAAGCCTACATATCTTATATTGATGGTCTGGTTCGGAGCTGAACATCAATGAAAACATTTTCTATTATAAATAAAACTACAGCATTTCTATATATTATCACTTCCCTAGGGCAAAGTGTTGCTTTTGGGTAAATTACAGAGGGACATTATCACAGAGTGTTGCCAAGTCTATGACAGGGTAACGCTGAAGATTTACTCCAATGAATTCATCCACAGACTTCACCTGCAGAATGAACCTGAGGATGGGACCCAGTGCAGCCCAGCCTGGTGGAACTGCCTGCCCAGAGCTGAGGGGGAGCTCCCACCCAGGGCAGGGGCTCTCAGCCACCCCAAATCCACCCCAGCCTCAGGGGCAGCTCAGGCTCACAGCCGGACAAGGACACAAAAAAAGCCCCAACCTCCAAAGCAGCAAATATCTTTTCCTTCAGATTAATTTATTCAGATGCTGAGATGGGTTTAAATTTAGAGAGATAATGTGAGAGCAAGGAACTCTTAAAACTGAGGTTACTTTTCATTTGTGTGCTGAGAGTGAGAGGTTTCTGTTGCAGCTGGAAGTGCAGCTGAGACACGGTCAGAAAGCCCTGGGGCTTAAATACAGAAGCTTCAAGGCGAGAGGAGTATAAAAATAAATTCCAAAGGGCTTAATAACATTGTGCAGAGGCTAGATATTCTGGTGTCAGAAAGAAACTGGTGGCTCTTAGATCAAAACCTAATCATTCAAAAGCAATAAGAGCCTTTGTTTTACCCAGCCAGTCATTCTGTTACCCACTGGGACCATGCATTTTACAAGCATCCCGAATTCCAGTTAATTTACAGTGTATAAATGTACATGTCACTGACAATAGAGCAGTTAAAGCAAAAATACTTTAAAATTAACATGGTTAAACCTTCGGCAGTCTGATCCAAAATCTGCTAGGAACCTTTAGCTCGACTTCAAAGGAATTATTATCAGCATTTTAGTGAACTTCTCCTACAAAAACAGGTTCAGAACTGGGAGCTGTAGCTCACTGCTTGCTGCCAGGACTGCCCTTCCCGTGGAATTGAAGAGAGGCAGAGCCTGCAGACAGGTCAGGCCACCTCTGCAGGCAGCACAGACAGAAACCTTCCTGAGGCTGTGGCACAGGACACCTCTGATCCTCTGCAAGGCCAGATGAGGGGGAAATGTCTGCTCTTCCTCAGCCTCCCATCCCAGCAGACTTTATTTATGCATCAGTCGACCTTTCTAGCTGTTAGGACCATCTTGCTTCAGCAGTTAATTAACACAAGTGCCATAATTTAATACAGTTAATGCTACTTTATGCCCTTTAATGTACCTTCCATTAGTGATATTATTGTAGTATTACCCTGTAAATTAAAATAAGATCAAGAATAAGAGAGGCTGTCTTTAATTAAGGTACTGGCACACTGCATTGTCCATTATTCACTAGAAAAAATCACCCTGATTTAGTGGAGCAGACCATCAGTAAGTCAGAATTAGTTCATGTGGATTATTAGGTTTCTTGAATAATGTGAGCACAATGGGGTTGCTGAAATTGCTAACAGCCACGTTTCCTTTTTTTTCATCACCTTAATAAATACAAAATGGAAGTGGTAAATTGAAGAAGAATAAACAGGTGGTAATAGAGGAGAAAGACATTCATTGGTTTTCATCTCTAATGCAACATACATCAGGCTTATTTCACACCAAAATGCAAAGCAATGACAAAACAAACCCATATTAAGTGGGCAAATCTCCCACCTATAATTTATTGTGAAGTATTAACCACCACAGTATCTGTGTGTTTAACATAGTGGCTTTAAGAGAGATACTTTCCTCTGTCATTGATGTTTAAAACAGAGTGTGAAATAAATTACATTTTATGCTGCCTGTAGAAACATGCTATTATGAGCTTTGGTGATTTTAACTACACTTGACCTACAGGTTATGTTTTTCAGAAAAAGGACCAGCTTCAAAGTGTGTCTGCCAGCATCCCTCATCCTCTACATGTCAAACTTCTTGGTAACCTCCCTTTGTATCCTGTCTTTACAGAATAATCCAGTCTAGTTTTACCAAAGTTATATAAACAGCTGTGTCTCAAAGCCCAGAATTTTGGTAGCAAAAAAAAAAAAAAAAAAAAAAAAAAAAAGGTAACACTTTCCAGTTCACACTCTAAACAAAGGAACAGCTGAACTGGAAACATTGGCACAACTACCCTGGTAACCTTTGCCTCACTCCACTGGTTCCCATGATCAGGGCATCATGCCAGGGCACACACTGGGAATGTTGGCTGGGAGAGGCCATGAAGTTCCTGTAAGAGACAAAAAATGCCCAAAACCAGGTACCAGTGGGGCTTATTGCAAGTTACAACTGGTGCAACTAAACAGCCAAGGGCTGTGTACTGCAGCCCCACAGCAACTCAGCAAGCCCTGAAGACTTTAACAGGGAAGGCTCAGTAGATATTGAAGGAAATGGCACCAAATCCCAAAAGAGCTGTTCTCCTCATTAGCAGAAAAGTGATAAGAATTCCCATGAATCTAATCTAGAGGTGCTATTACACATCAGATCCTTCTTTTAAAGCACGTGTCCAATTACTGCAGCATTTAGACAACAAGCATCAGCATCAGATAAGTCCTCTGTAGAGTCATGCTTCATTTCTAGAGATAATTTTTCACAGGATTGGTGAGCCCCAGATGTGCTCAGAAGGTTTCTGTTTCTAATTTGCATGCAATGCACTCTTTTAAAATCCTTCAGATGCTTTCTTTGATAAAGTAATGATAATCTAATTGAAGTCAGACTGAGCTCCAAATGGGTTTTCAGACGGGGAACAGGTTTTCCTTAAAGCCTAAGGACCTACAAGGACCTACAAATCCTGAGCTTTGATAGGATGCCTCAGTAGAGCTAACCTATGTGGAGCCCAGTGGAGAAAATATACACATTAAATAGGTGTTACTTTTTTATACTGAGGCTGATTTTACCGAACTACTTCAAACAGTATCTTAAGCTGTTCATGATCCACTTAGGCTCCCCAAGAGAATTCTGAAAAATAATTTACAAGGTAACTAATGAGCATTGCAAGAAGAATTCTTGAAACAGAGGCATTTATTTTAGATTTTCAAGTGTTGGACTAGTAATTCTGTATGTATGGATATATAGTCGGTGTGGACACAGAAGACTGTAACTGCTAAGAAATGTATTTGGATAATTTTGATTTTCACTACAGGAATAATAAGAATATAGCTGGCATTGTTTTATATCATCACTGTAGCTATTTTTTTTTCATTCAGTTCTAAGTCTGCAAGGAAAGTTCCTGGCCTTCCAAGATAGATTAATTTTTCTGTTTGTTTTGATACTCAGATTCTTTTATAGAAAAAGAAAGAAGTTATTTGAAAAGGAAGTCTTAAACCCTGTATAGGAGAAACACAGGAGGAAGAAAAGGTAGAGCAGACTGGCAAGTGAATTGCTAACAAAGGTGATCCCACTTATTTCTCCTGAACAACTTGGCATCCAAGACCCGTACAAAGGTATCACCCTCCTGCTTGAGGACATCACTCAAATGTCAGTTTGAGTTGGGAAGGAAATTTCTGATAGGAATGTCACTGCAGTTATTATTTTTGGGATGACAGCACTTGGTATCAGCCACCACTTGCCCTAGAGGGAACCATTTGTCTTGAACCCGACTGAATAATCATCTTTGTTATATTCAAATCAGTCTATCTAAAACACTGTTGGGTTTTTCCATTTGAATTCAGCTTCTCTGCATTTCAGAGCTAATTAAAGTACAAGGAATGGACTCTAATCTCCACAATTTCCTTGTTCACAGCCAGACCTAGTGGGAAGGGTTTGTGCAAGGGCAGCTGTATCAATCACAGCTCACATGAGGGGCCTGGAAAGGTCAAATGATAAAAAAGAATCTCTGTTTTCAGTTAACTGCCACTGGATCAGACTCCAAATACATCAGAGAAGAAAGTGTGCCACTGCTGGAGTGAATTCCTGAGCCATCCTGCCTGCCTGTGAGACCCAGGGCTCAAGATCCAAGGTGAGTGCCAGCCAACATCCAGCCCTTGTGCCACTGCTAAGACAGCAAGGGCCTTCAGCTGAGCCACATTTCCAATGAATATTGGCAGAAAATAGCATTTTTTGGGGGAAATAAACAGTTTTGAATACCTTCTCAAATCAAACACTGTTTCTAAAGGTATATATTCTCTTACCTTCCATATACCCTTATGTCTGAAATTGCATAAAAGTAGCGTGCCAGGTGTTGCTCATCTACATAGATTTCACCAGTTGCTGGCCTAAGCAGTCTTATCCTCAGGTCTGTGATGGTAAAGAAATCTCTTAACTTCTTGGTGGTGTCAAGCTGGCCATAAAGAGAAGCCATGTTATGCAGCCGAGGTCCAGCAAAAAAAGCAAATCTATCTTTGATTTCGAAGTGGATTATTTTACTATTTGTCATGTACCCAGTGGAGTACTCCTCTGTGCAAATGATTTCTAGGACTGTGTGCTGTGATAAATCCCTCACTGATTTTGGATCCATGTGAAAAGCATCTAAGCAGTCTGTGGCATAGTACTGGTAGGGCTGCCACGTTCGTCCATAGTCGAGTGATTTCTCCAGGATCATCTGGTCTGGCCGGCCAGATTCAAAGGTGATAACAATGTTATCTGTGAGCTCAATGGTTTTGTTCCAGGACAGTGTAATATTAACATGAAGAGGCTTGGGATAGTCCTTCCAAGTTGTGGACTGCCAAAATGTGGAGGGGTGTCTTCCTTCCAGGTCGAACATCAGCTCTGGAGGATGAGCCAGCTCCTGGGTGCTCGCATCACATTCATTATTGCACATGTAGGGATTCCCCTGGAAAAGAGCACAGCAGGGTTACAAGGGGCACCACAGGTGAGTGTGACACTTAAGATGTTTCTTGACTGAGGACTGCTTTTCTCCAGGAAGGGAAGCCAAGAAAGGAAAAACAAATGGCTGCAAGTAATAACTTTATCTTAATGAGATTCATCCTGGCTGTTTCACCTGTTAAAGTAAATGTACAAACACAACATAGAGAGCACCCTTGCTTCTGTAATATAAACGTTTTTCTTAGTATATGTTAAAGACAGAAAAAAGCTTATTTACCCTGAAAAACTTGGGCCTGCAATTGAGGCATAGAAGACTAAGAACAGTAATGCAAGTCTCTAATAGCTCAGTAACTCCAACTCTCCTTAGAAAGATGCAGCAGCCAAAGAGAATTTCTTTTTGGAACAAACATGTTCCTCAGAGCTCTGCCCAAAAAATAACTAATTTTTAGGGCAAGTGTATTTTGCTAGCAGTGCAGCCTGTGCATACTCAGAGCCAGTACTCAGTATTCAGTGCACTTTCAAGTTTCCTTTCACCCAGGTGGGAAATTTATCTTGCTTAACTTGTGCTCCCAGCTCAACACTGCCTTGCCTTAAAACATTTACACTTGCCACCCAAAGCCATTAGAAAAACAGTGCTCTGTCAGCTCTGGGGCTTGATTCAGGTATCTGCCACCTTATTACAGGGTACCAAAGTACTTCAGAAAAGACTCTTCATGAGGGACCAGGTTCAATTTATCAGGACAAGATAATCCAGCACTTGATGAGGTGGGAGATGCCAGTGGCTCCAGCTGGAACACTGCCGAGGTGGCTGGAGCTCTGAACTGAGGGTTGAGTTAAAATCAGCAACAAAAACAGCTTGCCAATAGTGCACAGCTTTTACTGCTGCCTGTCCTCTGAAGCAAGGTGAGAGTGAATTATTCTCTTTCTGGCACTTTGATGCATTAACTTTCACACTACAATCTTCTGCTTTTTCACAAAGGCTATTTTGTCTGCAGATTGGGGATATCTTGCAGCAGTTGCCAAGATATCAGACCCTGTGGGCTGCACTGAATCACGTATATCTAATTTCAGCTTTCAACAGTACATTAGTATCTTGCTACTTGTTCATTCTGTGTTTGTTCCAGAGAGCTGCTCTGTATCCTCCCTCCACCTGACACTCAGACTGTGGAATAATCCTCTATTCACTGATGGTCAGCATTGCTGGGGAAAAATATGCACATGCCCACACGTAGCAGAGCTGGATGAGGTAATTAATGCAGCTTTTATTGTCATTAATCAGAGTTCCCTGCACCTGCCCTGAGAAGAGAACAAGCCCTGGCACGATGATCAAGCTTTTCTTTTCTTATAATTGCAGTTATATTTCTCTCCATCTCAAAGCCTGAGGGCAGTGAAGTGACTCAGGGCTATCCAGTGTGGAAAACAGGTTCCAGACATGAGTTTCCACCTTGGCCACTGCTCTGCTCCTTGAAACACTCCCACAAAACACAAGCAAAATAACTCTGCACTCACTCTGACCTCCCCACTGGCAACTTCCTCTTACCTGGGCTGGAAAATACTGTTTTCTTTCTCTTTCTCATTAAATCAGCTGAATGCTAAAACTGACAACGATTCACTGGGACTGGAAGTTAGGGGAAAAAAAACTATAAGACAACAAAAAAGGTTATTTGAAAACCAGCATGCTGCTTGTTACACTGACAGCTTCAAAGCATGCAGCTGTAACTGGAAATACTCTGCAAAATATTGTCTATAATCTGTTACACTCTGATTTCAAGCTCATGGTTGCTATTTCTATGCCTTCCTTTTGAATAAAACAGTGAAAATTAAAAGTAAGTTTCAAGCAGAAGAGAGAAAACACAGAATTTTTTAATATTTAAGCTCCATTTAATATATCAGATACAAATACTGGAATTTGCTAACTTACACAGACCTATTTTCCTATTTCAGGGGGAATATACACAGTGTGACATCTGTGAGGTTACAGACCCTTTGGCTGTATGTAAATATCAGTTTATGAGAAGATGCTCAGATTGCACAAATCCCACCTGAGGCTGCCCAGGAGATTCCGGTCACTCACATCCGTGTACCTCTAACCTGTGTGCTTTCTGCTTTGGCAAAAGCAGCCACAGGTGTGAAAACCCAACAAATCAAAGCCCCTGTGCAGGCAGAGAGGAGCACTGGGCACTGCTGAGGGATGGTTTTGTTTCCTGCTCCACAAGCTGAGTCTGCTGTGACTCTGGGTGCCAAACACTGAATCCACTCTGATCCAGTCCCTGGATGCTGCAGGGAGAATCTTTTATGACTTCCAGCAGCTCACCCAGGTTTGATGGGATGTGGTGTTCCTTTCTCTATATTGGCTGATTTGTTTTACTCCTTTTATCTTTTGCTTTTTAGCAGAATCAGAGAGTAACTGGGAGAGGGGCTGATGTGAATGCAGCAGGACTTTGAGAGCTGGTGGCTCTATCTGGCAGCTGAAATGCAATCCCCACCTCTGTGCATTTCTAGGGAATGATGAGGCTACTCCAACTCATGGCTGAGTATTGTGAGAAATAGCTCAGAATCTCAGTGCTGTCCTGTCCTGCACCTGGAACCTTTACCAGTGGTGCCACTGGAACACCAGGGTAAGGACATCACTGCAAATGAGAATCCCAATAAAAGCTCCAGGCATATCCTCACCGATAAACTGAATTATTCTTTGAATTTCATGGCATTTTCATTGAATTTTAAGAGGAGAATGATTTGATGACACCAAAATAACCTGTGTGGAGTTCAAGTGCTTGAAAAAGAAAATGAGGAGGAAAAAAAAAAATCTAAGCTGATTATAAGCCAATAAAATAAATGGCCTGAATTCTAACAGGAGAAGAGAAATTATGGGTTTATATAAATTCCCCTCTGTCGACTGACATGGCAGTTGTTGATGTAATTTTGAAATATTTAACATAATTATTGCTTCAGAAGCTTGGAATCAGGTTCCCATTTTCTCTACCAGCAACTTGGCTTTCAACTGCTTCTAATTAATCTTAAATGTAATTTGCATGGTAAGTCATAC
Organism: Cinnycerthia olivascens; assembly: GCA_035048155.1. Classification (NCBI taxonomy): domain Eukaryota; kingdom Metazoa; phylum Chordata; class Aves; order Passeriformes; family Certhiidae; genus Cinnycerthia; species Cinnycerthia olivascens. The sequence continues at coordinate 21,124,910 of JAWWMU010000005.1, read as the reverse complement.
TTCCATTACCAAAACAGTCTAAAAGGGTCTTACTCTACACAAATGTCCCTCAGTACATGTTATTATGAAAACAATTAATTTAACTGGGATTAGTTACATATTTTAATGCCTTGATCTCTACGATAATCCTCTTTAAGACTTTTGTCTCAGTAAAATGAATACAACAAAGACAAACTTTGCCCAGTTTGTAAAAACTAAGCTCAGTCTGTGTTGGGGCCATCTCAAGGTGCAGAGCATTAATATCTCTGAGTAATTTTGTGCCTAGCAGGCAGCCGTGAATAAATCTTCATTTAAGCCTTCCAAGAAGCAGCTCTTCAGTAGGACAAGGTGGAAAATATTTATAACTTTTCAAAATGATATTTAAGCCATTAGGAGAGCTCTAAATAATTAAATACTGATAAATACTTCTAAACACTTTACTGCCAATTAGCAATAATAGGTAGCTGAGTCTTTCCCAACACCACAGCCATGGCCACCCAAAAGAACCCTGCTATTTATTTTGGTTTTGGCTGCTCCAGGAATTGAAAATATTACTGAAATTACTGATAAGTGTTGGCTTTAGGAGGAGGTACCTGATTTGCAGGCACAGTGAGGACGTGGCTGTGTCACACGAGGAGGTGGCTGATCCCGTTCAGCCCTGGCTGGAAAAGCAGAGTTCCCTGGGAAGCTCCAGAGCAGGATCAGTAGGTTTCCCCTCAGCCAGCTGGATTTAGTTTGTTTTAGCACACAGCAATGTCTCTGTGCCAGCCAGCCTGAACCTTTGCAGAGCTGTTGGAGGAGCTGTGCCGGTGTCCCTGGCTGGGACGAGGCTGGGGCTGGCCCTGCTCCCCCTGGGCAGCAATGTGTCCCACCAAAAACCCCTCCAGGAACAGCACAGTGACCCCAGGGTGAGGATTTAGGGCAGAAACAGGGCTCCAGCAGTGGGGTGACCTCTGAGTGCCAGCAGTGGAGCAGCAGCTGTGCAAGGGCTGCAGTCTGGGTGCTGCTGCTCCATCTCTGGTCTCTCACCCACAGCCCCCCCATGGCACCCACACAGGTTCAGGGGTCAGTTCAAGATTCTTTCAATGCTCCCTGTCCTCATTAACACCCCATGGACTGTCTGAGGAAAAAGGCAGAGAACTCCTCTGTAGGGTGAACACTGGAAGCTGTAGCACAGATTACATGCTGTAATGGACACCTGGCTAAATCCCTGCAGAGGATTATAACTTTTCAAACTGCTGAAGGCTGTGTTGGAATTATTTTTTTCTATATACACACACCAATGGGACAGGGTCCCTTACTTTTAATAATCCCCACAGGGGCTGCTGAGGTCAAGCTGGCCAAGATTTTAAGAAGAACCAAAATAAATTTTCAAGAAGTGAGTCACTGCAACTAATTTTTATACCACTGCCACAAGGTAATTAGATCATGTGCACAAGACAAGAAATAAATACAGCCTCACTTATGTCTGGAGTGTGGATGTGTGGTAAACTACTCCATTCAAGTCACACTTTTGGAAACAACAGAGTCTTTCTGTTTTCCTTTTCAAAAGATCATCACAATTAGCTCACCTGGTGCGTGCTGTACATTGTAGGTGATGAATTAGACAGTAATAGCTGCAATTGCCCCAATGCTCACATTTTGCACATGGTTCCTAACCAGGAATCACTTGTTTACCATGACACAGCCAGATTATGCAACCATTAATTGTGAGGTACCACTAATTAGGTGAAACAGGCAGTGAGGTGGAGGATTGGCAAGGCCCAGGACCTGGTGCATGATAATTGATGTTATCAAAGCCACCCCATCCATTAGCTGCTCTGAGAGCACCTCGGTCAATGTCTGCAGATTTATTGCTGTGATGACAACAGGAATGGCTGTAGACAAGAACATTTTACCATCAACAGTCTTTCATCACTGCAGTGACAGCATTTTAAGTTAAAGTGATTTAAGTTAAGAAAGAAGAAGTGCTAAAATCCGAGTGGAAGATTTGATGCTCTTTCAAGAGCTCCCAAGCGAGGGCATCTGGATGCCCAGACTAGACCTTTGAACTCTGAGCTGCAGGCTGAACAATGCACATTCTTCAAAATGAGCAAAGAAAAGAAAATAAAAGCATGTTTAAATCAATACCTTCTGGGGAGACTTAAAAAGATTAAACCAGGGAGGATATGAGTGGCCAAAAATAGACAATAATGCTTAACAACTTCATGCACTTTTAAGCCTGAAAGTACACTGTAGATTAAGGACCTGATCCTGCAACAAACTTGGTGTAAGAAGGCCCTTGTATTCAGATTTAAAGAAATGCATTTAAGCCTGTAAAAATGTGGCACTTTGCCGTGTGGCATACAAACCTAGCTAATTATTCTTCATGCCAACACCTCCACGAGGTATGGAATCCTACACCAAATTTACATATAGATGCAGAATTAGACAGAAATGCTTTTGCATGATGAACTCGGTAATCCCTGATTATATTGTACTGTTTCTTGCAAAGCCTTTTGGTAGATGATGTGAAGGTATTCCTGGCATACAGAGTAGCTCTCAGATTACTGCCTCTTTTCAATACTGTGGATTGAAAACGTTGCATAGGAAAACATTTTGATATTTGCAGCACCAAATGCATTGGTGCAGTTGCCAAAGGCACTTACTTCCTAGCAGAACATTCCCTATTTTTAGTAACTTTAGTTACTTTTTGAAAATTATTTTTAATTTATTCTATGAGGCAAATGGAGTTTTGTTTCCCCTGAAATATTTCTACCCGCTTCTGGGGAGTGAAAATCATTCTTTTCCACACTGGTAGCTTTCTGCTGCTAAAACTGTCCCTGACTTGGCAACCTTGCTGATGTAGCTTTGACCACTTGATCATTCTGGCATAACCTTATGGCAGATCTTACTGGCACTGACCCCAGGGTGGTTTTGTTATTTCAGAAGCTCAATATCGGTGTTTTCCTCTTGCATCAGCAGGTATCTGGCAACATAACCACTTTCCTATTTATGGCTTTTGCAGTGTCACGACGTGCCTGATGCTGAGACCCCACTGTGCCGAGCTCTGGGTGAACAACACAGCAAATATTCCAAGAAAAACAGAATTTCTTTTATACCAGATGCACACCTGGCTTTAAGAAACTGAAATCCCGGGGGGTGTAATATCCCCTTCTGTCAGAACAAGTGGCACTTGTCCTGGGAAAAGCAGCCTGTCCATGAGAGAACTCCTTGGACAGGGCAGCAGAGGGGATCCTCCTCCAGCATCCTGCTCAGCTCACATCAGTGCAGTTTTGTCTGAACCATTTTTGCCTGAGCCCTTTTTGTCTTCCAGCCCTCCTGTTGCCCTGCAGGAGCTCTGGCAAGGAAGCTTTGCAGGAGATCCAGGGGGTGTCCTCAGCTGGGAATAGCTTACAGTGCCAGTAACAGCAGCTTGGGCTGGCTCTGCCTTAGGGTTTGTGTTCTGACATAGCTCTCATCGTGCTCACTTTCTGATTTTGGACTGTCCAAGGATTAGAATGGGAGCCACTGAGAAGGCAGAAAGAAGTCTGAAACACCACAGGTGAAAGGTGTCCTTCCTGAGCAAGGAAAAGCCAGCGCAGAGGAAAGTTGGGCCATTATCATGAACAGATGTTATCAGTGATCATGGGAGGAATGTGAACATCAAAATCTGAGAAGTTAAATCATCCTGGTAGGGACAGGAGAAATCAGGGTGCTGGAAATGCTTTAAAAAAATTATTTTGTTGGGATATTTTGTTCCTTTGTAATGAATGATCGTGTTCAGAATTTTGGTCCAAAAAAGAAAACTGCACACCAAAAAGTAAGAGAAACAGGTTTTGATAGCATGGAAGAGCCCTGCAGACCTTAATGTCCCTGACCAGCCCCACCTGGGGGCAGGGGCTGATGTCCCTGACCAGCCCCACCTGGGCCCCAGGCCAGACCCCCATTTAAGCCCAGGCTGTGCTCTGTCCCTGATCCTTTTTTCACCTTAGGCTTGTGCTGTAGCCCTGGATCCCTCTGTTCTCCCGGGGGATGACCCTGATTTGCCCCCAGGTTGTGGCTGGGATGCCTGGGGAGCTGTCAGTATCCCCCAGCTGTGCTCTGGCTGTGTGGGGTGGTGCAGAGGTGGCTCTCTGATGGCACACCCTGCCCTGCTGCTCCCTGGCACTTGCTGAGGGATGGTCTCAGCAGAGAGGCAAAGCTCCTCAGCTGGCCCCAGGATGCTGTGTAGGGTGGGCTCTTCACACCAGCTGAGTATGAAACCAGATCATGAGACACCAAATCACGGGAGCGTGGGAATTCTGCGTTAGCAAAAATTCCTGGGAGAGTCCTGGTGTGAGGAAAGTGGAACACATCGATGTGGGTGAGGCCCTGACCCTCCTGTGCTGTGGGCCGGGGCTCCTCTCTGTGCCTGGGCTGTGGGAGAGCATCAGGAGGGTCTTTCCTGGCACCTGACACACCTGGGTATGTAAATTCTGTGTTTTTACTGCCTACGGGTGAAGTGAAGAGATGCAGCAATGCTGGAGGCAGGTGGGTTGTAAATGCTTTTGTGTCTGCAAGGGGCTGTTCTCAGGTTCCAACAAAGCTCCATCCTGTGCCCCCGCTCCTGGGTAAGGGTTTCCTTGTGCTCCTGGTGCACAGCTCTGACCAGGATGCAAATTTCTGCCTGACTTTGGTGCAAATCTAATGAAGGGAGCAGAACAGAGCACTGATGTGGTGTTTAACTGAGCAGCTGCAACAGCGTTCAGTGCAATCCTGTCCTGGGCCAATTTCAGTAAATGCATCTTACTTGGGCAGTTCTTTATGTAGAGCATTCACCACAGCCCTAAAAAGGTCATGTATGTACAAAATGCCAGGTCAGGTTAGGAGTGAGCAGTACAGAAACACAAAAATCTTGGAGTTAATGGAAAATAAATGTACAGTGTTGTAATGACTTGCATGAAAACTACATGGCTCAGGATCTCTCCATTAAATAAAAGATTTTTGCATGTATAGTTTAAAAAGAATTACAGCAAAAGTTTTCATCAAGCTGTTACTGGTTAGTTACATCTTCTTATGGTAAGATGCTGGATATAACAGGATGGATTTATACCAGTTTAAAAATCTTCTGTCCATAAGAGATCTGGACTAAAACTCTCCATTGTTGAATTGCCACTTAAGTAGCTTAATGATAATGCTGAATGCATGATTTATTTATTGTGAAAGATGTGCAAAGCTCCTTATTCTTTTTTCTCTTGGCTATGATATTTTTCGATCCAGAACCTTTCCAAATGCTGTGTAGCTCATTAAAATCACTTTATTAACTATCTGACTGTCCACCAAAGCAGACTGTCATAGCTTTTTTATAGCACACAGCTATTCTACAGTGCCCAAATACTCAGGGAAGAACTGCTGAATTGGATTTAAACTTGAAAAGTGTTTTACATAAGCACATACAAAAATGTAAAGTGCAAACCAACAAACTATTCTAAACAAGCAAAGCTTTTTTGTCTGTTTCTACTGTAATTAAGTATAGAGTAATAAAAGTCTGCATTATTAGTTACTATAAAGCAAATAATATGAAGAATTTTTTATTTTTTAATTAACATCCACTTAACCCCTCTGATACTGGGTTCTGTGCAAGTTCAAGCTAGGCAGTAGAAGTCTGAAATGCTAATGTCCCTCTTGGATTATGCAATAACAACCTCAGCACTTCTATGTGTAGCTCATACAATGGCTCAATTTATGTTAGGCTCGGCTGACTGATCAATATGATAAGTAATATGCTTTATAATTAATGTTTAATAAACTGGGAATTTTCAGATTCAGTGGAGCTCAAACTGTGGTCCCAAAGCAGCATCATGTGTTTCAAAGGGGCAGTTTTGAGGCCCCAGTGCTAAGGGTGGGTGTGAGTGTTTGCAGAAAGGTCCAAGGGGTTCCCAGCCACTACAAGTAATTTTGCATTAAATTAAAATAAGGTTACTCCTTAAAGTAGCACAGACATTAGTTAGAAGGGAAACTAACAAAATCAAATCCCAAACCTTACCTAACTGCTGAAGACAGAGTCCTTGTTGAAGTACTCACCCTCAGAAAGATCTGATAATTTATTTCTCACTTGTAATTTTCACCAACTTGAAAGATGCTATTTGCTTGCCTAGATGTGCAGTTACAGTCATTCTGCAAAATCTGTGGGATACTGACTATGAATTATGGCAAGACAATGAGCAGAAGAAAACCAAATCCTTCATGGTACTCCTTAAGAGCTGCCTGTGACAAACCACTGTCAGCTTTAACAGTTATCCTGGGGTGACTCCTGCTTCCTCTGTGGGACACTTTGGAGATGGCTAAAGAACATTCCTAAGTAGTAGCAATGGTTAAATAACTTTCACCAAATGTAATGCAAAACATAGTTAAAAAAAGTTACCTTCAATTTCATTTTATTTCTTCCTAAAGAAGTAATCTTCTTAGAACAGATGGTGTAATCAAATACCTGCACAACCTGTACCAAGTAATGTGTAAATTCACTAGAGCATCACCAAAGCAGTGAGCTGATGTTTTACTGTCACCCCAGTGAGAGAAACGCTGAGTGCCATTCGATAAACAGTTAATTTCCCAAAGCTGACTAACTTTCACTTCGTTATCGTGGAAATTAGACAGCTTTTCCAGGCAAGGCAGGCTGTCTGCCCCAGCTCTGACAGCCCTTTGTTTTGCATGCTATCACCCCAGTTTGAATAGCATGCAGTGTAGTAGCAAAACCAGGTCACCTAAAGCTGTAAAAAACCCTTTCAATCCACGTTTATGTAATATTGCATGTTTCTGTAATGTTTTGCATGTTACTTTTTAGCTCTAAATCTCCAAATGACTTCCAACCATGCTCAGCTGCCCCCAAAGTTACAGGTGGGGGAGATCAGACAAAGGTGGAGTATTTAGTGCTCAGACAAGGGGTGGCTAAGCCACATCCTTTTCCTTTGCCTCACAGCCCTTTTTTTCAAAGAGAATTTTTTTTATTAATTATTTCCTTAAAAGAGGAATCTTTTTATTAATTCTATGGCTAATGCCATAGAGAAAAGAAAGTGCAAAGCCAGACAACAAATAAAAAGGACTAAAGAGACAGAAGAAATTCTTTTCTTGTCTCAGCTGTGCTTTTGGGACTCTCTGCATCTGTAGGCAGTGCTCATCCTGCTCCGGAGTGTTATTGATTCTGTGCTGGTGGATCTCATGCACAATTGTATTTCTACAATAACTGTAATTTTATTTCTGATTCTTAATGTCAGTATTATTTTTTGCAATTTCAGACCTAATATGTCTATCGCCATTTCTAACAAGTTTTAGAGCTGATGGATTAACACTGAATGTCAAACACCACCATTAGAATTGCTGATGTTATGCAGAAACACTGTTCTTAATATATGTAACACTCCCCCGTGTTATTATTGCTACAGATTCTGCACTCATTTCTGTTGAATTTGTCAAGTTTTTTGTTAAGGATTCCCAGGCTTAGAGGACCCTTGCACAATGAGAACCACTTACAGGAAGAATGAAAAAGAACATAAACAATAATGACAGTTGTAAGTGAAATCCAATTTCACCTCATTCCTCTTAAAAAGTGGGCCACGTTGTTTTCCCTTCATTTATGTTTGTCACGATGATAAAATAAATATTTTTAATGAGTCATGGTGTATACCTACATAATGTGGAATTGTTATAGAAACAAATTTGGATGTTGAATTTCATTATACAGTGAAGGGATGTCTTATTAGTATTCACAATGAATTGTGTGATGTCTCTCCACATTCAAATTAGAGCACATAGTGCTTTGAAAAAGAATAAAGTCGCTCATCAAATCCACATTAGGGTACTGCACCAATATAAGTAATTCAATCAAAAAAATCCCCACATATTATCTTTTGAGGAAGGCTTGCAAACTTTGTGATAAACTGGTAATTTGTTCAGTTCTATGCTGGAGAATGTCATGTAATTTCCTTTATTACATATACCCAATAATAAAGAAATAACCACACAGCTCTGAAAAATAGACAATGACTTCCTAAAATCACTAATGCTGTTTTCTGCAAATTTATATTTCAGGTGTGGTACGTGCTTGCACTGCCTCCTAACAACCTGTCATTTAAAAACTGATTTCATCACAGCGTGCTGGAATATGGTGAAACCCAACTGGTTGTGTGCCTCAGGTGGGCACCCCAGAGCAGAGGGGATAAAAAACCAGTGCCCAGCAAGATTTCACAGCCTCAGCTACTGCCCCAAATGACACAGAGTCCTGCCCAAGTCTGAATGGGAATATTCTACCTAAAGTAAAGCAAGAGCATCTCCAAGTGCAAGCGAGGCTGATGCTAAGGTATGTCACACTTTGAATTAACTCATCAGCTGTGCAGCACGCAGGCAACTCCCCTGAACTGAGGCAAACTTGCCTCCTGGGTTGGTTATAGAATAATTACAATCTGAAGATGGAGAGGCTTCTTCTCCTGCAAGCTGGGCTTTCCCTCTGAGCCTCTGCA
>JAWWMU010000005.1:21105123-21116354 GCA_035048155.1 Cinnycerthia olivascens | reverse complement strand
GGCAGGAACTGAGCCAGGTACCCTCGAGAGCAGGGCCAGGGCAGCCAGGAAGGGTCACAAACCCACGGCAGGAACTGAGCCAGGTACCCTCAAGAGCAGGGCCAGGGCAGCCTGGGCCAGGCAGTGGTGCTGGCATTTCATTGTAGGGATGTTGTGCTGCCAATTCTTCCTCTGTGCTATAAACCCCCTAAAGGGATTAAATCTGCACCTGTATGCCAGGACAAGACAGCTGTAGCTCATCAACACTGTCCAGTGAGTATAACCTAAAAACTGTTTGATTTTTGGTAAGCATTAGGTGGAGGAGTTTCTCACAAGAAGAGACTGAATGTAATTTTTCTGTAGTGGTAAAAATAGACTTTTTACAATCGCCTGCTGGGATGCCTGAAGGTAAAGTTTAAGGACAGGGTTTCCTTTTATCCTAATACATTTCAATCTATTAGAGAGCAAGTTGACAAGAGAAGCTCTAAGTATGCTTTTTTTCCACTGTACCACCCTGGGAAGCAATAAATTACAGCATATTATGTTCCCTATCAGCCCTGCTCATCACTCGTCTTACAGGAGACCTGATAAAGAGAAACACCTTGGACAGAGTAATGCAATTAACTGCTGCCATTTGAAATGTGAAAAATTGCATTCTCCCATCCCAGCCTGTCCAGCTGCTCAGCTAATTCTGAGCAGAAATGCTGCTTAATGACTCGATGGCTGGCTGTGTGACTGCTCCCCAGCAGTGGGTGCAAGCAAGGTCCAGACCTTGCAGCACTGCGGTGTCCTGGCTGTGCTGAGGGACAGGAGGGTGCTGGCACAGCCCAGCTCCTCCCTGGGTGCCCCTGTAGGGGCACAGCAGGGACAGCCCCTGCCCGAGCCCTGGATGTGCAGCACCCAAAGCCAGAAGGGGATGGATGTGAGAGATGTGCCCCCGTGTGTCGCCCTGATTTTTCCAAGTTTCCTGATGCACTTTCTCATTCGCTGTGTTTCATTGTTTGAGCCTTTTCTCACACCCAAAAGTGTCTTTATCAAAAGTCTGTTTGATAAGACGAGGTTGTTTCCACACTTTCTCTTGGTGTGGAAAACAACTGATGGGCAGTTGTCTTGACCAACGGGATGGGAGAGGCGTCAGCCTTCCTCTCCAGTCCCTGGGCTGTGTGGAAATACTGTAAATACAGAGTCAGATGTTTTAATAAATAGTCCTCAGCTTTCTCAGAGAAGGTGTCCATGTGCGTCCTTGCGTGTCCCACAGCGACACCCGTGTGTTCCTAATTCAGACCAGCCAGTGCTGCTCAGCATTTGCCTTGAAATGGAATTTTGGGCTCCAGTTAGAATGAAAGGAGCTCTATGAAGTGCACTCACTAGAATGAGAAGTATCTGTTTATAAAATGAGTCAGTGCTTGTAAGGGTGCAAAAATAAAAGGCCTCAGAGAAGGTGAGGAATTCTCTCATCTGACAGAGAATTTAAGGCTGTGCTGTGCTACAAACCAGAGCCATATGCCCCTTTCTTTAAAGGTATGCAACATTTGCATTTTTCCATATAAAAAACCCTTTGCATATAGCATCCGAGTGTTTTCAGGCCCCAATAAAGTGTTTTATGGATAAGAAGTGGCATAGCTTTGCTTATAACAATGTCTTTAGACAGCATACAAAATCACCCTGTTCCACATGGCCATCTGTGATATGTTAATGCAAAAGTAAAAAAGAAAAAAGCAACTTCAAAAGATATGCCCTTGGATTTTTCAGATTTTCATTTCTCCTAATTTTTCACTGAAAGTGCTGCAGTGAGATCAATGGAAAATAACTCCAAGTTTTAGCTTATAATGGAAGTGAATATAAGGCTGTAAATAATTTTAAATGGAATTGAGATGATTTTTCTGTTATATTTCTGAATTCTGTTCTATAGCACTTGAATGCACCAGTTAATACTTTGTGGGCACATGAAAATTCAAAAAGCTGGCCAATAATTAAAATATATATAAGAAAAAAGCAAGCCACTTAAGGTATCTTTAATAACTCATAGTGACAAAGTAAGGTTATAGAAATTATGTATTAATGTAATTTATTCAATAAGCTGGAGAGATACTTGTCTTTGTCATAGGAGCTATTATAGAAAAAAAATCTGCTGTTTACCTCTCATCTTGCAAACATTTGTGACTCTGTATCTCTCCACTTATCTGTATATATTCTGCAACACAGTACTGACTAGCTTTTAATCATAAAATCAATTTCTCCATCTGATATTATGCCTACTCAAGTTCCTTTCCAAGTTCCTTCATATTTCTTAGACTGCTTTTCTAGACTTCATTTTGTAATTGTTATTTTGCAGATGTAAGAGAAACTCAGAATCACAACTATATATATTATATATATATATAGATATTTATGTAACATTTTCTTGCAGGGTCCTGTAATCCCCCAAATCTGGAGAAACTGCCTGCACTTGCAGGTGCCTGAACTTGGCTGATGCCAAGAGTTTGGATTTAATGCTCAAAAATAGAAACTTCTGACTTTTTTTTTTAAATCTGCAAGCACATAAGAAAACCATTTAAAACTCTATGTTGAATATATGAAGGGATATTTAAGTAGTTGTAAAACGACCCTATGCCACAGAAAATATTTTCTTAGGACTTCGTAGTTTATTTAAATTCTCTGACGTTCCTTTCAACGAGGCAAATCCTATCCTGAGATTCAATTAATTTAATTCCTAGACATGAATTTGCTGAAACCAACAGATGTTCTCACTGAATAAAACCTGAACAGCAATTGAATAAAAGCTCTGGGAGGTATCCCAGTGCTTCTGAAGTCCCAGATCATCCTGGCACTTCCCAGCAGCTCCTCACTCAGCATACACTGGGCTTCAAGTGGCACTGGAGGAAAATGAGGAGTTTTTCACTGAGGGAAAACCAAAAGCCACTGCCCTGCTCCTGGAGCTCGTGGGTTTGGGGCAAAATCCATGAAAACAGGGAACGGGGGCCACAGCCCCACCAGGAGGCAAATAAAAAGGCACTGAAACAAGTGTGAAGAGGAATTGTGTTTCTCTGAGTGTAGGGCAAGTGTGTTTCACACCAGTGCTCCCCTTCTCAGGGGCTGCCTTTGTTAATTAAAGAAATGCTTTATAATAGAATAGCTGTCAGAGATGATATAATGCTATCACTCTGATATCTTAATTAAATTACACTGCAGGCTCTAAGTCCTTCAGGACACCTTCATTTAAGATGCTCCGTGTTTGTCAGTCACCATCACAAATGGGATTTTGTTTTTTTTGTTTTAATACCTACAAATGCCTGGCTTTATTAGTTGAGTCCAGGCCAGCAGAGTGAAGGTAGGCATGAGGTGATGTAACTACAAGAGATTAAACTGAAAAGGCAGATTTGTTGAGGTTCTGACTGGCTTTTACACAATAATGAATCTTATCACCCTGCAGGAGAGTTTAACATCAGTTATATGGTAACGGTGTTAAAATGTGGATTATGTACTTTGATAGTCCACATTTTCCATTAAAAATCAGAGATGTAAAAGAGTCTAAACTCAGTGTTTGTCATCCTGCTTCCTATTTGCAGCAGAGTTGCCAATTTTCAGCTTACACAGTGGTCCAAGGGGCATAACTGTATTGAACACCACAGATGCGAGTAAAATGTTTATAGCTCAGTTACATGAAAGGGATTTATACAATGGTTGGAGCTAAGTAGAGAAAAAAAGCTTTCTGCTGGCTGCCATTCTGTTGAATGTCTTAATTATTACTGTTTATTTACATGTTGATATTGCACAATGTCATGGTAATGTCAGCTTGCTGAGGGCCACTGTCCAAAGAGGGGTGAAGGCAACCTCTGCCTGGAGGCACTGCCCATCCCGACAGCATTTTAACAGCTCTCATTGTCAGTGCTGTTATTTTGTTGACGGCCAGCTGCTCTTTGGTCACTATTACAGTGACAAGCTGTCAGGCATGTGCTGGTCTCAGCAAAGCTCAGGTGTTTGCTTGTTGCTGTGCCTTGGAGAAGGGGATACAAAACAGCCCCGTCCTACACTCCTGGGTAAATCCAAGCAGCAAAACTTCAGGAAACAGCAGAAATATGAGAAGGAAATATATACAAAAATGTATTTGGTGCTGTTAGTCTGGCATTTGTGATGGACAAGTCCTTCATGTGTCACTCTCAACTCCCGCTGAAGACTGGGGGAATTTTTGCACTGATTTGAATTGAAGCAGACTTGCTCCTAGATGCTCCAATTATGGACACAGCAGCAAGAGCTTGTGAGACAAAATTTTCTCGCACTGGGAGGAAAAAATAATGAAGGGACACACTGTATTCGATGTGGGACACCAAATGAAATCAGTCTCTTAATGATGAACAGTTGTAAAGGTTAAAAAAATGACACTGCAACAAACAATGTGCCCTTCTAGTCACCTCAGATGAGGACTGATCTCCCACTGTGTTTCATTGTTTGGCTTTACTTTATTACTGGACCTAACTTGATGTAAAATTAATTATTCCTTAATATATCTGCATTAAAAAAGTGCCAAACACCAATTATGAATGATGACATTTAAAATACTTCACCAAGTGAGTTTAATTAAGTTACAAATAGAGTGTTCTGCAAATAGAGCTGCTGCTCGGAGGGCAGGGCAGCACCAGGCACTCATGATGCATGTGTGTGCTCAACTCTGGAAACAAAACTCTTCTGAACTGGTGAAATACCAAGAACAAAAATGACTCGGGAGAGTGATCTCCTAAGGAAAGACACCATTCATTCATCTATAAAGGAAACAGCCCTGGCTGCAGTGTCCCAAGGGATTTCATGCTTTGTGTTTTTAAAATAATTCTTTAAATGGCCGTTGCAGTATAAGCCAACTCAACGGTGAGAAGGCTGCAGGAAGGATTTATTTGAGTTTTTAATCTGTAGTAGAGAAGATGAGTAAGAAGGGTTGGGGAAGGCTTATTAATCTTTGCAATGATTGAACACAAGCAAGTACTTGTAAGAACAATACATCTCCCTTCTTGCAGTACAGTTGCTTTTTCAGTTTTAGAAGAAACTCTTGTTTTTTAACACTCCTCCACATAATACAGAAGAAATTACACACAAAGGAGATTCTGTGTTGCCTTCCAAATTGCTGAACTGCATTCATGCATTTAAAATCACACCTTCATTCTGCTGGGTGTGAGGCCAAGAATTGAGTGTCCAGTCTGAAGGCAGTGGAGGAATTTTGCACACAGGAAGAAAAGCTAAAGGAAATAAAAGGTCACGGTTTTAAGATGGGTGAAGAAAAGGGATGTAAAAGGGCTAGATAACAAAAAAATGAGTTACCATTAAGTAATTTTCCCTAGTGCCTGATCTCCTTTCACTCCTCCAGCTTAGCAGACATTATGCTAAATGACAAAACAGATGGTGAAGACCAGGACAAGAACTTCTCATGCAGAACAGCCAGAAGTGCAACTTTGTAGGTTGTATTTTTCTCCCTTTTTCCCCAATAGTCTGAAGATGCTCTTATAAAGAGTACATGCTTGTGAACAGAAATGGGCCTCTAATGGAACCAAGCCATCATTTATTTTTATGGCTTGCAATGTTAAGTAATTTTACTTAATATGCCATTTTTGAAACTAAGTGCATGACAGAAGGAAAAGTATGAGACACAGCAAATGCATGAAGGAAGATTTATGCATTTCCACTGAAAAATAAACTGTGGTCTGGTTCACTGACACCACATTCCTCAGCATTAGGCAACTTTTGCAGGTAAGTCACCTAGAGGGTTTGGCAAACCATCTTAAATGCTTGCTGAGATCTTTTATCAGGCTCTAGCAATTATTTTTAAGTTTAAAAAAAAAATTAATTTATTTTCTGCTTTATTAGCCCGCAGTTAAAGTGAATTATATTAATGAACAAAGACAAACGTCATGTCTGCTGCAAGTTATACACAGCTTTATGGATTATCCCTATTCTTTAAGCACTGCAAGGCAATTTTAAAAACCTACTCAGAGCATGTACGATTGCTGAATTGCTTTACTTTTTGTCTTCTTTTCATTCCCTCATACTGTTATTGTTGCCAACAGCCATGTGTGATCATGTGTTTGGACAAAAAAAGATGAACAGCAGCAAATCTGACTGTGAGTCTATGTGGTTAATAAACATTTTTCAGGAGAGGCACAGGAGATAAAGGAAAAGCCAATGGTTCCTGCCTTTATCCTTTGCCAGGCTCAAGGATGTCTCCTAATTGGACTTGAACATAGTTTTGAATTCCATTAAAGCTAGTGTTCCTAAAAATACCTGTAAAATCATTTAGATACTAAATGGAACATTATGTTGGTTTTTTTTTTTTCTGCAGGAAGCTTCATATTCCTACTTCTGCCTCAAAGCAGCCAATTTCTAGGAGAGACATCGAGCAATTCACTGCATTTGCCTGCAAAGCTTGGGTCACTCTCTTGACAAATGATGAGATTCAAGGCCTAGAAATTTGGATTTTTGCAAATTGTGTGCCAGCTACAGCCAGGACTCAGGTGGGCTCTTTTGCAAACCATTTGTCTCATCTACACAAATCTGCCAATTAGCATTTTTCTGTAAGTTTTTTATTTTCTTTTCTCTTATTTTAATTATGAGAAGCACACAGTACCTAGGGCTATGTTATTATGTCTAAAGTGAGGCACTTCAAGTGAATGCCTGTTTTGCACATCTTGTGCTTTCTGCCCTGGTATTAATGCAGGTGTATGTGTGGCTTTTTGGTGTGCCAGGGGTAGGTGTCCCCACTCCTCAGGGGCCCTGCCTGGCCTCAGTATGTTTGTAAAAGTTGAAGCCTTAAAGATGTTTCCCCCAGAGAAACCACAAGGTAAATGTAACAAGTAATCAATCCTCAGAACAGCCATCAGGAAACCTCCTAATGAAGATCCTACACAAATGCAATAATTAATCTGAGCCATGACCTGAATGGCAATGAGTGTAATGAGCTGGAAATGGTGTGCATGCTGTACTCATGTTTTTGGCTGTCACAGACAGTCTGTGATATGCAACACAAACATTGGGTTGTTTTGAAGAATGCTGATTTCAGGAATGTGACACAAGTGGCACGTGCACATCAGGTTATCTGTTCTTCACATTAAGGCAAGCACAGTGTCAGTGTCCAAGCAGAACAGGAAGGATATAATGCACTCAAAACCCAAAATCCCCCAGCCATCAAACCTAGCACAAACCACAGCAAACCCAGCCCTTTAACCACAAAGCCTCAGACAACCAGAGGGCTGTGAGCAGTAAGTGGTGGAGAAAAAAGAGACGTGTCTGGCACAGGCTCAAATTAGGCAGAGTAAGCTCTCCTTTATTAATTAGGAGAACATGTCATTTGGAAACTGCAGGCTCATCTTCAGCCAGTGTAAGTCAGCCTAGTGCCATCTCAGTCCAGTTGGAGATAATGCAATTTTTTTTGAGACAATACATTTTTTTCATCTGAATTAGTAAGTTAACATTTCAAGGTTTTACAGAATGAAAGTGTTTCTTCTCCACTTGGCATCAGTGCTGGGCACCAGGAGCAGGTGGGCTCAGTGAGCAGGCTGTGCACAGTGATGTTTGCAGGGCACCACTGAGAAGTGATTTTAAATAAGAGCAAAAGCATTTCCCTAAGGACTAAAATAATGTGCCTTCTAACAGATACACCTCTAACAATCTT
The DNA here is from genome assembly GCA_035048155.1 of Cinnycerthia olivascens. NCBI lineage: Eukaryota > Metazoa > Chordata > Aves > Passeriformes > Certhiidae > Cinnycerthia > Cinnycerthia olivascens. Next base: position 21,108,721 of record JAWWMU010000005.1, on the reverse strand, counting down.
TTCTTTTACATAGATTGTCTTTTTTCAAATCCATCTACCAAAATTAACCTGGGAAATGCCTAAAGAAATGCCACCAAAAATAACCTCCTCCTTGGACAAATACAGGTAATCCTTACTGACTTTCACGATCAGACATGTAAAGATATTTGTTTATTATTTATATATATATTTATTTATTTATTATTTATTTACTGTTTATTTATTTAGATTGGCTGTCATTTCAAAATGATGTGGGGAATGATGATTTGTGACAAAATCAACTTGGCTCTGTATTTCAACAGACAACATCACCTATTAAAAACCAAACAAACCAAGGCAGATCTACAGACTATCCCTCACCAGTTCAGCTGCTCTGGTATACATGAGAAGATGAAATATGTTAAGGCATCTCTGCTGAAATGTAAAATGCAAGTGGTGAGGAGCTAAGCAAGCTGTATGAAAGCAGACCAGCTGGGCTGGGACAGCAAAGGAGGAAGGTCAGGAACTCTGCAAAGAAAGAGGATCAATACCAAAGTCTTCAGAGGAACACATTCAAGTCCTGCAGAGAAAAAGAAAACTACCTTATGTGAATTGGCAGAAGCAGCTGCCTGTTCAAAAAATAATGGTGCTTGCTCTTTTGCTCAAGTTTCTTTTTCTTTTTTTTCTTTTCTTCTCCTTTCCTTTTCTTCTCTGCTTTCCCTTGATTGATAACAAAAAAAAAAAATGGTGCCTCCATAAGCTATTGCAAAAATATTGAAATCTGGCAAGTGCAAAAAGGCTAGAAAAATAAAAGATTAAAAAGGTTAAAGTATACGCAGCAGCCAAGAAGCTGACCAAAAACCAGAGGTAACAAGTTCATGTGGATGTCAGCCTAAAGTTCAGATGGATCAGCATTTCAAGCAATTTTTCTGCATGGTTTTTAGAGAGAAAGCTAAGGAAGAAGATAATAAAACTGGAAGTAATATTTCAAGCTTACTTTGGCCATGCAGTCCTCTCTGCAGTTCTGCTTAATGGAAGAGATATTCTCTTAGTCTAGGTTTTTTCTCTTTCTGCAAATTTCTCAGCTAGAAATGGTTTATTAATTAATGGAAATTAGTGAGAATCCCCACTAATTAGTAATGTCCAGCTCTGGGTTGCTTTCCTTAGACATGGCATCAAGGGAGAGCTTCAGCACCCACCCTGGGCTGGGGGCAAGGGGCAGGAGGAAGGAGAGGAAGCACAATGCTCACCCACCTCATCCCCTGCTCTCACATCTCTCCTGAGGCTCAGATTTTGCCTAAATGCTTTGAGAATCCTTGCTATGGTGGGACTTGATTTCGATACTAATGTTGATAGAGAAAATGAGAGCAAACTTGTACTAATTCTGCTGAAGCTACTGATGTTAGTCTGGATTTAACTCGTGCAAATCAGAGCTCAGCATGGACCTAGCCAGCTGAAGAACAGGAATTACTGCACAAAAGGCAACACTGCATAAACCTCAGATCCATAAAGTCTCTTAGAACTAAGAACAGGAATTACTGCACAAAAGGCAACACTGCATAAACCTCAGATCCATAAAGTCTCTTAGAACTAAGGGGTCTTCGTATTTTTAACCTAGTTACAGATATGATGTGCAATGAGATGTGATGCATGCTAAAGACCTTGGCTATCCATTAGTAATAGGCAGGAATGAAAGATGAATATCTAATGTTTGACTGATACAGCCCCCAGTGAGAGGGGCTGGGTGTTTTAAATGCACGCCTGCATTTCTGGGGAAGATGCAGTGAGAGGCTTTGATGCCCACAGCAGCTGGCACCAAACAGTTGGCAGCTTCTTCATCTGCCTCTCAGGAGAGTGCCTGCTTTACACCAGGGCCTGGCTTCATGTTTACAGCTGCCAGGGAGAATGACACTGCTGATGGGTGAGGAGACAGTCAGCAGAGGCACCCACGTCAGGCACAGGAAGGGAGGGATGTCTGTGCAGTTCGAGTGGCTGCTCAGAAATGGGTTAAACCTCCTGTGGATTCCACGGGGTTTGGGGGGCTCTGTGCTCAACCTGCCCAGGCTGCAGCCTGCCCCCAGCACACTGAGCAGGGCTGCTCTCCATCCCCACTCTTTAACTCCTCTGTTCAGAGATAAAGTTATATCCAAGGGGGATTAATGCTCTGAACGTGGGAATGCCCGAGTGTATCACAGGGCTGTTGATAATCTAAACCCTCAGGGATTTAGGCATCCTTTTAAATGAATAGCCCACATCATGTTTAAACACCTGAAACGGAGACCAATGAAGTTTTTCCACGAGAGATGATTTTTTAAGACACACTTCATTACAAAAAGCCAAAAGCCAGCAAGATTGTGCTCCTTATAAGGGCAGCAGCAAACACATGCAGCACAAATAGATCTATTATTTACTATCCCCCTAAGCTTTATCAGTGCCAGTGGTGAGCCACACTGAATCTTATCAGCAGAACTGCTCTGACATCAAGCTGCTTTTCTCACAGAGAGTTCTGCTGGATTCTCCAGGCCCTGCAGTGAAAACTGGAGAAACATGCACACAGAGTTTGAGCAAACTACAGAAGCAGCCTGTGCTAATCATTGGAGCTGTTGGCACACTTTTAACCTCTTGCCAACACCTGTGAAATTATTCTTTTTATCAGATCTGAAAAAAAAAAAAAAAAAAGTCATCACAGTTTTATTTTTTACTCAAGAAGTTCCAGAAACAGTGATATGACCTTTAGGGGAATGCTACAGAAAATGGGAGAGATAATGGGTACTTTGAAACAATGAATCAATGGGGGAAATGTATTTTCTTACATAATCCATCACCCTGATAAAATCTGCACTTGCTCTGTTGGGGAATAAACTGGCTATAAACTGTTGTGTGCCAGGAGAGCAGCAACGCTGCAGTCTGTAACCAGGACACACAACTGGGGATATTTTGGGCTGAGTGATTTACATAAGCAAAGAGCCTGATCCGGAGCAAGCAGGGAAGCCCAAGGAGGGCTCACCTCACTTCCATGCATTCCCATGGCTATGGGATCCAAAAGAGATGAATGGAAGATAACCTGGCTGGGCTGCCACGAGTTTTTTATGAGTTAAGCTTGTAAAATACCTAAATATTACAGGTACAGCACATCAACCAATCTCAAGATAAAAAGATGCATCTGCCAAAAATTACTGGAGCCTATACTGATATAAAGTTTTCCACACAGTCTTGTAGCTGTCATCTTCCAGCCAGGGTCCTTTGGGAATCAGAAATACTTCATGCTTTGAAAATCTTTATGAATCCACTATGGAAAGGAATCATGCACAGCAGTATATCTAGAAAAAAAATCCCCAAACTACTATTCTTTTTAAATACTCACAAAATTAATAATTCAGGGTAACAAAACTCAAAATTATTGCCTTTTTAACCTTACGGTGACATTATTAAACAAAGCAGCAAAACAAATATCAGATTTATCTTTGCTTCATCATCTGAGTGAGTTTCAGCCAATTACTGTGAAAGATGAAACCCCCCAATTACTACCAGCATAAAATGAAAATGAAGGAGGATTTTTTTTTCCTCTGCTTCCTCATCCCTTCATCACCTCTGCATTGGACAGCACTGTGGATTCAGCTCATGCCACTGTGGGTTCAGC
>JAWWMU010000005.1:21088759-21099077 GCA_035048155.1 Cinnycerthia olivascens | reverse complement strand
TGCTCTGTGAAGAGAGCTCAGTAGCACTGAATATGAAACCTAAAGCTGCCCACTAAACCAGCACAGGATGTAAAAAACATAAAAGCTAAAACCCAAGGCAATCAGGGGTCATGGGTTTAGCTGGGCTCTTGCTCGTGCCCTGCTCTGTCCCAGGAGTCCCCTCCTGTCCAGGGTGACTGACCCAGGCTGGCCCTGCTCCTTGAGATTTGGGGACGTGTCTGATGTGCCCAGAGAGCACCAGGGATGCTCCTGCCCCTCCCTGTCAGGGCTGTGCACACAGCAGACACAGCAGGATGTGGAGGCTGTGTTTATGTGCTGGAAGCCCAAAGAGAGGAGCCAAGATGTGTATATATATCCACAGCCAAAGCAGAGAAAGAAAATGTACAAAATTCTGCTCCTAACTTACACTAAAAACTTAGGAAACACCATCGTGACATTCTTCTGTACAATATTGCCTGAGGATGTGACCGTGGCAATTTGCACATCCTCGGGAAAACTAGTTATTGTCCCAACGTGGCCAGGAGAAAAACTCCTGACAAAACAGAAACAGAATGAAAAAACTTGCTAACACAAACACCACCAACACACAGGAATGTGATTAAACGCTGCCCTCACTGAGGAGAGCTGTGCCCTGAATGAACGCTCGAGCTATTTAATCCAAATATGGTTAAACTGCAAAGTGTGTTATCCCCTTTTTAGCCCGGATGGTGGGCAGAGCCTGGCACAGGCAGCCTGCCTTTGGAAACGTGCCGATCCCTGTCGCTGCCTCTCCGCAGCAACGGTGAAATTCCGATTAATGAGAGGCAGCGAGAGGGGGATGCTGACTGTAAAGAGCAATCCCAGCACCTGACAATAGCTCTGTGATGAAATCTCTCACACAGATTAAAGAGGGAAGGGCAATAACTCATCAGAAAAAGCAGAACTGTCTGCTTAATTACTTGAAAAATGTCTGAGCCACTACCTTTTATGACACCTGGCGGGTATAAACATGTCCACAGTTTTAATTAATTTTACCTCTTCTTTCATTGCACCTGTATAGCCTGGAGAAATGGAATTCTAATGAAATTACAATTGCACATTTCTATGTGAGTTTGAAACACACTTTGGCAATAACCAAAAAATGAGGCATGTCCATGGATTTAATTAGAGACACAAAGTATATTTGGAAAAATACTTCCCAACAATTATAATTATTCCAAATCAATCCACAGTGCAAAGTCCCTCCTCTTAATTCATATAACTCAGCTTTTTGGTGTCCATTTTAATTTAAAAAGATAATGGAGGAGGCTTTTCTCTGGAGTGAAGCAGAGTTACGGCGAAAATCCCTCTTGGCATTTTCAAAGCAGCACCAGCATAAGCTCATACTTTTGACCTTGCAGTCCTGCTACTCTAATTTAAAATTGATGAGTGAGACCCTTGAATTTATTCTGCTGAAAACAACACTTTTTATAATGACTTTTATAAACATACCACTAATTGTTCAGCATCCTGAAGTGCCAGCTTTGCAGAAAAATGAAAGAAGCAGAGGTCTTTCTTGCCCTCTTTTTGTTTTTTTGGCTTGGTTTGTTTTGGTTGTTTTTGAGGCAAGAACAGGTTTGCTTCCATTCTTTGGGGACATGAGGTGAGGTGGGAGCCACTTGTCAAGCACAGCCCGAGTTTGTGCCAAAGCTTAAGTGAGGATACCTTGCGTGTTTCTTCTTTCACATCACTCTAGGGAAGTCATCTTTATGCTGCTCTAAAGCAGATAAAATTGAGATAAAGCCCTAAATACAAATTCTACATAGAAATCAAACGTTCTGTAACACTCACAATTATCCAGTCACAACAGGTGAAATCTTTCACTCCTTTCCTGTATTAGTCTCTGAATTTTTAAAGGTTGAAATGGTTGTAGAGGATGAAATCAGGACAAATTGGGTAAATACTGGGGGAAGCAGAATCCAAAATGTGCAGGAATGGTGCAATCACAGCAATGTAGTATTGACATTTTCATCAAACCTCAAGGTTCACAGCCTGGGAGTTTGGGTTGGTGTGGCTCTGCCAGGATGTGCAGTGTTCCACAGCACTGCTGGTGAATACAGGCACTTTATGGTAAATGTAGCTCTGGTTTCTCAAAAACTCACTATTTTAGCATGTTCATACAGGTGTTTGGCTAGGTCTTATTTTATGCAATCAAGCACATTACACTTGTTTTTATTTTTTGCTTCAAAGGCTTAACATCTGGAAGGTACTGAACTAATAATTATGAAAATGTCATCCCAAGTATATGAAATACTTTAAAAGATAATTTTGTACCTTGGCCATTCAGAGAAAAACTCTGATATTAATCAGATTCCAAGTACCACAGCATGAATTTTCAAGGTCTTTTGACTCCATTTTCAAGAGCATTTTGGATTCCATGTTTTCCCCTCTCCAGAACGCCTGTGTTTATCATTGAGCATCATTAGAAAGCTCTCAAACATTATCAGGCACACGAAATTCTTTACTGCAAATGCACTGAATGGCTTGGGCCTATGGTGGAATGTGTGCATCCTGCACCAGGGCAGCCTGGAACTGCCAAAGGACTCTGAGACAGGCGTGTCTCAGAATGACCAGAACATCCTCTGGGAAGGGGGCACCTGAAATCTCCAGATGCTGAACTGCCCTGGGTGCAGCCACACAAACCTGACATGCTGAGGCAAGAGAAATGACAATATGCTGCTTAGGAGAGGCACAGCAAAAAGACAGATCCAGAAATCTATTCCTTGGAGTGTGTTTCTCCTCCCAGGGAATGTCAGTGCTGAGAATCTTTCTCGACAAACGCTGTGTGCCACGGCATGGAAACAAAGCAGAGCTGGACCCTCAGTTTTAAACTGGAGGCACTGGGGGAGGAAATGGGGTTGCTGTAGGGAAATTTATCAGCAAGAGGGGAGGCTGTAAGTGACTGAAGTTGAGAACTGTGAATCAAAAGCAGGGCTGCAGAGAAGGGCAACTGTGATTGCAGGAAACATTCTGCAAAGAGTGACTTAAAGCGAGCAGGATCTGCTGTACCTCCCGCCTGTCAGGTGGATTAATTTGGAAAGTCACACTCAGGCTAAATATGTTCCCACTGTATTTAGTTGCACAGAGCAGAGAACTGAGCTAGCTGTAAATCTGTTGTTTAGATGTTCCTGTGATAGCTAAAATCCCAATAGCTTGGGAAGCAGACGCCTGGCTCTGGCAGCACAGAGCTCATCACGGGCTAATTGGCCTTGCTGACAGAGGACTGGCTGTGCCAGATGATTTATGGTTTCCATGCTGCATCACTATCATATCACTGTGATACAGTCTTTTCTATCCATCTTCCTTGTTAAAACTCTCATTGAGCCTCTTCCCATACCGTGTTTTGATTACAGCAACAACCCCTTTCCTGGCCTTGACAAATGCAATCTAGGCCTGTTGATAACCACCCAGAAATCCAGAATGCTTCTGCTGAGATCATTTTTCTGGCTCATTGCGTGCTCTTGTTGCACTCCAGCACCAGCTACTCCTTCTCCATCTCATCAGCCATCACTTTTGAAACCCTTCACTGCCTGTTCCTGCCGCACTCATCATCTCCAGTTTGGTATCAGTCACTCAGTGCTGCCCTCATATCTGCTGGGTGATAAGAGCCTTTACTCTTTACTTTTTTGTTTTTCTACTTACTTATGTTTTTTTTTTATTGCATAAGAACCCTTGCACTTTGTTCTTTGCTGTTTTTCACGCTTGGGAGGAGTCCTCCATAAAAATCAGTGAAATGAGCTCATGAATCTCCTTAAAGGGGCCCCTCTTTTTCAGCAAGTACAAATATGGCACTAAATATTAATCTTGTGCTCTATTACAAACTAATATCATTCATGTTGGCTCGTGTTGATTTCTTAGTTGCCTGTACTTCACAACTTGTCCAAAAAACGAGAGCTTGCATTTGGAGTAGGGGATCACCCAGATGTTTGGACAGCACGCAGTTAGCACAAGAATGGCTCACAAATAAATGTTACCTTAAATGATACAATTGTATAAATATTTTTACAGTGGCAGCATAGAAAATGCTCACTTGGGAATCAACCAGTTAAACCCCCATCTTCACCAAGTTTATGGAAATGATGCATCATTAAGTGCCAGTGCAGAGTGTGATGCTGCTCTCTGCCTGACTTCCCCTGCAGACTCCCACAATGTTTGAGACGTTGTTACTGCTGCTGCTCTCACGCTGTGTTCAGAGAACTCTGATCACCTTGGGGCAAAGAAAGCATGGAAAGGTTTTTGGACAAAGAAAATCTGAACTGCATGGCTGAAGGAGAAATGATAGATGCAAATAGATTAGGTTGCTGTAATAGCATCATAAACTTAAAAAAAAAAAGAAAAACAACTAATTGGAATGCCTGAGTTATAGCAGTAATCTCCTAAATTTAGCTGGCGTGGCAAATAAGTGCTATTCCTTGAAAGCTACCATTGTGACTGACTTTTGAGAATTTCATCTGAAAGCAGGAACTTTAATGCTCTGTGACTTAATTCTTTTGAAGGTACCTGGAGTAAACAGTGAGACAGACAAGGAAATATGAAGTATTTCTATACTTCTATAGTTTTTCTATAATTTTCTTAATTTTCCTCTGGGAAAATCCTTAATCACAGTATTCAATAGAAGCAGTGCACTACTGTGGGGAGTTGACTGCTCATCCATGGAACTGGTGTGAGCTGAGGTGCAGCTGCTGGCCCCTGCTCACAGCACATTACTGCAAATACATGGACTGACAAACAGGAAAATCATGGTATAAATCATGTTATTTGAGTCAGAGGTCTTCAGGGTTTGGAGAGCACCCCATGGCGCATTTGCTCCACAACACAAACTTTAAGTGTGATGAAAGTCTGTCAGAGATTGCATTTCTCAGGAGCAGCCTTACAACTCTGCACTTCAGCTCATGGTGTAATCAGCTGGCACTGTACACATTTATTTCTGGTCACTGCAATTTAGATTAGTGCATGGCTCCATAGGATTTCTGTCAGGCACCCTGGTTCCAAGTGAGTCATTGCTCTGGAGAAGGGACCGACCCCGTGCACTCACAGAAATCCACATTTATCACAGCACAACACCTACAAACGTTCAGGTCTCCTGTGAAGGGCAGGAAGCAGCACTGATTTCTGTTCTATGAGCTGAAAGGAAACATCATAAAGGGAGTATTTTAAACTTAAAATAATGCTATTCTTAGCTGGCTAGGGACTTGTGATTTTGATCCTTCTCAGATGCACAGCCAACAGTGAGCTATCGGGCTGCACAATGCCCCCGCTTCTCTCCTCTCCGTTAAATCTGGGATTCCAATGCACGCTCCAGCCCTCAGGAACATTCTGTAGATTTGCAAAACTTTCCCAGAGACTTCCTGTCCATTAGCCACTGGCTGCTTTACAAAAATGCATAAAGATAGCGTTTTCCTCTTGTAACAGATGTAAGCTCCTTGCACTGTTGTTCAATATTCCTTTTCTCTTTTTCTGAAATAGTGGCATCTCTCAGCATAAGCTGAAAATACACTTGGAACTTAATTTGATGCAGCTCTCAGAATTTCCCACGTGAGGGATGAGCAAATGAGGATCAGCTTTCTGTAATTAGTGAGGCATATTACAAGGGCTGCATCCTGTAAAGTTTTCTGTGCTGCACGTGACTTGTTCTCATAGGATCTGTGTCCAGTTCTGGGTCCCTCACTTTGAGAAAGGCAACAAAGCTGGTGAAAGGTCTAGAGGCTAATTCCTATGAGGAGCAGCTGAGGGAGGTGGAGGTGTTTAGGTTGAATAAAGGAGGCTCAGGGAGGACATTCTGCCCTCCAAGATGCCCTGAAAGGAGGCTGAAGCCAGGTGGGGTTGGCCTCTCTCCCAGGCAGCCAGCATCAGGACAAGAGAAAAAGGCTTCAAGCCATGCCAGGGGAGGTTCAGGTTGGACATCAGGAGTGATTTCTTCTCTGAAAGGGTATTTAAGCATTGAAGGAGCTGCCCAGGGAGGTGGTGGAGTCACCATTCCTGCAGGTAATCAAGGAACCACTGGATGTGGCACTTAGGGCCATGGTTTAGTTGACAAGGTGGTGTTCAATAACAGATTGGTCTCAGCTATCTTGGAGGTCTTCAAACTTAGTGATTCTGTGGTTCTATTCTATCTAAAAGGTTTTGACATTTTTATTTCAGTTGTCATTCTTGAAGCTTGAGACAGGTTCACTTTTTAAATTTTTGAAAACATACTGTAGAAATTGTTACCTACAGTACGGACCAAATTCGTGTGTTTTGGTTTCCAGTTTGTGCTCGTCACAAATGAAGAGGGAGAATAGTCCTAAAGAGCATTTCATCCTAATTAAGACTTGGAAGAACTCCAGGCATGACTGAGACCATCCTGTAGGCTACTCTAGTTTGGTTACACAAGTTCCAGCATTCTCACTTTTGGGAAGGGTTTTTCTCAGGGCTGCTCCATGTCCTCCAGCTGCTGGCATGGTCCATCTCCTGAAAAAGCTTCTGAAATAGGGGAAGGATCAAAGAGCAGATGGCATTGGGCTGATTTTGCCAATCCTCTGCCACTGGAGGAATTTTTCTTGTGCCAGTAAAAATCCTCTGCTCCATCCCAAAGCCTGGTTGCTTTTTCTTGGGTCTGCTTAGCATGGTGAAGGCAGTGTGGAGAAACTAAACCAAGGTGCTTCCACAGTGACTTCAGTAGGTTTGCTCCAGCTCAGAGGTGCTGCTGGCAGTGCAGAGAAGCTCATGGCAGATAAAATAGGTAATGAATGAGGCAGAGCTGTGCAGTAAATTCGTCAGGGACACTGTGGCAAGCCCCAAAAGAGAAAGAGGTCGAATATCCACTGAAGAGTGATGATAAAAATAAATTTTGAACAGCTGCTCTCCTCACTTTGCACTAGACAAGGACATTTTTAAGGGGAGGTATTGTTTAGAATAATCTAAAAGCTTCTGCATAATGAATTACCCACCTTTTCTGCAACATCCTTCAGAATAGTTACCCTGAGTTTTATCACAGGGCTGTCCACAATCATTTTCCTAAAAAATCATTAGAAAATACATTCTGTAGTTCAAAATCTGGACAAAGCACTTTAGCAAACTTCACAGCAAAGCAGGAGCAGGCTGCTGGGTGAGTGGTGACAAGGTGTTTCATAACTGAGGATCTGCAAACCCTTGCTGACAGCAAGATCAGCACAGTGGGACCAGTGTTCAAGGAAAGATATTTTAAGTCTGCCAGAAATTTTACGGCTTTTGTACAACCCAAATAGTCATCGAATCAGTTAAAGGCAATTTTTATTTCTGAAGGGCAGCATCTGGCCTACTTGGCACGCTTAAAAATTTCAAATGTGTATTTTTCAAAGCAAGAAGCGTAACAAAAATATATAATTCAAACTGGCAGAACATTATACTTTGGATGACATTTTGCAGTTAATAACAATTTAATATAGCATAAACTGTACTTCTGGTGCAACCTAGAAAAGCATCACACACTTCAGAACAGACATGCTGAAAGTTCATTCCAAAGTGGTGCTGCAAGCAGGCTCTGTGGCTCTTGCAGCAGCTTCTGCATTAATATCAGTGACTGCTTTTAGAATTTGGTACTTGTAAATGGGCAAGATTATAAAATTGAAAGGGAATGTGAGGTAACACCTTGGTCATGGCACTGCAAGGTTTAGCCTGTTCACAAAATCAAAAGGCTGTACAAACTGGAGGAGACCTGTGCAAACACTGGGGTTCTGCCTGGTGCCCTCTCTGGCACACAGAGCCCTCCCTGTGCCTGAACTCACCTGGTGCAGGACTGGCTCAGGTGTTCCCTGCCCTGGTCTGCATTCTGTCACTCACACTCCCTTTTCCTTCCACCAAGTGCCCAAACATAACCTGGGCACGTCCTGGAGAGCTGTGCCTGAGCAATGCCACTGAGCACCAGCTGCCTTTGTTTGTCCTCCAGTACTGTGACACTCCTCCTCTCAGCACATTCTGGGAAAATCTGGGGAGCCCCTCACTGTGCCTGGGAATGGCCAGAGCCTGGGATGTGCACACTCCCTGCAGGCTGGAGGAGAGCCAGGCTGGCTAATTCCTCATTTGTGTCGAGGTAGTGAAGCTTCTTCCTAATGATGTTTTGACCTGGGTAGAGAAGAGGAGCCATATGGCATCTCCCACCCCTGACAAGCACTGCTGCTAGTGCAATCAGCACACTGCCTAGGTGATTTGTTTAGATTCAGCTGTCACCAACTTGTGGCAGACTCAATTACAATTAAGTTGTGTATTAGGCAGAGTCCTAATATAAACTGGTTTAATTTTCATATGCCATTTCAGTTGTATTTTCTGCCATAACCCTGCTTACAGATGAAGTGTCCTGACCAGCTGTTCCTCAGGGCCACTGCCTTTCCCACCTTCTATTTCAAGAAGTGAATTTGTCCAGAGAGCTACAGCATCAGCCAGCCATGCCACAATTTCAACAAAAATAATGCATAATCATTAACCTTAACACATGCCTAAGCCAGCCTTCAGAGCTCCACTTTTTAATTGCTTTTGACATCTGTGTTTCAATGATGCTCTAAGCTATTTAAAGTGGTGGCAATGCCTTTCCTCAGTTTTGGGCAATATGCAGCCCAGGGCAGCACCAGGTGTAAAGAAGGGCTTTGAAAGCCACGGGATCAGAATATTCTGAGTTGGAAGGGACGCATTAAGATCAGAGTCCAGCCCTTAGGGGAATGGCCAATCCAGGGATTGAACTCAAAAACCCAAAACCTTGGTGCTGTCTGCACCACGCCCCAACCCACTGAGCTCATAAACCACTGCTGGTTTCTGCAATTTGCTGTCCTTGGAGGTAAAGGATGGTTCAGGGAATGGCTCTGGGTTGCAGCAGCAGTTGAAGGTGTTTTTCATGTAGGTTTTCTCAAAATTGTTGATGCAATGATGCTGGTTTAAGTCCTTTAAAATTCCCAATTTCCCCAGACAGTATCCTGTTTAATAACAGGATGAAAGAGCTCAATAGTACTAACCCCCATCCTGCAAAATTAACTTTCCTACCCCAATACCCTGAGGACAGAACAGTGATATCCCCTCCTTTCTACAATATAGATTTCTAAATCAAATATTAATGCTAAGCATAATGTAAATGGGTTCATAAAGCTTAGAACAGAGAGAGATAATGTTGATGCTTATCTAGGGCTCTACTATTTCTCAACTTTACTGCATTAACAGAGGGCATGTAGTTCTTAAAAGCTTACTGCTCAAGAATACTGAACGGCAAAAAACATTATAGATGCTGTCAGATCACTGCAGTTGATTTACAAGCTTTTGCTTTTGAACCACAACCTCAGAAAAACAGGGAAAAAGGTTGCAATAATCACAAATAATGATCAAGCACTGAATTATGGTTTTGATTAATGCTTTCAAAATTGCAATGATAACCAAATTAGCACCCTTTTACTATGTAGTAAACAGGCACTGTTCACTATTAAAAGAACAAAAAGATGCAGTTTCTGTAGGTATTTAAGGTAAGTGTGGGACAAAATACAGGGCAGCAGACAATGGAGACTTAACACCAAACAAACACTCTTAATATCATTCAAAAATTCAGCGATTCCGTGAATTGTCTCCATCCCCTGCCTGGAAATGGAGGAGACCAGAATGAGATGCAAATCAGTGCATTTATCTAATGAATAATGCAAATGAGTGCTCCTCTTATGGCATGGCAGTCTGCAGGAATCCTCCCTGCCTCACCTCACATTTCGTGTGGATTTAAGCACCATGTGTCAGAAGAAATTAGAGAACAGAATTGCCAAGAAATGACAAAGCCTTGGAGCCCCAAGTCAGTGCAGACAGCAAGGTACATTAAGATGCACAGGAGAGAGGAGGAGAGAGCAGACATCTCATTAAAATGAAAATGTTGCTATTTTTCCTTCACCTCGTTAATACAGTTGCATGACAATTTAGTCAGCAATTATTTGTGTGGCTACTAATTAGAAACATCCTCTAAAACGATACCAAGGTGAGATCTCAAAAACTTGACGAAATCATTCAGTTCGGCTTTCTGTTGTTTTTTTTTTTAATGCTGGTGCTATTTTATCTCTCTGATATCAGTTAACTGCATCAGCATTTTTCTCACAGCATCACAGAGCATACTGCATCTTACCCGTTAGTCACAAGCCTTGCTGTAACTTTCCCTTAGCATCTAACATTACCCTCCAAAAATATACTCAAGCAAACAAACCCGAAGGCATGCAAGCCCTGAAAATTAACTCTTTTTCCCCCCAATCATATTTTGCCTGAATGCATGTGTGATTGAGAATCCAGGACGGATTTCATCTGCTCCATTAAAACCCCTCAGCATGCA
>JAWWMU010000005.1:21072240-21085840 GCA_035048155.1 Cinnycerthia olivascens | reverse complement strand
TGAGAACTGGCCTGACAGGAGGAGGATGTTGATGGTTGCATTAGTAGAGGTGTAATGACCTTGAGGATGTGATCTGAAAAGAGCCCCTGACACTAAGGTAAAATTGCCCTGCTGCTTTCTGATTTCTGTTTCCGATCTTAGGCACAGTTTTATTATTCCAAACCCATCCCTTAGTAGTACGAGGCCCTTGACAAGATACAATCACCAGAACAAGATTTACTTCAAATTCTTAGCCAGATTGCTATTGATTGGGAGAGTCAAACACTGCCTTGTAAAAGGGCTGTGCTGCTTTTTCTGAGCTCCTGCAGTGCATTTACTGTCCTGGAGAGTGAGGGGGGTCTGATCAACCATTCCTGCACAATCTGCCCCCATCCTACTGCTCAACTCTAAACTTAGAAACATTTAGAAAAAGCTTTACCTGTGCCCATCCAAGGTCCACAGGTGAGGTCTGTGTAGTCTGTGCCATTTCCACAAAGAGTATTATCCCAATCACAGTCTGTGTAAGAACAAACCCATCAGCCCTGGTGGCTTCTCAAGGTGCAGAGAATCAAAGGTGAGACAAGACAGGGATGCAGGCAGGAGGGAAGGCAGGCAGGCTCTCCTGCTCTGTGGAACAAATCTCCCTCCAGTCTTTGTTTTCTCCATTTTCAAGACAGGGAGAGAGAGGGGCTGGCACCCCGGAAGGGGCACGAGCTGCAGATGTGAGAGCTGCTTGCTGCACCACCCCGTTAAATTTACACACACTTTACACCAGCTGAGGACTTGTAGATTGTAGAAAAGGGAAAACAATTGTCTGTGTGGCTTCAAAAAACTCAAACGAGCCCCATGTGGCATTTCAGACAAGAGTCCACTGTTGGACACTGAAAAAACTGGCACACTTTCTGTCAAGGCTTAAAATTTGACAAAACGTTCTGCTGAAGGCCCCACCTTTTCTGATTACCAAAGGAAGTACAACTGTTGTAGTGTTTTCCGAGAGTTGTAAGTTTTTAAACTCACAAAACTTGAAGTTCATGATTGATGATGCCTGGCTAATGTTTGAGTGCTACAAGCAATGATGGTGCAGTTATGGAGAACTATGGAAAGATTACTCAATCAATAATAGTCTTCTGTCCTTTTCAATTATTTACAAATAATCCATGAGATGCATAAAGATAAAATAGTGTATTTTAATATGCAAACCCTGTTATGTATTCCATACATATAGCCCAGCTGGTACTTTCCAGCTAGATGCTTTCAGGGTGTTCTTGCATGCCCCAAAACTGCACCCAAGAAAAGATGGATAATGTCCCAATATCCAAAACCTGTTTTGTCACGAGGGACAAAACCTTGCACTGAAGGTCACAACGACTGAACTAATCCAAAACCCAGCACCAGTAAAATAATTAAAGGAGATTTTAAAACAGAAAATGCTGGAAATAAGTGAACTTCAGTGAAATTGCTTCCGACAAGAAAAATATTAGGATACAAAGGCACACAGTTAAGTTTACTTAAGATGGTTTTATGGTTTGCAGTTGAGAGTTTTGAGCTGGTACAGTCCAGAGGATAATGCTCACTCCTGTGTGAGGCTGTACTTTGTCACCATCCATTGCAGTCCTTCTGTTGCCTAACACAGGACACATTAATTTCAGTGGAAGATCATATTTTCAGCCCTGTTGATGTAAAGTCAAACACCAGCTCTTAGGCATGAAATAGAAATGATGAGCCACTTCGAATTTCCTTTTAGTTATTGAAGCGTATCTTTTTAAAAAAATCAAAGCCACTGCTTCAGATGACAAAAAAGCTTCTATGTTCTTAACATTTTATTTTCAAAGGCGTATCCCACTCGTTTTTTCAGGAAAATAGCGTTTTCAGCTGCAAACAGCAAAAATTTACCCCACGAATTTAGGGAGGGAAGCTGCAGTGGCTGAACCCCATAAAGCCGTTCCCTAACGTGTCTGGGAGTCAGAATCACCCAGCCTGGTGAAGGGAGACACCTTGCAGGGATATTTCTGCAGGATTCATCCTCCTTGGCAGATCCATATGGTCAAGGGAGCCAAGGGGCATGTCAGTCTGCAAGCCTATGTTAAAAACAGAGGAGGAAAATAGCAATGGGAGAAAAAGTTGTTTTAGCAATTAGAAAATTGCATTCTGTGCTTTTTTTTTTTTTTATTCCTACAGCTATGCATGTTGCAGTTTTTAGAGAATGAGGGCTTTTGTGTAGTTGTTTGCTATTCCTTTTTATTTATTTTTTGCCATCCCCCAGTCACTTGTTAAAGTCACCCACAAGTAGCTGTTTCTAGTTCTCACTGGAGGAGAGCGTCTCATGAGCAGGTGTAGCTGGTAAAAATCAAATTGATGACTTAAAATGTGGCTCGTGACAGTTTTACAGATAAAAATCTAAAATGCACGGAGATGTTGGAAAGACACAGCACGTACATGGAAGGAAATGCTCCTTTCATCATAATGGTGTCTTCTTTTAGAGGTTTTACAACTACTTAGCCATAAAAATTCTGTCTGGGCTGAAGCCTGACATAAAATATCCTTGATATAGTACAAGTTCTTGCTTGTAGTAAATATAATTAAAATTCTTTTCTTTCCTCCCCTTTTTTTATTCCTAAATTCCATATGAACAATCTGCCTAAAGAACTAGAAGATAAGAAACAAAACCATTTTCCAGAAAACACAACACAGCAAACACCAAAGCTACATGAAATCACTTATGCACGTTGCCAAGTCAGCTCAATGCCAAGAATTTTTGTGTCCTTAGCTATATTTGTACTTGTAGATCAAGATGATGTCACCACAAGTGACCTGTGAAAACAAAAATTTCCAGACCTAAAATGTGTACAACACTCATTGTTTCTACAAATAAATTGGGTACAGGGCTACCCTTAATTTTTATCTAGGGAGATTAGGGTTCTGCATCTCATCACTCAATGGCCTTAACAGTATCTGGGATTATTTCTTATGTTCATATTCATCCAGTACTTACAGGCCTTGAAACAAGTCAAGAAACATTTGGATTAACAGGTCTCTCACCTGGTTTTAGCTACTCTTAAATAGGTACGTTGTTTTATGTATTGGAAATGGCAGTTTTGGCAAAACAGAATCAGTATTAAAAAAAGAAAAGTGACAGTGGTACTCACACTAAAACTGACCAGCTCCCACAGATTCAGCCCTTTCTAAACTGGGTAGAAATAAATGGCAGGTTTTCATCCTCGCATAATGAGATGGGTAATTTCCATACTTTGTCAGGAGGGATTTCTAATGCCTGTCTGTATTTCTCCCCCTCTGCCTCCCGGTGTAAAGCAGAAAGGATGGAAGTGCAGATTATTGTCTCAGTTTGTACATTTATTTTTTCTTGAATGAATGAAGATGATTTGGGTTGCATTAGGACTGGATGCTTTATAAGTAACATAAACATCTAAATGATAAAATCATTACTTGAGAGCCAAGTTAGGGATTTGTTCCTCCTTGAAGGACTCAGGGGAGCCCACAGAGCAGAATGGTTGTGCTGGTGCACACCACGTTTGTGGAACTCTCAGCTGAGTTCACTTGGCTTTGTTTCAACAAGATGCTTACAAATGGAAATTTTAATATATGGAAGTGCCTCAGGAACTTGCATTTGGTTTTCCAGTGATTCTTAGCTTTTACAAAGGACAAGCTCTGCCAGAAAAAGGCATGAAACTCTGGGGTTCAGAGACACACAGGTACTAAATGAAGATGGAAACAATATGTTTATCCAGATCATTTGGACAAACCTGAGCAGCAGAAAACCACCTCTGCTCAGTTCTGCCAAGTAAATCCAAAATTCACATTCTGAGACTTGTCTACCACAGTGGGGAGAAGTAGAAAATCCTGCTCCTTGTGCAGCATCCTCAGCCTGGGAAGCTGCACAGCTCCCTGGGGCTGCAGGGCATTGTGCCCTGACCGAAATGTGCAGAGGCAAACCCAGGGGCTGATGCAGCTCCTGGCTGACACCAGCGAGCAAAGGTCACCCTGCTGAAAGGAGGATTTACCATCCTGGAAGAAACTCTCAGCTCAGGCTTTCTGGCAGAGGAGGAATGGGGTCACCCAGCTGGGATGTGCTCTGCACTGCTCTGCCTCCCTGCACCCCAGAAATCTGCTCAGGAGGCTCCTGCAGGGAGCCACGGGCTCCACAGCACCTCTGCCTCACCAGCAGCAGCTCAAATTATGATAGGTCTAGTAAATATTTTATTTATAAAGTGGTATTGTTTTACTTTGCTCGAGGTGCTGCTGAGGGGATGTTGCTGCTCCAGCTGCATTGACAGCCAACTATTCACATTCACCATGGATGTCTGGGTATTTTATAGAGGAAAAGATTTCTTTCTCTATAAATTTTTTTTAAATGTTGCTGGTTCCATGCTCAAACAAGGCCAAAACTCCCAAATTCCCACAGATATTTGGGTACCTCCCCCCACACACTCACCTGGGTGCCAGGGAGGAGGGAGCAGCAGGGGAAGGCACCAGCTCAGGTATTTTTAAGAACCTCATCCAGAGAGCCACAATCTCCCCTGGCACGGTTCCTTGCCTTTTAATATCAATTGTTATTAAAATAACTGTCTAAAAATGTCTACTATCCCCAGGTAACTTCAGGGGAAAAACAAACCAAACTAGAAGAGCAAGTGGCAAAGAGAATAAAGGCAATGCTAGAAAACACTTAACAGCTGCTCTTACAAAGTGTATTTATAAAATATAAATCTCCTTAAAAGGATGCTCCTCTACACTTACTAGTGACACGTGCTTTAAAACTACAAGTGAAAATATGTAAAAACCATTGATCTTGTTTAGGAACCCTGTTTTACCCTCAAATATTTTTAACAACTGAAGTACTTTGTGGGCGTGCTTTTGTTTTGTTTCAGTCTTGAAAACATTCCAGTACTCAAAGTGTAACTGAGGAGGAAAAAAAAAAAAGCAACTGGACAGTGTTGTTAATGATTTACTGGTGCATCTTGATGTGTGATAATGAATAAAATGCAAATCTGTTTTACTGCCAATCCTCAGTTTTGATTTATGAGCAATTATTAATTTTTAGACTGCTTCCAATTGGAAGAAAACAGAGATTTTAACAAACTATTTTTTATTCCTGCTATCATTGAGTATAGCCATTTTTTTAAATCTTGTAGGACACCAAGGAATCCTTTCCCACAAGGACCAAGGAGCCTTTGCAGGGTGTGCAGTGGGTGCTGCCAGAGGCACAGGTAGGGCTGGCATGGGGGAGCTGGGGGACAGACAGGGACAGCTGTAATAATTATATGTGCCCAAAGAGTCCAAATTAAATGAATGCAGATGTTGGAAATAAAGTCTGCAGTAACTTTCAGCTGTACACACTTTAAAAATATACAACTATGAAAATCCACTTTACACAAGACAGTGGCAATAGCTTCATCTTTAACTTCCTGTTCCCTTTTTACCCCATGCTATCCAGTAAAACTATACAGATAGAATTTAGAATCCTTCATTTTTATTCGAATTTAGCCCATAAAAGAAAAAAGCTTTTTTCTTAACAGCATCTCTTAATGATACTGCACAATGTTGTTTTAAAATGCCTCACTTGGGAAAGTACGTATGAATGCCAAAATGCTTTCAAAAATAATTTTTGTTTCCCATTGTGATTTATTCATTACTCAGAAAAGTATCTGTTAATTTAATTATTTCAGTAAACATAATACTGGTATCACTATCTATGCTACACAGTACTTCTTCCTTTTTAAGGAATATGAGCCTACTTGTAATTAAAGGAATGCTATATTAATGATGCTGAAAGTCTCAGAGGGAAAAATGTAATGTCCACCTCATAATATTATGCCAGAATTACATGTGCAGAATACTTTTTAATAATATTTGTTTCTTAATTTAGTTTTGATTGGCTATGAAATACAGAGTAGCACTCAAGGGCTCAGATTTCTATTGTCATCAGCATTTCTGCTCTATAAATTGTACAAATGCACAGGAGTCCCATCTGCAGGCTCCTTTTCAAGCTTCTGTTTAACCTACGAAGGAAATTAGCTGCAGGCAACTATAACTGATGATAATTTCATAATTCTTTGGCTGTTGGGATGGTGTTATGATGTCTAAGTCTAAACACAAACAGGAAATTATATTATCATGTTGCCATTTGAGCTGCAAACACAGGTAGGTAGCACAAATCCCCCTCTGGTTTGCAAACTGCAGCAGCAGCCACTAGGAGTCTCCTGGCCAAATTCAGGATGAATTTCACAGCAACCAGGTCTGAATGCAAAAATCCATGCCAAAGGCTGGATTTCAGCAGGGGGCAGGGTCCCTGAGCAGCATCCTCAGGATATCTGAGGATAGAGCTGGCATGTGTTTTGGGAGGAAAGCTGGAATTCTCCTACACTCTGCTCTGGCAGAGCAAAAGATGGTGATGGTCAGGAGAGTCAGGTTTGTCTCTTTATGACTGGACAGAGTGCTGTGGAATTGTTCTCCCAAAGGGAAGGAGATTTTCACTGACTCTTAGACACCCCCAGGGATTTCAAGCAGGTTTGTTTTGCACTGAAGTGCTGCAGGCCACAAGAACCAGCACCAGCAGGTATTTCAGAATTTGCCCAGTGTCTCTGCACAGTGAAACCTGCAGTTCAAACCTGAAAATGTGAATTCTCTCTCTCCTCCTCTGTCCTTCCAAGCCAACTGGGCACAAGCATATGGTGCCAGACACACTCTTAGCAATGCCAAATGCTCCAAGCTGATAAATCACAGACCTGCAGGAAGGGGTCAGGCTGGCTCAAACACTGCAGCTCCTTAGTCCAAGTCTGTGACTGACAAAAGATGTCCAAATTTCCTCGAAGGAATGCCACAGAAAGCAGCCATGCTTCTGCCAGCACGTGTTCCTCACTCTGAGACACTAGAAATTGCTTTAAAATGGGCAGGGGAGCCAGAGGTGAGCAGTGAGCCCTCCCCACAGTGCTGGTTTATTTTATAGAATGCTGTTTATTCTGGAAGGATGCTGCCACATCCTCCTTATACAGATACATGCAACTCCACATCTAGAAATTGTAAGTGCTCACTGCTCTTAGCCACTTATTTATGTTGCTTTTATGCATCTCTCCTCTTGAGCAAAAATCCAAGCCATAGAAACCCTGAATGGCTTTAAATCTGATGAGATTTTAAACAAATAATAATTTGGAAGGCTATTTATTTGGCTTCTGCTTTTGGAGCTCTTTGGTTTCATTTTCAAACTTTTCCCTGCAACCAGAAGGACTAAGGAAATAAGGATGATGTTTTAAATGAAAGCTGAGAATCTCACATAATCATAATTGTAGGACTCCAGGGGTTTGAGGTTTCAGAATAATCTCATGAGCTGTCAATATTGAATGTCACCAGAAACTATAATGTTATTCTCAGAATAGATGCCTAAAAGCAACTGTGGGATAGTTTTTCTGTTGCAGGCTCCCCACAATACCCACAGATGCTGTTCTGGGGGGACACCACAGAGGTACCTGCAAGTGGGGAGCTGCCAAACGCTGGCTTTAGCTGCCAACTAGGGCTGTTATATTTTGCAACAAATTTACATATGCAAAGCCCTGTTATTCAGTCTGTCAGCTAAACAAGCCTACTACGTACAAATCCATCACGGACTCATAAGGACATTTAGCACCATGGGGAATATGCAGAAATAAGTAGGGGGCCAATTTAAGCACCCATCTCCTCTGTACTGTGTGCTTGCACACGCTGCAATGCACGGCTGCCTCGTGTGTTATTGCAGATTATTATCTGCAACACTCTCACAGACTGCCTCAGACTCCACCAGAATCTCCCAGCAGGACTTGAACGAAATTCTCAGCCT
The DNA here is from genome assembly GCA_035048155.1 of Cinnycerthia olivascens. Classification (NCBI taxonomy): domain Eukaryota; kingdom Metazoa; phylum Chordata; class Aves; order Passeriformes; family Certhiidae; genus Cinnycerthia; species Cinnycerthia olivascens. The sequence goes on along the minus strand of JAWWMU010000005.1, from coordinate 21,078,036 downwards.
GGTTTGTTTCAAGGATATAATCCATGTTACACCAGAGACTCAACAGCTCGGACCTTGGTCCATTTGGGGAGCAGAAAATTAGTAAGCCTGATCCCATGCAAATAAAACAGGAGGCTGCTTCAGGCTCCTTGTCATCCTGCAGAGGCAGACTTGGCTGCTTGGTACCCTTGCTTATTATTAGAATAGCTGAAAAGACCCTGCTCTTCTCCAAGTCAGTGTTAACCTGATTTCAATAACAAAGCAGTGGTACAAGTTTAGCAGGCACACAGCCAGCACTTACAACAGGAAAACCAAGCATTTGTATAAGCCAGTTTGGCACTTCACCATGCTGAAAAGAAACCTTTGCATCTTTGTCACTTCAAATTTGGGATTTTTTAGCACAAGAACATGCCTAACACGAAAGAACTCTGTTTTTCCACTGCCCACCTTCTCCAAGTATGTCAGTGCTATCTTCTTAACTCATTTTCTAAAACTAAAAGTGAACACAAAAATAAAAGACCTCAAAAATGCCACAGGCAAGCTTTACTGGGCAGGTTTGTTTGTTTAGGGGTTTTTTTTCATTAAAAGAACAACTTTTTGCATTACCTGATGACTTACTAAATATTATTGAGTGCTAAATCACAGCTATTACTATTCAGAGGGGAAAAAATGTATTTCAAGATGAAGGAAAAAAACCAGTAATACAATATTATGTGGGGCACATGACTTCCATTTGTTTTTAAACAGTGGCTGCATGAAGCTGCTTGGAGGTTTAGAGTGTCAAAGACATGTCAGCAGAGATGGATTAGTGGGCAGAGAGCAAGTGGTGCAGTCAAAGGTTCCTAGTGAATGTAATTTATTCATGTAGCTCTGCAGTTTATCACGTGGCTATTACCATAATGTACGTGGGAAGCAGCTGCACGCGTGCAAATAATGCCTTAAATGTATGTGTGGTTGGATGTGAGCTCCTCACAGAACAGCAGTGGGGGAACATGATGCCACAAGGCATTTAAAAGCAAATTTCCTTCCTGCGGTGATGCTGTCACCTAGCAATGATGATTTGTACACAGGCAAGTAAATATCTCGTAGACTTTTCTCAGCTGTGATAACCTCACTTACCAGAACTCATTGGTTTTTCAAAACTAAATAATGTAGGTAATGTGGTGCATGTTTCCAGGGCTGTATTCACAGATTTGTGCATGTTTTATACCCCAAACTCACATTTTCTAGTCAAGGAACTCAGTATCTTCCACTCGCTATTTAAAATACTCAATGGCAAAGAAAAGAAATCCCCTGTGGGTGTGAGGACAAAGTTATCTCCGAGTTAAAGACCTCCTTTAACTGAAACAACTTCTCCCAGTGTGATCTATCAAACACTTGGGAGCAGCACAGCTGTAAAGGACTGATATACACACATATATATGTGTATATACATACATAGTGATAGCCTGGTTCCTTACACCTGTGCATTTACTCACCAAGGCAAACATTTCCAAACCCAGGCTATTTTAGGACCATGTGAAATAAGGAGCTCTGGTCTCTCTCAGTTTGCCTGAATGCCTACAGTTTCAGCTAGGGAGAAGGCAGGGAGTAGCTGCTACAGCTCAGAAGTGGTTTTGGCTGCAGTGCCCACACGGACCTGCTGCAGCTCCTTGGGCAGCTGGGAAAACTTCAGCAGCCCAAATCCCACCACCATTTTCTAAGCTTTAACAATTTGAGTTCAACTGGTCTCGCTGCTTGGAAATGATGCCACGCTATGATGCTTTAAACTGATTTTAGTGGGATCAGTTCATTCAAGTCTTGATCAGGAAAAGGCCACCCCAGTTATGGGTTAGCACAATAGGAGTTTTATGCTGGTTTCTTTTGATATATTAAAAGTTGCTGTACAGAGACATTGAATTCAGATAGTCAAGCAGGACATTTCATTGCTCAGCTTAATGTGCTGCTCAGAGTTCTGTACAGCAGAACCTTTCACATTTGGAATGTGATGAGTTTTCTTGGATAATTTCGTGTGCACGCTAGGGTTTCTATTTTGAAGCCAACTATCACAAATATATCCCCACTAACCATGCAAAATGAAAAGCTTGCCTTACCATTGCACAGAAAGTCTCAGGAGGATCTCCACACGTTATGTCTGGGGGATCCAGAGTCACTTTGACATATTTGATCATGTCTCTGGCTTCTGGCTGGCAGGCCATGTAATCCCATACTTTTCCTTCTTCCGTGTAAATCTGAGTCTTACACACGTCATAGTGTCCCCACACAGAAGGGTAGTGCTGCATCACGGAGGATACAGTAACCCAGAGGGCGTGAAGCGACAGGAATCTTGACAAATACATTTCTAAATCCTTTTATGTCAGCCCCGTCAGGATGCTCAGCGCCGGCGTGCGTGCAGCCTAAGGTTATATGTACATACACATGTATAGATTTGTAAAACAGGTTCCAACTCAAACGTGAAGCAGTAGGACAGGACGTTTATTTCACTATGTTAAAGACTTTGGTAGAAGCCACCCAGGCCCTGGTGCCAGCCTTTCACAGCCATGCAGCACTTGTCCTCCGTTTATAAACTTATCTGTCAGGGCTTCTTGTGAAAGATGTCCAAGAGCAGATAATAATTTGTGAAGTTGCAGGTCTTCACTGTCAATAACCCTGAGTGATCCTCCGTGTTCAGGGCTCGCAGGGGATGCCTGGCCACACTGATAAATCAGCATCCAAAGGAACAGGGTGAGTGTCTGTAGGCTGGTGTCTGTTTCCCATCAATCATCCTTTCCTTCTGGCACCAGCACCCTTCTAGAAACAACAGAAATTAGAGTTATTGCCCAAGAATCAATGCATTACAAAATATACAACACGTTGACATTTTGGGGGTTTGATGCAATATAAAGCAACTTGGTACAATATGGATAACCTTTACTGTGGGTTCTGTGCTAGAATGAAGAAACTACCAAAAATCATTCACAGGGAAAAGTATTTTGACATGAAGGATTTAAGTGCGCTCTAACAAAGACAGATTTATAATGTTCCAGGTGAGTTAAGAGGCTCCTGCTCCCAAAACTGTATTTTCACCCTAGCAAAACTGGAGAGCAATCTGCAGAATCAGCCACGGCCCAGATGGTGCAGGCAGGAGGGGAGCAGCAGCAAAGTTCTTTTATTAAAGTGACACAGAGATGGCCATCAGGGCTAGCAGGTGCTGGTAGCTTCTTGGCAAGAGGACCTCATGGAGCTTACATGTTTCTTTTAGATTATTATTTTAAGAATAACAAAGATATGGCAAGTACAATTCAATTTCCTTGACATTTCTCGTTAGCATTGCAAGAGCTTTGCTCGCTGGTTTTTTTTTTTCCTTTGAACTGTGATTTACTGACCACATTGATGACAAATTACTGATAAAGATAATGGCTTGTTTTGTACCTTACTATAAGGATGATTTTCCCCCTCATTTTCTTAGGTTTGAGGGTGGCTGTACCTGAGTACTCAGCTCTTTTTTCACAGCAGATATATGCCCTTTCCCCTCTTCAGAAAACAACCAGAAATTCCCTTGCTTTGCGGTACCTGAATGGCATAACTACAGGGATAAAATGTAAAATGCTATCGCAGCAACTTCAAATACCTATTTCCCAAATAAGGAAACGGGAAAGAAAATCCAAATTACGCATGAGGAAAACTGCAAAGACAGAGTAAATACCCTAAAGAGGGACAGGGAAAACCAGGGCTGGGAATTGCAGAGCATTCAGCCGAGGCTGGAGAGCCGGGGCTGATTTCAGCGGGCACCGCAGCAATTCCACACTCCCTCTGTCCGGATGCTAAAATCCAGGCACAGCCCTCGGACAGATGTTGAGAAACAGCCCCAAGTCACCCCTTTCTGCAGCCTGCCTGGCTCCCCAGCTTTTAAACCGTGCCCAGGGTCGTGCACTCTGCACCCCACAGCCACGGGAAGAGGTGAGTGACCCCGTGAGCTCCTGAACGCTGGGGATGTGCATTTTCCAAACTCATCTTCAGAGCTGTTCCCAAACAGCCTCCCTATATTTAAATAATGCTTCATCTTAAACTGAGCTAAACTACAGACACCATGAAATGCCAACAGATGGTTGAATTGTGTTTCCATAGCAAAGTAATTTACAATAATTGCTGTATGGACGTAAATGCAATTTTCCATTATATTCATTTTTATCAAGTGTTACCATACAACTCTTATGTATTTTATCGGAATACGCAGAGAATATCTGAATTTTCCCGCACTAGAAATTCTCAGTTCATTCAAACATATTTAAGCTTCAAATCTGAATTTGACACAAAAGCAGAAATATCTAAGACCAAATTAAATTTAAATCTCTTTAAGAAGCATGCGGGGTAGTACTGTTGGTTTTGTAGCAACCTTACATTATTTTTTTTCTTGTTTTCAGTGGGAGTATTTGCATATTATTTTGGAATTCAGTAATTCAGAGAACACTTTCCATGTCATTCTAAAGACACTTCTTCCCCTCTGTTTCCTTTCCAATGTATTTACCATTTTGCAGGGGAAAAAACTGCAACCACGAGACCCCATAGCTTGGGGTTATGGGAAACTGTCACTACGAAAACGGGAAACAACTCCTTCCAAGAAGAGGCCCTAAATTATTTTAAATTTATGGCAAATCAAATACCCTTTACTGGAGATGGCTTGGTCATAGCTGGAATAAACAGTAAGTAAATAAATAAATATAATTTTTCTGTGTAGAAATAAGAATTTACTGAGTGTAATTATCTTTAGACTGCAAGCTTGTATAATCAGGCAAAAAAAAAAGTTTGTTTTCTTTAATATTTTCCTTTCTAGCTCTTCAGTTACCCGTAACTTTTATAACTGCTGAGACTCAGATCCACTAATAAACAGGACTGGGCAGGACTAAATAATGTGAAGCAAGCTGCTACCTTAACACACTTTGCTAGAATACTTCCCATTTAACGAATTCTCATTAAAGCAAGCCAGTCATAATGGTGGTCGTTACACAGAATTATAGACTATAACATCGATTGAATTTAGTGCACTGACAAGAAAAAAGTGCAGAGGAGTGCAAGACATCTGAGTATTAGGCAGCTGTAGCCGTGTACAACAGACACTCCTGACAAGAAGCAGCCAATTATAGCCTAAATTTCTGGCATATAACCAGTTCTGATTAATAGTTTTCCATTACATTACAGACATATTATTAATGTATTAAAAATGTCAAGCCTTGGCAAGAACTAGTGTGGCATGGCTCAGTTAGTCTGCAATATCTTCTTTTAATGAGCTTCCATTGATATAGAAAAAGATATTGACCAAAGGACATTAAGGATCATGTGCTGCCAGGTTTTTTTTCCGATGGAGCTAAACGATTTGTCTTGCTTTTGTTTGTTCCTGCAGAGTCACTCATGATATGCATTTTACATTCCAGTGCCCTATCGCTAAGGACACATCTATTTGAATTATTTTGTAGAAAAACGTTTAGAGTAACGTTCCTGAAGTTTCCAGCTGTACCACATGTTTTGTGATAAGCCTCTAGCTGTGGGCAACACAGCAGTGGGGGTTTTCTGTCCCCTGTAATTCTACCTTAGAAAAAGGTAATCAAACAAACCAGGAATAACTGCTGTCTGATGCTCTGATTCCAGTCACCCTGCCGGTCACACACCCTGGGTTTTGGGGGCCATGGAGGTGGCAAGGAAGGATCTGTTAGCTGAATTCATCCCAGGCGTGCAAAGCCTCCAGAGCACACCGGGAGGCTCCCGGCACCTTCTGCGTGGGGCAGCAGCGCTGGGGCCTTGAACATTCCCATGTGCCACAGCCTGCGCACCGTGGAAAAC
>JAWWMU010000005.1:21005052-21016501 GCA_035048155.1 Cinnycerthia olivascens | reverse complement strand
AGTGGCAGTGTCACTGCTCTCATCCCTGTCCCTCTGTCTGCAGTGGCAGTGTCACTGCTCTCATCCCTGTCCCTCTGCCTGCAGTGGCAGTGTCACTGCTCTCATCCCCTGACCCTGTCCCTCTGCCATTTGCACTTTGCTGTCACTTCTGCCTCTCTTCTCACGTGCAGCACATCTGCTCCTGGATGTTCTGAGCAGTTTCTGCATGCAGATCTGGGGCAGGTTGCCTATCAGCAATCAATATTTTCAATGATGTTTTCCCCGTGAGATTATCATCGTAGAATCAAAATATTTCGTGGATCTTGAAAGCTCCGAGAATATTCTGTGTATGAGCTGACAGGAAACCATAATCAAATTGTCAAGCAATTGCTTCTGCTGTGGCAAAGTGAGAATGTTAGATTACATGTGTCAGCATGTGAAGATAAAGGCTGTGCAGTGAGCAGCACGCCGAAGGCTCGGTGGGAGATGAGGAGTTTATCTCTGTACTCTGTAACCCATTGTGGACAGTTCTGCTGCCTCAGCAGTCCTCAGTTTGCATTAAAAACGATGATCAATAAAATGCCTCAGTTTTGTCATCCTAGCAACTTCATTTGATCAATTAAACTGAAAACTAATTGCTGTTCCAAAGGGTTAAGTAATAAAAGATGCAGAATACTAATGTGAGTTCAGTAGTTGTTTACTGAATCTGATATTTTTATCACTGCTCTAATCTCTGCAAACTGGCATCAGAATGTATGCTGCTGCGATTATTTGAGGAAGAAAAATGGCTCATTTATTCAGCATATGCATTGGCTGCTGATCTGGGTTTTTAGATGTTTAAAGATTTATGTTCAAATTATTTTTTTCCAGTTTTCCTGTCCTTTTACCTATTCTTCTGTAAACTCTTCAGTCTTCCTGTTCTCTATGTCTGCTGTATGTTCAGTGAAAACTTCTTGCTGGTGTTTGGCTCTGAGCTCGGGACTCTAACCCAAAATGTGCTGAGAACTTGAACTCTCAGTAAATTCAGTCAGAATTAATAACTCATCCTCTTGAAAGATCAAGGCTTGTAGGACATATTCTCAGGTAGTCCAGTCATTCTTGTAGCTTTTTCCCCTGTAGAGAAGGAAAATGTATTTGCAGGAGTGGAATTTAAAAGATTTTTAACTCTGGTAACCAGGTTGCTGTTCAGGTTGGTTATTTACCTGTAGCAGAGAACAGGCATTTACTATCTGTTAAATAATTAGTAATTTTTTATCCAGTCAGCTGGTACAACCTTTGTCTGACCATGAAATGACTTGTAATTCCCCAACAAAATTTAAGAGGAAGTAAACAGTGATAGATGATGGGAGAAGGGAAATAAATACTGGACAATCAGAATTAGGTTGCCAGTGGTAGATTAAACCAGTACTGGACACTGAGAAGGGTGACTGGTGAAGGCAATGCACAAAATTGCATAATTTTGGTTGGCAGGAAAACATTTGCAAGGGAATTGTTTGGAAATATAATGGAGGATGACAAATGCACGAAGACTGGAAGCATTAAGTGTATTTAATTTAAAGATAATAGAAGTTAAAAGGATAACTTGTGAATGTTTAGACTGATTTAGAAATAGATTTCTCGTCTTCCCAACCCAAACTGTTCTATGATCCTGGCTGACAGCAAAGTTTTGTTCACTCTACCTGAGCAATGAGTGGCTCCTTTTTTTGTGCTGCCACAATGGGAGCTGCAGGTGAGTGGGAATTAAGCAGCAGTTACAGCTGCTTTAACTCTTAGTTTGAAACTGCTTCCTTGTGCTTGATTTCTGCACAGCTCTCCACCCTGCTTAGCTCAAAAGGCATTTAAAATGTTTCTTGCATTGCTGGGAAGGAGAGCCTGCCAAGGGCTATTATGATGACAAAATAAATGCCTATGACTCTACTTTGCCAACAGAATATTGGACCATAACTTTTTTTTTCTTCAGCATTTTCCACAGTCACTATCTGAATGGAAAATATCAAGAGTGTTGGGGTGAAATGCTCTAGGTTCAGTGTTCTCCCTTGATTCCCTCTCCTCTTGGAGGATCTGTAGTACTCACCTTCCTGAAATGAATCTTATACAGGACCCTAATTCATCTTCCTGCCTCTTTCAATTGCTTTGATAATAATAAGAGTTTTAGCATTAGAATAATGCCTTTGTAGTATCACTCAAGGAGGAGTCTTTGTTGTCATACATCTTAATAATTTATCATGCTCCTGATAAGAATTCTAGACCAGTAGATAAGAGTAAACAGGCTCAGGGAGACAGCCATGGCATGCTGATGTTAATTTTGCAGCAACTGAATTGGTCTTCTGTCATTACAAGTCAAGATGTATAATTGCAAGATCATCATTTCGGGGGAGTTACTGCTGCCCAATAGTTTACAAAATATGTATTAATTAAGCAGTTTAAAATGAAATGCACCTTTCCTTATTAATATGGAAGAAAGGAAAAATGTAATATTGAGACCTTAAAACATTTATAAATGAGGAGGAGAGTGTGCTGCAATGTCTATGCTAAAATAAGAAAGGGATTTTTTTTTTTTTTAATATAAGCAAACCATTAGAAATGGACAGACAAACTTCAGATAAAAATAGGATTAAGCTGAACCTATAGTTGATATTCAAAAATACTGAATGCTTGAGAAACTGATAATCATTTTACATATCTCAGTAACCCATCTGATTAGTAAGGGCTAGGAAAAGCAAGGAAACATGAAATAGAGAAGGTAATTCTGGAGAGGGCAGTGGTTTAGTGATGCAAGTTGAAATATTTGGGAGTTCCTATGTGCTTTTTTTCGTGCTCATGTCTGTTACTGTGTTTACAAATAGCTGTGGTAGGAAGCCACATGGAAGAGCAGCACAGGAACGCAGCATCAGCTCCGTGAGAAACGCCTGCAGTGACCCTGGCTGTGCTTGGCAATGAGCTCTGCTCTGCCCTTGGTCAGAGGCAAAAAGGAGGTGGCAGCTCCTAGCTCCCTCTGCTATGCTGCACTCCTTGGGAGAAGTGACAGCAGATCTGAGTGATCTGTGAAAGAGGAGAGCACAAAATGTGTGACTTGTGTCGGGTTTGAGCGCAATGAGAACAGCAAAAAATGCTGTTGGATGTTAATTAGTCTGTTTCTACCATGTTGGAATAGTCTTAGCTGCTACAGAATTCTTGCTAAATAATTCTAAAAATACTTCTAGGAGAGAGCAGACAATTGTAGCTGGGGAGATAAAGCAACAGCATTATGGAATATTGGAGGAAATGAAACCAAAATCGCCAGGATCCATCCTTTCAGAAATTTAACAATTTTGGAGCATAATGGAAGGGAGATAGTACAGGTTTATTTATTCTTATTGGAAAAAACTAGAGCTTAGGTTCTAATCTAAGATGTAGTGGTAGAAGCCAGGAATTTATAAAAATGAAAGGTGCTACAGAAGTATAAAAAAAATCTGATCTTGTGGCTCTGGTGCCTTGGGTTCAGCTTGTGGAGTTCTGCTTGCCTTTGAAACCACGTGTTCAAGTATTTGCCCCATTACTGCTCTGAGCTGGTTCTGCTTTTCCCTTTCCAGCAGTGGGCAGATGTGACTGCAGAGCCATTTAGAGCAGACCCCCTGCTCAGCCCAGCTCCCTGCCCAAAGGCAGGAGGAGCCTGGCCTGTAAATCTGCTGCTTTCTGCCTTTGGAGTCCAAGTGCCTGTCCCAGGAGCACTGATTGCCTGCTAAAATTCCTGGTATGAGCACAGCCATCACAGAGGAAATGGAACCAAGAGCAGCTAGGAAAAAGCTAATTAAAAATGGAGGGGATGAGGAGCCAGGAAGAGGTAATGGTCCTGGAAAACATTTTGGTCCTAGGACAAAGGGTTATTTCTGATAGGTTTTCTTAAAAGCATTGTCAGCATAAATTCCTCTTTGTATTTTGGGTATCTTTCACAAACCACTGTCGCTGTGTGATTGTTGCTGTCTCATCTTTTCCATCTGGGCATTTTCTCTTCTTCAAAGTGAATGTTAATTGTTGCAGGAGCACAGCTACTCCACGGATCTTTGTTGCATTCTCTAAGAACTCTTGCCCAGTGCTGAACCAGGGTTGGAGCTGTCCATTATGAATGAAGCACAGTGCAGCCTCACAAGCAGAATTATTGGAGAGGCACTTTGCATTATTCCAAGTGCCCACTTTACTAACATGTGTCTGTTCTCCAGAGTAATAAGGGCTGCATTTGATTCTCTGTGAACAATTCAAGGGTCAGGGTCTAGACTCACTTGTGCTGGGATAAATGTAGCAGAGGTCAGTTGTTGTTATGGCTCTGCATGGCTGGAGCAGACACTGAAGTGTTTTTCTCTGTATCACAAGTAGGGCTCTCCCAAGCCAAATACATAGATTATATTTCCTGAGCACTTAGCACCAAATGGAAGAAATATGTATTTAACAACCTTAGAGAAATGAAAATAGGATTTAGTAATTTAAGATATTAACATTTTTTGTCAATCTCCAGTTGTTTGTTTGCCCTTTTTCTTTAACAGTTTTTGTAGCTTTCCATTTTATTTGGGCTAAAAAAAAAAAGATGTAAGAGGAGTAATATCTTCTAGCATTTTTATAGTAACAGTTATGGTAATTTTAGAACATTGTCATGCCAGTTGGTGTGTTAAGGTAATTTGAAGACATTACAACAAGATGGAAAAAAAAATAATCTTTTATGCTGATGATGGTGGATTTACTCTCAGCAGAAGCCTGGGTTTTCATCACTGTTAGTGTAGCAGGCCTGCTGTTACACCTGCCTCACCACTTCCCAAATAAAATATGATGGGCTTTTAGGAAGAAGATGGAGGAACTTAGAACCAGGACTATGGCCCAGTGTAACTCCTGGTTTTTGGACACCCCTGACTGGGTCCCTGCTGCTGAGGGTCTGGCCTGCCTGGAGCTGCACAGTGAAGAGCTCTGTTCTTTAGTGGCCTGCACTGGAGGCAGGGAGAGGAAGGGACGTTTCTCAAATCAGGAGTCTGTGCAGAAATCAGGGGGTCTGTTGGGGCTGCCAGTGCAGGCTCCTGGTGTGCAGCACCTGGGTGTCTCCCCTGTGCCTTGCTGCCTCTGCTTTCCTTCTCCTTCCATCTCACTGAGGGCAGGAAGCTGGAAAGAGAAGAAAATGTTCCTTTTCCACCTTCAGTTTTGGTTGATTTTAATGGGCATGGTGGGTATGGGAGGGAGGCTGGAGCTGGCTGAGGGGCTGCTCTGGGATTGCCCTGGGATGTTGGGGTGATGTGGGGCTGTGCCCTCGGCCAGGAGCTCTGCTGGGGGACAGGGAGGCTCCCCCTCCCTGAGCAGGCAGAACTCATTGCTGTGGAAATTGCTGATCCACACAGGCTGGTGTGTTCAGAAGTGCTTTCAGTCCAGGGCAGTTCGTGGAGCCATGTGGGAGGGAGAGCAGAAAGTGGCTGAGGGATTGAGGTGAGGGCTTTGGGGATTTGCAGGGGATGTCTCCAGAAGCCAGCTGCTCCTCACCAGTGCTTCCTTACCAAGGGAAGGACCAACTGCTCCTTCCTCATGAGTTCCTGCCTCTGGTTTAATGCCCGTGTCTTTCTGCCTGTTGGACTGAACCTGTTCAGCTCAGCCTGTGGCTCTCTTGGAGCACAGGAGGGTTGGTTTTGCCTGTCCTGTTTGGCAGGACACACACAGCAGAAGCCCTTGAAGGAGGCTGGTGCCTGGTTCCTCTGTGAGGGGAAGGATTTGTAACCTGGGAAGTGCATGTCTGCAAAAGCTTTTTCTCACCTACACAGGGAGCAACAAGGAGGGAGAAACAGAGGCAGTGTGTTGGGAAGTCAAAGCTTACAGCCTCCTTAACAGGAGAGTGGGAGGGAATACTGTTTAAACTCTGAGTTTTACCACTCTCAGGAGATAGGAGTGGGGGAGTGAGGAAAGTACATCATGAAATGCTCTGTGACATGGCAGAGGAGTGTACTTTTTTTTTTCAGCATTGCTGAGGAGCACAAGTTACTGACTTGCACTCTGTTGTAGCCCTGTACTGTACAAACACAGCAAACCCCTGTAAACTCCTTGGACAGGGCTGTCTTTCTAAGACAGGGAGTATAGACCCCTTGTTTTGTGCCCTGACGAGCTGGCTTTCCTGCAAGTCAAGGAGTATTTCCACAAAAATCAGAAACAGGTGCCTGTTTCATGTTTTTAAGTGGTACCTGGTTTTCCCTGCCCTCTCTAAACGTGTGCCCAAGGGGCTCAGCATCTTTTCCATGGGGAATTACCCATTGGACTTACCTGACCTACCTGTGATTTCACAGCAAATATCTGAGTAAAGCATTCTCTGAGAATCAGCAATTTTTATTATTTGTCACAGATCCCTAGATTTATGCTCAGCTATTAAAAAAGGGTGAATTTCTTGATGTAGCAAACATTAGCTCCTGTCAGCAGCAGGAGCAGGAGCAACCTGCTGGGAGTTTGATCAGGTCCTGATGGAGTCAAGAAGCTTACCTGGGAGGTGTGTTGGTAGAAAACCTTCTGCATCCTCAACCAGCTGGTGGGGTGGGGATGCCCAGGGTGGGGTACTCCTCTTCCCCCAGCTCGTTACTGGACAGAGATCCAATTTGTTTTTTGTCCTGTTCTCGTAATTTTATCACCAAAATAACTTGCACTGGTAGGGTATGCTGTTAGCTATGGACCCTACTCATAAGTCTTTGTGCATGTGAGCCTGTCTCAACATTTTTTGTGCTACAATTAATGTGCTAGGACCCAGTACCCATTGGAGTCTTTGGTGGTAGTGGCAGTGCAGCCAGACAATATCACAAATCTCATTTGCAGAGGCTGTAAAGTGGTGCCACATAACCCCTTCTTGGACAGGGAGACCTGAGAATTTTACAATAAATGAAAAGGAAAAACTAAAACTTGTATTCTCTGGTAGTTAGGATTCTTGCCCAGTGCACACATCAGATAGAGCAATAAGCTTTCAGCTTCTGTGTAACTATGCACAGCAGGTCACCCACTTGGTCTGTCTGGTTTTAGATGAGAAAGGAGGTTCTTGTCAGAAATCCAAAGAATGCTCTGTGTACCAGATTTTGAAAAGTTATTATTCACAATGTGAGCCAGACTTCCTTCGAAAGCTTATCCCCAGTTTAGGCACCAAAACAAAGTGATCATATTCAACCCAAGAGCTCAGAGTTGTGTGTGTGTGTGCAGAGCCCTGATCTCTGTGGCACTGCCAGGGCAACGGGGGGCAGCTGCTTCTTGAAATCATGAAAGTGTCTAAATATGACCTTGGCACGTTGAAAAAAATCTGTCCATTCTCAGCTGAGGGTGCTGAGCCCTTGAAGATGAACCCCCTGGGCTCCTGTGGGAGTCTGGTCCTGCAGCTGTTTGATCTGGGAGGGAGCTCTTGCTATGCAGATCCACATTCCCTCCTGAATTCATTTAGAACTGGTTATCATATTTTGAAATTACTGTCACAAGAATAAACATATCTGGGGGAGTAAGAATTATTATTTTGTTAATGTGCTATTACAAATCTCTTTGGTATAGTTTTCATTATTCTCTGTTTTGTTAGGGGCATGTATCTTTCTCGCAGAAAATTAAACTTCATAAAATGCTGGGAGAGACTTTGTTCCCTGTTAGTGGAACAACCTTTACTAAGACAGTGATTGTTCTGTACTTTTCACTTTGACTAACTTCAGAGAAGTTGGATGGATATAACAGCTCACTTGCAGAAAATGTTTATAAATGCATTTTCACTATTAACTCGGACCATCTACTTAACCTGTAATCCACTAAGTAAAGAAAGCTTTTTTTTTTTTCTTTGAATAATCAAGATACGGATGTGGAAGCTTTATAGCATCACTTCAAAACAGGCAAAATAGATCCTATGGGTGCATTCAGAGTGTTAAACAGCATTTAACAAGGCATATCCCATTAAAATCATAGGCTGCTCTCTGGGAAAAAAAGAGCAGCAAAAACGTAATGGAAAACAAAATAAATCAAGCAAATGCGCACTGAATCTTAGCTATGAACGTGGCCTTGGGCAATTTGGCAGCAGTTTGCACCCTTGGAGCTGAGCTGCATTGCAGAGGAGCTGCTCTGTGGTGGGAAGGTTCCTGCTCAGCCTGCTCGGGGCTCTGCTGCAGATGCCAAATGAGTTTGCTGTGCCCGGGGACAGGAGCTGAATCACGGCCCCCTGGTCACACCGGAGCCATCTGCTCTGCACCAGCGCTGGCCTCTCCTCTGTGATGGAGAATGGTGATCTGAGCCTGGGGAGAGGGATCGGGGACTGAGCACTGAGTCTAATCCTGCCTTCTAAGGAACTTCTTTTATTTATTTATTTATTTGGTCAGTATGGTGAAGTAATCACTCGTTTCACTAACCAGCTGAAATGAGAGGATGATTCTGGAGCCACTTGCAAAATATCTATCTACTAAAACCTTTGCTAGAGACAGTTATTTTTAACCAGCACCCCTGAGGTTGTATAAACTTACGAATTTGAGCAACAAGCACTAATTGAGAGCACCCATTAAACAGGATAATAATACAGGAGGAGAAATCCCACCTGCCTGTGCATCTGTGTTGTTTCTACAGGTACCAAACCAGGGTGAAGAAGCTGGATTTTCAGTGGTAATGAGGTGCAGTAACCCAGCAAAACCCAAGTCCTGTGTGGCTCCAGGCTCAGCAGCATTGTTCAAAACCATCCTGCTTTGCAGCCATTCCCTTCTTAAAGATGGAAATGTGGCTTGTACTCAGACACTTTTGTGGCTGAAGTTTTAAACCAAGGCTGTAACTCTGCAGGAAGGATGCTTTTGGAGGAAGTGGTTGACTGTGGTCTGAAATAAATGGCTGGTCCCAGAGTCCCTGGAGCAGCTTGCCTTGCTTGGACAGCACAGGATGGGCAGCACACTAAGCTTCAAACACTGACAAATGTTTTCTGAAGTGCTGCTAGCTATATTAAACCTGCAAATGCTCACAGTAGCTCCATTTTAGCCACTTACCCTCATTTTTCCTGCAGTCATTATTTGTTCCCTTCATTTTCTTGTAGCTCAGCCATTCTCTGGCATAAAAACGGCACACAGAAACAATATTGACAAAAAAAGGGGAGGATAGATTAAGAATATATATGTAGATATAAGTATTTATGCATCCCACATTAGTTGTTACCATAGAATGTGCCAATTTAAATGAGTCTTCATTGATAACTGCTTTACAATTACATGAAAATATTGCAGAGGAGGGCCTTGATCTGTCAAGAGCACTGAGGAACAAATGTGGAAAGCCTGGTACAGGAAAGTGGATGTTTCATTTTAAGGATGTTTCAGCAATCATACTGGATATCTTAGCACTCACCCATTTGAATGCATTACTAAATCATGACCTAAAGCTTTCCAGCTTTCTGGAGATATGAGTAAAAATAAGTGTGTTTAATAAGAGACATATTTTAAAGTAATAAAAACAATAAAATGTTGATGCTGGCTGTGTGCCTGGGATTAGCAGAAGACCATTGCCCTTCCTCATCCGTTAATTAATCCAGGAGGAATTACACAAACTTTTGTTGTGATCACCTTTTCCAGGTGAAGAGTAAACCTGTGCTTCTTGGTGGAACATGGACTTGTTAAATCCTTCCCTTTGCCTTTTATAAGTACAGAGGTGTTCTTCCCCTTTGGAGAAAAGAAGAAATTAAATCTTGAACTATTTAAGACCAGACTAAATTTTACATGTTGTCTGCCTGAACAAGGATGAGTATCTGTCTGGGCTGTTAATAAGAAATAGTTCTTATATTTCTAAAAGGAGTTATATTTATGGTAAAACAGTTTATTTCATTTTATATGTAAATAAAAGTTCCATTTGAAAAGGTAATTCTTACTGATAAGAAAAGTAAGTTGTTCCTAAGTAGTTTCTAGATGCTGTGAAAATGTTTTGGAATTTTGTTTAAGAAGAGCCTCATACCAGAATACTAACCTCCCATAAATAATTTCTGCCTATGAAACCTTCAGTAGCAAGAAAATTATGGCGAAAATTAGCACCAAAAAAAAAAAATATAGATTGTTGTCAACCAGAGCAGAGTGCCTGCCAGAAATATTTAAAGCAGATATTGATTGAGATACCATCTTACAGTCTTGGCAGCAAGATAACTTTTACACAGAGCAGGGAAAGCCAAAAGGCTAAATTCTCTGAAGAGCAGGGTGTTCAAAAACCTGCCCAGGCTCCTGACCCAAGAGCAGTCTCTGCAGAGCACTTCTGACTGAAACAGTCCATTATTGATTCCACACACTTTCTTGCTTTCCTTGTCTGTAGTTTCTTCTGCTGTCCTTCATTTCAGTCATTTGGGTCTTTCCAGGAAATCTCAAAGAAGAAATATCTGATCTCTTGTTTTGCAATTTCTATTATTCCCATCCAGAATACCTTGTTAAACTGCTAAGAAGTTTGAGAACACACTAGTAATTTAAAGATGTAGAGCATTAAAAGAATATACAATTTTGTAGGCATAGTGTATAATTTTTGTGTATTTTTTTATATAAATCTATTTATAAAGCCCTACCTTATTCTCACAAAATTTACAATGCAGTCCAAGGCGCTATCAAGGCTGAATGTCAATGAAAGTGGAGAATTCTGAATGATGGAGGTGCAAGGTTAAGGTCACTCCAGCCAAATTCTGTGCTGCTCTTGTTAGCAGGGCTGTGAGCAGCCCTGTGCAGGGTTTAGGGGATTAACCTGGGAGGAGGAGCCCTTGTCTGGCATTTGCAAGAATGCTCTGGTCTTATAAGGAGCTCTCAGCAAGTTTGCCAGAAGTAAAACAATATATTTATAGCCAAAAAAATAAAAAATGGCCTTTCCTTTAGAAAGCTGTGTGCTGAGACACTTCTATTAGCAGAGGAACTAAAATCAGTTTTTATGAAGGAATGCCAGATTAATCTGCCTGCTGCTGCCCCATAGCCAGTGGAGTCTAAGTTGCTGTGGTGTTTTTGTTTGGTAGCTTGTAGGGTTTTCTATTGTTGTTTTGTGGGGATGTTGAGTTTTTTTTGTGGTTTGGTTGGTTTGAATTTTTTTTTTTTTTTTCAGAACAGGAGTGCAATTCATTGAGAATTTCCTTCACTGAGGTCAGTCAGGGCTGTAGCTCTTGCTAAGCTTCTTAGGAATGTGTCATTTGATGGGTACAAACACCTCTTTTGGAATTGAGGAAAATGGGGAAATCAAGTACCAAAAGACTTTTATTTGGTTTTTTTAAGGGGGGGGGGGGGGGAAGGTATTTTTTTTCCCGTCTTTCTGAATTACAAAATGGCAAATACAGAATGCATGTAGGAAATGGAGAAAGTGGTAGAGATGTTTGGAAGAGGAGTGGGGGAGAAGCACAGTTGAGCTTAATAATCTTTCTGTTTAGTCTTAAGTGTCTGAAATGGTAAATCATATAGAGTTTATATTTATTTCTTAGTCTTGACTTGGAAGAGAAGACACATTATCTTATTTGATATTCTGGATACATTAACTTCATTCT
>JAWWMU010000005.1:20992097-21004952 GCA_035048155.1 Cinnycerthia olivascens | reverse complement strand
TATTTATTTCTTAGTCTTGACTTGGAAGAGAAGACACATTATCTTATTTGATATTCTGGATACATTAACTTCATTCTCATTTTCATTCTGTTCCCATTGGAAGACTTCTCTTTTACTACAGGCTTCTGGAGCAGAAATATGTAAACATTCAAATTTCAGTTTAAATTGACTGTACAAAAGAAAGAACTTGGAGACCTGCACTGGAACTGGCTCCATCTTTCACAGCACATCCTTGCCCAGTGCAGGTGATTCTCTGAGCAGCTCAGGTCAGAGCAGTTTTATGGGGCCTGGCTTGGATCAGCTCAGCCTGGGGCTTTTCCAAGCTTTTCCCATTCCCTCTGGACCTCAGTGTTTCTCGTCCCTCCCCTTTTTATAGGGCTCTATTTCTTCACAAAGGCCACGAGCATGCAGCAGTATTTCTGACACTTCTGGCTGTTTATTCTTGGTGCTAGCTGGGCACACAGGACAGAGTGCTGTTCTCCAGCTGCCAGCCAACACGAACTCTGAGCTGCAAGTTTGTGATCCAGTGGGTGCAAAATCTTACAAATACTGTGACTCCATAGGGGTAGATGATACTCATTAACAAATTTCCTTTTAGCTTACCATTCTAGTGCAAATCTATATACTGGGGTATAACTTTATGGCAGTATAAATCCATTTAATTTATAATTATCAAATTTATAATATCAATATCTATCTACTTTTCTCTAACATGCCTAACAATCCATGGATTGAGGATCTTAAAATACAAGTAAAGTGTTGGGCTCAGGATAAAAGCTTCAGTAGATTTACTACAGCTGTTCTTCCTTAAATTCCTGCCATTTACTAAATTCCTTAAAACTGAAATTTTGCATGCTGTATAGGAAACTTTAGAGTGATTTCCTGGACGTAAAACAGCAAGTCAATTACGTAAATTCATTCTTTTTAGGTGATTTGCAACTGGCTGCTTATTGATCTTTGATGAGGAAGTATTATGAAAGGAAATTTATGTGCCCTTCAAGTCGATGGCAGTGGTGATAAACAGGGTTTGCATGCAGGCACAGCTCCTGCTTGCATTCCCCACAGAGGGGTTCTGCTGCTCCCCTCCCTGTGACTGGCAGTGAGAAATGGTGTTCATGAATTTGGGGTGTGTGTGTGTCTGTGCACGTGTGCAAACATGGAATATACTCGTCAGATGGTAAATTGGAAATATTTAGCTCTTTCATTTACCTTTAGTGACTGTGAAGCACATCTTGGGTGGATCAGGCCCAGCTCAGATCCTTTGCTCCTGACACACTTTCCACAGGGGAATGTCCCCCTGTTTTTTTTGGGGGGGGGGGAGATTTTTGGATTCCCCTGGCTATTCCTGTTGGGGGAATATCTCCAAGGGGGATGCACCCTCCCTCAGTTTTTCAGAGGGGAAAAATTGGTTTGTACCTGTTTGTTTTGTTCTGGGGTTGGGTGGTGTGGGTTGAACTTTCCCTGGATGTTTGCTTTGGTGCTGCTCACAAATAGGGCTGGGTTTTTGGGTGTCACTTTGAGAGCTCCCCACTGGCTCAGAGGACATTTCCAAATCTTCTGCAAACCCTGTGGGGCTCAGCCAAACACAGCACCACGGCAGCAGGGCCTGCCCAGTTCTTGCCAGGATTTAAAGTAGGAGTCGTGTGAAAATTGGGGACTTGTGATAACCTTGTGATCCATCCTCAAGGTGTTCATCATCCTCACAGGACATTGAACAGTCAATTTAATCTGGGCATCAATCTCCCACAAAACAATGGGAAAAACAATATCATAGTAAGATAGCCCAACAAAGTAATTAATATGCAGTATTAAATCTCTCATAAATGGCCAGAGAGGAAAAGAAAGCTCAGTCATTACAGTGGATTTAATTTGCTGAGGGAAACAGCCTTCACACCTGAGCCACAGGCACAGCTTGGTTTTCTCTCAATTAAATCCATGCTTGTCTAAAGCAATGAGGGTTTGGAGGACAAGATCAGGGCACATGCTAATGAAATTCCCTGCAGAACAAGGACATTATGCACAAAGTGTTACAAAGCATAGACCACATAATCTGTTTTTAAAATTCTCTCTAAAGCAATGAATGCAAAAGCTTGGTGAACATTAGATGTAGGCCATGCTATTAACAATGAGAGTTGTTTTTTCAAAGTAAAATTCTATGGCTATTCTAAGCTTTTGATATAGATATTGCTATTCAAGAGTACTTATCACAAGATTTATATTTTTACACTTACCCTTTTGAAACGTAAACAAAAAATTGCTGCTTAGTCCTCTCCAGATCCATTTAGAATTCTTCCCTTCATAAAAACTGTGTTGTTGGCCAAATCAAACTATAGCACTATGATCTACTGCAAAACTGCTGTAATTAGGTTTTCCTGCCAGACTGTTGGAATTTCTGGCAGTACCACACAGCTCCCAGAGAACCTGTAACTTGGGCCTTCCAGAAATTTTCAAGTAGTTACTGTGAAGGATTGCTCTTCCTTTACTGAAAACCATGCCTTAGAACGATGATGAGCAATTGCATTCAAAAAGACTTTGACTATGCCAAATGCAGAATGAAATGCAGAATGGTTTTTTGGTTGTTTTTTTTTGTTTTTTTTTTTTTTTTTGGTCCTTTCTCAAACATGGCAAAGATTTTTCAGGAACTTTTTCAAGGTTCTTCGTCTGTATACATGTATAAACAAGCACCTCTACTAAATAGTTCTCCACCATATGCATACACATTCACAAATTCCTTCCCGGAGTCTAGAATAGAATTTGAGCTGTTTCAACCCCTTTCTTTAATTCCATGGGGCATTTTTGGCTTCTGTTTGTAACTCTCAAAAGAATTTCATAAAAGAAATTTCAAGGAGTTTAAGAAGCTTGTTAAAATTAACGCTTTTACATTTAAGAATGCTTCAATTTGCCTTCAAAATATTGAGTGTGTTGTTTTTTCGGTTTTTTTTTTCCCCTGTGCCAAAGTCATCAATCTCCAGATTTGGTATTGGAGAAATCCAGCATTGCAAGTTTGCATCTTTAGGAGTCCTGTCCTATCCTGACTGGCTTCACTCCACGTAGTTTGTTTAAATATAAATATATAAAAATAACTGTAAATGATTTGCAACAGGAAACCCATTTTCAGAATTTGTTTCTTTGGAAAATTCTGGATTAAAAATACTGGACATAAAAAGAGAGAAATCAATTGGTTTTTCTCTTCCTTTTCCTGCTTATCCCTGAGCTGCTCTTGGATTTGCTTTGTTTTGTGCAGGGGTCTAGATGACCTATTTCCCCTCCATCTCATTTTGTCAGCTATACAGCTATTTTTATCATATTCTTAATTTGATCCAACTTGTGTCATATGTCACATTTATGTCGTTGCTATTTTTTGTCTAGTCTTGCTGTTTATGCTTGACAGAAAACTTCCTATCTGAGCCTACTCACTGGACTCCTATCCCAAAATTATAAACTGAATTTCAAACAGCGAGCTGAGTTTGAAACAGGAAACAAAACCTTTAAGAAAGGATTAAAAAAAAAAAAACAACAAACCTCAAACCAAACAACCCAACAAAAACATCACCATATGTTGGTAGCCTCTCAGGATTGCATCTTTTGAGCAGGCTGACACACTTCTGCCAGGAGCAGTGCTTAACCAGCCCGGCTGGAGGTTTGCTCTTGGATAATTTATGAAAATCCCCCAGCTAGTAATTTCCACTTTGCTGTGGTTTCCTGATTTGTTTGGGGTGTTTTTTGAACGCTTTCTCTCTTGGTAGATTTTTTTTTTTTCCTTTGTTCTGACCTTGTCCAGTTTGTGTAATCTGTTGAGTCATCAAGGTTTGGACCCTCGATGTGACTTTATTTGCACACAAAGCCCAGAGCAGCAGTGGTCTGTTCACAGAAACAAGGAGCATCCTCAGCTGGGAGGGGGACCCCTGGAGCCCACCCAGGGCAGTGTCCAACATCTGGGGGCTTTGGCTGCCTCTGCTGACCCCCAAAAGGTTTGGCAGTGACCCCTGCCCAGTTCCAGTGCCCAGCCTCCCTCGCTCTGACTCCTTCACTCTGACTTTTCTGCATATTTTGAATTCTGAAAGTCAACAGTCTTCTGCTCCTTTAGTTCAAAGGCATAACCCCACCATCGAAAATCCGTGTTGGCAGAAGAAAACTGAAAATTATAAATTCTTTAAACTGTGAAATGTGCACGAATCAGCCTCAGAATGTTTATAAAGCCAAGCCCATTTTTTGGTGTGCAGTGTTTATGCCACTTCCATGGAATTGCCCTGAGTCTCCCAGCACTATTGATAAGAATTCTCAGTGAGACCTGAAAACAAATTTGTGTGGAATAACTAACTAACACTCCCAGGGGTCCTGTGAATTCTGAGATTGATGGGTATGGCAAGAACTAAGACATGACTCTGCAGATCTGAATATGCAAAGATAAATAGAGTAAGAGATGTGAGAAAATTGGCAAAAAATAAAGAGCTATTTTTGAAAACCTCTTAGATGATGGAACACTTGTGGTGTAAATGGATTAATGATTAAATTTAACAAGCAAGAAATTAATTAATTTCTTTTCACCTCAAACTACAAAATGAGATTTGGGTACAGTCTCTCTAAGTCAAAATATGAAAAACTAAAAAAAGATGTAACTGTTTCACATAAATCCAGAGAAAAGAAAGAATGAGGAAAACCCCCACAGCAAACACTAAAAATTATCCTAGAAAGAGAAAGATAATAAAAAGGTGTTGTTGAGGGAAACTTGGCAGTATGACTGGAACTCTAACGAGTATTGGTGAACAGCAGATCAGTGCAAAATGTTTTCATGTTAGAATTTGGCATTAAAGAGTTAGCATGTTTTATTGTGGTCTGCTTTTCACGCTTCATGCAAAAATGTTGTAATAATGCAAGTGCTTATTCTTTGATTCACAATGATCAGAATTACCCCCAGGGGATGTAAGAGCCACAGGCAGTGCCTTGTACGGGTTTGGGTTTGGGTTTCATCAGCAGCATCTCAGCGTGGCAGACACAGGAACTGAGGAGTAAAGAGTGAGTAACAAATGGTGATGTGGGTGCAAAAAGGATGGAATAAACTCTGTGTGTGCTAAATCAATGGAACCTTCAGCAGGTCAGGCAGCTGAACAAGAGTGTGGTGAACATAACTTAATATTTTGAAAATTCTCCAAGACTTCTTTCTGGTTTTCCTTCTTAAAATTTTAAGCACGGCTCATTTATTTATTTCTTTGCTAACTAAATAATATACATGGCATGCATGACATGACTGGAGGTGGGGTTTTTTTCATATTCTGGCAAACGAATTTCCTATGTTTTTAAGGGGAAAAAAGAAAACAAAAATGTTCAGGAGTAACTACGCTTTAGTTTCCAAAAAAATGAACCAAAAGGTTGCTTTTCTTTTCCCTTGTGGATTTGCAAGGGCAGCTGTCCTCCAAACTTTCTCCTTCTGTAAAGGGAATCCAAGAAGGTGACATGTAAGCTGGTAATTAAATCTGCTTCACACTGTGTGGTTCAAAATGCAAAGGTAAAGCAGAACAGAGGGAGAAGAGCTCTCTGCTGCACCTATTGAGCTGCAGAGAATTAACTTCTTTCTGAGCATCCTGCTATCTCAAAGGAAGGGCTGCTGCACAGAAAAACTCAAATGAAATCCCAGTAATCACAAATGCTCAGTGGTTTATAAACAAGTTGTTATAATGGGACTAAGGCACACACAAAACAAATTCCAGGTTGGAATGGAGAGCAGCCTTTATGCTTGCTTGCATGTTAGTTAGAAAAATGAACAAACTAAAAAAAGCCATATTTTGGGGTGTAGGTATCTGAATTTCAAAATGTGTCCATTTTCAACGTAATATTTGCATAGTAATTTGCTAGAATGTAAGGAAAAAACATTGCAATTGTAGAGGTTTTTTTCTTCTTTTTAGATAAACTACCAGATGGATTGTAGTAACTGCAATACTAAGAAATATATTTTGGGCAAGAATCAGGCAGATGTCAGATATTTCACATCCAAAATCTTTTAAAGGTTTGGCCTTCATAAATTCTAGGCAGGAGCAGGTATCAGATTGATTGTCAAGTATGTGTTAGTTACTGAATAGGGATAAAACAGTACTATATCTAGATATTTGGCCATAATCCAGTAAAATCTTATTTTGTCCAGATTTTTACTATATACTTGCTAAATTAATTTCTGTGAAAGCCACCAACTGGAAGGAGCAGTAGAGCAGTGCATGGGGGAGGTATGCTACAGCATATGCTCTGGTTCTGCCCTTGAATAGAACAGCTCTGAAAACAAATTATATAATGTGTTGACAGAAAACTATAATCCCTGAGGTAAATTTGGCTTCAGAAAATATTCTCTAAGAATCATTTGACAGGTCCTTTGAGAACAACAATATGGTAAGAATGGTATCTGATGAACTGTTAGCAGATTTGAAGCTATCCAATCTTTTTTAAGAGATCTGAAGTGTCTGTGATTTACAGTGGGTATAGGGCAAATACTATAATATTTGCTTAATTTTGAAGGGGAGTTTTTCCATCTACAGGGTTATGTTCTAACACATTTGTTCTTGATCCTATATCTAGCAAAAAGGGTGCAGTTCTGCTAAGAGTCCTGCTGAGACTTTGGTCAAATTTAGCTCTCAGCTGAACCTCTAGAAATCCAGAACTGCTGTAGTTAGTAAAGTCTGTGTGAACTTGTAAAAAAATTACTGTCAGAAGAACCTGACTCAGTCAAGTATTACCAAGTGGTGTGTATTTTATAAATGAGTGGTATCAAACTCACAGTCCTCTCACTGATGTGAGCTGGAAATATAATAGGGGTGGAGGAGAGTGCATGGTGCTGGGTCATGGCTCGTGCTTCACTGGATTGTTTTCAGAGCTTCTTATGTGAGACTGTTTTAAAGAGAGTGAAGTTTCAGCGAGGAAAGTTCAATACAGTTATTTTGGTACTGGCTGGGTTCCACTGCAACGAAAACTGAATAACCCTTCTTGTATTTTAAACCCCTTGTTAGCCATGGGAAGAATATTCTGCACTGCTGTATTTACAGCAAACACCATTTAACTGCTGCTTGGGGTGTGAGCCTGGCATTGAGGAGCTCGTATGCTCCAGACCATTATCACCACTGGCATGGTGATAAAAGTTCTGTCAGAACTGATCACATGTGCAGGTGCTCTAACACTGACTGGTGCTTTAAACTTCACAGGAAAAATAGGAATTCGTGGAACAGTTAGTTTGGGGGCTTCCTTTGTAAAAAGAGGCATTCAGCCTGCCAGTGAGCTTATGAACTCCTAAGGGTTTAGTGGAATTAGGGAATAATCACTGGTGGTCTGCTGGGAAAGTGAGACAGTTCTGGACAAGCTCAAAGTGTTGGTGGTTGAAGTTTGCTCACAGAAACAGATGAGAGCTTTGCTGAAAATGAGCTTGGTGTTGATGTTTTTAATGATGCTTTGTGCCTTGAAACAGGGGCAGCAAACACATAAAGGTCAAAAGTTGCCTTTCACTGGTGGATGCCATTTAAAAGTGAAAAGGCTCTTTAAAAGCTTTATGGAAAAAACATTTTTTTTTTTTTACAGCATATCTTTTTTGCTATGTTATTGGATGAGTTCTTACTTTTTCATAGTTTCAGTGCATGATAGCACTGTTTGGCCTTTGGTCATTCCGTGCATTAAAAGGCAATTGGATGTCACTGGGAGTCCTTTTGTCGGGGTAAAAGTGAAATATCATGTTTCTTATGCAAGCTCTTGCATGGTTGAAATAAAGGAAGATCTTGCCAATCCTTGGGTCCATATTTTAGTTTATCCATACTTTCAAGGTCAGTATTTAGTGTATGGTTGAGAATTTTATTTATTTTTTCCAAATAGATGAAACTTTTTTCTATTATTGGAATTTAGATGCTCACGGAAACAAATTATGACACCTCAAATATAGTCCAGCTTTGAAAGGAGTGCAAAAGGATGAAGATCCTTTTGGAAAATTCACACATATCATCTGGGAAACCTGGAGTACCATGGAAAACTTCTCCTTCTTGCAAAGTCCTTTAGGAGAGATATTTTCATTATTTCTACTTCAATTACTGTTCTACTAAAGTATACCTTTCTTCTTTTTCCTCTTTTAATTTTATTCCAGCAGTAATGACTGTTGCCCCCTCTGTGCCCGGCCCCAGCAAGGAGAGCAGAAGTTTTTGCTCTGGGTGCAGGTTTGTCAGTAGGAATTGCTGGGAGCTGTGAAATTGTCACTCTTCCTCCGTGATAGCCACGGATATCACAAATTTATCGGGGTACAGAAGGCTTGAGGAGCTTCTTTTGCCTGGGGGTTGTGACTCTGTCTAGCTGCCCTACTGAGGCAGCAAGGCTGTCACAGCATAAAAACCTTTTCTTGCTTTGGGAAATGTATTCTGATTTTTTGTATTAAATACTGGAAGGGTTTTTTAAAAGCTGCTTCTACTTTCTCTCGCTATTTCGTTCTGACTTGCAGAATGTTTCCACTCTGTACTTGTGAGGTCTCCTGTGACATTCATTTGGTCCTTGCAGGGAAATCTTTTACCTGCACAGATTCAAAGCAAGTCAGAGGCCACCTTGAAGAGCCCATGGTGGATGAAGTTGCAGTATAACAGTATCATGCTCAGAATAATGATCCCTCTTCCACTTTCAATAGAAATCAGAGGTACTTCTCTGCAATGTAGAATTCTCATTCTGCTCACATTCTTTATTGATTTCCAGTGCTCGAATCTGATTTTATTGAAGTATCCTTCCCACCAGCTGCAAAATGTCAACACAGCTTACAAAATTTTTCATCTTTTCTATGACCAAATTCTATTCAATTAAACACATAGCATCAGCAAACAGTAAAACTTCAGAGTTTTCTGAAGGAAATAATGCAGTATAGTTTTTAAAATGTATTTTCTTTTACTGTCTGAGGTGTTAATTTAAATGCAGTTGAGTAAGAGAACTGTCATTAACAGGCAGCCTTCTCAGCAGCTGAAAATGACTGTGGAGCTGCTGAGCATCATTTGTGTTTTAGTCAAAGTCACTCTTAAATAATTATTTAGCCAAACTGTATGACCTGACAATTTATGTGACTTCCAGAAATCAGAGCATCTGTGAACTGGGGTTTGCTAAGCTGCATTCTGTGCTGGGACTGATTCTTGATCTGGTGCTTTTTGGAAAGTATCTTTACCAAGAGCTAAATCCTGCTGCCTTACCAATGATAATGAATACTGATATTGTGTGTTCAACAGTGTTGAAAGAAAAATACATTGCTCAGCATGAAGCAAGAGGGTGGAGTCATGCATTTACAACACAAGCATTCAATCCTATAGCAGGGAAAATCTGGATATCATTAGAAAGAAAAGAACAAAAGGGATATTTTAATTTTTTTTTTTTTTTTTCTGGGTTGGTGATATTCAGCAAGGAGCCAAATGATCCTTGGAAATCTGTTCAAAACCTCAAGCAGAAGTGTGTTAAGATGACTGAATCTCAGCAGTTCAGGTGTCTTACTCCAACAGCCCACAGTGCCAGCTGCAAGGGGCTTTGAGTGTTTGTTGGCAATTAGGGATGTTCTGGCCAGTCCTGCTCAGTGGGCATGAAATGAAAGCTTGTCCTGCTGAACCTCACTCTTCAGATGTCATTTCAGCTTTTTTCTTTGGGAATCAGGTGTGTTTGAGCCCCAGCTCCAAAGCTGTCCCTGCCTTAGTGGGCAGCCAAGCTCAAGTCGTGCTGTAAAAAATCAGGTACCCAGAAAAGAATAAAGAGGAAAGCTGAGTCAGAGCTGTGCTCTGGCATAGCCCCTCAGCTTTCTGAGCTCCAGGCAAACACCACCAGACCCACACACGCTCCCCCCTGAGCACTGACAAAGGGATGCCCTTCCTGGCCCAGGATAGAGACACTACCTGCAGGGTTTAGAGATCCAGCTCCTCGCTTTCTGTACCACTTTCCTGGCCCTGTACAGGGATTTTGAAAAGGATTGCACAGGCAGTGACTCAGACTTGTTGATTTAGAGCCACATTGAATCAGCCCACAGGAACTCGAGTGCAATGTATATACTTTATCTGACCCACTTGAGAAGATCAAATTTAAAAGGGAGATGACTGAAATATAGCAAACAAGAGGAACAAAAAAAGGTATGAAAGTCTGACCCATACTAAATTTTTCAGTGCTTTTTCACTTAAACAGGTTCACTTTACATAATAGGTCAAAGGAGCTACATAAACTTTGTAAGAAAAGCTTGAATTTTAGCCTTTGTCTCCTAAACTGACATGAGAAATAAACTTTCCTTTATACCCTTTTCTCTCCTAATGACAAACAGGACATCCTTTTTTTCCCCCCATTTACTTCATATCTGGGGTCAAATTCACTTGATCAGATTTTATGACTCACTTAGACGAAGAACATATAGTAATTTTATTTTCTTAGCTTTATGATAAATTTTTAATTTTTCTGGACTCGATAATGATTATAAAAATGAACGTGAATAAGTATTGAAAGAGTTTCTGTTGCTCATACAAGCAATACATTTCCAAGACTGAAGGACTCTCTTCAGCCAGGGAGGAGAAACAGAGGATTGTCCCATTGGAGCTGCTGCTGCAGGGAAAGAAAGAGCTCATAATTTTTGTCATAAGATCTCTGTAGAGTCTTTAAAATGATGTGAATAGTGCAGACAGCCGACTATTAATGGTGTTGGGTGAGGTGGGAGGAATCCCAGGCTGTGTTTGTGGTGGTGCCTCCTCAAAGAGCATTTGGGAGCTCCCAGCCCCTGCCCTGCCTGAATTCTCACAGGTCAGCCCCCCTGCCCACACACAGCAACTTGGATTTCTCACTTTGGAATTCTGTCGCCTTTTTTCCCTCTGTCAAGATTATTTTGGACTCTAATCCTGCTTGTCAATGTTACCTGTGTTCCCTCTTGGCTCTGTGTCAGTTTTCTGCTTAATTTTACATCTGTCTCACAGTAATTTCACTTGCATCATATTTCCAAAGCTTCCCTAGGAGAATGTCGTGCAAAACTGTCAGAAGCTTTACTAAAACCCAAGAACGTGACACTTATTCCTTCTTTCCTGTTCACACAGTCTGTCTTGAAAGGAAGCTGGGCAGATTTGATGTTTGCTCTTCACTTAACACAGTGGCTGCTGTTAACCTCCCTGCTGCTGTCCCAGCACTCATAAAACAATTTTTAATAAGTGTTCCAGAATTTTTGTCCATTGGGCCAACCTAAAATTACCCAGTTCTTCTGTTTTCCTCTTTGGCTGCACAAATTGGGTCACATATAAAAGTTTGGTTTATGGTGTGGTGGACCAGAAGTTTGTAGTGATGGCTTTTTTCTTGGTAAAATTCTATTAGTGGGAATTCAGCTTTGTGAAAGAAAGCTGCTCAGAGGCAAGCTTTTGTTTTGGTGAAAGAAACAACTAAATTTGAGTCTGAGGGAATTTTATAAGCTTTTTGTAAGCAATAGTGTCTTTGGTAAGAGGCTGGTTGGGAAGAAAAGTTCATTTCCTTTGGAAAGAGCTGCGTGATTTAGCACTGGTGAAACCAAGACCTAGGAGTATTAATACAAACAATTTTGGCAACATGTGAGTCTAAATCAGTTATTCCCTGATGCAAGGTCAAACTTTTAATGTTTGCAAAAAATAATACCTAATTTTAGTAAATAATCTGTATCTGAGGGTATGCTTGGGCCTTTTAAATTTTACCAATATAGAAAAGGTCCTGTGGATTTTATTTTCTTCTGGGGCTTTATTTTTCATTGGAAAATACTGACTCAGAAATGCCAACTATTTGCAGAATTTTGCAACAACATAGCTAGGTAATAAAAATTAGAGTATTAAAAATTCTTTTGTTTCAGCAAGTTCAAAACACACTATTGCCCTCTTATAATTTCAGAGTTGCCCCTAAATATAGATTTATGTAAAACGCATCACACAGTACTTGCAAGATTTATAAAATTCTTGACAAGAGTTATCATATTTGTTTAGCACAGAAAAGAGAGGCTTGAGGAAGTTTTTGTAGTTTCTAAGAATCAAAAGGCTACAAAATAAAAAGGCAGAAATTACCTCAATTTTAAGAAAAACTGATTTAGATCAAGTAAATATTAATTATATGGATATTTAAGAACCAAAAAAGGCTACCTGTGGAGGCTGTGAAATGCCCTTTAGAGCAGAATTTTAATTATAGTATAGGTTAGGCAAATATCTTGCATGAACAGCATAGTTATACTTGACTTTGTATCAAGTTCTGGGTCATAAATGGGATGACTTCTTAAGGTTCTTTCAGGTCTTTTATTATTTTTGTAATAAATATCGAAGTGATCACATCTAAATATTTTGAAAAAATAAAGTGACGCATGGGATAATATATAATGATGTAAAATGACCTCCGGATTCTCAAATGGATTAATGTTTTTTTACATCAGCCTGGACAATCAATATTGCTTTGTCTCTGTCTATTATTTAACACCATCATTTAGGCTTCTAAAAGCTGTGATTAAAAGCATTCTTCCCCACAAATAGATCTTGAAGTAATTGGCTGTCTTTGATAGAGTTTAGCTAACCAAAACCACACGGTTTCAACTGTTCTGGCACACATCATTGCATCTGGGCTGAGGGGAATGGGTCGTGTGTTTGACCAAAGCAAATGAAGGTGATGCTTTGTCAGCTCTGGATTGCATTTCTGTTGTGGTTTAATGCCAGGTGTTTGCTAAGGAAGTCAGGAACTTCTCTTGGAATGAAGGATGTAAACCCTCTCCCTCTGAATTATTATAATTTTGGATTTAAGGGGCTCTCAGGCAAAGATATGGGAATAGGAATAGCAGTTCTTTATTTAGAATTAAAATAAAACAAGCATATGCAGTGTTACAAAACAAACTCACTGACAGAGTCAGAATCC
>JAWWMU010000005.1:20959453-20970015 GCA_035048155.1 Cinnycerthia olivascens | reverse complement strand
AAACCAAACTCTGCTGCTCATCTTGCCTTTCCAGTGTGGTACAAAAGCCCTGCAATGTGCTTTAGCTGTGGTTGCAGTCAACAGGTGAATTCTGGGGGTTTCTGTGAGGGGTTGTTGGTTTTACCCAACTCCTCGTGCTTGGCTGTTCCTGTTTGCCTCTGTAATTAATGACAATGTGTTTTCCTCGTGGTTCCTGTCTATGGTTGGGTGACTCCAGACACAGATGCCAGATCTGATGGACCTGAAAGGAAAAGTAAGTGGGAGCAGATTTGCTAAGAGTGTTATTCTAGTTGACAGGTCTGCCTCTTGTGACATTAATAATGCTTCACAAATGTTGATATAAATCAAGATAAAGCCAGAAGCCAACCATGGGCAGGATGGGGAGCCCTGGCTCTGCAGTTTTAGCATCCCCAGAGCTGATAGTAAGACTGCAGCTTTCAGCTGTGAACATCTTCCTCCTTATCCCAGAAACTTGTCCAGCAATACAGATTTTATATCTGCCTGTATAAAGGAATCACATCAGGCATCCCCAGCGCCAAAGCAGCAAACTTGATTGAAAAATTGATCCAAAATAGTTAAAATTTGATCCAAAATAGTTAATAGTGGTTAAAAAAAAATGTATTTTCATGGACTTTGGTGGGCTCAATCTCAGCATTGAAAGCTAATTCTCTGGCTACTTCTATGACTTTGGAGGTCCACATTTCTGGAGCACTTTGGTATCAAACTACCAGCTTGGTTCCCTTTATGAAGGAAGATACACCTTCAATTTACAGAAATAAGAATGTCATTGGCAATCTTGCAGAGTTTATGTGCAAAATGAGTCGGTTATAGGCGTCGTGCTGCCTCTGAAGTGAGCACAGGTGTCTGCAGAGCCCCTGTCTGGCTTTCGTGGATGGTGGAGGGCTCAGTGTGAGATGAGTGAGCAGCAGGGCAATCTGCAGAGCACACAGAGCCAGGGGAAGCGTTTGCAGAGCTGTGCTGGAGTCCCTGCCTCATAACGAGGTGCCTTTGGCAAGTGAAGGGCGTTACCTCTCCTGAATGTACAATTCTGTTCCTAAAATATGTCTTTTAGCACCTGCAGCTGCTGATTTTGCTGTTCTGATGCTGTATGGTTAAGACAGCAAACACCAGAGGATAATATTTTGGCAGCAACTACTCTGTCTGCACTTTTTCTTCCATGGAAGATGCACGAAGGTCAAAAGATTTCAAGGGAGGTTTTGTGGGCAAGAGAGCTGCATGTTCTGCAGTGGAAGGTGGATGCCACAGTAGCATTATAAGAAATTGGCATTGTTTCATTTTTATTTTTTTTTTTGGTGGATGTTCTTGCAAAGCCCTTGTCTTCCACTGGTGTATGGAGCATTCTCCTGAGAGAAAATTTTTTAGCTCTGAAGCCGTTTGTTTGTGTGGACGAGCAGTCAAACTCTGCTCACTTAACCTGCCCAGCTTCTCTCTGCACTCTTCCTGACTGGGGTCAGGCTTTTCTCACATAAACTCCCCTGCAAACGGACAGAAATCTCCTCCTTGCTTTTCTTCCATTCCTGACAGCTTTTATTCTTGCAATCTGTGCACAAACTGCTCCTCCTCAGTCCCTTCCTCGCCTTGCTAAACGTACAGCCCCCATTAAAGCAGCACGTATCTCTAGGCAAAGGCATGATCTTTCCAATTAACAGTGAAATTTGATGGAATTCTAGAGCAGTAATTCCCTCTTTGATGTACTTGTTGTCTGCATCATTTAGATCTCTGTACCAGAGGGATGTTGCACCAAATCTGAGCACTAAGGATAGTAAACGCATGAAAAAAAAAATTTATTTTAATTATTAAATTATTTTTATTTTGAATTAATGAAATTTTATTAAATTTTATTTTATTATTAAATTAGTAATATTTTTATTTTAAAATTAATAATTATTTATGTTTTGTACTGTGTATTTTTTAATTAATTGCACAAAATTATTTAAATTTGTGAAGAAGAATTATTAATTTACACTTTAAATGTTCTAATTTTGTTATGTATTTTTATATTTCAAAAATTCCAAATTTAAAATTTTTATTTTATGATATATTTTTATTTAATTATACATTTATTTTAGTGTTACGATTTAATTTTGGAAGGGTTTTTTTATGGCTTCATGGTAAATGTAGTGTTCTTTTGAGAATTAATTTTTGTTAGTATAGTAAGTTTGACATTTTCTGTGTCCAGGGTTCTGACAGTCTACCAAACTGTGACTGTCTCTGTTCCCCAACAATTGCTTCAGTCCTCACTTGAAAGAAGAATTTGTCACTTAATATTGCACGTATTACAATGCAAAATTGTCTTTTTCAGGCAATCTTTGAATATTATTTTATTTCATTAATTTACCTTCTTTTTCTTTAACTGTAAATAACCCCCCAAGAACATCAGATGATGGATTCTCTTCGTTGATGTAACCTTGACTTTACCAGGTGCATTTATCCCAGGAAGGCCTGGCAAGCCCCGGGGTTCTCATTTTTCTTGCAATCTCCTTTCATTGGCATCTAAAGTGGCATTAAGTATACAGACATTCTGACCTTGAAGCCTTCTCAGTAGAACAGAAAAGCAAGACCCTTAAATAATAAAAGAGGCAGTTCATAGTTTTATGGTTATAAAATGAGATCCCATTTCTTTCCAAACGCTGTGGTGATTTTTCAGGGCCTACATTTGCTGTCTCTTTGGAGCCTTACAAGTTTGTTTCTTTCATCTCCTGAAAACACAACTAAAGTCTAGAAGGCATCTTCTTTTTTTAAAAAAATGCTCCCCATTTTCATTTCTGGAAATGCTAGCTCCCTTTCACCATACCTACCCTTTCATTCTTCCTATAATAATCACTCCTCTCTTTCCTATAACTTTTTTTTTTCTCTTTCTTGACAAAATGCTTTGTGTTTCATATTGTCATGCCCCATTTTGACTAAAGATCCTCTAGCATTTTGGATATTCCGTATTAGTCCTTAACTGCTCACTGCACAGGCTTCATAAATACTATATTAGCTTTCTCTTTAACAAAAAGACCCAAAATGTCCTATTTTTATTAAAAGTACGGTGATGAAAACTCATGTAATTTACTTTTGGTGCAGTCTCTCATTAAGAGAAATGGAAAGCTGATTTTATAGTCTGAATTGGTACCTAGATAATATAATAGCATATGTGTCATTGACAGAACACAATAAAATATTTCATTGATACAACACCCCAGTTTCATTTTAATAAGTAAAGAGTTCACAGTATCCCAGACAATTCATTCTGTGATCAAAGTGTTGGCAGAGATTTAAAAATCCTTGCCTGCTGGACATATTCTCCTACATTTCTCTGTGGCACACAAAGCATTTAGGACTAATTACCATGGTCACCTTCAGAAACCACGGCTTGGCAAACTGGAAAGAGAAAAATTGAGACCCCACCGCTGTGGCTGTGACACCTCAGGGCCAGGCAGCAGCAGGGTCTGTGTGTCTGGGACGCTGCCAGGAGGGTGGCACAAACCTCCCTGGGGGTTCAGGAACTCTCCAGCAGCATCTCAGCATCCCGGGTGCCCCCAAAAGGGAGGGAAATCTCTGGGGGTTTTTGGGCAGAGCAGACGGGGTGCAGCGGCAGAGGATGCACCAGGGGGGTTTGTGGGGCTGCAGAGCTGTGTTTTGGATATCAGCTGCAGTCTGGGAGCCTTTATTTTGAGATGGAGGAAGCTTTTCTTCAGTGAACCTTCTGCTGGAGCCAGCTCTGTGGCAGGTTCCTGCTGAGGGAGTTCCAGCCCCTGCGAAGTGAGGATGGCACAGCTCAGTGCCCTGTGTAAGCTTCTTGTCCCTTAAATGCCAGTGGGTGAGAGTTTTATATTCTCCCTCTGTGCTTCTCTTTTTCACACTCTGTTGTTCGTTATTCACGTTCTCAACTTTGTTTCCATCCTATTTCTCACTGGAGTTTTTCTCTGCTCCCTCCCTGATCCTTCGTTTGTAGTCTCTCCAAAGCAGAATAGCAATCAAGTGATATTCAATTTTGCACAGCCTTTTCTAAACAGCGTGATTTGAGATTAGAGAGCTTGAATATACCATCTACAGATCTGAACATACATGTGTTGTGGATAAATGAAAATTAAAATATTTGGGGAATTGTTTTTAGAATTGCAGCTTACATATGAATTTATGAGGATAGTCCTTAGCCTTGAAAAAACCTTCACTGGAATTAAAATTGTGCAGTGGACTAATCCCACTAGAAGATATGCTGCAGGTACTAGATGATTTTTAATGTAAGATAACACTCCAGAGATTGCATGTTTACTCTGTGTTGTAAAATTGTGTATGATTATATTGTTTGTCCATGTTTTTGTATGTCTGTTAATTATATGTAAATGTGAAGATTAAACATATAACATTGGATAGGAATTTGTGTGCATGTAGAATTCAATTTAACAACACCACCATAGACAAAAATCACTGTCTCCAAACTATCCACACACTCTTCTTCAGCAAATAAATTGGCATGTGGTTAAATCCTTCAGTTCCTTTGGAAAGCAGATATCTAAGCACATGCCAATGTACTCTGATATAGGTGAGAGTAGTTTATGGTCTGAATCAAGATGTATGGGCATAATCCCTTACCACTGAAAATTTAATTGTTGAATTTAGCATCACGTGAGTGTTAATGTTTGAAAGCCTGGACCTCCCTTACACCTGCGAATTCATTTATAAAGCTTCATCTGCAGTGCTAAAAGATGTTCTTACAATGTGCCCCTCTCAAAATCCACTGCAAAAGTTTTGAAGTCAGGTACCTCATCTAGTGTGTCTCACAGTTCTGAATGTGTGCATGTGTTGTGAGCTATAGGTACAATAATCCTGGCTTGTTTCATTTGTATAAATGAATTTGGGAGCTGAAGGCCTGCATTCTGTGGTGCATGCAACCAGACCCGGGGAAATCCTGAGAAATTCTTTATCCAGAGTCATCTTCTCTAGATGATTCCTTTGCATTAAAGCTACTTTCACTGTGATGTCTTCAGAAAAAAAGTTTTGAAACAGCCATTCAGATTATCATATGGAACAACTCATGCAATTTTATCTTGAGAGACTTAAATCTCTCTTGAAAGATGTAGTTAATTTTTAATGATTTTTCTTCAGAACCAGCCAAATTTTTAAAACTAAAGCTGATATTAGCCCCATGAACGAATGACATCAATTGAAATGTACCTTTTTTTCCAGGGTGATTGATGTAATTTCACATTAAAGTGACCTTTGTTAGAAATGTTTTGGCTATAATGATTTCCTGTCCTTTTTGCTCAGCAATTGGAAGAACAGAACTGGCACCAGGCTGTTTCAGCTGCTTGCTGTTAATGCTTGAGGGGAAGGAAACTGCACAGAATTCCTGCCTGAGGGATGGGCAGGGGCTGCAGGTGAGGGTCAGCACCAGTGAGCAGTGGAAATCTGTGTGTATATATATATATATGTATATATATATATGTATAATCCAAACCTGAGAGCCTGGGAAGGAGCCAGACCTGGGCCTCACAACACTGATTCTATCTTGAATTTAATTCTTTTACCTTAAATTTCTTAGCAAGAGGTTTTGTTCTCAAGGGAATTGTGTTTCTCACGTATATATGGGCTGATTCATGTTTTTATAGACTGATCTTCTTTGTGCTGGAAGCCTGGCACCCAGAAAACCTGTGAGTTATGCTTGTGAATGATACCTATTATATAGTTATGGAAACATACCTGCACCTGTAAAACTGATTGATGGCTGCTTGTATGAAACCATCTTATTATGACTTATTGAAAGTGCTGAGGGTGGCAGTGATCTTTTGTAGATTCTCTGGGTGAGTGTTGTTTAAAACGCATTTTCATTTCACAGGGAGAAGTACAGTTAAATTTTTCTGCGTGGAATTGATTCTAAAAAGCATGAGTCAAAACTTTATATCGTTCAGGAAAACAGAGTTACAAAAAAAGTAATCATCCTTTCCCACTTCAAAAGAAAAATTAAGAGTAGTCCTAAAATTAAGGTGCAATAGGTGCTTGGATTAGATGCCCCGTGTGACCTGCTGGTTTTAAAATGTGT
This sequence comes from Cinnycerthia olivascens, assembly GCA_035048155.1. Taxonomy (NCBI): domain Eukaryota; kingdom Metazoa; phylum Chordata; class Aves; order Passeriformes; family Certhiidae; genus Cinnycerthia; species Cinnycerthia olivascens. The sequence goes on along the minus strand of JAWWMU010000005.1, from coordinate 20,963,966 downwards.
AGGCAGGACTGCAGGCCTATTTTAATTTAAACACTATTAAATATCATATCCATACAGGCAGAATACTGAGCAAGACAAACTGACTATGGCAGATGTTGTTTTTTCCTTCTTTTTTTTCTTACTTTCCTGGAGAGAAGAAAATAATCTTTAACATGTAGACCCCTGTTTATCTTCTCCTGTTTGTAGGAAGAGATGCAGCAATATCATTGCCATGATATTCTTTCAACTGTGAAGTGAACTTGTTCATAACAACTCTGTGATCCGAATATTTTAGTAAATAAAGCAGAAATACAGAATATAATAGAATTAAAAGGATCTGTTTAAAAATGAGGTTGTAATTACAAGCTACCAGGATTTATTTCATGGAGCATATGGCTTCTCTAATTAAGAAGAAGGCTGTTATTTTTTTATCTTTTAAGCTGCATATAATACCCTCAGTTCTATTCATGTGCTGCCAAACCTGTCAAATTTGCCTTCTTTTGCAGCTAAATTTTTGTTCTTGTTCAACCTCCTCTTATCAAAGGCTGAAGTTAAAAAAAAAAAAAAAAAAAAGCACAAAACACAGAATAATATTAAGCTTTGAAGCTAATGCTGGACTTTCTTTTAAAATTCTTCCCCTATTCTAACTCTTTTAAGTTTACTGTCCTGAAGTTCTGTGCTCACATCTATTTGAAAGTGTTCACTGATGTTCATCCTTTATTTAAGGCTTCTGTCTCCTATTTTTTAGGTTGATAGGACGATGCATTTATTACATGATTATTGCCATGTCAGCTGTTCTGAACATAATTTGAATGCTAATGTTAAGGATGGTGTTGGCTGTTGGAATAAAGTGTAGGACGTAGTTTGCAGAGTTTAGAAAGCAACATTTTGTCTTCTCTAGTAAGAAAATTCCCAAGAGTTTAAGTAGGCTAATAATCTAGGAACAATATTTTAAGAGAAAACTAGAGCAGAGCTCCCTCCAGAATTTTTCCTTGCTTTCCTGAGTTTCTCTCCTAGAAGCCCCAAAATTTCCAGCTGTTAATCATGACTGCTTGGTGGCCACATTGTGTTTTGGTTGTTGTCTCTTCAGAATGGAAGAGGATTAAAGGAGCTTTTTTGCCACATTGATCTGACTTTGTAGACAATAAGATTTTAGCCCTGAACTCCGTCTTGCTGGGTCATAGAGCAGAAAGGACATTCCAAATTACACTGAGCTAGGAGAAGTCATTGGCACAGCCTAGCAAAAATGTGTGTGTGCTGGGTGCACCCCTCTGTGTTTGTGCTCTTCAGGGCAGTGTCTGTGTCTGCAGCCCAGCTCCAGGGCAGTCCCAAAGCTGCAGGCATGGCCCTGAGAGAAAAAGGCCTCACAATGCCTCAGCTTGGAGAGCTGCAGGATAAGATTTGGCTTGTGTTTCTTAAAGCTGGTGCTATGACAGCTTGAACAGCTGCTGCTGATCCAGTGAGGTTTTTGACTGAGTAACTTCTGGAGTATCTGGACTTTTACAACAGGACAGTGCTGGTAGGTCTGGGAATTGAGGTTAGAAGCCATCCAGAAGTTCCCCTTGCCCTTCCCCAGGAAGTAATGAGTTTATTAACTAATAACTTTTGCTTCCTCTGCCTCCAGCCTGCTGCCCTTCCATTAAACAGCACCTGGGGCACGAGTCACCCTCCTGTTTTCAGTGGGGTTACTCACAGGAGTTCCACTGCACACAGGGACAGTGCTGGGATCAGCATCTAAGCTGCCCACCACCTTGGATTTACCCACAATTTCCAGCTATTAAACAAACCTAAACCAAACCCCCAAGCAAATAAAAATCTGCCCCACCCCAAAAAAAAGTAGAAAAGTAATGGGAATTGTGGATTAGTGATGTCTTTCTCTTATTATGCTTGACTTTTTTGTAATGCAAGCCTACCCACACTACTCTTATATTTATGAATTCACATGCTAGGCAGTATTGTAATGATTTTTTTTTTTTTTTTTTGGTAACAATAAGTCCAGCCCGTTCTCCTTGTATTTATTTTGTACATTGGCTTATCAATAAATCATTCAAATGATCTTAGTCATCTACTGCAACGTGAAGAAGCTATTCTTTGTTTCTGTCAAATCTGCTTCTGAAGTTATCTGTTCACAGGTCCATGAATATTTATACAGATGACATTTGCAGGGCATTTTTGGCCCTAGATTCCTAATGGAGAATAATATTCCAGTTTAAATGAGTTTAAATTGTTTTCTTTTAATTTTCTATGAAACATTATCACTGCACATAAACTAATTCTTTGTTCGCTCGTTTTGATCCCTAATAATATAATCGTATGCAAAAATTAAAAGCAAGCTATAAACATTGGTGAATTATAATTAAAAGCAGATTAAATAAGGTGCTCTTAGCTGCTAATTGCCTTCTTGAATTGAAATCTGAAGATTCATGCAGGATGTTTTTAAGGAAAGTCATGATAGGTATGAATTTTGTGAATATAATCTTTAATGATGTCAGTAAAGGGGAAGGAGGCGTTGAGCTGTATTCTTAACACTGATGCTGCCAGGGCCTAAAGTTGAAGATTCACCCAATTATTGCATTACATGTGGAGAAAAATATCATGGACTTTGCATTCAGGTCCCGGGTCTGACCACGTTCCTTTTTATCACCTCAGGTTCTGGCTGTAACAAACACAGCACTGGGATCTGCTGAAATGTGTCATACTTGGTCACTTTTCTGTAAAATGTGCAGAGGTCTCTGCACAGGAATGGCACTTAAGAAGTTGTAACATATTCACAAATCAGTGTTTTTTTGAAAGGAAACCTTTAGCAAGTGGGATGTTATCCATTCTCTGCAGCAGCCTTAAACTCCATGCTCAGGGTCATCTTCAAAAGCTGAATTTGGGAGTAAGTGTGAAACAGATTTGTCAAGCTGCTGTCCACAAAGCACTCAACAACCTGCATGGTGAAAGGTGGAGGAAAAAAACCCAGATACTTCTAGCTTGAACACTTAGTACATGACAACTATCAATTTGTTTAAGGAGGGATTATGTTGTTTAAATAACATAAAATTAATGAGACTCAGGAACCGTCCCATTTGATCCTATTGGACTATTACAGAAACAATATTTTGTACTATATATACATCTCTATATATGTATCTTAGCCAAATACAACAAATAATGCAGTAAAATTTGTGGGTCCCTCGTGTCACAGGGCCTGGTGTGTGAACTCCCTGGAAGGAGCCTTTGTTTCCATAGGCAACAGAGCTGCTGTGGCACCATGGATCAAACACATCCAGATTTACTTTCATGCCTCTGAGGTAAACAGTTGCCTGCTGCACCACATAAATACTGAAAGGAAATCTCTGTTTCAGTGAAAGAGCTGAGCAGCCTGAACTGAGGGTAACTGCAGGCTGCTGAGGAGGGCCTGGCCCAGGCAGCTCCTGGGAAAGGGCCACATGTGCTGCCATTTTTGCCTTTTCTGTCATTTAGTGCCCTAAATTTTTTTTTGTGCATGTCACAGCTTAAAGACTAATAGAAAAAAAAAATCTTTAATGTGATCATTTTTCCTTCCCCCACATCCAGGGACAATATGTTTTGGTTGTCTTGTCACAGTGAGGCTGGAGATAAAATTATCAAATGTTTCTGCTTTGGGCTATTTGAATTGTAGAATTAACTGCACCTCCTGATCTCAACCAGCCCAAACTGTTTGATGCAGCTAAATGGAGTTTTAGAGGACAATGCAAATTTGGCTGGGTTTTGAAAGCATACCCTTCCATTTAACCGTAGTGAATGAAATTAATGCAACATATTATAGAAGGTGGCACAGGAAAGATGACCTTTAAATAAAAAAAAAGAGATGTCTCATGATTGTTGTTGTACAAGAAAAATTAACCACAAAGATCAAGAAGAAATGTTAGCTACTAATAAGTTATGTCTGGGTTTGCTGAGTTTGCTTATTCATCTGATTAAAATTATGCCATTCTATGCAATCTGTGTTTATTTTATTTTGCACTTCTTGTTTGTCTTGCTAATGGTTTTGTTCTCTAAAATGTAGGTTTCCAGAGGTGCCAGCCACAGAGACCTGGTACACTTTGCTGATTCAGTACAAGTGAAGCCTAATACCTGAGTTAAATACACAAAGTTTTACAGATGCCACAGTGAGAATTTTTTGATTTATTTTAATGGTATCCACTGTCACATTTCTAGAACCACTGTTAACTTGCAAATAATCAAACCCATTGAGTTTCTGTCTCATCAGTTTGAGACTCATAAAATATACTTGTTCTGCTGCTAAAAATGCTCTTAGTGCTTATTTATGCATCCTAATGAAAAGTCAGTCCTGCCCCTGCAGGGAGAAGTTTGTGAGAGTGTTCAGAGCATGGAAACTCTGCTGCCAGGGCTGCCTCCCTCCTGCAGGGTGGAGAATACAATTGTTAACAGAATACTCTTGCCTTCAGGAGGCTGAGCTGGCACAGAGACCAGCCAGAGCAAGAGGATAAAGCAGGGATTTATTAAAAGGCCTCACTGGGCACACCTGGGCAGCACAAGAGCCCAG
>JAWWMU010000005.1:20912576-20959353 GCA_035048155.1 Cinnycerthia olivascens | reverse complement strand
TAAAAAATATAAAAGCTGAAACCCAAGGCATCAATCCAATGTGCAGGTACCAGCTGGTGGCCCCACAGAGGTGGCCCCGCCGTGTCCCAGGTGCCCTGTGCCATACGGGGCTCCTCCTCTGCTCACCACTGAGCCCCAATCTGTCCCTTCCTGACTCTCCTTGGCCGTTCTGCTGCTGCTGCTGAGGAACTCCTCCTCAGAAAGGGTGGATGGAGCTTTGCCTTCCAGCCCGTGACTTTCTCTGTCACAAGAGGTCAAGCACAGAATATTTTTATCGCAGCTGCTCTTGTCACAGAATGATTCCTTGAATTCGCATAAATGCTCTGTTTGTTTGTTCTCATTGAGGCTACTGAATAAATTAGTTATTGAGAGCAAAATTAAAAATGTCATTTTAAGGTAGAAATATGTGATAAATCACAAAGTGAATATGTGATAATCCCAAAGTGATGAGTGCAGTCTGCATGGTAATGCATTTCTTTTTGAGTTCTGTGTCCTAGGTCTCTACATCCTTTTTTGGTTAACATGAAAGCTTTTCAAGGTCAGCAGTGCCATACAGGTAATGATGAGCCTGGGGAAGGCTTATGTTAAACGTGTCCTCAGTGTTAAGGTTAATCTTTTCATTTGTGATTTTTTTTTTCCCCTAAATGGATAGATGGAAAGACATTACCTGTGTCACAAAAGTAATTTTTATGTCTTTAAATATTATGGTGGCCTATTTGTCAAATAAGAGGTTGATTTATGTGATATTCATTAACAATCCCCTCACTTCAAGCACTTTATTTAGGGAAATGTAAACTCTGGGTACTGCAAGGTTGTATAGATGTAAAGAGCAAAGGGATAAATAAAAATAGGGCAGCTTATCTGCATTTTTACATTTAATCCAAAATTGCATGTTATTTTATCTGACCCAAATAAGCGGAAACAATAAGTTAGTGAGTTGAACAGATTACCAGTGTTTGGAAAGTGGAGATCAGTTTAGACACTGCTGGGCTGAGCCCTGGAGTCCTTATCTGATCTTGTGAGCTCTGCTTGCTACCTTCACTTTCCATTTATTTTAGTGAGATGTTGATTTTCGTTAGCATGAGAAGCATTTGGTGTTATTTTGTGAAGATTTGCAAGGGTCATTGTTTGCCAAAACACTTTCAGCTACTGGGAAACCATGTGTTCTTCCCTCTGAGACTCACGAGTCTTAAACAGAAATCCAACTCGCTTCTTAGGATTTCCTTATTGTAAGGATCCAGCTGTCATATATTTCCCTGTGCATGAAACTGAACATAAAAAGATAAAATAGTTTTTTTGGAAAATACTTTTAGCCTGTTTTTTATAACAATAACATTTTTGCATTTGTTTGTGTATGACTGTCCAAATGCCTTGTCTAATAACTTTCAAACCCACTGACCGGTGTCAACCAAATTTGACAGAAGGGAAGCAGTGTCAAGGATAATTGAGTTCCCAGTAGCTTTGGAAAACTGGACCCCATAAGCATTTTGACTGAAGGAAAGACAGCAGTGAAAGCTCAAGTTTTGTGAGAGGTTATAAATTCCCATCCAGAAAAGAAACTCAAATTAGAGTTTAAATCATGAGATACAAATCCACAGAAAACCAAGCTGCATTTATTTCAGGCTTCATTGTTTCACTTTTGTTTTGAATAACATCTTATGGGATTTAGAGATCAAAAAAAAAATGTTAATCTTTGATATTTGTCATTATCTGCACTGTTTATTTATTTTTCACTGTCCAAACTTATTGAAATAAGATTATTTTTCTCTTTTTGCATTTTGCCAACGTAAAATGAAGCATGAGTATATGGGAGGTGCAAATGGTCGTGTTTGCTGTTTCATTGCTAATTTCTATCAGTTGCGTGCTTTAACAACATTTTATTGTTTTTAATACAGCAACTATGTCATAATCTTTCTTTAAAAATTGATTTGAAAAATCTGCAACCAGTGAGCTGTGGAAGGTACTCCCCTTGTTGCCTCTGGGTCTCTGAATGAGACCCGGAGAAATAATTCTGAGCTGTTGTTAGTTTGCTACAGGCATCTTGCTTCTCCTAAACATGCATTTGACATCAGTGCTGTTTCTCCCTGCTGGTGTTGTGATTAAACTCCCAGATTTGAGCAGGTATTTGAACATGCCAGACAAATCCTTCACCTTTTCCAGTCTCCCCCAACCAAAGGCCACTTCCCTGCAGCACCTTTCCAATGCTGAGGAAGGAAGGACCCTGGAGAGAAGACATGGAAATCTGTGGTAATGTGCATTTTCTGTGACTGCTCACTCTGGTGCAAAATTACTGGTCTATGCTTTTTTTTCTAAAATTTTCTCCAGATGTTGGATCTTGTGAAGGAGGTAAGGGGGTCTGTGAATTCCTGCTTTCTCCTGTGTTTATTCTGGCAGGATGAGCTGTGCAGAAGTGAGCACTCTGTCAGTAGTGTGCATACTGACAGTATCATTGTGGGTGGAGACTGTGCTCTCTGAATAGTGCTTACTAATAGTAATAGTATTACTTATTACTCACTTAGTACTAATTTTGCTAAAAAATTAGACCAGATAAATTGTCCTGAAAGGTTATTGCGTAGTTATACATTCCAAGCAGTTTTTAAAAAACCCTTTGCACTTGGCACAAGCATTTGTTCAAAGAAAGTAGGAACTGAGAGCAAACAAGCAAAGACTCCAGGGTTTTGGAGAGTTGCATGCTTATCATCTAAGTGGCTGTCATGTCACACATCTGCTTTGTGATGTGTCACTGCCTTTCTGTAACATGCCACATCCTAAGCAGTGTGCTGAGTGACAGCATGTCACTCACCTCACTGTCGTGCACAGGCTTGTAGTACTGAAACCTTCTCAGGCAATGGATAAAAAATTGAAATTTGCTCCATGTTTGCACACGAGTGGTGAAAGAGTAGGGAGAAAACTGTATTAGGGGGAAAATGAGAATAGACTCCCACTTATTGGTTGCTTTCTGTTACCAGTTAATTAGTTAATTCTACCCAGTTACTGGTTAATTCTAGTCCAGTAAAGCATACATTTTGCACCTGTTTAGTGCAATATTCCGCCCACTGTCCTTTGGAAAGAAGCTGCCTATAGTGGGGGCACTCAGGGGCTGGGCATCTCAGAAATGTAAGCCAGGGTTCTGACAGATTAGCTGTGGCAGATTTGGATGCAGTGATAGAATGCTCACACCTTGCTGGAAGTGAGCACCCGAAGAGCAAAGGCACCACAGAGAAGTGTGAGGTAACTCCTGGGCCAGGGGCAGGCCAGCTGAAACTGCTGCTGAGGGTTCCAGACTGGGAACAAACATCCCATTTTGTGGCACTGGGAGGGAGATGGGTGGAGAGAACACTGTAAATCACAACAGGTAAATAAACACCTGAGGGAAAAGTAGCTCTTCTGCTGAATGGGCCAGTGCATCTGGTGGGGGATGTAGGAAAGGCCAAGATGCTCAGATGCACATTTTGGTCTCAGTCCTTCCTGCTAAGGCAAGATCCTTCAGGAGCACTGAGGCAGCTGCTGCTGAACCCCCGTACTGAAGGGGGAAAGTGCACCCTGTGAGGCTTTGCAGAGGGTACAAGACTGGCAGGGGTGTTGGATTCACCAGGTACTGTCATTCAGAGGGACCTGCAGTGGAGTCTCAGCAAGCTGAGCAAAGCAGAGCAAAGTGCTGCAGCAGGGTAGCAGTGATCCTGTGGGGCAGGAGGTGCAGGGGGCAGCCAGCTGAAAACAAACCCTGCAGTGGAGCACCTTGGTGTCCTGGTGGATGAGAACATTGCCACCAGGTCCAGGGACATGAACTTTCCCCTCAAATCAGCAGTGGTGAAACACATCTGGTTGCTGTGTCAGATTCTGGGCTCCACAGGACAAGAGGAAATGGGCACAACTGAAATATGGGACATTCAGTTAAATGTAGGGAACAGCATTTTACAACAGAAATGATGAAACACAGGAACACATTTTCAACAGAGCTTGTGAAGTCTCTTTCTTTAGAGATAAATATTCGAAACCTGTTGGGGCCTGGCTCTGAGCAGCTTGCTGTGGCTGGCCCTGCTCTGGCCAAAGGGTTGGACTGGACAGTCTCCTCCAGAGGTGCCTGCTGCAGCCAGTCTGAAACTCTGCCATTCTACAGCTCACATATCAGACTCCCCATTTTCCAGACCTGAAGACAGTTGTGCTTTGAAATTTGCTTCCTGAGTTGCTTTACTTTAGTTTGCTTTCAGGAGAGTGCAGTGTGTACAATGCACTGTTGGCTGGTGTTTGCTAAGGACTTGTACAACCTCGGGTAATAAGGGTCACAAAAGCAGGCGCTGGTGCAAATCACGAGTTGGCAGTTTTACAAGGCGTCTACGGGAAAGAAATTCTTTATAGGTATTTCTTGAGCATTTCCTTGGAATTCTGTAAGTTTCCTTTCTTCGTGTGCCTTTACACAGATGTACAAACTGCTTTGAAACCAGCCATGCTGGAATTAATAGTTTCTTCAAGCCCTTACAGACTTGATTTTTCTTTTCTTTTTTGGCATTTCTTCTCTTAGAGACCTCTTTAAGAGATTTAACTTTGAAGCCTTTGTCTCTTTGAATGTTATTGTCTTCAGCAGCAATTTGTAACTCCCAGCATTCCCTTTCTACTGCAGATATGAATGTAAGTCACTACATTATTCATTCTTTCTAAAGTGAGAAGGGAGAGTTGTAAACTGCTGAATTACAACCTGCAGTTGCCAAGAGGCAGGAACAACTTAAGAGCAATTTAATTGTAGATGTTTTCCTCGTTTCCCCTTTAACTCTTTCCTCAGGGAAGGATAAACACTCCAGGCAGTGGAATAGTAAAGGAGCCGCTCTGGAGAGAGAGACAAGCAGGGATAGAGAAGGTCAGAATGAACTTTGCAGCTAGGAGAACAAAAGACAGCCAAAGTGTCAGACCATCTTTAGAAGGGCCTGCAGGTATTTGAAATTAGTACGTTGAGTTACTCTGTTCAAGTTTGCTAATGTGATGAACTTTACTCATAAAAAAAATTAAATTTCAGTTTAACATTGGGAAGGAGTTAAAACTGCTGCATAATTGGTGGGTGAGATTCCATCAATGCCCTACACTAACCCAGCCAGCTCAAGACAGAATTTTGTGAAGGAAGCAGATCTGAGGTAAAGGTAAAATGAAGCTGACAGGGGGTCACTATATAATCAAAGGGAATGGTCTCAGGCCAGTTGACAATGTCATAGTTACAGTCTTACTGATATTTATGGTTGTCTGAGTGCCACCATGAAAAATCAGTGCTATTCTGGAACAGCCTAAAGAGAGGGCTGAATTGCTGCTTCTCCTCTTAGGTGTTTTTTTAATCCATTCCATTATTTGTTTATGACCATGGGAACTTCTTGTGTGGTCCCTCACCATCATTTCCACAGTGATAATGTGGATGTAACCTCCCTCCTAAAAGTGAAGATGTCATCTCTAAAAAATTGTGTTATCTGGAGAAGCTCAGGCAGATTGCATCCACAGTGAACAGCAGCACTGCAATCCTGAGCTGCACATGCTGCAAACTGCAGAGCCTGACAGCAGGGTGAGCTGCTCCTGCTGCCTGAAAATATTCCACCTTTTATTTAGAGGGAGGAGTGGTTGAAAGGGACTTAGAGAAACACTTATTTTACCACTTTCCATAAGCTTCCTGTTAAAAGCAGTACAAAACTGCAACCTTTTTACCTGGGTATCCACTGCTAGACAGGGACAAGCCTTGGAGCCAAGAGCTTTTGAAAAAGGCATGAATAATATTAATGCTATTACCATGGTTGAAATAGAAGTGGGCATATTCTTCTGTTGTTGGCTTTGTGAGAATGCTTTATTTTCTACTCCCAGCATGTTCTGCCAGCTAAGGGTGACCCCTTCTTTGTGCACACGTTACACGCTGGATCTGTGAAGTGCATGGGCATTTTTGCATGACATTGCAAATTGTATTTTTTCAATTCCTGAATGTAGCTGAAAGGAGGATGTTTACAAAGAAGATTTAATGTGGGCACCTGCAAAACCATTTTTCTTAGGTTTTCTGCCTGAAGTGGAAGGTCTACAAACCTGCCAACGCATTAATTCACTGTATGAGGTGAATTTTTAGATAATCTGGTTGTACCTCTGGTCCTCAGAGTATGGTAACAAAAATCAAAATATGCACAAAAGTATTTTTAAAAAAATCTTTTTGTTCTTTTTGTATCACAGATCTTTATGATGAATTTGTAGCGCATATTATACTAAAATTGAGAGCACATGAGCAGCAAAATACACTCCTCTGACTTGGCCTATGAAAATATTAGAATTAATTGCTCATAAGCATCCTCAGTGATGCTAAACTGTGAAGCTAAAATTCTGATTAAAGTTACCAAAATACTTCAGAGGAAGAGCTTTTGTGTAATGGCTGCATCTTAAACCTGCAGGGAACTAAATATGGGGAGCTATTCACCTATCAGATATTTTAAGATAAGTATGTGCATAAAAGTAAAGGACACAGACTCCTAAAATAAATTTAGAACATTTCTTTTGATTTATTTCTTATAACAACCAGAACTTGATCTTAAAATGAAGAAATATTTCAGGAAATAGTTCTCCTCCCTTAACTTCTGGTTGTTTTTAGGTAAAACGTTGTTATTTGTGGTGTTTATATAATTATATTCGAGTTTAATTCAAGTATGTAATGACATTTCTTAAATGAAAGCATTTAAATAACTCAGGAAATTGTTTTACTGTTCTGTTTCCTGACTTAAACCCCATTTTGTCATGTTCATTTTATTGTTCAATCTGTCTGAGCTCATCTAGGTATGTTCTACCCTATACAGAGTAAAATGAAATATTTATTAGCTGGTCATCTCAATGTATGTTTATATACAAATATGTATGTGATATTAAAACCATTATCTATACCTATCCATGTAATTATTATTTTCAATTATTATCCATGCATTATTATTATTATTAACTCAATTTTAGTTTACTTAAAACCCAGAAATGTCACTCACGTAAAACCAGAATGTGACTGGGCTATAATAAAGAGTAATCTTAAATGACAGAGTATCAAATAATAAATCTATTAGTTATCGAATAAAAAATGTTTAAAAAGAAATAATTTTGATTTTCATATAATACCAATCAATTGTAAGAAATACAGGTTTTTTTTGTATTTGGCAATACAGTGAAACTGTATCCTCACAAGTACAGCCTAAAAGGATGCTTTGTTTTGTTCAATGAAATAGAATAGTTTGGTATTTTTCAGCAAAGAAGGGGAAAATTTACCAGGCTTGCAGGAGAACTGAGTCTTCTTTTACCCTGAAGACCCTTCTGTGAGACAAGTGCTAGGTTAACCTGTCTCATTTTCATCCAGATCTTTTTTAATTTAGTGGAAAAGATTAAAGAGCAAGCTGAATACCACAGGTGTAGCTTGGGTTTTTAATCTGCTTGACTCAAGTTAATCTAGTTCCTGAATGGGGCTACTAATAATATAGTTCCAGGAGCAAAATAGGAAACCTGAGTATTTCCATTCAGCTTTGAATAAATCAGAGGAGCATAAAATGTACTGAAACAGATTAAATTTGATTCCTGCAGGAATCAAAGTTTTAGGAGTTGTGGTAGAGAGGCTCCGCAGTGGGGCTCAGAGCAGGCAGAGCCTGCTGGGGTGGGACAGTGCCCAGAGAAAGCCCCTGGGCACCTGGCCTGGATAAACAGCTCAGCAACAGCCCTGCTCCTGCCTTTCATGCCAGGAATAGACACCAGGGAGATTATGGGACTTATTTCTGTGTTATCCTGCACTGGAAAATGTCTCCATGCTCCAGGACAAAAACAGAAGGAGAGACAGAAAAATACCCTGAAATATTTGCTGGTGTATAAATAGTGTCTAATTTGGTGGTGTAGCATAAAATCCTGGGTGCGTTTTTTTTAAAGGCACTTTAAATTTTATATATTCTAAGCCAAATTCTTTAGCCCTTAGGTGAGCAGAACTCCTGCTGTTCATGCTGAGAGGTCTGCTCAGTTAAAGAGCACAAAAGCTTCGTCCTGTGTTACACTGAAAGCTTTGATATCTCTGCAAGTTTTCAGATTTATTTTTTTGTGAGCTGAAGACTCACAAACCCCTGTCTGTGTCACCCAGCTCCCGGCACGGTTCTGCAAAGGCAGCAGACTGAGCCCTGCCCCACTGGAGGGTCTGACAGGGACACAGACCCCAGCTGCAGCCACCTCTGGATTGGGATCAGCTGCCAGCAGCACCCCGGTGGGGACTGGAGCAGACAGAGACAAAAATGTTGTGTGGGTACCACTTTTTTTAAAAGCCATAGAAATCCCACTTAAGTATCTCACTAGGCTTCTTTAGAGAATAAAATCTGTTCAAGAAACAATAGATACTGCTAGAGTTACTCATGCTTGAGAAATATTGCATCCTGATTGTTAGAAAGCCCTAAGGGTGAAAACAGTGACTCCATCCTGCCAGCTCTGGAGAGGAAATTAGAGGCTGTCTTTTCTCCTCTTGGGAAGGTAAAGCTGTGCAGGGTTCAAAAGCCTCTGGTTGGTGGGGGAGTCAATGAGAACCTCCTCGGTTTGTGCTTGTCTTGCACAGGGTGGGTGTTAGACAGTCCCTGCCTGTCTGAGGTGATGCAGGCTCCAGTGTGCAAGGAAGCAGAGTTCAAAATCCTTTTGTGTCTATAAATACAGAGCTGCTGTGCCAGTCGTTGTGAATAGAGCTTGGGCCTAATGCATGAGGACCCTTGAGGCAAGAGATGTGATGGAAAAGGGGAGGCACAGAAAACAGGCACCTGAGAACAATTGTTTGCACTCACCCATTCTAAGAATGGTTTCAAATCCTCAGTAAATGCACTCCATCAGCAAAAGCCACTGTTTGCAGCAAACAGGTGAGACTGGTAGCTGTCAGTAGGTAACTCTGCTCTGCTAATGACAGGTTCCACCTGGCTGCAGTACCTGACGACTTTACAAAGCTTTTCAGCTTACTCAACACACCTGCCAGCTCAGCCAGCCGTGCAGGAGCCAGCATCACAAACTTTCAAACTCCATCGGTGCTTTAGAGGATCACCCTGCCGAGATAAACAATCTCTACAAAGTCATTGTCCTGACCAAAGGGGCTCATGGACAATTAGATACTACCCACAGCATATTTTTCCTTTTTGCTATGAATATCTGGGACGGAAAATGTGAAATGAAATTAATGCAGTAAGGGCTTCTCAGGTGAGACGAGGTGCAGTGGTTAGAGCTGCATCAGGGATTGATGGCCAGCCTAAAATGGATTCAGCTGAATCTCATTTCTCATCTGCTTTATATCCCATCCCACCACCCACTTCCTCTTTTATCTCCTCCATTCAGTTTGTTGTTCTCCTGCCAGCTTTAAGAGAGGATTGTGGCAGGTATGTGCTAAACTCTTTGTAGAAAGTTTTTCAATACTGAGTGTTTCTTTTGGTCAGAGAACTATAAAACTTCAAGAGGCTGTGGTGAGGCTTTATTTCTGCTTTCCACTGATCCACTGGAACTGTCTTGCATGTGTTCTGTGGCTGTCTCTAGCAAAGTAAAAAAATTCTGCCTGTATTGTTTTTCTGGATTTTGTATCTTGTGTCATATAGCAGAGTAAAATACTTATTAACATCCTACCACAAGAACAATTTTAAGCATGCAGTAAAGTTTTGGTCCTACCTACTCTGTGCTAGGCAGAAAAGTTATATTTAAAATTGAGCATCTGCATCTCTCATGAAATGTGATTCTGGTCATTTTGGATAATGGACATGTGGGCAAGTTCTGTTTCTTAGTCTGGAATCTCTGAATGACTAAAATCAGCTATTTTCCCTGGAGACCATGGACAAATAAAAGTTTAGTTCCCTGAGGCACAAGTTTTGGTCATTAGCATCCTTGCACCAAATTCCCTGATTCCTAATTTGGTGTTACCTATTGTGCTATTAAAGTAAAACAAATCAGCCTTAATACTATCCTTTTCTGTATCTCTTCTCTAGAGATGAGCATTACTTTAAATGCGAATGCCCCAAATGACTTTATTATTGTGTATGAATAAAGCAGAAATTTTCAATTCCATTAGACAAATGTACATTATGGAGGTAGAATTTTAATTTTTAGGAAGATTTGTACAATTCTGGGGGTTTTTTAGAGTTGTTTTTGTTATTTATTTTCTATTTCAAAGACAAATGTTTACTGACGAGATGTCTTTTTGTGGCAAAAAAAAGTCTTTTATATCGATCTACATCTACCAGTCCTGGGTCAAGGAAAGAATTTTTGGAAAGGCCTTGGTAATTAATGTTTCTCTAATGACAAATTACCAGTACAAATTACCAGTGCTTGTGCTGGAAAGTACTGGAAGGGAAAAACTTCAAGATTCTGAACTACAGAAATAGCCATGCATGTAGGTGTACCATTATCTGACGAATAGAAAATGTAATTTTAGCATTGTAACCAATTTTTCTGTGTAGTTTTTCAACCTCTAAATTGGGCTGGCCTGTAGTTAGTACTTGGAATTTAAGACTCTTGAAGCATGGGCAATGTCTTACATTTAATTGCTTGGTTTGTTTGTAGTGATTGAATTTTACTTTATTGGGGATAGTTCCAGGCCTTAAATTAAAAGCTTCTAAATCAGTAGCTCTGGATATGGTTGTCATACATATTTTACTTAAAAGGTTTCTTTTATTCTAGAGTGGGACTATTGCACAACCAGTATTTGGAATATTGGTTCTTTAGGTACCCCTGTAACTTACACTCCCGATTTCTCTGCCATTTTCAAATTGTTGTGATGTGGGAATTGTTAATGGCTAAATTATAAAAAAACCCAACCCAAACCTTTAATAACTGTCACTTTCTAAAAGGACAAGATTATTTACTTTCCATTTGCTTGCCTTCCTTTTGTGAGACTGCATTCTGCACAGATGAATCCTATTTTCAGAATAGTGATCTTCCTGCAATGAAGTCTAATACAAGAGAGCAACATCAAACTGACAGGAAGATTGAATGGGTAATAGATGAATATATGCCCTCTTCTTTTTGATGTGGGGTATCTTTATGATACTGTGGCCTGTGGTCTGCCACTTTGACCCACACCTTTCTTTTTAGTTAACCTCCATCAAGTATTTAATATAGCTCCACGTGTTTGTCATGTGAATCTGTAATTAATGCCATTCTAGTCCCCATGTTAATATGTTCGCTGAAAATGATACAGAGGGAAGGGCACTTACATCTACAGAGAATTAATTAGCATGTAATTTTCAGCATATCATCTAGTGTTAATTAGCAGTTAAACCATCTTCTAGTGCACGACCTGCTGATTTAAATACAGCATTCTGTTCCAGTGGCCCTGGGGGATTATGTCTTGAAAGGGTATTCTCTCGAAAATGGAACTCCCTGTTTGTCTCTCTATTTCTTTGTGCCTTAACATCAGATCTTTGTCAGCCCTTTCCGCCACACAAAAGCCCCTTTGCTTAAGTGATCGGCAAGCGGCAATTTTGATATTAATCAGAAAAGATAATGATAGATTTAAGCGTGCCAAATCAGTGTGCTGCCTGATGGAGGTGTGATAATTCTGCTGTTAAAGGAGGGTCACATCCTCCCTGATTGCTTCTCTGACTGCGGTAGCTTCAGCTCTGCTATCTTTTCTTTAAACACATAAAATTCTACCGCGAGGAGCTGGGATATTGGCTAGCTGAGCCATTCAGGAACTCTCTCTCCTTACGTAGTTCTAGGGTATCAGCTTTTATTTCTTGTGAGAAAAACAAGTGCTATATTATATTTTAACTACCTAGCTTAATCTGCTTATATTTTGCTATTCCTCTTTCCTTAAGTTGTGAGCGATCCCTTAAATTTTTTATTTCATCAGTGTAAAACTATCTAAAGCTCTATTTTATTGAGCACTTCCATCACCCTGAATACCTCTATTATACTGCTTTTGAGGTCTTATTTTTCTATGCAATCCAATTCCCTTGACCTCAGAAGAGTATTTATTCCTGGTATCCATGCTTTATGTTATAAAGGCTTTACCCTGGTGTGTCATCAAAGCTGTTGCTGTGAAGTGGTGAGTTTTAGTACTGTGAAATTGAACTCTTTCATGGTGATAGAGAACAACTGACCCTAGTTCTTCAACTAGTTGATGATGGATTAGGAGATGAAACTAAGTGAGAAGTTTCTTGTGCTCCTTCTTGTGCTGCCTGGTGGATTCTTGGATGTGTGGTTTTTCTGGTCTTTGTTTGGATTCTTTAATATTTCCAAGGTCAAGTGTTACAGTGCAGGATGCTATTAGACTGAAGAGAAACTAGTCTCTTGAAGAGAAGAGATGACTTATCCAGAAAATGAAAACTTTTGAGTTTTGGGAATGAGAAGTCTCTTAATGACCAAAAAAACAATCCTCTCATTGGCACGAGAATTGTGCAGATTCTCTTGACAGAAGTTATCAGGTGGGCAATGCATGACAGCCAGCTAGCATGTGTTTTAAGAGGCAGATGTCTCAGATGGTTGCAATGAAATTTCTGCCTAAATCAAAGATGGATTGTAAATCTGTTCATTGCCACTATGAAGTGCTTTAGAGGGCCAGGTAGAAAAGATTGTAGTTTTTTGATTAAGTGGTAAGGTTCTTAGGGAACTCTTCAGATCAAAAATTTATACTTTTTTGCAAATTATTGCATTGTCCAAGGGCTGATCTCAGCTTCATCAATGTATTCATGACTCAGTTCTCCTAAAAGACTCTGTTACTGTGGGTTCACCAGGAATTTAGTGCTGATAGTGAAGCATTGCTTTTATTTGTTCTCCATGGGTATAATTGAAACTGCATTTGATAGAATTAATTCAGAATAAAGCTATATTAAACCTGCACACCTACTTTTGTGTTATAAAATCACTGTTATAAAATCAGCCAGATGAGTCTAAGCCAGCAGTGGTAAATTTAAATACTGATATTTCCCTAACCTGTGATGTATTCCATCACTTGTCCCCCCAGCCATCCTAAAGCAGCCCTGGCTAGAGCTGCCCACTGAAACTGAGCTCAGAGTGTGGAAAGCATTTCCAAAGCGTTGGAAGTGTGCCTTGGTTCCTGGGATGTTTCTGGCCTGGCTGCTGGACTCCTTCAGCTGGTGTTGGTAGGGCCAGGAGGAGGCATTCAGAGGGGATTGATTATCTGTGCTGAGCTGGAATGTTGGGCTGGGGGAGCTGTTTAAGGTGGGTTGGTGGGAGAGAACAGTGTTGTGGTTCTTTGGTCATTTATTTTTCCTCTGGCAGAATTTGGGATATCACTGTTTTCAGGCATGGCAAAGGGACAGAATTGTTTCCTTTTCACTGTGATTATTAAATTTGTCAAACTCTGAACAGTTCAGATTCTGCATTTATAATTTTTTTTTTCTGATTGCTGGAAAGGAAATCTTGGTCCTACAAATTAAAAAATTAAACACACAACTTTTAATACACCTTTGTGTGTATTTAAAATACTTTAAGTACTTTAAAATTATTGTGTGCTCAAGACAGTGAGGAGCAATATCTGAGACTGAGAGAGACCATTCTTACTCTTTTCAAAATCAGAGGTAGGGATTACCTATTTGCATATTAGTAAATTAAAATATTAAACTATCAAGCCCAGCTATATTTTATTTGCAATGAAGTAACACCAATATGTTCAAATAACCTGGGCTGCTTCTTCCTCAGCACTGAATTGGCTCTCATTGCCAGACTCTAATGGATTATTGAAATCTAATCTGATTATGGCACCCATCCAAAAAAATTTGGGCTGAAGCTTACTAAAGTTGTACCTTCATTGTGGTTCCCACTTTTTTTCTCTACAAAAATTTCCTGTGACTACTTCTCTCGTACAAAATAGCCAGTTGCTCTTTCCCTGGCATTCAGAGCCTGTTAGAAACCCTCTGATTGCAAAATCTTGAGTCCCCACTGTCAGCACTGTTTCAATTCCCAGTTTCTGGGTCACATTAAAATACTGTGGTGGTAGCTTTTATTCATCTTTCCCTGTTTAAATGTCTCATTTTCTGGGCTCCTGGCGTGGCATTCACACTGAAAAGTGTTGCTGCTTGTATGAGTGAGTGGCACAAACAGACTTTGCAGAGGCCTGTGAGCTGTAATTTGCTGAATGATGGAAAGGGCACACAGGGTAAGGTTGGTCCAATATGTTCTGATTCTCACCAAAAGCTGCAGTGTGGAGAGGAAGAAAAGGAAATCTTTGTTGGCTGCCTAATGATCCATAAATGTTTTGTTTGCTAAAATTGAAGATTGTAGTTTTTAACACTTGGACGTTCCTTGTGTCAACAGGAACCATGATGGATCCTCTTGGCCCAAATAGGAATGAATTATTAGAATAGACTGTTGGTATTCTGCTTCTTGTGCAGGGTTTCTAGTTAGTTCTGAAGGAGATGCCTATAACCAAAGTAGAGCTTTCAAAAAGAATTGGAATTAAAGCATTGCATGCAGACCTACCAAAAATTGAAATTTCCAGCAGATTGTCATGTAACAGTCCTGTGAAAATGCAGCTCAGAATCTTGGGCCATCTTCTAGTCTAATAAAAATCCCAATGTAAGATTAATTATTGCTGCAAATTTTTGATTATTGCTATATTTATGGTACTGGAGAATTAATTTATGATACATACAAAGATGAGGCAAATTCTGGAGAACATATGAAAATTAAAACTATTTTTAAATTGTTGTGTAATAAAACCTGTAATTATTTGCCCAACTGGTCAATAAAATCTAGGCTTTTAAAAAGCATGTTTACATGTTTTTTTGGTCTGGTAGAAAAAAACACACCCTGTGTCAGAAGGTGCTGTTTCAAATGTCTAGGCAGTGGGGAAGGATGCAGGAATGGCTCTTGAAACTCACTTGAAGAGCAAACAGCAGTAGCTGGGGCAAACTGTGCCCAAGAGGCTCAGCAGCTGATGGACAATGTAAAACCCCTAATCTTGATTTGAAATCTGCACCTTTTAGATTTGTTTGTGATATTTGTTTTAGATTTGTTAGCCTGCACCTTTTAGACTTGTTTGTGATATTTCTGGTTTAAATGGGGCTTGGTGTGAGAAGCTGCATCTCCAATGAGGAGCTCACTTCTATTTCTGGTGTGTTTCACACAGCCAGCCTGGGAGGATTCCACTCGGATGGAAACGGGTCACATCCCATCCTAAAGCAATTGGAATGACAGCTACAAATTCTGTAAAGAGTTTATAACAACTCTGCTGACAGATACTCAAATAAAGAATATTGGAGACCAATAGAATGTTCATAATGGCCCTCCTTGTACCAACCTTGGTCCGGTACAAATTTTACCAAGCTTCCTTACTGATGCTAGCAAATACTTTAATTAATAAGTAGTCCAATTGCAATTCAGAGTAAGATATCAAAATAAGGAAGAAAGGAAAACAATGTATTTCTTGGTCTCTCATAAATTTCTCACCTGTTCCTACATCATTAATATATTCCAAAAATGGCATATATTCCACTATATGACACAGTCTTGTTCTTTTCCTTAACTGCTCTTAGCACCTGCAGATTATTCTTTGAATCTCTGTGAGCAGATTTTGGATGTCTGGAGTGTCTGGGGCTGGTATTGGAACCATAGAAGAGAAATTAGCTTGGAGCAAGTAAGATGATTGCCCACAGTGCAGGCAGTGACTGTATTAAGGCTCCAATGAGAAAATTATGTGCTTTGCTTTCTGGAAAATCCCTGGCTGAGAACAGAAACTGCCAACCTGCTTATGATGCCCTCCAAAAACCAAAACCCCAGCCTAAAAAGGTTTGAAGTGATTTTCATGTAGTTAAGATTTCTGATTTCAAATCCTTTAAAGAAGAGTGATGTACACTCAGCTGTTTTAGTGTGAGCAGAATGTTAGCTGCAATTTAGATTCTGAGAAGGAAAATTATCTGCTTTCTGTTCTCTCTTCAGGTATCTTGGATTCTTATTTGCTTGGTGTTGGGACCAGTGCAGCATTCAATTAGTGCATTCAGTGCCTGTTATTAACCTGTTTTTGTCAGAGCAGTAACACTAGCACTCCACTTTGGTACATGTGTACTTGGAGTAAATGCACACTGAAGGCAATTAAAACTCTCTGTAAGTTTGTAGAAGCAGGATCTGGCATTCACAGCTTAAGTGGTGGCACCACAGTGACTGAGTGTAGTAAAGTTCTTTTCACAGAAGACCTTAGATGAGGCTAGTGGCACTTAAATAATACCATGGAGAATTCATTCTATTTAGCAAGTCCTAGTCTATCAGGAGGCTGGAAATCTGATAGGTTTTATCCCTGAGGGTCTCAAATGGGACTGGCCAGCTGTGGTTCATGGATCACCAGCAGCCCGTGGTGGTCCATCTGTTATAAAGGGATTAGGGAAGAACCCATTTATCTTCAGGCAACAATACTTCTCTAGTTGTTTTAAGGACTTACAGAACTCTTCAGGAAGAATTCTTTTTCCTCTCGTCAGCGGGAATAAAGATATCAAGCACTTGCCTGTCCTGTACTTCAATGTCTTTCTTTCCTGCTACCTTTCTGTAGGAAAGCTGGCATTTTACTCTTCTGAAATGGAAAGAAGGGAAGCGAGGCTGCAAAGGCCAACTTTGAATCTCAAAATGACCAGGGAAGTTTGAAGTTGCTTCTAAGAGAGAGGAAGATACAGGACTCATAATCCTCAGCAGTCAGGAAAAAGTAAATATTACAATTTCATAGCCACAACCAAGCACAGTGGAATTCATTATCTCTTGTCTCAGAACTGTCCTGCTTTGATGCTGCAGCAGGACAGTCACACGAGGGAACATGCGGGCTGAGAGTTTGAGAGCAGTGCTGGCCAGGAGAGGAGACCTGCTCCAAGAAGTGGCCTGAATATTAAATAGTCTGAGATCTTTTAAACACCATAATCTGCCCAGGGCATTAACAATAGCTGGCAAAGAACTCACTAAGTTATTACAGTTTCCAGTTGTGTTGTTTAAGCATGTAACCTGATTCTCCTGACTCAACACTGAAATTTGGTTCCAGAACTTTGGTCTTAACTTTGCTGGCTGGGACTCAGATATTTCTCCCATGACTTCTGTTAATGCTTTCTTTGGTCTTGAGAGGTCTTAAATAAAAGAATAATTAATTTCATACAGATTTTATACAGGTGGAGGGAATAAGGCCTTAAATATTTTTAATTTAAATTATTCTGTCATTTCTTTTCTAAGCTCTTGCTGCTTTAATAAGAGAGTATTGCAGAACCTCTATGTTAAAATTTAAATAGTGGGAAAGAAAAAGGTGGGCAGGAGGCAGTAAGGAAAAAAATTCAATGGAGGATAAAAAAAGGAGATAATGGTCTATAAGCTGTTTGTGGCAAGGAAGGATTCCTTGTGCAGAACAGCACACCAGTGGGCCTAATTAATGCCTGTTATTTGCCACTTAAGGCTTGTTCTGAAACTGCTGGTAAGAAGCAAAGAGAAATGAGAGGAAGAAAATTCTGGGAGGGAAATGCAGAAAACACAGCACAAATACCTCCCTTGGGATTCCTGCTTTAGACTGTAGGAACTTCTTGGCTCTAGAGACTCCTACAGCTGCGTGATGGCTGTGGCTGTAACTGGGGGTACAACAGTGTTGGGGTGGGGAAGGGCATCAATATCTTTGCCTTTTCTTGTGAGACTTGTCCCATGGTAGTCTCATCATGGGTTTATTATAGGGTGATTTAAGCTGTGGGAGCTGGTAATAGACTTCAAGGGGATATGTAAATGCTGAGGCCAAGAAGGAAAATAGAATGGAATCAGGTTTCTCTGGCTTGTGTAAGTACAGAATCAAAATAGAGTAGGAAGTACCAGAAATAGAGCAGCTGTTCAGCTAAGCATTGTTTTAATACAAAAAGATGCCGTATTTTGGGAATTTTATTTTCTAAATTATTATTAGACCTTAGCAGTATTGATAATAATACAAATAACATTTTTAGGCATTGTTTTATAGACAGATTTATTTTTACACGGTTGTTTATGTGCCATCTGAATTGTTGCTGTGATACTATCTAGTATCACATTATCAAATGTGAGAGAGTGGTCTGATCTGTCTGAAAAATGGAGTTGATGTGGAAACTGTATGCACCAAAGACATTCACCAAGCGAGTGTCATGTCATATACACACAGAGAGCTGATTTCAGAAACGGGCTTTTTCTTGAAAAATCTAAACTCCTCTTTTAAAATCATGAACGATCCCTGTTCAAACTTCTGGTTTTGTGCTGGGGGAGGCATCCCCTGGTGGCATCCAGAGTGAACTCTGCTGAACATCCCTGTTCCTCCCCACAGGCACCTTGGAGAAGGAGCTGCAGCTTTGGGAGCTGCAGGAGGGATGAGCTCCCTTGGAGTCTGCCCGCTTTGGAACGTGCCTGGTTAACCTCTGGCCTCAAGGTAATCCATGGTTTACACAAGTTATTTATGATCTTTGGTTAGCCTCATTCACACGAAAAACCTGCAGTTTTGCCCTGATTCAAATGCAAAATGTACTGGTATTAGGGATATATTTTTCTTTGTTTTGACATAAGGATACAGGTGTGAGAGAATTGATTATATTGCATGCTCTGCGTTTGGAGATAGAGCCAGCAATGCTGGTTAGCAGTTTCACATCTTCTCATTGACTTCAGTGCCTTTATCCTCTTCTTGCACTATAAATGAAAAAGACTCAGTCCATTAACATTTAAATTGGAGATACAGATTCCTGATGTAAACTGGTTGCAATGACATTAATAGTGGGCACAGCCCATTAGTGTGAGCTCATATTAGCAACATCTTAATAATCGTGGCAGAGGTTTTTTTTTAAGTTATGGGAATTTCACTGTAGCATATAATTAAATGTGTATGGAATTTTTATTGGTTATAATTAAGATGCATGATCTTTGTTTATTATAGCATTAGAAAGTACTATAATAGCTCTGAAAAGCACTGCTTGTCATGTGATACTGCTTAATTATGGAAAAATAGTATAACACTTCAAGTTGGGTTGATTAAAGCCATTAGCACGAAATTATAATTGGATGCTATTAAAGTATGTAAAAATATTTATAAGCCTCCTCATGACTATGGGAATTGGGCTTGAAATGTTTTTCTTCTTAAGAAGACACAATTTTATATTTTTCTTGTTGCTAAACAAGAAAAAAGTACAAATCTGTTAGCTACTTATTGGGCAATACTACCAGGGTCTTATATGTGTGCATGTATTATGCATGAAAAATGTTATGTCTTTCTTCCATGTTCCGTGTCAGTGCCTTGCTTATCTCCATATGTGTACTTTTCCCCCACTAATTTCCTTTTCTCCTCTAAAAACTGGGGAGTCTGAGTTTTCACCACAAACACGTTCCAGCAATCTCCATATGCTGCACAAACAATTTCATCTGAATGCAGCTTAGTGGTTCTGGGGAGTTGTTGGAGATGTTTTTGTTTGTTTGTTTTAATTTAAACATTATAAACCCAAACCATGAGGTTAAACCAAAATTCTTTCTGTATTGGCATATTGTAAAGGAGTGTATAAGTTGTGTCGAGCTCAGAATTTGTTATCATTTATTAATGACAAGTAACACATGGGTGATCCCAGTGATTACACTTCACTTTAGACTGTTAGGATACTGACAATTAAATATTTACTTTTCCAGCTTAAAAAAACCTTACTTAACTGATGTTATAAATTCTTTAAAATTAGATACTCTATTCACCAGAACTCTAATGAGAAACTTCTCTACCTACCCAGTTTTGTACTTTGGTATAGAAATTTTAACTTTTCTCCAGACACTGGCTTGATTTCTTTTTCTTTTGTTTTGACAGAAGTTTGGACTACTGCTTTTTTATTAAGTAGAATAAAAATGTAAAAAAATACAGCTACTATTGCAGGTGGTAATGAAATAGAGATTCTTTACATGTAAAGAAAAGAATGTTGTAATGAAATTTTGCTTTGTAGCTACAGCAGTTATGTGCTGTACTCCCTAGACACTCTTCTCCCTTATTCATAGATGAGTTGTTTAAATTAATGTACAATAAACCCTGATCAGATTTTAGGATGAGGTACAAAACAGCTGAGACAAACCATGCTCAGCCATCTAATTGCCTAAATTAATTTTTTGATTCTTACATTCAGTGGCAAATCTGTCAAGACACAAAAACTTGTCCCCTTCTGCCTCTCAGATGTTGAGGTTTTAATCCCAAATACAATAATTAGCAGTACCACAATGAGAGCAGAATTCAGTGACCACTGTTATTTCATGGTTTCAGCAGCTCCTCTCACTGGGAGTGCTTTGAATTTTTCACTCAACTTCACAACATACTCTTTGATACACTTTTCATTATTAAGCTAATAGGGAGGCTCATGGAGGACTTTAAAATGGATTCAAGTGTGAAATCAGTAGGTAATGTACATAATGAGGCCATTGCTACAGCTGTGCTGCTTGGTAGAGTCAAGCTAAAAAGAAACTTGAAATAACTTTGGCTCGAGTTAGACCTGCACCTGTGAACAGCAGAGATGTTGGGAATATCAGACAATCTGGGATTTTTTAATCAGCCATAGTTATCTGTGGGTAAGTGACCTTGTACAGCTGATGTGGGGGGAGATATCCTTCCTCTTCTTTTCCTGTTTTTCATGAGCAAAATGGCAACAAAACCACCTATGTGTACTTCTCCCATCTGTCTCCTCCGAGGTTCTCACTACAAACATGGTTTCTTCTCTCCCTTGCCTGTTTGTGGATTTAGGGCTTCCTTTCCTGTCTGAATTATCCCAAGGCTTCCCATGGTAATAACAACTCTATGTTAAGGATCTGCCTGAGAATGCTGAGTGGGTCTCATCTTGCAGACACCTGAGTGTTTTCACATCTTGCTGTGGTTGTCAATCACTCACTGGTATAACAAGGCAATTAAAATTAATTTTTCAAGTTCTCTAAATGTCTGTGCATTTCCATAATTGGGAAACCATGGAATGTTGCCCTGCCTTGTGAAGAGATGGATGTTCTTGTGGCTAGGACTGCTGGGGGGAGAGCAGAGGAAGGAAAGGCTTGGTTCTTACCTGTCACACCATGCCTTGGAGCATGTCACCTGGTCTCTGTAGGGATCCCAGAACTGCCCATACCCGTGGGGATAATAGCCCTCCTCCTCTCCTCTTGGCCATCCCATTGTTTGGGTTGGTGAGCCCTTCCTGCTGAAAGACTGCTTTTTACAGTGTGTGTGTAATGAGATAATATCTATATTGTTTCCCTCAAGCTGTGCTATAAAAATTTTTGAGAATCATCTGTCAAAATATTTTAAAAACCAAAAAAATCATGTTTTTAGGAAAACAATGCTCCCCATGCTTATGTTGTTGTTGTTTTGGAATGAGATTTTTTTGGTTGGTGTATTGTTTTTGTGGGGGAGGGGTTGAGTTTCTTTGGTTTTGAAGCCCACAAAGAAAGCACAGCCAGCATTTCCTGAAATAGTCTGTGGTTTTCCTCTCTGCATGTATTGCTGTACTGTATCTTGGAGTTGTGACCTACCATGGAGTGAGACAAACCGAAAATCCATAGGAGCTGATCTCCAACATTCTCGTGAGGGGAAGCAGAGGGGCAAATGCTGATCCTGTCACTCTTGTGACAGGACTCAAGGAATGGTGTGGGGCTGAGCTGGGGGAGGTTCCTGCTGGCTGTCAGGAAAACGTTTTTCCCCCTGAGGACGGCTGGGCACTGGAACAGGCTCCCAGGGCAGTGGCCACAGCACCAAGGCTGCCAGAGCCCAGGTTTGGGCAATGTTCTTGGGCACAGGGTGGGGTTGTTGGGCTCTCCTGTGCTGCACTCGATGATCCTGAGGAATCCCTTCCACGTCAGCATATCTTCTGATTCTGTGAATAAAGGGATCAGCAGTAAGAACAACAATTCTAGTGACTGTACCTCAGTTGTTTTCTGACCAGGAGTTGAATATTTCTAATCCTGACTTCTTAGAGTGTTTAATTTTAATGTACTTTGTTTATTATAAATATACAGGAACTTTATCATCTGTGAAACAGGAAAATTGCTATTGAATTGATAAGTTGAATTTAAACAAGGGGTGATAGAGAGATTTCAAGGGGGACAAAAATTCAGATTTATGTGCTGAGTTTTTTGTCTGGTTTTTGTTTTGGGAGGTTTTTCTGGCAGGTGCTGTTTGGTGTGTTTAGTGCAGTAAGCATGGACAGTGGTGCTGTAAGCATACAGCTATTCCAGGTCACACTCACAGAACTAACACACAGATAACAAAGAGAATCTATGCCTGAGGTAATGCAAGTGATATACTTGTGAAAATTAACATTAGCCTGGATTTACTTCTTGCAAACAATCTGGGAGACCCAGTAAAATAAAGTGTGGTTTCTGTAGTGCTGCATGAGCTCATGCAGAACACTTTGTGTTGTACATTTGTGTACAATGAGGGCTCGTTCTCACAGGGAAATGAAAGTACTGTGGCCTCTAAAGGACAGGAGGAAGGCATCCTTAAGAATAGAGAGAGAGTGGAAGAGGGAGACTCAAGGTTCTTGAAGTAGATTTTTTTTTTATTTTGGGGCATCTTACAGTGGAATATACAGTGAAGCCTAAGAGTTAGGAGACTAATCAGTCTTTTCTTGAGCCAGTAAGCTTTTTGTTTTATATTTGTTACTTCAGAAAAAAACCAAAATCTCGAAACCTTCTTTCTGATGGAAACAGATGAATTCAGGGAATTCTAATTCTGCAATATTAGCCAGAAATTGAGAAACCAGCATATAACAAAGTACAGAAAAAAACACATGCTTGAAACTTCAATAACTAAAAGTGGTTGGAGAAATCTGGAACCAGGATTCCACTTACCTAGCACAAATTTTGACAATTGACCACACAAAAATTTTAGTATTATTTTAAATGCCCTGAAATGTTTAATGAAATTATTTTGGTTTTAAGGATAGGAGTATAACCCAACAGTCTTGAACAGAAAGTTCCAATTCCAGAAATCCCCTAAGGAAGTCTGTTCCTGCCATGAGATCTGGGGCAGGGTGACTTGAATAAAATTGTGGATGCTTCAGGGCTCATCCAAATTGACCAAGCTGAACCTTAGAGATTCACACACCAGCAGTTCCTTTGATGTGAAAGAGTTTGTGAGGAAAATCCAGGAAAAATTATTGCCTGTCAAAGATTTTTGGCACTGCCCAGTTGTGGGACAGTGCCTGGCAGTGGAGTTGGGAGCAAGGTGTGGGGTAGGATGCCTTCTGCTCTGATGTGAGGCACAGCCACTGCTGAGCAAAAAGATTAGGGCTGGACCACAAGTCATGACAGTTCAAAGCATTACAGGCTTTGAGCTAATTCCTAATTCTCTTTGTTCTTTTTGCTGTAGGAGAAAAGGAGCCAGGACAGGCAGGTGATTACCTTTGGTTGTTGCTGTACCACAGTTAGAAAAACAAATGTCTGATTTGTTTAATTTTGTTGTAACTGTTCCAAGACAGGTTAATCAGTGGCCACAGATGCCCCAGCACCTCAGCTGTCCTGCAGGGAGGCAGCTGCTCTTGCCTCAGTGATTTTCACTGTTACTGCAACCCTCCTCATTGCCCTGGGCCTCTGAAGGAGCAGCACCGTTTAGTTTGAACCCATTTTCCTTCTCCTAGCTTTAGATTGCTAAACATCAGGTACAGAGGAAGGAGGAGAGAAAAACTACTTTTTTTAATTCTAAATCAGCTCCAGATTCTCTGTGTTTTTCAATAGTTAGGCACCACACAGTCACTCCTGATATAGTAAAGTATCTTTTAATAGGAAAACAGAGGAAATAGCCTCTAATGATTCTTTGCAAGATGTTATTTTTACCTCTGCAATAACTGATTTGAGTCTCAGTGGTGGCCAACAGCCAAGAAAAGAGCAAGACAGTGCTTTCTAATAGAATGTGTGAATCTTCCTTACAATGTTAAAACAAGGAGTGTTGGATAATCTCCTTCAGAGGCAGAGAAAGCTGTTCTGCACGGGTGTACTGCTCGTGGTTTCTCTGTGACCTCTCACCCAGGGTTATGGTGATTTGATATCCTGTCTGGTTCGTGTAGGCAACACCAGGTTCTCGTGTCTCTTTTTTTTGCACTTATGCAACCACTCTGCTCTGTCAGCTGTTGGGGCAAGAGCTGTGCTGGGGCCTTTTGCAAGGCATGCAGGCTGCTTTTCTCCTCTCCTGCAGAAGGGCTTGTGAGTGAGCTCGGAGTGTGAGCCCAAATCCCAGCAGATCCTGACTGCTGCTGGGGTAGATGTAACATCTGACCCTGCTGACAGCATCACCCTGGGTGCTGCCCACACAGCTGATGTTTTGCTGCACACGTACATTGCCCCCCACACTCCCCCTGGTAAAGCTCAGTTGAATAGAAAATGTTTCCTTGAAGCTTTTGAAGTTAACACTGCTTAATTTTGGCTGGTTTTCTGCTTTTTTTCTTCTGAGCATCTTATCCTGCCTTATTTTATAAATCTGTGTGTATTCATATATGGGGTAAAGCTGAAAGAGAAATTCCTACAGCTACTTTTCACTTTGGACTGTTTTTAAGACTTAAAAACCATAATAGTATCTTTTTTCACTGGAATTATTTTGAAATAAAAATTGTCAGCGACCAAGTTGTAATAAAAACTTTGTTCTCTCTGTTTTGATTGAAATCATTGAATTGGAGCTGCTGACTTACTGAGTGAGAAGGCTGGGAGCCTCATACAGGAGGACATTGGATCTGGGACCACACTAACTGAAAACTAAATTAACATAATAGACAATAAAGGCCAGCCTCCTATTTGTGATTATTGCGTGAATGTTTTTCTGGGTTGTTTTTTTTGTGCAGAATTACAAGGGCCTAATATAAATAGTGGAAGTGATGAGAAATTTTCAAACTTTCAGTTTCCTAAAATTCAAACATTCAATTTGATTTTGTATCTATGTATGTATGTGTGTGTGGGGAAAGAGAGGAATGTTATCAAGTAACTGAAGAATATGTGATGCACGTGTTGGCCTTAGGCTGAGTACAAACAGGAGCTCCTAATGCCCTTCACTTTCTGTCAAAAGCCTTCTGGAAAAGTTTGCTTTTCCAGTAATGAAGCTGGCCATGCTAATTATGACGTATTTGAAAATTGTGTGTTTGGGTTGTCATTAGTTCTGTGAAAGCTGGCTTCCAAATGTTTTAGAAATGGGTTTTTGAGGAGAGTTTGTCCATATCTGACAGAGGTTGCAATTCTAACACTTACCATGTGAATTCACTGTGATGTCTTTGCCCTAGGCAAAATAACAAATTTTGAGCAAATTTATCCCAGTGAGAATTTAATACTATTTCCATGAAGAAATGTCTCTATTTTCAGGGTGAATCATACCTGGATTATCAACATGTGAAATAACAGCTTTTAAATACACAAATGATTTACATTCGTAAGCGCGCCAGTGAAAATTCAGTGTAAAAAATTTTGACTTTCTATGGAAGTTTGATTTTTATGAAGCAGTGTGATTTCTCTTTTTCCCTTTCTACTTCTTAGCTCTGCTCTATTGATGATGTTACGGCCTTGTGCCTTTTCTCTCTCATATTTTTTTTAAATTTTTTTTTTTTTTGGGTCAATAAGCTAATCCTAAATGCTGGCACCAGAGATTTTAGTAGGAAGCTCATCCTAGGAGTTGTTGATAGGGCTCAGTGTTAGTGCAAGTCCCAGGTCAGGGCATAAGGCAAGATCTCAGCTGCAAGCAGTGTAGGCTGGAGTAAACAGACTTGACTAAATTTTACTCACTAGGGCTTTGGCCCAAATATTTTGGCTACGATAAGGAAAGCTAATGTTGGTTCCTAATTAGCCAAATGTGAGATATTTTGCGTTTATCTTGGTGTTAATTCACAGTTCAGTATATTTTATATCAAACTTAAAATCTTAATAAACTTTTTTTAATCCTATCACCCTACAGTAATATAGTGGAATGTTTACTAATTCCTCTAAAAAAAAAAATGCTCAGAAAACTTTTATTTGAAGATAAATAACCTTTGTACTGGAAATGAAATTTAAAATTGTTTAATTTTATGCTGATATGCTAAAAGCAGTACTGTATACAGATGTCTTTACCATCAGTTTTACTAAGGGGCCCATAACACATATATTTATAATATATTAGCAGGGAATTTGAATATACTCCATGAATAGTATAAAGTAGCAAAATAAGATGGTGCATCCTGACAAAGGAAACATATATTTAAGAATTAATTTCATTTGTGAGTTATGTGTATCTGTCATTTCCATCCAGGCAATAACAATTCTCAAAGGCTCTCATCTACTCTGTATTTTTTTCCTCTGGCTCCTGTACATGATTCTCAGTATTTCTAGATCTTTTTGTGGTCTTCTTGAAAGTTTTCTCATCTCTTCTAGTGCATTTGCCTCCCACTTCTTCCCTGCAAGGTGTTAATCTTTCCTGGTGCTTCTATTTCACATAAGGCATTTACATGCTAATCTTCATTTTCCTTGATTTCTTAAAATGCTTTTTAAAAAATCCGTGTCTTTATGTAGCAATGGCATTTTGAAATTGTCAATACATTTTTTTTGGTAAAATGCCTTGTAGGAAGCAAAGACAGCAATAAAACTCCTTAAGTGGCCTTGGTTATGGAAATAATGTGAACCACTCTTGTATACTGTGCCTGAATGTACAAGCAACTGTGGAAGACTTCTGGGTACAATGTCCAAATCCTTGCCCTTCAACAAACAATATATTCATTCTTATAAGAAACATTCAATTTAATTCAAATTTTAGTACAGAAAAAAATTGCTGGTAGGGAGAGTTTGGGGGAAGTATCTTCCATGTCAATCCACTTGGTTTCTGCTAGACTGATTCTTGCTGCATTGTGAATTCAGGGTGATGCCTTTGAGACCAATACCTGTAATCTGGAGGTTTGGTTGGTTTTGTTTTTTAATCTGGTGGTTTTTAATCTGGTAATTAATTTGTTTTTTAATTTGGTTTTGTTTTTTCATTGGGACCCAAACAGCAGTTAACAATGGTTGCAGATGTCAGGAATCAACTTCTATGTCCATTGAGTACAGCTGGGCCTGTGTCAGATTTCCATCCAATGCAGTTACAGTTCTTGTGAGTGATTTCTGGAATACAAGCTGTTGGTTCTCTGTTCTTGGGAGCAGCTGGAATAGCTGGAATTCAGGGGGCTACACAGAGGTGGGGAGGGAAGAGAAAACTGAGGAGTGGGGATGAAGAACTGAGCCTGTTATTATAAATAATCAATGTGGCTGCTCCCAAACTGCTCTGCTGTTGCTTTAGTTTTTCAAGTTTTCTAAGGCACTTTCTAACTTGATGTTTTTCATAGTTCTTAGTTCTTTCTCACACATATGGGTGTTGTTATCAGAAAAATGTTTTTGTTGAGGTTGTTTACATACTTTCTCTTGGTGTGAAGAACAACTGATGTGCAGTTGTCTTGACCAACGGGATGAGAGGGGTATCAGCCTTCTTCTCCAATCCCTGGTCTGTGTGGAAATACTATAAATATGAGGTCAGATGTTTTAATAAATAGTTTTAGCCTTCTCAAGAGAGTGTGTTTGTGTGTGTCCCACAGCAGCACTCTGCCATGGACCACTGTAGGTCTTCCATATCCCTGTGGCTGTGTACCTCCAAATCTCAGTCCTTAGCACCAGCTCTCATCTGTTGCCATGTTGTTTTGCATGCTGTGCTGGTTTTAGGAGCCAGCGGCAGTGGTGCTGTGTGTTTGTGCTGCACCAAACGCTCTGTGGCACAGTCTGAGGCGGAGAGCGCGGCCTGGGCCGCCCAAGCTCCACAGTTAGAGACAGAACCACTCTGACACAAGGGCTCTTGTGTGTTTAGGGACACGTTTATCCAAGATCACAGCGTGACACTTGGGTTACCACGAGCTCTGGTGCCGCTTGTGCTCGGCCTGCAAGAGGCAGCCATGGGAAGCGGCCTGTGGGGCCTGGCCTGAGGCCTGGGCTGCAGTGCTGCCCTGGCCTTGGCATCCTGTGAAACCCAGTGGAGGCCACCAAGAATTATTCTAGTTCCCTGTCTGTTTAACTCTCCTGGTGGCCTTGTGAGGCTGATGAATTCTGTATTCCAGCCTGGTTTTTCTCGCAGGCTTGCCCTCATTAGCTGAGGTGGGCCTGCTGGGCTGCCATGGCTACCTCAAGGTGCCCACCCTGGCCGGCCTTGGGGTCTCCCAGAGCCCCAAAAGGTGATCATCCTTCCTCTTGGTGAGTTTAATATCCAGTTATACATACTCTGTTTTATACCTGGTGTTTGTGTTTCTCTACAGCCAGTTGCCTGTTTAGAAAATGAAAATATTTTAGGTATACGGCTTCAGAACATTTCATGCTGTTGCTCACCCAAAGGTACACACTGTGTATTTTCAACACTTTTGCTTAATGCGTGCATAACTTTTATTTTTCTGTGAAGTGGAATATTTTCCCTAAGGAGTTAACTAATATTTCTAAAGTCTTCTAAGGTTAAGATTTGAAAAGCCCTCAATATATGTCCGTGATTTTCTGATTCCGTTGCTTATTTGTTTAGGCTGATGGGAATAGTCTTTGTCTGTGCTTGAAGAAGAAAAAAATTTTGTGCTCCTAGGAGGCAAAGGCAATTTTCATTGGCATTTTAGAGAAATATTAAAGGGAAAGCAGATTTGGAGGGACACACTGCAAAGGCTGTCACAGTGATCAGAGAGGCACTGGAGTGAGGAAAGGGACAGCTAAATGTGTAGGTGGAGAGTCAGTCCATTTGTGCAAAGGTATGAGTAACTGAGGTTATGAATTGCTTGCAGATGGGAGATGGCAAGCAAAAAAAGTGGAACAAAATTATATTGACATCCCTGTGTTGTCTAAAGACCACTACAAGACCATTAGTATTGCCGCATAGCCAGCAGGGAGGCCCTGTCAAGGTGAGATTTTACTTAGGCAACTGGTATTGATTTTTGGTCTGCTGCCAGGATGTAGGAAGGAAAAGATTTTTTCTTTTTTTCTTTCTTTTTTCTCCTATTTCCATATTAATGGATGCAAAGCAGTGTGTCTGGACCTGGAATGTATGGTTGAGAATGTCTGTGTGCTGTCATGACTGACTTTATTGGGGGAAAAACCTTTTGAATTGACCTTCAGACTTCTGGCCTTGCTTTTGCTCGTCTTTCCCCTTCATGTCTCCTGTAAGGCCATGCTAAAAGGCAAAATTAAGGATCCAATACATGGCTGTGGCAAACTTTTTTTTTTCTTGTCATTTCTGTATGACTTCTGAGTGAGTTTTTAGTATTTCTGGCAGGAGCAGCCAGAGCTGAGAGGGCTCAGCTCTCCCCTGGAGTTGCTCAGGGCACTGTGGGAGCTCCTGGCAAGAGCCAGGGGCAAATATCACAGCAGTGTAGGGAGAAACTCTAAGGAGTCAAGCTGCCTTTAATTTCTGCCAAAGTCTGATCCAGATACTGCCAAATAAAGCTATTATTGTGTTTCTGTGTTATCTGTCCTGGTGAAAATAGACTGGGAACTAAAAATGGGCCATGAAGCAGCTATTAGGCCAAGGTAGCAGCTTTGCTCTTGGGTCTCACTTGAAGTAGCAACCTGGAAGAGGAGTAGCTTAGTACTTAGTGATGTTTCTCTTCTTTCTCCTCCTGCAGTGTTGGGGGGGATGCTGGTTTCTCGTCTGTATTTATGAGTGCCCAATTAAACATGTGTGCAATGAGTTTATTTCCCTACTTCCCATGAGAAATCTTGGCAAAGAGAAATTTTTGGCAAGAGAAGAACTTGTGTGAAAACTAGTGAGTTGTGGTCTGCTTGTAATAGATGGACAGAGACTGCCCTGGTTTAAATCACATAGGATCCTTCCTTGTGACCTACATTGCATCCTAATATATTGTTATTAATACACTTCAGCAGAGAAAATTAATCTCACAGAAATATGGCTTTCTTAATTCTGTTGCATGTATGATAAGCACTTAGCTAAGGATACCTTTTCTTTAAAATTTATATACCTTCACTCTGAAAATTGAAGGCTGCAGAATTGTTAGAGAAACAAGCACTAAAACAGAGCAGTGCTGTTCAAGTGTAATAGATGAATTAAATCTCCCATGCTATTTCATCCCTGTTCATCTATGTCTTTATTTTTCTGTCATGTTGTGAAGCCTACTTAAATTCATTCTATTGTGTGTTTGACAGATTATTCCTATGGAGGGTAGATCTGAACACTGCTTATTTCCAAGGAGATAAAATGAAAATATTCTTTTGGGAATTTGGCCCTTTAATTATGGGTAATTTTTAAACCAATTAGTTTTGATCATTGAAACACCAGATTAAATCTCAGCATTGATTGAGGTCAGTTCTGTTAAGTCTTTAATTTTTGTGTTGTCTTGTGGAACAGACAGCTGTTTGTCCTGAAATTTTTTTTGCTGCTGCTTTATTTACATTCTCTCCTACTTCAGTTCTGACCACATGTCTGATTGGGAAGCAATTATAGTCAGGAAAACACAAACCCAGTCCAGGATACTGCAACTTCTGAAATTGTAAATGTTTTTAATTTAGCCTTATTCATAGTGATTTAGAACTATTTGCAGACTCCCCATCTATTTCTGTGTGATAGTGATTTAAAAGTAAGAAAAGCCATTTATTTACAAATTCTGTCAAAAGTGCTAAAGCATGTCTGTTCTGAAGCACAGCAGAAGTCCTTAACTTATTCTTTCTCCTTAGCTCTCCCTCCAGGACCTACTCAGATTCTCTTTGACTTGACTTTAACCCTGAGATGGAAAATTATCTGCTTTTGGGTTGAATCACCAAAAATTGTCCCCATTTATCTGTGGAGTGTGTTAGGCCCTTGTAGAACAACACGCACAATTCCACATTGAAGCTTATTTGATTAGGTCTGTCCAGATCCAGAATATACAGGATTGTATTTAATTTTACTGTTCAATGCTTTAATTCCCTCCCCACACCATGATAACCAAATCTTTATCTGAATTCAGCCCAGTTAGGCAATAAAGTAATCAGGAAAAGGCTTCTGGGTTTTAGCTGCTGCAGAAAAGCTGATGCAATATGAATAATGGTTTGCAACAATGCTTTTATAAGATGTAAGTGTAAGATCTATTTCCTTAAGAAATTGAGGTGTTTTATGAAGACCTATTAGTGCAATAGAGAGTCCTTTCATCTGTACATTTTGCTGGAAAATGCTAGTGGAGGTTTGGATGTCACTTAGGTGTGTGTTATTTGTGAGCATGGCTGCTTTTTTAATCATGCTTTACTTTTGCAAAGCATCAAATACAACAGCACCATTCGTTCTAGTAATGTTTTTAAGTACAACACCACCCTTTATTCCAGTAATGTTTCCATATGAATAAATAACTTGCAAGTGACTGTTTCAAGTGTAGAATTAATTTTTAAGTTTGCTGGGGCACTCTGCAAGCCAAAAATCTTTCCTTTTGGTCCTTAACCCATGTGCATACAGTCTGGTTGCCCTTCTAAAACATTGAACTTGAATTTCAGTCTGAAAAACCTAAGTTCTTTAAGCTGAGCACAGACTCTTGCCTTTATGCAGAAACATTCGCTAAATTTAGAAATATAGACAACAGTTCCAGGAAATGCTACGTAGAGCCTTTACTTTACATCATTAGCTGACAAGTAAGAACCTACTTGCAAGCCAGTAAGATGGGGTTGTTTTCCTTGCTGCTGTTTGATAGCAAATGATTACAGATAAGCTGTAGGGATATCCATTTATTCACGAGGACTTTGTCTTGCAGATGAAAAAAAAAAACATTACCAATTCAGAAAGCTCTCTGTGTATGGCAATCAATTTTAACTCTGCCTTTGTGCTGATAATGGAAGCTTCTGTCTCACCCCCTGTCTGGCTCACGCGAACTCCTCTTCAACACGTTCTGAGCTTGACAAAGTTGTATAAATCATTTCATGGTAACAGAAGATATTGTTAGGCTGGTAAACAGAAAGGAATAAATACACGAGTGCCAAGCTGCCTTCAGTTATATCTATTTATTACCCCACATGAGTGCACACAGCGCTTCATAAAACTCCACCAGTGTTTCAATCAAGTTACGTCTTTTGGGAGAGGGAGAAGCTGTGGTAGGGACCACGTTAACTAAACCTTCACGCTCAATAGACTGCAGAACACCAGTTAGGGAGACTTTTGCTCTAGAACTGCCCTAATTTGCCACGTGAGCCAGGGGAATGTTTTATAAGAAGGGTTATAGGAATCTCTGGGACTTGATATGCTGGCTAGGGAAAGGTGGCATAAACACAGGCAAGTGCATCCACTAGAGGGTATTGGCACACTATACGTGGTGGTGCATTATAGATAATATCTAACAGGTCTCATTTATTATGCCTCTGTACGAGACCTTTAAAAGTCCTTTCTCTTGTAAAGTCCATATTCCTCAGGACCTTTTCCATTTCCTGGTAGCAAATGCATCCCTAATATGAGCTCAATTGCCATTAGGAGAACAAAGGGGTGGGAAGCTGCTCACCGCCAAATTATCAAATGGCTTGTGCCCAGGTGCTGATTGAAATATTGATGGAGTCAGAAGACTCCTAGAGAGTTGGAATGTCAGTCGAGCAATACGAAGACTTGCCCCTGCCTTGCACAACAGCTTTCAGGAGAGGGATAAGTGGGTTCAAATTCTGCAATCCATGCATTTCCAAAAAGTGTCTGTCCTGGAGCAGAAAAAGAACACGAAAGGAGCTCCTATTTTTAATAGCATCCACTAATCCCATTGCTGTCAAGACTTTATAACAAATCTAGGATGAGGCCTTTAAGTTTATGGTACAAGGCCGGTTTGCTTCAGAGAAGAATTTATATTTGTTGTTCAGATAAATGGCCTATCACATTGTAATCCTAAGAGTATTACTTTTCAATGTAAAATGTTTACTTGGTTAGGATTGCTATGGGATTCGTTTGTTTTTGCTCATAAATGGCTATTAAAAGGAAGAGAGAAAGGAATTGTGTAGTGTGTGTGAAAATATCGAGTGTCTCACATGGACGCCGGAGTCTTTGGAAGACTCTGGGTGGCTTTCATTAAATTTTTTTTTTAATCTCTTTTGTGGAAAAGAGTGAGAAAAATGAATTTATCTGTATTTAAGGCCATTAGTTTAGTGGTGGACCTGGTAGTGTTAGGTTGATGACTGGACTTGATCTCAAGAGGTCTTTTTGAACCTGATGAACTTTATGATTTTAGGGGATTACTTGCTGAGGCTGTTCTTTTGGAAATTTAAAGGTCTTGGGGAGAACACCATGATAAGTGGTGATTCAGCTGTGGACATATCACATTAAGATGTGTATCTGCACAAATACCTGCAAATTCCATGTCTTTTGAGAGCCTGGGCAGTATAAATCACTAAAGGGAATTTTCTGACTGGTATGAAAAGCTCTAGCCTGAAGAAGTGCCAGCCCTACTCGTAACAAACCCAATTGTCAATGTGAACAAGGCTCACCAAAATAGAAATCCCAAAAGCAATGCTGATGACAGAAATGAGTGCAGTTGAAACCAACAGCAAATATTGCCTTGTTTATATTGTAAAAGCCATTGACTTTCCCATGATAATGCTCTGGCTCAGGGAATTGATGATAATGCATATGAGCATGCCAGAAAAGCATTTTAATGAGAAAGCCCTTTATGTAATATCTATTTTTATTCAAATTGGAGATTGAGGGATCAAGTAACAGGATGAGATGTTCAAGGATTGGTCTGAAAGAAATAGTTTCATTGTTGTAGTCATTAATGAAAACGTTCTCCTTAAATATTCAAACATCTACAGCAGTATTAAAAATTAATCTGTATACCATGTATGAGTACTTGCTAATTCTTTTTGTAGAAGGTAAATTTAAAAGAACTGATTATGTGAAGGGGTGTACTTGTTTAGGTAGATATTTTTTTTCTTGTAGCATTGATAGTATGGTTTGAATAATTTATTTAAAATTTAGTGAGGGATAAAGACAGCTTAGATTTTCTGGTTCTTCCAAAATACAGTTTTACAACAATGTACCGATTTTAGTTCTCTACCTAAACTAATTTTAATTTATCCAAGTTACCAGTGCAATAATATAAATATTTCCTGGCTTTCTTGAGTTGTTTTCAGATATGTAGACTTTAACAGTCTGTTTTCAGATATGCATAATTCTGTGATTTAAAAAAAACCAAAATCACACAATTTTATGTAGACCTTTGTTAGTGTCCTATTTTATTGTGAACGTTTGTTCTCTATTCATTATTTCTTCTTAATATCTTCCAGTAAAATCACCTTTTTTTTTTTTTTTAATATAATATGCCTGGTTTTCCTCATTGAATACCACTTGTAATTTTCTATCTACATCTCAAATTTCTGAATTTTTGTTTTACTCCTTATTTCAGTCATTATGGACAGGATTCAGTTATCACCACACATCACAATTTCTGTAATCACTCTTTAATAGAAAATGATTTTCAAATTTCCAACATATTTGTTTCAGTTTCTTCAAAATAATTAATAATATCAAACAAGACCAGTAGCCTTTATGCTCATTAAATAAATTATGTAATCCCTATTTCATGTAATTCTGAGTTTTATCTAGGCTAGATTGATGGAATGTTGATATCTTGTAGTATTTGGGGCAAAGCTTTGAACTCTGGATGTTTTTGCATGCCTTTCCTAACGCAGGCTGAATTTTGGTGTTGCACTCTGCAAAAAGTCTTAACTTTTGCTGCTAAAAATGTCGCAAGTTCACAGACATGTTAATTCTCACTTTCCCCTGTAAAGTATAATCAAATAAATACAAACCAAGCTGTATTTTCCAGCAGACATCCTGCGAGTCCAGGCTCCTTGCATTTCCATTTCTCTATCCAATAGTTGGCAGCATCAGCAGTTTATCTTTTCCATTCTGCATTCCAATATCCTACGCCTAAAAACTTCCTGAACATCACATGAATGGATTGAGAGAGACTATTATAGCTCATTAATTTTTTTCAACTTAAGTGTTAGCAATTTGACATGACTTTAATTGTTTTTCCTCTTTATGATGCTGCTTGCATTGTGTTTGTGGTATGATGATGTTGTATTTCTGCAGAACTTTAAGTAAATTGTGGGACTAATTTTATTTCCACTGGGAATTTCGTGGCAAAATCCCTTTTTTGTTTTAACAATTTACTGAAGAGTTGCCTCATTCTGATACTCAGATACAACAGATGTCTATGGTAATAACTTCCTCTTCAGTTCCAAGCAGCCTTTCCTCATTTTTCTTCCGTGTTTGAGTGCAGTTTTTTGTTTCCCCATGCAGTTCTTTTACATCATCTTACTGGTGATGGAATATTTATGTGTTATTTGTAAACCATTTTGGGCTGGGTATTGTTACACATGACAGAAAAATCTGACTGGTAAGTAAGGAAGTTACTACTACTACACCAATACCTTTTATATCTAATGTGAAACACTGCTACACAGGTTAAGCTGTAGGTAGATAAGAGGGGAAGAAAAACACAAAAATGTCCATAATCCAAATTCAAATTAATTTTCTCAAATGAAGCAATTGGCATTTCCAACATAGCCTAGAAATAAAATGCTGTCTTTAAGTCTATATATCTATAATTGAAAAATTATATATTCAACATATTGGTGATACCTCCTTTTTAGAAAGCTTGTAAGATGCGTCAGTTGAAAAATATATTGCTTTAAGTTCTATATTTTTAGAGGTGCTTGAAAAGTTTCTTTTTGTTATGAGTTTTGTTTTCTTCTGTGCCCCCGCTCTCAGCTCAAGTGCCAATGCCCACATTGTGGGTAGTCAAGGTTACTTTTGTATAAAAGTGGGTTTTGGCATATAGCCTCATGAAGCTTCTTTAGAAGGTCAAAGTGAGTGGAAAACTTTTTGCTCAGGCTTAAATGCACACTTGAGTGACTTCTTTAACTCAAAGCAAGACAGATGTTGGTCAATACATATTTCAGATGTTCTTTTTTTGGATATTCTGCTACAAGAGCACCTGTCCAGCCGAATGAAAACATCACTTAAGAATGCAGTGGCACTTGTGCTGGTTCAAGCATTTTAAAGCAGACGTACTCAACTATCACTTAACAAAGCAACATCTGTGGCACAGGGGAAGTTTGAAATTGTGCTCCTTATTGGGTTTGCTTAAACACATTCGTGTCTGCTATCCCAGTTTGTCTGCCTGGTGTCACAGGAAGATGTTGCAGTGACTTTGGAAAATGAGGCATAAACAGCAGTTTTGCTCCTTGAGCTGACACACCTAACAGAGCACACAGCTCCTCCATAGGATGAAGAATTTAGGGCTCAGGGTGGCAAAGCCTTGTCTGTGTGTTTTGTCTGCAGAGGTGAGGGTGTGTTTGCATTCCTGTCTCCCTATGCTTGACTTGGAATTCGTGGGAAGAACCTCAGCAGCTCCATCATACTGCATTTGCTGATCTGTGGGATGGGAAGACGAGCATTTCCAGGTTAAGGAATGATATTTTATTAATAAGAATGTTCACTTATCAAAGGCACAGGATTCTTCCAGTTGTTGTGCACTGTTGCAGAGCAAGCTGAAACTTTTTCACCAACAGTCAGATGTGCAAGTAGTACTTTTGACCTTCTGTGACTATCTTTGATTGTAGGTAAAAAAATATGCCCCTAGATTCTTAAATGTCAATCTCTTCTCCTTTCACCTGAAGAGCATGAGCAAAAGTACATGTCCCATAACATTGTTTACCTTTCATCTAACAAATGTTGTTGTATATGTGGCATATTTCTATAGAGGATATCAACTCCTTTGAAATCAACCTTTTTAATTTAGCTGCATACTGTGCAATTCACATATTTGACTTAAAATCAATTCATAGTTGTACTTTGAGCTTTAGGTTATTTTTTCTTCTCTATGAAGTTGCTCACATTATACATACTTTGTGTAAATTATCATAACTGTAGGTGATGAGTGCAATTGGTGTGAGTTTGATTAAGTATGGCTGTTTCCAAAATGATAGTGGCACGTTTATGTTTATCAGAGGAATAGTTATCCAACTAACCTGTGGATTATCTAGGTTTTTCAGTTAGTTATTGCCAGTAAACAGCTAAAGGTGTAAATGGTATCCTCAAATGTGGAACTTCATGGCTCTGAAGTAGCAGTAGGACCACAAGTGTTGTGAGAGGTACTTTGTTGTCAACTCAGGAGGAACCTAAAGTTAATTTCTCCACTAGAAGAGTGGGATTTGCTTCACATCAGCGCTATAAAATATGAATGAGTCTTAAAAGTATCCCTAAGAACCCAAGTGTTAGCAGTTTACAAATACCAGTAGGATTGTTGGCAGTGCACTGCTGAGGTGCTAGTCCATAATTCTTTTATGGCCTGAGAGTGAGCAGCCTTGAATGGTGTGAAGTTGGAAATACCCAATGTGTAAAGGGGTGTCCAAGCCCTCATTTTGCCCTACCCTTGGAGTTGAGCAGCTGACCAGCGGAAACAACCATGTGCCAAGGTGTGTCCAAAAGAAACAGCCAAAAATCTTACCTGTGATCCTTGGTAGAAGCAGGAGAACGGAGCTGATCTTGTCTTGCTGTTTGAGATTCTCAAGTATCAGAAATGGAGCAAACCCTGACCTATTCTTGGTTATCTCTGTGATCACATGGAAAATTGGTTGTCAGGGTGCCATAGTGATATTGAGTAGTCCAGAGGCTATTATTTTTCTTGTTTTCTGGAAAAGATGAAATAAAAAAAGGTTGCTTAATACATGGTCCTTTAATCTCAGAAGATATTATTGAAATGAGCAAGGCAAAGACAAGGATTCTACATTGTCATTTTATTTTTTGCTTCAGACTCTTTTTAACTACATATTTAACTTTTATAATTGATAAATGGAACACTGCAGTATTAAGAACCTGAATATGTACAGTGGAATTTATTTTATTAGTTTTCATTTTCTACCTTAAGACATAGGCAGAAATGGAAGATCATAAATAGAAGGAAGAAGTTTGTTTTCTTTCACTTTGATTTATTGGAAGAAAACTTAGACCAACTAATATGTTACAAGAGGAGTTTGGTATAATAAATAATAAGGTTACAATTCTGGAACAGCAATTTCTGTATTTAATGCTGTTAATGGGAAAAGTTGGAGGTATTAATTTGTCTATTACATTTGAAATGCATTGGCTAGACACAAATAGCTCAGTCAGAATAGACACTGAATCCCTCATTACCCTTTCATGCACTGTACTACAGCCCTAAGTAGTAAGCACATGTTAGCAAAAAGTAACAAGCAGTTTAAAATCTGCACTCACAGCTCTAACAGCTCTCAAGCCTTCTGAGGTTAGTGATAGATACATTCCTTTGTTTTTGCTCTGTTCTTTTTCCCCGATGGAGTGAGTGAAATGAATGAATGCATTCAGGGCAAAGGCCATTATCTCTGTGCTCTGCAGCAGGGCAGGAGCTCTGGTCACTCTTCCCAGGACTGGGAACCAGTTCTCTGTTGGTATTGGGAGTGTTGCTGAGAGGTAGGTGAGAAGTGGTGTCCTGATCTTTTCCCCGTCAAAACAAGTTTGATTTAAAACCTCAGGACAATTTAGTGTGAACCCTTGCAGCTCTTCATCCTCTTCGTCACATTTTGGTGATGCAGCCCCCTCCCTGGCTGGCCCCATGTCAGGGCTCTGGGGAGCCTCAGTTCCATTGGTGTTCAGCCTGGAAAAAGCATCTCTTTGCTGTGTGTCCTATTGTTGCAAATAAAATCCCTGCTGCTAAATATGTTCTTGAAAAGAGACTTAACATTCACAGCTCCTTTTGCCCAGTTCATGTTCCCTTTCCCTGTGCGAGTGATCATTGCAACTCTGCTGTATTTAGCTGGATCCATCAAGTGGAAATAGCTTATATTAATCCTGCAGCAGAGACATAAACCTTCATTCCTCACAGGATTCAGGCACCTCTCAGGCACTTTAAGCAGCCTTGTACCTCAGCTTGGCTTATACCCAGCCTAGGATATTTCTCAGTTTTCAAGATGAATGTTCATTTGAAGTTTGAGTCTCTGCTTTCCTAAGCTCTGAGTGGCTTCTGTGGTGGCAAAAGCAGGGCACTGGAGAGCTGAGAATGATCCTTGTCCTGCAGCTTGCCATGGGACTGTCACAGAAAAAGTGAGATTTGTCCAAGGGCCCCTTCCTCTCAATGGGTGAGTGATTGCAGCATTCATCCCTGGTTTTATTGCCATCACTCAGCTCCCACCAACACCTTTGCTTGGTGATTGTTTGAGCTGTCAAACACAATGGTTAGAAATGAAAATGCCAACTGAGAGAAGTTACACATAGGAGAGGCATAACTGAGATCTCTCTCAATTCCAGTATTCCAACTGGTGTACTGGGACACAAACTGTATTTAATCTTTGAGGTACCACTAGGAATCAAACCCACCAAGTCCCAGAGA
The DNA here is from genome assembly GCA_035048155.1 of Cinnycerthia olivascens. Taxonomy (NCBI): domain Eukaryota; kingdom Metazoa; phylum Chordata; class Aves; order Passeriformes; family Certhiidae; genus Cinnycerthia; species Cinnycerthia olivascens. The sequence continues at coordinate 20,920,087 of JAWWMU010000005.1, read as the reverse complement.
AGATTAGAATTGGAAATCTATTTGTTTTCATGGTATTACTAAGGGGTTTTTTCTTTTTGTTTTGAGTTAAAATGATAATGATTTCATAGAGACAGTAAATTTTACTGATTTGGATGTGTTATTTATTTCAAGCATGCCTCTGCTTGCTGGTGAGAAAAATGAGACTCCTGTAAACTTTTGTTGTGATTATATATAGCAGACAGGTTGGTAATTTTAATTGGTGTATGTAAAGTCACTAAATTGAGGTTTGTGCAAAAGATAATGTGAATAATGAAATTAGCAGGAAGTCATAAGAGCTCTAGAAGGGATTTTGAGCCAAAAATCCCATCTACTTTCAAATAGAGCCTTGTAAAAACTGTAATCTCCATCTTCTTTTAAAAGCAATGTTCTGTGAGGGGGAAGGCAGAAAGAAGAGAATAGACCTGGATAAAAAAGTGGAAACCTCTACTTTAAACCTCAAGTTACACGTTGTTCCTTGTTAAGATTTAATTTCTCCTCTATTCTGTTTTGATTAATGAGAAAAAAATTGTGGATTTTATCTAAGCTGCAGAAAAAAAATATATTAAAAGAAAATCTTTAGTGGTGATTTTGTGGTCTTCAGTTAATTACAGCAAATGTTTACTCATGCATATTTCTGTTTGGAGTACCTACATTTAAATTTCAGCCAGAAATTCTCTCTATCAAGAAAATGATGTTGTTTAATTATTAAGATAGAGTGCAATGTGACCTGTTTAATAATATAATATAGGCTCCTTTAGTGTTTATGTACCAGTATTCATGTGAAAAAGTTTGATCTATATAAAATTTTTTTCCTCAAAATCAGTAAGCAACTAAAATTCTGCAACTACATGGCATTGCAGTGATCTTGACTCTGAAAAACAGGAGTTCATGCAAGAAATCAAATATCATTTGAGGAAACCAAGACAAACTTTCATCATTCATTGTGTCATCTGACTTTGAGAGAGAGAAGAAACTTAAGCTGTTCTGCTTTGAAAGCTTATTTAATTTTAACCCTGAGCTCAAAAAGAAATCTGATATAAAAGCTTCTAGCTGCATATTCCAAGAGATTTTCTCAAGAACTCCCAAGTTAGAAACTTTAATCCATTGAAGGATTTGGAAATTCTCACAAAGAAATACAATTCTTGTTTTTTTTCAAGCTGAGTCATTAAATAGTGCTTTCCTTTTACTGCTGTGATGCAGTGCAGGGATGCATTTTGCTTGAGTTTGAATCATTGTAGCCTTGTTAGAGTGTGATGGAAAAGGTGTAGGCATGCCATGAACCCTCTCATTGTTGTATTTAACATTTCCTTGTGCTCTACTTCTAGGGGTTGCCACCAACGAGCAATATGAGTACACAGGCTTTAAACACAACTGTAAAGAATTCAAGCTATTTTTGGTTGTCTTCTGAAACAAGGACACCTCTCAAAACAAATCCCAGGTAGCCTCACGTTCTGTGTGTGCATGTCTCTGTTTCCCACAGTAGCTGACATTCAAAAAGCATCTCTGGAAGGAGACAAGGGATCAGAATAGGAAGTAATTTGCTAGAAACAGACAGAAATGCAAGTGGTGTTAATAGAGGGAAACCCTTCAGAGAAAGCAGGGCTTTTACATTCTTACTTTCTCCAGATCCTCTGGAAGTCCTGCATGAGTGATTTCTGATCTTGGCCTGCAGGGAAACACCCTTTCTGCAATTTGTGCACTAGTACGGTGAAGTGGTGCTGTTAGAGGGAGACAGTTTCATCCCTCAGCAAAATGAGACATTCCAGACAATATCCAATTTGTTCCCAGGGCATTTCTGGGACAAGCTGACAAGCTCTCCGATATTAGCAGTGTCTGAGCTGCAGCTAATGGACCTTGCACCTGGAAAAGCAACATTGTCCCCTGAGTTTTTCACATTATGTCTGTCCTAAGTGCAGTATTTTCTTCTTGCACAATTTTTTTATTTAGTAGAAAGATAATTTTTGGTTCTCTTGTCTTGTAATGGGAGCTTTTTGTTTTTATTTATTTATTGGTACTTCAACATTATATGGTGTAGAGAAAAGCCTTCTGGAATTTGGGACATGTTGTGTTTGTCCACTGATAGCCCTTTTGTAGTCCTTGAACACTGCTATCATTTTAGGTTGTTTTTCCTTTCTCTAGATAGAAAGCTCATGTTGTAAGAACAGGTATCAGCATGTATTATCATCAAAAAAAGAAGATTGTCTCTTAACCAAAGCCTTAACACTTGAAATCCCAGAGCTGTAGGATATCCTGAGTGGAAGGATCCACAAGGATCATCAAATCCAGCTCCTGGCCCTGCACAGAACAGTCCCAAGGATCACACCAAATGCAAACAATGCCATTACACTGGAACTTGATCTATTTTGCAGTGACCTGTTACAGTCAATGAAATATGGAGACACTGATTTCAAGTTCAATTCTGTGATCTCTTCTTTTCTCTCTAATTGCACCAGTCTTTGTCCTGTTTGAAGAACAAGGTGGGAGTGGCTGCATATTTTAAATACTCTTCTCATGGATGTAAAGGAAGGGGAAATAGTGAAGCCTTTGCGGTGTAATTCTGTGTTAATGAACAAGACTGGCTTCCTGCTGTTGTGCAGTTTGGTTCTCAAAGTCAATGCAAGAAAAAGAGCTACACATTTTCTGTTAAGGTAATGATATTTTATAAATTGGTTATTGATTAAGCTGGGGCCTTGTTAAATGGCCTTGACAAATCTCTGCAATTATGAGTGCCTTTGTTGAAGGCATAAGCTGCAATACAATAACAGAATTCTAGCAGATTTACATAAACTTGTAACTTGATTTAAATTATCAGGCTGATCACAAAGAGGTCCATAACACATCAGCTCCTAGACTAATGAACCATACATCCTTGTTGACTTTAGTAATGTTTTGACAGTTTTTGCCTCAGTGCCTCTGAATTACAAGTGTGGAGAGATGTATTGCTTACTGCTACGATAGGTCTCTCCCTCAGGATATGGTAGGTCACGTTTTCTGAATCTGAATTGCTTAACTAAACAATGACAACTTCTGTAATGCTTTAAAAGAAGGCTACAATCACTTATCATAGTTGTAATTGCAGGTTTTTTTTTCACAAGGAGAGATATTAAAAGAATGACATTTTTCAATTTCATACATTATTTAGCTTTTCTGAAATGGCACTTTTGGTGTTCTTAAAATATAGAGGATTTATATAGCAGTGTGATTAATTCTAAGATGGTAGAAAACTGCTGTTGATCCTTTCTTTACAAACAGAGATGCAAAAATAATTCAGGTTTTAAAATCAGGCTGCCTTTATCTTCTCACAAATGAATATATTATGTGCATGAAACACATGCAGCAACTGCCTTATACCATTTACTTGTTTGAGTTTGTCCTATCAGCTAACCTTGTTTAGTATGGGCATTTTTCATAAATAAGATGGCTTTTTCTGTCCTTTTTTTTGTCCTATGTGGCTGTTTTTTCTATAGCTGAAAAAAAGGCCTGTGTTGCTCTATGTTTGATCTTTTCTATGAATTTCCTATTTTCTTGAGTTCAGGGGAAGCAAACCAGATAAATAAAGGATGGCAATTTCTAAGAATGACAGGTGACATTAGTATGAAATGTCTAGGTTTTCTTAGATTTGTCTGTTTTTCCCCTTGTAAAGATGCAATGAAGTGGGGCTTAAATGCATCTTCCACCTTGAGGTCAGTTCTGCGATGAGGGTTGAATATTATTTCATGTGTTTGAAACATTCCTGTGCTTTATCTCTATGTCATAGAAGGAAAAGTAAAGCAAGCTTTATTAAATGTTGTGACCTCCTGAAATGGAGATTTGGCAAATTTACCGATGGTGTTCCCAAGCACAGAAGTTTTGAGGAGTATATCTTTTTTGGGAAATAGTGACTCTTGTGATTCTTGCTATTTCTCTAAGCAGGGTTATGTTTGAACGAAGCATTTTACATGATGCATCAGCATTTAATCACTGTGGGAAGGTTGGGGAGCAAAGATCTTGGGCACGGCTGCATTTTGTTCCTACCTCCTGCCAGACCTCTGAGAGGGCTCTTGTGTGTGCTGGAGAAAGAGGGACAGCTCTGAGGGGGAGGATGGTGTCACTATGTCCACTGTGCTGTCTTGCTCCCTCGTGGAAGCTGAATGTAGCATGAACCCATCGTGTTCTCTGCTAAAATCCATTCTGTGAATCTCAGAATAGGCCTAATAGTCCATAGCATAGACCATAATCCTCATACTGCCCATTATAAACGTGCAGTTATCTGTTCAATGGTACATTATTGGACCCTTGGATCCATTAGCATTTAATATATTAAGACCTTAAAGTTTTAATATATGGATCATCACCCTTCAAAGCTCACTGACAGTCTAGTAAGTAATTGCAAATAACTCAGCCTTAAAAATCAGAGTTTTCTTTTCAAAATGAAATTGTTCTGGATGGAACATCCCTTACACCTGCCTCTTCTACTTCCCTGCCCTCAGCAAAGAGTTAAAGCACGTCTTATATGGTCTCAAGAACAGTAACAATTTTCAAAATGGAACAAGGTTCAGGCTGAATTCTCCATGTCCACACATTGACAGGCGATGGAGAAGAGCATTTTCTGCAGTTTGTATGTCTGAGATCACTCTGTTCTTTCTGGAGCCCTGTATCAGTCTTGCTGAAGCCATACAGCACCTCCTACAACCCACAGCCTTTCTGTGTCCCCACTGACTGTGTGCCTGAAGCAGGTCAGTGTCTGAACAGTACTGAAGGGAAATAAATAATGTGGTTCTCGAGATGTCAAACAGGCTTCTCCCACTCAACTTTTCTGCCTTTCATTTTATGCTATAGAGAACTTGCAAAATGTGCAGCATGGAGAGTTTACAAAGAAAACCCTGGTGAGCTGAAATCTTGTTCTTTGTTCCTCAGCCCTCAGAGATTTCCTGCTCAAGAGCATTTGCAGCTGGATTGAAGACCCCCCTAAAACAAAATATCAAGCTATGTAGGTTCATTGATTGCAAAGATGATGCGATATTTCCTTGGTCCTTGCACAAAGATATTTTTGTAGTTGCTTAGTCTGTAGAGATTCAAGATCCTGACTGAGACGACGTTCAATTCTGGCAAATAGTTGATGAATTATTAAACTTAAAGCAAGACTGCAGATTAAATCTTACACAGATGACTATGCAGTGAATGTCTTGCTGCACTTGGACATCCTATGCAGTTGTTGCTTTTTTTCTTTTTCTTCCCCATTTTTTCCTAAACCTTCTTTGTCCATATTGAGATCTGTATATCTGTCATAATTTAAATAACAATAAATGCCTCTCAATTAGGGTAATAGCTGATAGTTCACCTTAGTTTAGTATTAAAGCAGGAAAAGATAAATCAGAAATGTAAAAAGATTAAAATAATATACTTTTATTGTTGCAGTTTTCCTGTCTTTAAGGGACAGCGACCCTGTTTGATTCAGTATTAGCTTTCAGATTGTTTGTAGTGTTTTCTTTCTCCCCCCAGACTACTATTCCTAAATTGCAGGTTATGTTAAGCTTATTACATTTAAATTGCAGAGCATTTAAAACATTGCAGGTATATAGATTTAGCTTGGACAGTACTGAAGGTCACACTATAGAGAACTAAATTATAATGACAGCTGGGTAGTCTGCATGATAGTCTTTTTATCTAGCTCATCTATCCAATTCTTGTCTTATTAGCTAGTGTTTATCCCTTCCTCCACTGGTAATTATACTTCAATACTTCAGCAGTGACTTTTTTTTTGCAAAAATTTTTGTTTGAGCAAACATCAGATTTATTTGGTTACTCTCATCTAGTCGAGTTTAAATGTGTTTCACTCACCATAAATTTTCCTTGAAATTAAGCTTTTCTGTTGTTTTGTTTTGTAACGCTGTAATAATCATTGACACGGTGATAGATGAACAAAAACACTGGAGGCAGAGTCTTCATTTATTACATGAAGTTTGGGGGAAGATGGATCTGGACAAAGCTGCTACTGATCCCAGAGTAGCAATTGGTTTCGATTAATTGTAGCTTTAAAGACTTGTGACATTGTAGTAGCTTGTTAAAACAAAGTTGTGCTGTGCTGTTCCTCAGGGGCTGGGAGCACAGAGGCTGGCAGGGCACCTCTGACTTTGCTGGGGGTTTTTTGTGTGCAGAAGACCCCTGTGTCTCCTCCTCTGTGTAAATATGGTGATGGCTGATGAGAAACGTGCCAGTTGTAGCTCCTCATGTGGAGCTGTGTCCACTCCCACACAGCAACTGAACCATGGCTCAATTATCACAGGCTTGCTTGGAGAAGGACTTGGAATCACAGTTATGTTATTGAGCATCCTTTGATTTATTTTTTTTATTAGTTATTTAATAAGCTGATTTCAAAGTCTAATTAAAATCTAAATTTTACAATTGGCTACATGTCTGTAATTAACACCTTCAATTGTTCAAGAATTATTTGAAGAGCAAGGCACTTGGTATTCCAAACAATTGTTTTGTGAAGGTTGAAATCTAGATCCACTGAGAAATCTGTAGAGAAAAAACTGCAGATAGACCCAGTGCTGCTTCTCTTATGGAAAATTGAAGGAAAAAGAAAATGATGGCACATAATTTTAAAGAAATAGATCCATTTGGTAACAGTTCTGTGGCAAAATTTTGTTACTGGCACTAATAACAACATAAACATTTGCATTCAGCTGAGAGCATGCAGTGATATTCACAATGCAGTCAAAAATGTCCCTGTAGAGCTCTCAATGAAGGGAGCATTACCTTGAATAAAACCTATCAGGTTATTGAAGAATGTTATGTTGCTGTTGTGTACTTAATTACTTTTTTTTTTTTCTCAAGGCTCAATCCTCTCTAAAATATTTTCCAGTATTAAATTCTCCTATGGAACTGAAAGCTATCTTCCAAACATATTTTCTAATATGTATTTTTAAACTGCCTTTTTAAGTACATAAATGCACATGCTGCAATTCATTTACTCATTATTCCTAAAACTTTGAGTAGGCTCTTTGAACAGAAGTAGAATAAATTCGCTGAAGCATCTGCAAAATGAGAAGTCTTTAGTAAGTGGCTGGCTACTAATAAATCCCAGGAAAAACATACAGAAATATGAAATAAGGTATTGCTATAAAAAAGAGGTGTAAGCAGCATCAGTACAATGCAGTAGCTTGATAAATCTGGTTTGAAATTGATAAAAAAAAGGGAAGATAGAGGTCTGGGGTGGTACCTGAGCTTTCCAAAGCAGGTCCTGCCAGCCTCCAGAAAAGAGCTGCTGTGAAGGGCTGGGGGATGTGGTGTCCCTTGATAGCAAACACTCCACCCATTGCCCTGTGGGTGCCAGGGGATGGTAACTCTGTGTGCACCCATTTTTATACTATGGGATTCCTTCTACTCTGTGTGTTCACCCATTTTTATACTATGGGATTCCTCCTACTCTGTGTGCACCTGTTTTTATAGTATGGGATTCCTTCTACTCTGTGTGTGCACCCGTTTTTATACTATGGGATTCCTTCTACTCTGTGTGTGCACCCATT
>JAWWMU010000005.1:20898013-20908366 GCA_035048155.1 Cinnycerthia olivascens | reverse complement strand
GACTTCCCTATATGCTCAAAATTCACTTCAATATTTATTGTAATTTCAGGTTCTATTATTGAGTATAGTGATGCAAAGCAACATTCCAGCAGAATGTTTGCTCCACAGACTCTGTGCTACCAGTCCTGATATATCAGAAAGAGCCCTGTTTGGATTATAGGGAACAATAATGTTAGCAGGGGGTTACTTGTGAATTGCATTCTATCAACTTCTGTGATATTTGTTTTAACTATATATATGTAATTTGTAGATTCTGATTCTTTGTAGGCTTCTTGGTTTTCCTTTAAATTATTCCGGAAGATTCCATTTTTATTTGTAGGCTAAGTTTCTTTCCCTATCTCTAATGGGTTTATTAAAATCCATACGTGATGCTGCTGTCCCTATAAACTATACACTGGTCCCCAAATGCTGCTTTACTGTCAGTGCCGTTTTTATGTGAGTTCTGGGGGCAGATACTGCAATCCTGTCACTTAAATCAGGATGGGAGCCTGTGGCTGGGCTTAAGCCCTCGTGTCTTGTCATGATTCAGCATTGCTGCCATCAGGGCAATGAGATAAGCACAGCAGTGAAGTGGGCAGAGGGTGCCTTAATGAGAGTTGTTAATAAGTGGAAGGCATTTTTCATTTTAATGGTGCAATAGAGTTTTCCCCCCAATTCACTTTTTCCCTTTACCACTGTGTAGTTTATTACACAGAAATGCACGCTTGGGATTAAGTTACCTGGAGAGCAGTAGTGCACACCTGGGCTGTGAGTGCTTTGTTTCCAGGAACAGTCAGAGGTTTGTGGAGGATGTGAGGCTCGGGGGGCATGAAATGATGGGGTGAGCTTCCCCTCTTGATGCTTTAATTAGCATAGCAATTACAGTTTGAGAGAACACCCTGCCAAGACCTTGCTGGTAGCATCAACAGTCCTGAAAGAGAGAAAACAGTGGTTTCAGCCTCTCTCATGCAATTTTTGTCTTTCTAGGCAAAAGCAGTGAGAGGGTCCAAGCCCAAAGGTACGCTCCATGAGATGGAGGTGTTTCCATGGCACTGCTTCCCAGCCCCAGGGTTGTTGTGAGTGGGGTATGGACTGCAGGCACCCCGTGGCTGCAGGGCAGGTGTTTGTGTACCTTGCTGAGGGACAAGGAGGAAGAAGTTCATTGCATTTGCAGAGTGATAGATTTAGACCTTGCTCTAAAATTATCAAGTCACTTCAACCTTTCCTGTGTTTTACTCTATAGGCTTGTAGTTTTCAACCTTTTTTGATCTGGGAACCTCTCAACCTTTTCCACTGAAGATACAGATCTCTGTGTAGTGAGTTAAAGCCTCATTGACAATCTGCCTGAATTTTTAATGTTTTCTTTTCAAGTTATCCTTACAGATATGCCCAGACCTTGAGGTCTTGGTGGACTGCATCGTGCAAACCATTGCCCTGAGGTACCAGTCATGCTGAACTGAGCCTAAAGCTGCCAAAGAGTTGAAGATTTTGGCTATGAAAAAAAGCGGTGATTTTGATATGGAGATCTCCTACTATTATCTTTTAATATATTTACATTTTTCCTTTGCAAATTTTAAGCAAGGTGAGTCCTGGACTCTGATGTTTCAGTGCCCAGCAGTGAGGATGGGACTCAAGGACAGGTAGATGGGGAAGAGGGATGTGAGTGCTGATTCCCTCAACAAGGTAGTAGCATGTCACAGCCCCTGAAGGACCAGAAATTCAGGTTTTTCTCTATGATCCATTGGAAAACTAAGCAGATTTTCTGTGAGGAGTTAGAAGTTTGTTGAAAGAAATGCATTTTGGGAATCAGTGTTTCCTGATTGAACAGGCATTTTGTTAATCAGTGTCATTCCAGCTGAGGTGCAGGCTCAGGTGCCCCTGGTGTTTTTAGCATTGAGCCTGAAGTTACTGGCAGAAGGTTTTCCAGAGAATATGGAAAGGGTAATGGTGAAAGGAAGATAAAGTCTGATAGGATGGTGCTGAGCAAATAATTCTAATTATTTTATGAACTGACTTTTAAAATTACTGTACAATTCTGTCAGAAATAAGGGGCAAATAAAGTCAGCAGGGGAATCAGCCAGCTAGGAGAATAACAGGCTTTTATTTTCATAGTTTAATTTTCTTTGGAGACATGCTTCCTATGAGAACTTATCAACAAAGACAGCAACTATTTCTTTTTGCCCACAGCCAAAAAAATAATTTTTTGTTTGTGCTTATATCTGGATCTCCCTGCTGGCTGTGAGCCTTCCTTTGCGTGTCTAGGAGGGGACAAGTTAGAATTATATGGTGCAGAACACCTGCTTGCTCCAAGATGCTAAAGTGCTGCTTAATAGAAAACTTGATGTCTTACTTGTGTAATTCTCAATATGAATTTACTATTTCTTTGACTCCTGGCTGTGTGTGATGACTTCTGTAATAAGGAGGAATGGCTAAAAATCAATGAAAAGCTGTTTTAAAATTTTCACGCGTGAATTGGTTTGTGTGCTTGGCATAGATTCTCCAAAACAGTCAGAGGAAATTAATGGAAAGAAAAGGATGCTGGCAAGGAGGAGGTGCATCAAAGAAGTTTGGATTAGACTATGCTGGGTAAAACCTTTTTAAGCAGCACAGGAAGCCAGTAGGTTGGTTTGTTTGTTTGTTTTTAAGGAATATTTTTTTTTCTGTCTGTACTTAAGCAAATCCTTGAAAACAGAGTAGTGTCAAGAACCTTTAAACTTTTGGGGTCTTGAAGAAGAAGCTGGCAGTGAACCAAGTGCATTTTATCAGCCAGCTTGTTCCAAGGCTCTGGGGTCTACATAGGAAAGCAGATTTGCTTTTTAGTTTTCTGGCAGACAAAGATGGATTACATCCTTTACATGGCCAAAGGGGGAAGAGAGATTCTGTTTAAGGGGACAATTTATTTGGTTGTCTTTCTTTGACTGGAGCATTGCTTTTAGGAGAAGGAGGAAGCTATGATAGCTGACACAGGCTTCTTGGAAAAACATTATGTGGAGCCTGCCAAGATGGGGAAAGAGGGATGAGACTGAGATACCCTGACATTGCTGGTTCCACCACCGGGAAACTTCAAAGTATTCAAGTGCCTAGCATTTACTGTTAGACAGCAGCTTTTGGAGTCTGAAAGAATTAAAAAAACCTGAAAGTATTAAAGTGTTGAGCATTTACTGTTAGACAGCAGCTTTTGGAGTCTGAAAGAATTAAAAAAACCTGAAAGTATTAAAGTGTTGAGCATTTACTGTTAGACAGCAGCTTTTGGAGTCTGTGTAATGTAAACCCCCCCATTTCAGTAATGTCAAATTGAAGTTCCTTTTGCCTCAGAGGAAATAATGCTAACAATATTATCATTAATATTTGTGCTTCTTAAAGGGAATCTTTTGTACGTTGATGCCGAAGTTTGTGATGGCTTTTTTCTATTTTATGATCCCATAAATTCTGCTCAGCTCTCTTTAAGCTTTTGAAATGTACCTACAATATTGAGGCAAACAAAAAATATTTTGGCAAATTACCTGCTGCATTTTTGAGTGGTTTATATGTGCTCATGTAAATACATACAGAAAGTGAATAGTTGCAGAAACAATGTTCTGCACTCATAGTCAAACCTTGTTAATAGAAATGACTGCAACAAACTATCTTTGAATTTCATCTGTGGGCTTGGTGAGGAAAGATTTTAACCAAGGATGATGTGAGGGGAAATAGAAAAGTAGATAAAAGAGGAAAGAAAAGTGTGAAGAGGAAGGATAAACAAATAAACAGAGTATTTACCTCACGAGAGAGTTTAGGTGTCCCAGCAGCCTTAGTGGCATTTTATAAGGATTAAATTGTGATTTCAATGTTGCATGATGAAAGGTGCCATCTTCTTTATCAGAGTTTCTTCTGTAAATCCACGACCAATTTGCAGAATTCTTTGCAGCTAATGAGAAATTTATTTTTTTTTAATTTTTTCTTTTTCAAGTCTTTTAGCTGGGAAAATAGTCTTATAAATTCAAGTGGTTTATGTAAGAGAAGTTACTATACCAATCAAATGTAAATGTGTAAAATGTTTTATTTCATGAATCCATGGAGAACACTTATTGCTACCAGCATCAACTAATCATGAGCTCTAAGTGAGGCCTGAAGGAGGTTCTCAGGCTGGTACTAAATCAGTCACATTGGCAAAAATACTTCTAACTACATAGACTATTAAAGGAAATTATTAAATTTGGAGTCATGGAACATTGGAGCTTTGATATGACACTTTACTAGCAAGTTCCTGGGTTTACTAGGCTTCCAAATTTTCAGTGAGTTTAAATAGAGATGTTACATCGCAAAGGAAATCATAAAATGCAGGAGTATTAGAATAGCTTTAATTTTTTCTCATTTGATTATGATTTCTTTTCCATTTCTCCTCCCTCCCCAAAGAATATAAGAAAAACATTTTTTCAGGTAACCTTTTCCACAGGTACAGCATCAGGAGATCAGATTCTGTATTAACTCCAGAAAAATTTTAGCATTGGTGTTATTGCTGAAAAGTGACCCAAACAAACGTGAAACAGGAATTTTTTTCTTGTGGTGGCTTGTCTACCATGACAACGTATAAAGGAGATGAGAACAATTTTGTTTTTCTTTTCAAAATGAAATATCTCCCTCTGAGAACACAGAGAAAAGATTGGCTATATCCCCAGACTTTAAATGAGAAACAAGGATGATTAATCCCTTAAAAAAAAAAAAGACTGGTTTTTTGAATAACATGTTTGATTTTCAGTTAAAGAACTGTCGAATAAAAGTCTATAAGCACTTTGAACAATTTCAACACTATTTTGAAATTTTAACTAATCTCAAGTTATGCTGGCTGTTATAATTGGATTGCCTCTCTTGAGTTTTCTAGGAAGAGCATAAGAGACAAGAATAATTTTTCTGATATGGTAAAAGATATAACTGTCCTATCACATGGCTTCATCCACTTTTGTCTGCCAGATTGGCTGTAAAAGCAAAAACTGCTTTTAAAGAAAGGACATTTTATAATATTTTGTACTTTCCTCAAGTTTTTCTTTGAGAACAATATACATCTTCAGTAAATTCCTCATCCCATGTTGTGTTGGGCAACCATCTGCTTATCTGATAAGCTATGATGAATTTGGAATAATGCCACTTATTTCATTGGAATTTTAATTCAAATGATAAGGCAAGCTTGATTTTTGTATATATATCTCTTGATTTTTGTATCTGTAAGTAAGAGACTCCTCTGGGTTAGGGTCTCCTTTTGTCTTTACTGGATACGTGTGTGTGACGTTTTTATTAATGGTAGAATATACCATGAATTTGAACATTATTTTGCAAACTGCCCACTCCTTTGTTGCAAAAGCTCAGGAAATTCGGCAGTAGGTGAAGTCAGAAAGATCAAACTGATGGTAGCCATGCACCAGGTGCCCCCTGAGAGTAGGGGACCAACAATGTGCAGAGAAATGGAGACACAGGGCTTGGCAGCTTTGAGATCCCTGCTGGCATCCAGGGATCTTCAGCACAGGACAATCTTCTCCCATCAGTGGATGGAAAAGCCTAAACCCCACATGGGCTGTACATTTGCAGAGGGTGGGATTGTTCTGAAGTGGTGCCAGCACAGGGTCTTTGTTTTGTTGTTCTGGGTTTTTGTTAATCAATACAGTTCTGAGTAGGGATGCAATTAAGCCAGTCTAAGAATGCCTTTAGCAGTATGTTTTGCTTTCTAAATAACACAACTTACAGCCACATTATCATGTAATCTATCTACCTCAAACTATGCAGCGTTCTTAGCAAGCCCTGGAAGCCGTGTGAGCTGCAGTTATCAGCTTCTCTTGCTGCCTCAAACAGCAGTTTTGCTGCTTTTACAGTTGCACCCAGAATTCTGCCTTCCATCCTAAGCTCAGGATGTCAATCACCTGTGCTGTTTTGGGAGTAGAGAGCAACTGTGCAAGGAGGAGCAGGGCAAGAAAACAGAGGTCTGCTGACATGGCCCCTGGCATTTCCTCCCCCATCTCCACGGTGCAGCAGAACATTCTTAACTTCTTGATGCTTGCAACAAGGAGCATTGCTGCTGGATTTGATTCTTTCTGGACATTCCAAGCTTGTGGATGTGTTTATGTGAAAGATGAATGCAAATACACCACTGCTGGCTTCAGAATCAGATTTTCTACTCTTCCATACCTGAAAGGAGTGAAGAGACAAATCATTGCCTGAATCCACAAAAGAGCTGTTAATACATGTCGAACTTTGTAGCAAGTGAACTCCAAGAATATCAAGTAGGGTAAAATATTTAATCCCAATGAGGATTAGATAAAGAAAATGCCTAGAGAATTTCAGACTCAAAGAAGCATCATGTACTGTGTGTATCTGTACATGTCTGTATCATGTACTGGATGCTTTCTAAACTGCATTTTCAAGATGGAAATGTTTAATCAACCTGTCTACTTTGGACATGTGTCTTTTATTTTTACATTTGGCATGATACACACAGCGAAAAAACTGTCCTCTTCTTCCTAGAGACCTTGAAAATTTACCAGTGGGACAAGAAAACCAGATGGAACAGTAAGAAGAAAATTTGGAAGAGCGTCCTAGGACAAGGCATATTTTGTCCAATAGTTTTGTTTTGCTTTGTTTACATAAACTTTTCTAGTTCCAGATTCTGTTTTCAGGAAATTTTAATGCTTAATGTGATTATTTACAGATGATCTTTGATTTAATTTCATTTTCTTTCTCTGGAAAGGTTTAGAATGCAAAGTGCTGCCGTACTCCTTTAGAAATCCTGCTTCTTACTTTCCTCTTCCCATCTCGATGGAAGTATGAATGGATCTCACTGAACGTTACTTGAATAGTAATTGATCTTTACACCTGGGAGCCCCTTTCTGATGGCGACCACATTTAGGGCCATTGTGAAACCTTTTGGAGCTGATTGTGTGGTTGCAATCAGCTCTGCCCGGAGTGCCAGCTGATGGAGCAGCCGTGCTTTGGAGGTCAATTCTCCTGTCACTGGCAGCAGCTGCACACAGGCAGGCAGAGGCTGCTTTGGCCCTTCGTGAGGAATTTGGGTTATTTCTTATTTTTCTCTTTCAAATTCCATCTTTTTGTTTGAGACTCTACCTGTTCCCAGATGCTTTTTATATTCAGTACAAGTTCTAGCTGCGATCATCTCACTCTGAATGTCTCTTGCTGAACAAGACTTCAGTAACAGCTTTATCTTTTTATACTTTAAATGTGAATTTCAGCCTTGGTTAAGCAAGAAATTAATTCCGACCTGCCTTCTGTACCAAACCTGCTAAATGAATGGCTATTAACTTGGATTATTAAACCCTCAAAAGCTTTTCTGCAACTTCTGGGAGCTGACCTGTAACTTCCTTTTCAAAAGGGAATGAAAAGAAAATCAGAAGCTGCAGAGAATTTCTTTTGCTTTTTAATTTTTTTTTTTTGTGGGAGCAGTGTGAGTGGAGGGGTGCACAGTATGTAAATATCAGAATATCTTTTCTTCTGGTTTATTTTTTTATTTCCTCAGGTTTCTGGCAGAAGGACTCGCTACTGTCTCTCTGTCAAAGTCAGTCCATGGTATTTGTTTCTGGCTTTCTTTGTCCTATTACTGGTAGGTTTTCAAGTTCTCCCTAAAGGCAGGTTAGATGAACTGACAGTTTGTGGGCAGTTTTCCCCTCAGGCTTGTGTTTAACACAGCAAACTTTTGTTTTCAGGATTTTGTGGGCTTTTTTTTTCATTTGGTTGGCGTTTTTCTCAATGTCACTCTCTGCAGCTGGAATGATTATCCGTGTATATTTTGCTTTTTAATGTTGGACACATATTCAAGAGAGCAAATGAGCAAACCCTCTTGCAAAGATGAGTAAAGAGGTGTTCCACAGCCCCAAGCTGGACATTCTTGCTGGCTGGGCTCAGCACCCCTGTGGGTGTGAGCACCTCCTTCTCTTCTGACTGGGTGTTCTGGCTGTGTCTGCCTGGACCAGCTCCTGTGAACTGATGCTCTGTCCTGCAGGCTCCTTCCTCCCACCACTCTGCCTCTCCAGTACTGCAGGAATTGCTGTGCTATTCTGAGTGTAACTGGAAATACTCTTTACTTTGAGGGCTGAGTAACCTACACCCAAGGTAGATGCATCATCTACAGGCAGGCAAATACAACAGTGATATTTAACAGGTACCAAGATAATTGACTGATGCAATTAATTATAGACAGAAATAGGTACAGTCAAATAAAATATATACTTCCAACCTGTCAAGTGTGTTTAACAGAGCAGAGCAGGGTGGGGATTTTTTAGGGGTGTTTGAGCAGTGCTAATCTCTATTATTTAGTTGCTGTTTTATCTATTTACTGAGCCTTTTACACAGAGATATTCCCTTTCCTCTATTTATTAAACATTTGGTTATTCCTACCTAATGCTGGCACCCTGTAAAACCTTCTGCACGTGAGGTGAGATGGGTGTGCTGATGGAAGGCCTGAAGATTGACTGAGCTGGAGCATCCTCAAGGCTTCAAGGAAGGTTTTTGCTTGACGGGCTCTCCCGCAGGAGTTCGCATTTGCTGTTTTATCTCTGGGAGTGAGCTCGGTGACAGACACACACTGAGAGTCAGGCAGAAATGCCATGGGAGCTGCTTAGCAGCATTCAGATGCAGAGATGGCATTTGATTCCCAGGTTTCTGTGCTGCAGCCGCTTTACAAGGAATCTAAATCAGGAAACTCTACAGCGTGTCAGGAAAGCAGACCTCTGATCACCATTAAAAAACAGAGTCCTGCTTCTGAAACAACAAACAAATCTGAAGGTTATTTTGGAACGGCTCCTGCTTGTTTTGGTGGAGTCTGTGCAGTGGCAGAATTGCAGGTGTTGGACACACCACCACACGTGGTAGAACCTCAGGAGTTCTCTGACAAGGTGTGAACAGGCTGCCTGACACACTCACTGGAGCTGCTTCCGTTCAGTGTGGGGACTGTGTCAGTCTAATTCCTGCACGTTGTTCAGGTAGAATGTTCTGGATGTGTTTAAAAGCAAGTGCCAGTCTTTTGAAACAGTTCCCAGTACCTGCGTTACAGACATCAAATATTCTTTTAGAGATAGCAGGGCTTGAAATGTTTCTTTTGCATTTTAGTTTTTATGCATTCATTTGAATTTATATTTATAAATATCTGGAGGTGAGTAATTGAAACTCGTCAGCAATTCTTTTTCTTTCCCTTTAGATATATAGAGCCTGAAAAATCTAAAATACCTTGGGAGCAGACATGCTAATGTTATGTTGAAACTTTGCGTCTCGTTCAGTGGAAATGTAATTTGTTTGTGATTCTTTTTGGTGCAGTGAAATTAAGAAAGACACCAAAAATAAACATAAAAGCAAATGACTAGATGGCAAAAGTGATAAAAATGTAAGCACTGCAGCTGTAAGATAACGCACTCCCTGATGTCAGGACTGGGAATTCTTGATGAAGTTTGTCGTAATTCTATTTTGCATAATATTTTTAAATTCTCTTCTAACACAATTGATTTAAATGTGGAGACTTTGAAATACAAAGAATTAACCTCACCTTCCAGACAAGATGCTTAAGGTTAAAAATAATAGAAACATAAATCTTGTGTAAGTCTTATTAGAAAAGAAATATCTGCACTATCTGAGTTAGATTTCTTTCAACCAAAACTCCTATTCTGAAATGCTGCCGTTCTGACAGTGTGACAAATTGCTGGAACAAATGCTAAATAGTTAAATGGACAAGTGATGGATGGCCTCATAAGCCTTGCAGGGCAGCCTGTGTAAGATACTAATTGGTTCTGTGGAACTGGTTTTGGTCAATAAATTCACTTGAGATATTTTGTGTGTGTGTGTGTGTTAGATATCTTTAAAGAATGCAGTCTTGTAGGTGACAAACCACTTGCAATGTATTAGGCCACCAACAACTTTATTTTGTCTGCTCTACCTTCTTTCCAGGATATAACCTACTGAAAAACAATTATTGATGCACGGCTGTCTCTCAAATGCTTCTGAATTATGAGTTTATTTCAAAGCCTCCAGAATTTTCTGATGCTAAAAAATGTCCATGTTAAGTTTTCCACAGTGTTTGCAATTGCCTTTTTTTTGTTGTTGTTTCCTTCCCCTGGAATCAATTCTTCCACCATTGCTCACTTTGAGCAATATTTTCTACTGCAGAGAGCCTAAATATTAGCATACTCCCCTTGTAAAAAATATTCCCCAGGTGGGTGAGGGCAACCAGACTCTGAACTTTGAGACCTGGGTTAGGAAAGAGCTGAGCCACCCATCCTTGGCCCTAACTTGGAGATAGGGAAGGAGCAGCAGAGAGGTTTGCTGAGGCCAGGAGCACAGGCAGAGGTGCTCTCACAGGTATAATCCTGCTCCTGCCCTGCTCTCCTCCTGCTCTCCTCCTGCTCT
>JAWWMU010000005.1:20861062-20874871 GCA_035048155.1 Cinnycerthia olivascens | reverse complement strand
TCTGCTCTGTGAAGAGAGCTCAGTAGCACTGAATATGAAACCTAAAGCTGCCCACTAAACCAGCACAGCATCTAAAAGATACAAAAGCTAAAACCTAAGGCATCAGATGACCTAAAGTTTGAGTGTCTAAGTGCAAACAGCTTTCATAGATTTTTGTTGCAGGAAGCTCATTCATGCAGCCTGGTTTAGATTTCACGTGCTTGTCATGTTTAGACAGCAAGGTTTAAGTTATTACAGAGAGGGGCAGTAGTAAAAATCTTCTGGCAGTGACCTACTCTGGTATATTCTATATTTACTATGTGTATTTGCATTGTAATAACTTCTTTTTTAATATCTGGGGAAATGAAAATTAAATCAGCATGAGATCTGTTTAAAAAAAGAGTAAGGTTACTTCCTTCAAGGGTCTTTCATCACTATTTTAATAGCTAGAGGTACTATGCAAGGTGTGCATAATATGTGTGGGAACAATGGATATTTCATCTCTTCTTGCTTGAATCTTCTCAGCTTTGGTAACTGCAAAACTGAACAGGAGCTTTGTAGCTGTATTTGATGATATTTCCATAACATTTGTGGCTGTCCAACTTTGTTGTGAAATGAAAGTCAGGAAATCTGACTGAATGCATTGTTAACTTCCAAGAGCCTACATTCTACTTCTGCAAAAGCCCTGCCACATTTGGAACTTCAGGCATCCTTGTCCTTAAACTGGGGCAGAAAGAGAGGAATAGGAAAGGAAGCTCAAGGGTGACTGTAATTTAAAGATTTCCCTGGAGAAGATGGGGCAAGGTGCTCTTTGGTGTGCCAGAAGCTGAAATCAAACAAATGACTGTTTGAACATGTTGGGAATGATTTCATTGTGTCATCATCATGGAAAATACACTGACAGGCTTTGAGTGACCAGTGCAGGGCTGAAGGGTGCTGTGCTCACAGTGTGATTGTCTGGCACAACAAGGGCACCTTAGATAACTAGTCCTGCTGCTAGTCTAGTGCATTAATTTGTGAAGAATTAACATTTATATTGATTATTATATTTGTAATTAATTTTTCTTATGTCTGGCTTTGCTAGAATGCTGGTTTTAGCATTGTATGTTAGGTTTGCTCTTTTTATTACTTTATTTTAGAGTCACATTCTGTTGTGTAACTATCCACATGGGTAAAACTTCAGAGTTATTTGGCTTTTAATGCATAAAGAAAAGACTATCAAAAAAATTACTTAATTTAGGATGTGTTTATCGATGATTAAATATTTAAGGAAAGAAGGAAGTCATATGCTAAAAATTATTGTAGTACTTTTATATTTTTGCAAAAAATATTTGTTTTCTGATGATATTTCAGAGCTTTTTGTAATTATTTTGTGGTCTTTTCGAGCTGCCCTAATAGCAAGCTCCTTTGCATTTTCCTCATTCCGTAGGTGCTCTGGGGAATTCTCTGTTTCACAGCAAGGGTGCTCCTGCCTGGCTGCACAGTGGAAAGCAGCTGCATTATGATTTCTTTTGTAGAGTCCACGCATTTGATGGTGTAATGAGGTCGAGGTGTTCTCCAGGATGCTTTGATGGTGTGATGCCCATGACCTGCTGTGCCCTAGAAGAGTCAAAGAGGTGTTTAACTCTTTATTGGCCCTCTCTAGACATGCAGCAAGGGATTAGCAGCAGTCAGCACTTCCTTAGAGCAGCCTCAGCTGATCATTCAGGCTTTTTATTTGTACATAAAAGTAAGACTGGAACATTTGTAGTTATCCTTTCCTAGACATCCTCTCCAGGTCTCTTTCCTCTGGGAGGCAGAAGCAGTGTGGGTTTTGGCCCTTGGCTTAGACCTGTGATATTTCTGGCTGGTTTATCTCACCTTTTCTTGTGGTGCTGTTTAAAAGCTGGTTCAACCATTTTTGCTGCTGCTGTTTGTTTGCTTAACTAACCCTTTAATCCTATTCATAGCTTCTGTTAGAGGCTGAGGGCCTCATAATCCTTTTGGGCAAACTTGTTTTCCTTTTATTGTCTTGACTGGTGTTCATTCAGGAATGGTTACTAGCCAGAAATATAAGGCAATTTTTAAGCTGAATACAGAGGCAATAATTAGAGAACTTTTGACTTTGAATTTTACTTTTCTGGTAGCAAGTATGAGCTCAAGCAAACGTGCTGCATGGCTTTGCTGTGCCTGGTCCCATAACAGTACACACCTTCTCATGAGGGCTTGAAAATCTCCTTGCAGACAGAAAGCAAAATATTAGAGGATTTTAGAAGAGGCCACATTTACAAATCACGCTGCTACTTTGCTGGCGGTAGATCTAAATTAAGTAAAAGTTCACAGCTTCTTTGAAAATATAATATATTCTCTAAGAGTGGCTGAATTAAGAATCTGAAGCTTTGCCTCCCTGCCAGACAAGAAGGAGGCCCTGAGCAGTGTCATTTTCTGCCAAGAAAGGGCAAGAGGGGCTGACAGGAGCTCTCCTGACAGAGCTGCTGCCCATCTGGACATGGGCTGTTGGTCTCTCTAAATGCAGCTTTTCCTTTCCAGGGAATGCACTGTGAATTTCAAGCTTTGCTCCTTTTCCTGTTCCTAGCATGCAGGCTGTTGGCAGCGTTATATTTATTGCAATTTTGTTGTCTTGGCAAAGAATTCAAAAGTGTTTGCATGCCTCAGTGGACCAGTGATAGACTAATGATATGTAGCAACTGTAAATGTTTTTTTTTCTTCATTGCAATCACATTTCTTAGGTGCCATGCTGGAAAATGAGAGAGATGTTTGGGTCCACAGTTCAGTGTTGGATAGTTCAGCTCATGAGGACTGTGGAGAGAGCCCAGGGGCATCCTGGCAGTTTTAGCATCACCATTTTCCCAGTGGAGTTTTTCTTTTGCCTGGAAGAATATCTTGAGCCATAACTGTGGTGATGGATTGTGTAGGCTTCGAGAGGCTGTGTGTGCCCCAAATTATGGACAGCTCATCCTCAGGGGATGAGATAAAACCGTGCAGCAGTGGTGCTGCACGAGTCACACACGTTTCACCTACTGATGGTCTGCAGATGCTCAATCAGCACAGAAACCTGAGGGAACCAGCTGAGTACACCCTGCAGCCAGCTGGAGTTTCCTGGGTAGCATTGCAGGAGGAGAAGCCCCAGAGAAGCCAGGAAAATCTATCCTGGCAAAAGCTGTCCATGTGCAGAAACTCCTCGTCCACGTCTGGCACAGCGAGGTTCCTGCCTGTGGAACTTCCCTGGCTAGAACAAACAGCTGGTTAATGCAGACATGTGTTCTTCCAGCTGAACTTTAATGCCAATTAAAACCAGCACTTGTTTATTAAGAACAAAACTGCTACTTTTTCTAGACACCTTTTTGTCAGTCTATGGCATCAGAATTGATGAAAGATAGTAAATGTGTAAAGCTGTGAAAGCTGGCAAGTTATGAAAGTTAAATAGTGAAACTTTTCAAAAGCTTTGAAGGATTATTGTTTCAAAACTATCCAAAAGTGCTTGATTTTTAACCTAACTTTTCTAAAATATCTCAACGTTTTTAGGTGGTCTCCTTTTAAACTATACCTCCCCAGAGCATGAAAATCTTGAATGATGCATTATGTTCAGCTAATAATTTTTGAAAATTTATTTCATATAATGCTTTATGAGATTTTTAGTTTAAAAACTTAAGCAATTTGACAAAAAAAGCCCCCCCAGAATCTGAAACTGTCTAGGTGCATTACTCCTGGCATAGAATAGTCTAAACCACTGATACATTATAAATGATTTCACACCAAAGTCTGCCCTGACTGTCCAAAAGGAGGAATCATTTCAATTCCCTTATCCAGACTGAGATCCCTGGGCACCAAAAAAACCATCAGACCAAGGAAGTGAGGCTGAATTTTTCAAAAATTAGTAAAAGCTCCTTTTTATTCACTGCTGTTTCATAGATCAAAGGGATCAATTGAGTGCATACCTGTGCAAATTTTTTAAGTTGTTGAGTTTCAGTATTGTGAAACTATCCAAAAATGTACCTCAATGAAACTTCCCATTTCTGGGGAAAGAATAATTAACATCCTTTGATGAGTTTACTCAGTCTGAGTGCTTTGTGAGGAGGCATGTGAGTGTGATACAGGGGAGACCTGAAAGTCTGTGGGATTTGATCTCTGTCATCCTTAGGTAGTGCTGAGGGGAGATCGGGTACCGTGGTATGAATTGTGTTGTTGACCCTCTAAGCTTGTGTGAATATTAATCTAACCAGATTAAGCATATGATTGACTTTATCAGCAGGAAAAAGCAGATCAAATTCCAGGCTAGCCCTGTTTTGTGCCTGCTGCAGGTGCTGCATGGAGTGAGGATGGGACTGGGTTCTGTTCAGCTGTCAGGCTTAGCCCTCAGCCTTAAATGTGAACAGCACGACAATATTGCATGGCATGGGACCCTCCACTGGAATGCTGCTGAGGATGTGGCCAATCCACAGTGCTACCCAGCAATGACACACTGTCCTGCCCACTGTGGCTTGTTCCCTCCCAGGTTTGAGCTTCAAGTCGTGGAGGGAGCTGGAAAACGACGGCAGTGCCTGCAGAGACACCTGGGCACCAGGGGTGTGCAAGGAAAACTGCTCCATTATGGGCACAGCAACAAACACACCTGCAGGGGAGCACAGGATTCACTGCGAGGAGGTGTCGCTGCCATAGAATCTACGTGCATTCATTGCTAGGTAATATTTGTACATAATGCAAATAACTAAGCAAAATACAAAGGTGCTGCAGCCTTTTAATGAGGAGCTAAAGGCCTAGGACACCTCATAAAAAAACCTGACAAACACCATTTAAAAGCAATTATGCCCCTGTGCTATAATTTTTAAGATCCTTTGTGATAATAGGAAGATTTCAGAGGAGCTGCAGTGTTTGTTGTCTGATGTCTACATTTCAGGAGCCTGCCTGTAGCTTTCTGTGTGCCCAATCCAAAATGCATGAGGGCTGTGATTATTCTGATAAGCTGTTACATATGCTGACTTTCAAAACTTTGAGTGATAGGCTATTTGATTTTTCTGTATTTTTCCTTTTTCTTTTCAGTATTCTCCTCTGATACACCAATCTTCACTACACTTCTGTTGTATCCCAACCACAGACATTTCATGTTCTAGCAGCCACAGCTCCTCTGGCACCAGGCAGCTTTTCCACCAGTTTAAGCTTCTGCACGCCTCTCAGATCTCACTTGAACAACATATGGAAATCAGACTACAACTAGTTATATTTTTTGAATAAGATTTTGTGAAGAAAATGTGTTCTGTTTGGAATTTGGGGTGAGGGGAGATAAGGAAAGCAGAATATAATAAAAAAAACACTTCTGGGGAAAAAAAGTATGACCTGACTTCTAAGTTCCCCTATTCTAATTCAGCAACTACTTTTTTTTCACATGCAGCAAATCCTTTTATTGGTTATTTCTTGTTCTTTAATGACTTCACTACAGGGTTGCATGGGTCGATAGGAATGCCTCCTCCAAAATCCATTAACATGGTTCCTGACTGAATGCAGTCCAGGCATGTTAATCACCATTATTCTTCAAGAATGTCAGATCTCTCAAGTTTTCTGTATGTGAATTCCATGTCTAAGAATCAATGTGTTCCTTATTTATGCACAGGGCTGAGTACCTTGCTGGAAATCATGGTACAATGCTAGTTTAAAAATCTGCTATAGAAAATATGATCAAGATAAAGAAATTTCTTTAATGTTGGGACTTATAAACAGAAATTAAAATTATAGTATCATCTGTGCATTTCTTATCTAGATGATAGTACAATTCAAAGAAATTTGAATTATATGCCTCTTCTTTTACTCCAACACATGCATATTAAAGAGAAACTTTTTTTGATGTGATTGCATCAGGAGAAAAGACATAGCATGATTGATGCCAGTGGGGTTTGACAAATAGCAACTCTCCAGAAATTATACAAAAATTTCCTTCCATATTTCCTCTCAACTCTTCTGCCACTTTGATGAAATGGTAATCTCTCTAATCCATTTCTCCAGCTAGAAAAGCTGTTTCAGAAACATACCCTTCCCTGCAGTTATTACCATGGTGGAACATTTATTATCCAGCAAATGAGGCATCACACTTTGTGATAATTCTCCTAAAAAAAATCTTAGGGACAACTGCCTTCGATTGTGCATGTCAATGATCAATTAAAAGTGAAAAAAAGGGGTTCTATATTCTGCACAGGGCAGAGTCCAGACTGTTCCACTGATCAATAGCCAGTGCAGAAATAGGTTAAACCTTTTGTGGATGAATTTCTGCCCTGTGCTGAGGGGTGGTTGGACACCCCACTCACACCCCAAACCAGCCAGGCTGTAAATGTGGAGCTGGGAATTATTATTTTCATGTACAAGAGCCCTGGTCCATTGTGCCTTGATAAATATGTCTGTAATGCCCTAAATGATTGTGGCTTTTGGCCCTGGGTGTTCCTGGGCTGGTAGGGAAGAGTGAGAAACACAGCTGTAAAAAATGTACTGCCAAAAAACCAACCAACCAACCAAAGAGACCCTTCCAAAAAATCCCCCTGCAAAAATCACCAGCAGGCTCTGTACAAAGCCAGTCCCTGCTTAAATATTTGCTTTATTTTACAAAAAGGTAAATCACCAGGACTAAATCCACACAGGAGCTCTAAACCCACCATATTATTTTAATAATAAAATTTGTTGTTCAGCCCCTTATATTTTTGTTTACTCAACTTAAAAGCATGCAGGTGAAACTAAAGGTATTTACAAGAGAGTTAATTTCAATGTTAAGGGTTTTTATCTATGAAAACAGTGATTTTTATAAAATGGCCTAAGAATAATGTGAGAAAATATTTGCTGAGTGATATGGGTTGTTTGTCTGTCTCCAATCCCATTTTATTTTATGTGTACACACATACATATATATGTGTGTACCTGCTATATGCAAATGCATTCAAGTATAGAGCAGGTACTGGTTTTTTAAATTTGACCAATTTCTTGATCGCTTTCCTTAGAATATTCTGTTATTTCTACCCTCTGCAAATAGCTTCAAATGTTTCTGTGGCACTGTGTAGCTAAAGCCTCACTGAGTTACTGTTCTGTCCAAGAGAAGTTTTCTAGCACAGCTGAATGTTACCTTGAAAATGCAATTTTTGAGTAGTAATGATTCTTAAAAGTCTTTGTTGTGGATTCTCTTCCTTCCTACGTCTGATCTTTAAAAATAAATTTCAGTTATGTAGACCATTACAAAGCCATAATTACATAATGAGAAAATTTAGGTTATCCATTTTTTTAACATTTATTGCTGCCTTGTCTTTTATTAAGCTAAAACAAAACAGCAAATCCTTTGTTGTTTTTTTTCAGCTGGCAATAGGTGACATGCTGTTTGTATTTTGCCCACTTACAGGTTGCTGTTTGAGCACTCATGCACCACCTCTTCCACCACTGCTGCATTGGGAACCACCTCGAATTTAATTCCTGCACATATGTAATGATTTTACAGAATTGGAAAGAATTTACCGTGGATGGAAACCAGACAGGTTCCTGAAGAAATGTTTTATTCAACAAAACTTGCCCAACTTGAGCATTTTCCAGGTAAAGGATCTAAAGGATCTCTTTTTTTTTTTTTTTAGTAAATGTTACTTTCTTGCTTAAACACTGTGGAGTAAGTGACCTAAGAAAAGCTTGCTGAGTCAAAAAAGCTTTTTCCCAGAGTCATTTGTGAGAAGGGAACAGCACTAAAATACACAGCTGCTATAATCAAACCTACCTGATAATGCCATGAACATGGGAATATTTTTTTCCTACGTAGTAGAACCCCAACCCAATGATCTCAAATCCAAATAGTTGCCATAGTAACTGATGTTATGGTATATTATTTATGGACATATTGCCACATAGTATTCATAATATGTTACTTTTTTCAGACCTTATGCTTCTGGTTGTTCACGTAACATTTGCACAGCTGAGTGGAAATGCTAGATCTTTTCACTCGTAGCAAGCTAACATTTCTCTATACTATCAAAAAGTGCAGAGTGGTGGATTTGTGAGACCACTAGAAAGAAAATCATGGGTTTTTAAATTGTATTTAGTCAATCAGTGTAATACAGGAAAGCAGTGCTGCTCATTTCCTTTTTTATCTCTGCCGTGTTTCACGGGCCGAGGCTACACCAAGTGGTACATTCCTGATCTGCTGATGGCAGGGAATGACACTTCATTAAAAACTCAATTAAAACTGCTGAAAAGAAAGCGAACAAAAGGATCACACAACTGCCTCTACCAGTAGCTGTTCATAAATGCTTTTTAATAGTGTTACTTATGATGTGAACATGTAAATTAGCCTGTAAAATTCAGACTAATTTAAGATCGTGTTGGGGAAATTCTAAACTTATTTTATTGTCCAAGGATTATCTTCAGATATGTATTTACTAGAATAAGTACTTATGCTCTTGGTAAAAGTAACGTTCTACTCTTTCTGCTCACATTTTGAGGCACAAAGAGCAGCTGGAGACTCTGCTGCTGAGGAATAATAAAGAAACTTGGTCACTGGCTTTACCATTCCCAGCCAGGGGCCAGAGCAGCTGCTCTGTCTCTCTGCTCTCTTCCTTTTAATCCAAATTCTGCCTTTAAAAAGTCCAGCGAGGTGCTGCTGGGGCTGTCTGCACAAGGATGCCACTGAGCCAAAGGGAGCAGTGTGGGGATCTGCACATCCAGGTCACTCTGAAATCTTTGTCTCAGAAGCTGATCTCGTATGCACACCAAATTGAATATTTGGGTATAAATATTTAGACACTTGAGTTGATTAAGTTTACTTCACACCAAGTATTTTTACGTGTTATCTGATTTCCATGTTACACAGAGCAAGTTTTTCAAATGAGCTGTTCCTGCCAGCAAGTGCCACTCCTTCCCAGACAGGAGCCCAGCTATCAGTTGGTATTCCCTTTTCTGCTCGTCATTTCCAGCATTTGGCACCTGGAACTATTTTGAACACAATTTATGTCACTTACACATGAAGTGTGTGACACCTGAATGTCACAAATCATGCATATGCATCATTGCTGGCACAAATTTACATCTGTAATTATCTATACTCACAAACTGTCATTGTTACGAGGCCTTGTTGGAGACTGGCTGGAAAACGTGACACACTTCACTCATCCTCTACACAAAAATTACATCCTCTTCCATGCTCTTTTCTGTTTGAAAAGTTATTAAAATGTTTTAAAATAAAAATTAGTTAACAATTGACATGGATGAAAGAAAAATATTCTGCGTGAAGAGCATTTTTCAGCTCCTCTCTGCACTGCATTTTATTTCAACTGTGAGCGGATTTTTCTGAAAAAATATTCCTATTTTATTGAGAACTGGTCTGCACCATTATTACTCTGACCATGCAATTATCCCACTAATGAGCAAAAAAAGGGTGTTTCCCCATATAGATTTTTTTTCCCACCAACATTGCATGGATTCTGGTACATCCTGTTGATAAATATTCTCGTAATTCCTGGTTTGCATTGGAAAAGAAAGCAATAATCACTAGCAATAATCATTCCAGTTGTAAAGTGTCCAAATCTGGTGGTTGTGCTTGTACACATCTGAGATTTTCCTGCTATGGTTATTTTTTGTAGGAAGACAATAAGTTCACTCAGAGGTAGGGAGGTGTTTTTGCATTTTCATTGTCTGATTGTTGATGCAGGTTCTTTGCTACAATGTCTGATAATTTTTGAGAGGGAGGGGAAAAACTTTTTCCTGTGTAATCCATGATTCTTTTGTTAAGTTGTGACTATGTAATAATTCAGTTGTAAAACATTTGTAAGTTGTAAGTACAGCCTCCTCATAATGGCAACACATTTTTTTTTCGAACAAGAATGCTGCTGTTTAAATAAATCCAGTTTGGATGCTGTTTATATCTTTGGAACTGTGATCTGAGAGTCCATGCACATGTCACAGGCTTTTAGTCCAAGTACTTTGAAACACACTCAACGAGGATCCTTGAAGTGAAATTTTTGTTTCTCTGCTGTTGGTATCATTCCTTTTCTTAGCACTTGCTCGTCCTCCTCCAGCTCCAGCCTTTGCAGTGTCTCTGTAGCAGCTGATAGAGTTCAGAGTGATTTGGAGGTTGGGAGTATCTGCATTTTATTTGGAATGTGTAGCTGCCAATGAAGGCTCCTCAGAGCCATTTTAGAGCTGTTGTTTGAGAGCTGGCTGTTGCCATCTGTTGTGGTTTTCTCCTGTGCTGATGGGTGCTACTTATTTTTAACACCACTATTTTCTAAATGATAAGAGCAAGAAGAAGGAATTGGTGAGGGTAAACATCATTACCTCCTTTGAAATTTTGTATTAATAGAATATTAAATGTTAAGGAGGGAAAGGCTAAGGGCAGGATTAAAAGGGGGGGGAAAGGAACAAGTAAAATAATTGAGTTGAAAGGAAATTTAATCACTCACTGCCTTATATCAGTGCTTCACACGCTCCAAAAGACAAAAGAGAAAATGAAACACAGGGTTTACAGTTGCACAAATGGAAATAAAGGCCATAAAGAAGTCAGAAATTCAGACAATATTTTGGCTGTGCATAGGTAACTCTCTCCAGCTGACTTGTGACACCTGATGTTTGCCTGTGCATTTCCAGATAATCCATCTGCCAAGCCCTGTTTTTAAAGCTTGTGTGGGACTTGTGGTTTTAAGCCATGGACAGGGACACATTTTGAGAGGTGGGGTTTGGTTGGGTTTTTCTCGATATAATAATTCTGCTCCTTGTAGTGACCAATGTTTCAGCCTGCACACAAAATTGCTGAGCCTCACTGACAGGAATGTTTCTCCTCCTCACCACGAGAGGAGTTCTGGTCTAATATGAAATTGGAGAAGCCTCAGCAGAGTTTGTAGAGCTCCTCCAGGTGACTCTTTGTCGTTTTATTGTGTTAAAAGAACTCTCATCCAAAAAAAAAAAAAAAAAAAGCTGCAGAAAATGTTTAAGAAAGCACATTAATTCTCAAATGAAACTTTGTTGAAATGCTTAGCAGCTGGTGTACAATCTGAAAAAGGTTCTTTCTTTTATTAGAAACACATAACGTTGGCATTCCCACTACTGCCAGAAAAGGTTATGCCAATATGAAGGAAAGGGAGGGAAGGAAAGATTAACAAGTTTCCCAGCTTTCCATTTCTATGTAACAATGTGACTTGAAGAAAAACAAAACTAATTTCATTATATAAAGAGAAATATATTTTGCATTTATGTTTGTTTAGTTCCAAAATGGATTGGAAGATTTTTGCTCTTGTGAGGAAGTTTCTTGTTGTTTTTTGGAAAATTGATTTGTTGATTAAAGTCAAGTAGCTGAGTGCTGGCCTTTTGTAGGTTTGGGAGAGCAGGACACAACAAACAAAGCAAAACCCCAGACCCTGAAGGTTCAAGGTTTAACTTCCATTTTAATAATTTGTGTGGTTCTCAATTTGTGACCATTCTGACCAATTTGGTAGATAAATGCCAGTAGAGCTTCATTGACCTCAACTTTGCCACCTATGGATCTGTTATGAAATCTGTAATTTGGAATTACAACAAGAAAAAAATCCAGAAAACCTATACCTTTTAAATTCTAAACTTGCAGATATAAATTGAATTTCATTTTCTAATTTCTTCTTTTCTTTCCACTTTTCTTTCTTTTTGGTACAACCGATGAAAGCCAAAGTGTTTTTACTTCAATTAAAATTAATTCCCTGATCTTAATGGGCTGTCTACACTAATCTGATTTTTGTGATATTAGTCCAGTTATACCACTATAAAAATTATGGAGAGCATTTCTCTGGTGCTGCTACTATGATGTGGAAAACAGCTCCTTTTTTGATCTCGTAACTAAATGACCAAAATGTGATACAGATAAAGCCAGGTGTGTGTGATACAGCCTCATTTTCCTCTGAGTCAATCAATGTCATTAGCCTTGTCACACAGTTGAAAAGCACCACAAACACAGACATTGCAAACCGTGCCACAATTCTTGGGGCTAAATGATATTTACACAGGAAATTCCTTTGTTTCCCCACACACCAGGACACCCAGCCGTGCAGCCTGGGGATCCTCCGGGGCAGCCCTGCCAGGGTTTGGGGAGGGAGGTGGGAATGAGGAGCTGAGAGCCCGGCTGGGTTCACTGCAGGGAGGCTGAGACCAGGAGGGGCCCCCCTCCTTTAGGGCTGTCAGGCCCTTTCTGTGCCCCAGATCAGGTGGGATTACCCACACTCCTGCCTGGGCTTTGTGGTCCCACAATTGAACCCTTAAGGTTCAGTTTTATCCATGTGTTATGAAGACAACTTACTTGGATTGCTCCCACTATTTTAATTTTGCTGCAGATCGGTTTTTTTAGTTGCAGCCGCCTTCCACTCTGTTGTCAATTAGTTTGTGGTTAGATTTGGGCCCAATCAGTTCAAATAGCAATGCCTTCACTCAGTCACTTAGATCCAATTTACCTGGAGAAGTGACTATTAACATTAATCACTTCGCTAATCAGCACCTGATCAGAATGGCTGAGTGCTGATGGGAGAGAGAATCTTCCCTCCTGAAGGCAGATGAGTTAGAATATTTTGGCCAAGCAGATAAAATCCTGACATTACATTGTCTTCGTTGGTTGCTGCATGAAGTGAGATGGGAGATGAAATTCGGTGACCTTTTAAAAACGGGCAATTAGAGTTGCAGAGAAATTAGCATACACAAAATCTGTGTAGAATTGCATAACTGAAGTTGTATGAATGATTTAACATCGATGCTACCATTGCCCTGCACATACATTTAGCACAGATTAAATTTACCATAGATCTTCTGAAATGTTTTTACAAGTTAATCTGAATGTTTTTTATAATATACCTTTAGTAGATAAGATGAAGTGTCAGGTTAAATAAAGCAGTAAAATATTTATCCTAAGCTGTTGATGAGAGCATCAACAGTGTATTAGGAGCCAACCCCAGGAAACACTGACTTCTGTCTCATCTGCTTTAATGTGAATCTGAAATAAGCCATTTAAAGGTAAGGGATATGTTAATAGAGTTAAGTCAGTGTAAAATTGGCATGAAAAGAGGATGAAGATGTAATATTAAATCATTGGTTCAGAACAAAATACAGACTCCGTTAAATGTAGAAAGTCTTATGACTGATGCATGGCATCTGCTTCCAAATGCAGATTGCTCCTCAGATCCTTTTTAAACCAACCATTGGGACATCCTGGTGTTCTGTGTACCTTGAATATCCATATCAGGGAACTGACAATATTCGGGTGCTAGAAATTCAAAAGAGCTGTTTTGGGGCATTATCCCAGGAGTTCTGAAGGATTGTTTAAACTTATCATGAAGTTCCTGGTATGGATAAGGATATTTTCTTAGTCAACTATGCTTGGTAACTCAATATGACTGTGCTCTGTTGTCTTCTGCAGGACGTGACATGGAAAAATGTTAAATATTTCAGGTTATGCTGAATGGATATAGAAAATCACCAAACTGGTAAGTGCATCTCAACACAGTATGACACGAGTTATTAGAATTGTAATGCAAGAAAGCACAAACTCCTGCATATCCCACTGCATGCTGAGTGCAGTTTGGTCCTGGCTATCTCCAAGTGACTGTAGGTGTGTGTCTGGTGAGTCCCAGCAGTGAAACCCCCCCTGCAAGGCTCTGCCTTCCTGCAGCCCCTCCTGCTGCACAGGGCTCCCAGGTGCCTCCTGTGCAGGTGTGCCTGGCTCTGGCTCTGAGGGTGACAG
This sequence comes from Cinnycerthia olivascens, assembly GCA_035048155.1. Lineage (NCBI taxonomy): Eukaryota > Metazoa > Chordata > Aves > Passeriformes > Certhiidae > Cinnycerthia > Cinnycerthia olivascens. The sequence goes on along the minus strand of JAWWMU010000005.1, from coordinate 20,861,193 downwards.
GGACCCTGTGACCCTGCACCTGCCTCCTGCAGCCCTGCTGAATTAAAGAAATAAGAACATTGATCTGATATCAATGTCCATCTATTAATGGACAAAGACTCTCTAACAGTTTGGAGTTACAAAGTGTGTGT
>JAWWMU010000005.1:20823062-20860962 GCA_035048155.1 Cinnycerthia olivascens | reverse complement strand
TTAGCTAACACAGCATCTACTCGAACTGTAATCTTAACTTTTCTAAAATCCTTAATTCCTCAAAATTAACATCTCAGTGCAGGAAGCCACAGGTGGAATCCACTTTCTGCAATCACCTTCAAAGGCTCTCATGTCTTCCCTGGAAGTGCAGCCCAAACTGGGATCTCAATACAGCAGTTGTTAGGAGGGGAGGGCTATGATATATCCAGGCTTCTGTTTGACATTTCTATAGCCTGATGTGAAATGTGCTGATTGCTGTAATTGGCTGATGAGTGGAGAAGATAGAAAGTGGTCTGGCTTGACTGCTGCAAAACACTCCATGATTATGTTCCATAGCTCACCTCTTTGTTTCCTGTATCACTGCATCACGATTGCGATTCCAATTAGTTTATTTTAATCATGATCAATACACCAAGGAGAAGCATCAGGCAGCTGATATGATTTATTACATATTCCAAGAGCATTTGTCTCGGGTTTGGCATTTGTGCTGTCTGTCTCTGAGTGCCCTGGCTGCTGACAGCAGCCTGTCAGGGATTGCTCTGTGCAGGGACTCAGTGCCAGCCCTTCCTGCAGCCCTGCAGTGATCGATCAGCTCCACAGCCACACAGAATATTCTAACACTTGCCTATGGCCCTGTCAATTATCAAAAATGGAGTATTGATACCCCACAATCTGCTGCGGTGCCACTTAAGCATCAAACAGAAGACACAAAGTAAACAGTGGTGACCGTCTTTATGAATATCTGTCCCTTTTAAAGCTTTTCTTCTTATCACTGATGTTTTACACATAGCTCTTGATCTTCCTCCAGAGCTGTCTTTGCAACATTGAGGGTTCTTGAAGGTGCTGTAAGTACTGGAGGAGTGGTAAAGAAATGCAGTAATGCTAAAGATTTTCATAAACTGCCTTTCAAACCTGTGAAGGTAAAGGTCAGGTGAGGTGGTGGTTTATTATTATTAATGAATATAGGAGCAAGGGGAAATATTAAGGTTTCCTTCAAAACGTACAATATTTTACAGCTGAGTTTCAAGGCATCTTCTTTTCCTGAATCTCTAGTGTGGGTGACTTGACCCTGGTTTTATTGATTAAACTTTTATTCTTCCCCAATGAATAATTAAAATTATGAGCTGTAGTCTGGCATGATTAGCAGGAGCATATGAGAGATTTTTAAAGTAATACACTGTATCACTGTATGCTTTAATTTAAAAGAAAAATAAAAAATCAGAGTATCAATTAGTTCTGATCATTGCATGTGATTATTAATACTAAAACTATTAATACTAAATTATTAATACCAAATATTAATACTAAACTGTCTCTTAGTAGCCCCAGACAAAGGTAAAGCTCACAACTTTCTTGGTAATTACAGACATCTTATAGGTGTAGAGCTGTGGGGCTCTTTAGTCCAAAAATTCTCTTTGCCCTTGAGTATCTTTGCTTTTATTGCTGGTGATTCTTCTCATATGGTGAATGGAGAAAAAAACTACAAATCCAAGGAGAGGAGTTTTTTCCCATTCATTAATGAATGAACTCTCTTGCCCGATTTAGATGCTTTATTTCCTTGAAAGTCCTTGAGAATTAGCACACTACATTCTTTCTGCTCCTGTCTTGGAACGCTTTACGTTCACATCTGAGAGAGAATCCACATTGCCCAAACTCAGAACTGAAAGCAAAGCACTGTGGTGGAGTATTTCTTACACTTATGTCTACCTTTAGGAGCAAGGAACAATTACAGTATCTGTTGACTCTCAAAGAGAAGAAGCAGGAGTGCATCACCATTTGCAGTCTATAGGTGCTGCTGCTTGAAATGACAGTGGGCTCCATGTAGCAATAAATTATGAAGAACTAAAAATCATAAAATTTTTAGAAACGTGGATTTGTAACATTTTTTAAAGTCTAGCTTTTTAAATTAAAAAGTCATGATGTACTATTTTAATAATGGAACCTTTTTTTTAATAGAATAGGTATAAAAGATATATCAATATTGTACCACTCTTTTTGGACCATATGTGTATGGAAAGTGATTGTATCAGAAGTTAACCTGATTAAGTGATGTAATACCCATGAAAATAAAGGGATGGGAGGGATCTTGATTTATTGTTTCTCTATAACAATTTAATTTCCCAAGCTACTCAAAGGTGTGGGAGGGGCTGTAACTTTCTAATTTCTGTCTGTGATGACTTTACACTTTAGTCTGGAAAATTCACTTTAGTGTGTGAATTCCTGAACCCCCTCTGCACATTCCCAGCTGTTTGCCACGGCTCCTGCAGTCCCCAGGAGCTGGCACTGGAGAGTGACTCAGGCTAGTGCAGAGGAGAGTTTAACTCGCTTGTGGAGCATAATTCCTTTGGGAAAAGGCTTTAGGGAATATTCTTGTGGGAGTTTCCTGGCCAAATCGTTTCAGCAGGCTGCAGGCTTTTACAAAACTGATGATGCCCTTTGGGAATGTAGTTTTCAGCGTTGTTTGTACCTTGCCTTGAGGAATAGAGGACAAGCATAAGGAGAGGCAGTGACTCCAGAGCATTCCTCTGTGACCATTAAAACTTCTGTCAACGTTTCAGGAGGGTTTGGACCCCAATCACAGAGGATCAGCTTCGAGGGCAATTATGCAAATGTGCTTTATCAGCTGAGAGGTTGGCTGCTAGGTCTGGTTCCTGCGAGCTGTGCAATCCTACTGTGTGAGCCTCCTTTCCCTTCTCTGCCTTCCTTCCCTTCCCATAAAATCCAAATAGGAACAGCCAGTGGCTTCATATGAGATCAGTAAGGAAAGCTCTCACTCCTTAAATTAAGATTTGTATGCTCTAATAAAGGACTAGCAGTAGTTATGTGCTGGTATTGAAGGAAATGTAAAGAATATCATTAAAGGGAAGCATTGCAGAGTCAAGGATCAGCTTCATCAAAATAGGAAACTGTGATGGCATTTGAGATTAATGCACTTGGAATTCATGATCAATTTTTGGACTCCTCTCTATTGTTCTATCTAAATATTTCTAAAGGGAAGGAATGATGAACTTTAGTATTTTTGAGTGTGTACCATAAAAACAAAAGGGGGAGGCCCACGGCAGAGATTGTTTTCTTAGCAAATTATGTGAGAAAATATTCAAAATATGTTCAAGAAATCTCAGTAATATAATTCCTTGTTTTCTGTGTTGCTTAGGTATTGGTGGAGCTTTCTAAATATTAGCATGTTTCCTGTCACACAGGGCTGAGCATTGTCTTTGGGAGAAAGAAAAATGTGATAAGCAGATGCATGTTTATCCAAATTCAGGATGCAAACATTTTCTGCAATTAGGTTTAAAGTGCTCTCTTAGTGAATGATTTTTTAGCTACAAATACCCACAGGGCATTGTGTATCAGTGGTATCGTCTCTCATTCACCTTTGTGGAGCAGAAAAGACAGACCCACAAACATGTCTGGAGCCAGCCATGACTGTGGCCCCATGGTTTTTGAATTAGATAATTCAAAAACTGGTAGATAATTTTTACATCTGCTGCTAATAATAACTTTCGTAGGGTTGATAGTCCTAAAATCTTAGCTGAACAGTTTTTCCTCCCCACAGTTGCAAGTAAGAAAACTACTGAATGCATTAGTAAATTCAAACGTTTCATTGCCTTAAATTGTACCCTCACAGTGGGGTAAATCAAATTTCATTACTATTCAGCAAACTGTGTGTAAGCTGCATGGTGTTATATGAACAAAGTGGATAGCAATCATTCTTTTTATAGTGAGAGAGGGACACAGCTAATTTGTATTCAGGTTCTCAGGCCCATTTTCAGGGTTTTCCTCAGAGCAGTAGCAGTGCCTGCTGCCTGTTGTGTAAAGCTCTAATATGCTTTCTTCTGGTCACTTGTTTTGATTGAAGAGTTGCTGGAGCTGAGGACAGAACGAACGCTCTTGCAGGGAGTGTTAGAAGCACAGCGAAAAGAACAAAGCGCAGCGAGCCCTCGGTAGGTGAGGGCTGCCTGTTCCCCGTGGCCCAGAGCTGCGAGCATCCCCGAGAGCATCCCTGGAGCTGTGCCGGCCCTGGGGCACCCTCGATGAGGAGTTAATGGGGCCGTGTCAGCCAGGGCAGTCCCGGCCCCGCAAACAGACTGACAGCACGATGGCAGCACTCGCTACTTCATTACTTCCAAACAAAATCGGAGATTCTTCATTTTAAAGGCAGGAGCTGCCAAGCAGTCCAAGAGCAAATGGTTTAATGTGTGGGGGTGGATGAGGTAAGGAGCTTTTATGTGTAAAGAGCTTCACTTAACCCTGTGGCAGCGTTCCACTCTTGATCTGTGTGTGGCATCAGAGCAGACAGACCAGTCCTACTGTTTTAACTCTGGTCTTTGATTCTCACCGGCCAAATCTATTTCAATGGTTTAATTAAATTAATTTTCCTCAAGTAACTCTGTTCTGTCCATGACAGTAATTGGCGGGAGATCTCCCTGTCTTTATCTTGACCCACAAGATTTTTCATCTCATTTTCTCCCTGTCCTGCTGAGCAGGGGGAGTGATGGAGACACTGGGTGGCCATGTGGCAGCTAGAGAAGGTCAACAGATCATCCTCTACATCGCAGCTGCCTCAGTCATGCCAGTGCTGCTGTTCAATGCTCCATTTTCTCAAATCCTTTACCAAGATCTGTGTGCAAGGAGGTAATAAACAGAACTGGCAGCTGCTTCATTGCTTGAAAATTCTGCCTTCTTCAGTGGTCAGCTTATAACTGGGATTTATTTCCAGCGTTGACTATGGGTTTTTTTCCTACTCCTTGCCACCCTGTTCCCCACACAATCCACTAGAAAAAAAAAAAGAAAAATGTTGAGAAATTTCACTGCTTTGTTCTATAGGAAAATTTGGGATTTGTGTCTCTTGGGACAACCTAACATTTCTTCTATGATTTCATTACCTGTTGAGAGAAACCCTCACTGACCTGTCCACAGTGATAGTTCCATCCCTTTCTGGTGGTGCTTTTGTGATAAGAAAATTCCTAATTGGTGTAACATAGATTTAAACTTTTCTCCCCATCTGCATTTCTGGACTTGCAGCTTTCACTTCCATTTCCCTTGTGTGGTCTTTTCCTGGAAAATGAAGGTTCTATGATATGAAAACTTTTCTCAGGATTACCGAGATTGCATAAAAACACATTTTGTAGGATGCAGGAGAGCTGGCCAGATTGCAGAGTTGCTAGCCAGCCTTTTCAGCAGCAGCACTGCCAGCCTAGCGAGTCACCCTGCAGCTCCTCCCAGGCTCTTCTTTCCAGGCTGTTTTGATCCTATGAGCATTTCCTGTGTGAGCTGCAGGTTCCACAGCCCAGGCTGTGTTTGTCAGTCCCAGTTTGAGCTGGAGCTCCTTGGGGACTGTGCTGCCATTCAGGAGAGCAGCTGACCCTGTGCCCAGCTCTTCACCTCCAGCACATCCAGTGAGCAGCACTCCAGCACCAGCAGCCCACCCGTCCTTCCACGGTAAACTGCTGCCAGCTTTCTAAAAGATACTTTGAAGTTAAAGAAATCGGGCACTTCAAAGGGATAAACTCCTGCCCCTTGAGCAAAGCAGGGCTGCAGCATCACTGCTGTGCCTGTCCTCAGCTGGTGGGGGAGAGCCAAATGCACGAGTTGGCATTGGCTGCTCTGGGTCCTGAGTAAAAAACTGTTTTCAGGAAGCTTCAATCACTGCTTGTGATGCTCTTGGTAGTTTTGTAAGGAAATTTATTTTTTCTTGGTTAGTGAAAAGGGGCTTTCTCATGAAAGCAGTGATCCTTTCACAGGTTTCTTGGAAGTTTCACTCTGCAAGAACATATAGTTCTGTTTCGTGTTGTGGTTCATGACCTGAGAAATACAAAGTTACAGAAACTATTTTACTGGTTGTACCTTACTTGGTCATGATATGCCTGATACTTTATTTCTCTTAATCAGCCTTGTAAGTGTTCCCAAGGTTCACACAGAACCGTCATATGTCAATATTGACATGTGTTATGTCACATTTAACTCCATAATTCTGTGGATTTTTTGCACAATTTTTAAAAACAAGAACACAGTATTCCTTGCTTCTCAGCCCTCAAACAGTGGCAGCTCACCACAGGTGCTGATGGAATTCTGAAGTTGCTCTGCCTATGTGAGGAGATGATGAAGGAACATCTTGCAGTTTTAAGAATGCAAAAGAGAATTGCACAAAACATTTTGGAAGGCAAAGGACTGCTGAGACTCTTGAGACATAATTCACAGGACAGGGCTCTCAACTGAATGACAGTGAGGAAAAGATTTGCTTAGGGAGAATGCCATGAGTAATACTTGACAGCCTTATGGGAATAAATGAACAGAATCTTAAATACTTGTGAATAAAAATTCTCAGGGGTTTCTTGCCTATTGCAAAGGCATTTTATGTATTTTGTTGTGTAGAAGTCTATGATATTTTTGGAAAACAGCCACTGGGGGAGGGCAGGTCAGGGAGGTCATCTACCAACAAAAAAAAAAGAGCAAATGGGCCAGAGTCTGATTCTTCTCTTGCTAAGGCAGGAAGGTGTCACAGAAATGCATCAGTCCCAGCAGACTTGTGAAAATATCTCCAAAATAGCCAAATATTCCTTAGAGGTATTTGATGCTTATCTTACGTGAATTCTAGAGCTGTGGACTCTTTGTAGAATTTGTAGTCATGTGGAAGGTTATGTCCATTTTCCAGGAAAATGCTGGCATTCTTGGTGGCATTTTAATCCCAGGAATGGAGTTATTTACTTAAGTGAATTCTTTTTGACATCCTTTCTCCCTGCTTTGACTTTACACAGTCAAATTACAAAATTCGGCATGGTGCCTCATGCTAGCAGCAATGGTTAATATAACTATTATATTAACAATATATTGTTACAGAAATAAATTATTAACAATATGTGTATTGTTAAGAAACCCATTGAATATATTTAATTGGAGGCCACTTCAAGGAAACCAGAGGAAATTGCTGCACAACTGATATGTGAGTTGGCAGCTTCTAAACTAGCTTTGGGTGAATGTAATTAACACCACTGCCATATTTTTTGGGATTGATTTTCTAAGGTTGTGAACTAAAAAAGTAAAAATAAAAGAAACATTCCTCTATATTTCATATTACCTTGAAAATCAGTCCAACAGTTTACAAATCAAATAGTTGTATGACTAGGCCTTATTATCCTCCAAGCATCTCATATTTTAATTGATTTGACTTTTTGGAGATAAATGCCTTGTGTCATATATAACATAAAGCATAACACAATATAATGCAATTTCATTGAGGATCTTTTGTAATTGCTTATCACACATGGCTGTGCATGATAGATAGAAACAATAAAAAAATAAATGAAAAATATTTGAGCCAAACAATGTTAGCTTCTGAAATGTTGATTTTTTTCTTTTTTTTTTTTTTTCCCAATATGTCCAGATCTGAACACTCAGAAAACATCAATCTCTTCAGGAATGCATTAGGAACTGTGGGATAGAATTGATAAAGAGCTTACTTTCCACAGATTTCAAATCAATAGTGGGGACTTTAAGGAAGACAACTGCTGGCTGCTGCATGGGATGTAAGGTACACTCCTGAGTGCCTGGAGCAAGGTCATCATATTTATCAAGTCAATTCTTGCTTTTCATTTTGGTTGTTTTATTGAGACAGCATTAGGAGAGCAGTTACAAAGCATCTCTTTAAGTTAGTGAAAATACATTATCTAAAAATGGTGTAGTTAAAGAATCAGTAACTCATAAAAACTAATATACAAAAAAAAAACATTTATATATTAGAATTTAGAGTTTTTTGTTTCAGAACCAAACTCCAGCTGTACTGCTGGATAGGTGTCTGATATGTGCCTGGATGTGGCAGGACTGTAGTAAACCTTCATTCACTCCCAAAACTAAACCCATGCAAACATAATTTAAAATGTGCCTGTTATCCCTTTGTAACCTGGGCGTCCTGGCAGCAGTGGCTCACGAAATCCTGCTGTGTTCAGATGAACAATCAGTCCCTCACTGCCTCCAGAGCAGACACAGCATCAGCAAAGCCCTGGTGGCCAAACACAGTCCCCTGAGTGACAGCAGATGAGATTCCAAAATGATCCCTACAGCTCACAAATTCTCACAACTCCTATTCCAGACAGCAGCTAAAACCCAAGAGGGGTGCTTCAGATCTGACAAATATAACCTGCCCGGAACTCCAGAGAAGCACAGGTTTCAGGTAAGCACACACCTGAAGAGGAAAGTGATTTTGGTATTTGCCTGAGACCTTTTTTTAGAGCCTAATGCACTCAGGCACCCGACTATTTGTTGTATTTCCAAAGAAATCAAGTTCCTATATCCCTTTGTCTTCTTTTATAACTTTAATCTATTTTGGGTGTATCTTTTATCTAGTCACAGGAAATATATACTGTCCAAATATTGGAGGAAATGCTCAATTCATTTATTATTTATTAGAAAGAAGTATTTAACTATTTAAATGATAAAATTGAAAAAGATCCAATCTCAGCCAAAGCCAGCCTGTGGCTTCGACCCTTGTATGGGGAAAACAATTTCAAGTTATTTATATTTTATATTTCTCTACTCAGCAGGTTTTGAGAGCTAAATGTTTTGGTGATTTACATGCAATAAGCCTGGGCTCTTTTCCAGGATCTCCCAAAGGCCATTTTAGTGACCTTCGGCGAGTTCATGGCAAATAAATAATGGGATTGAACCTAATTTCCTTCACAAAGGCAGGCAGGGTGGCTGTAAGTATAAATGTTTATATACTCATGTGAGATACTGCAGTGAAAGAGCCCTGTCAACCACAAACCAGCATTTTTTATTGGAGTGGCTAAGATTGAATGATGAAAATGCTAACACTCTCTACTCAATCTGCATACTCGTTAGTGTGTCATGAACACAACGCTTCCCATCAAAGGCACTCTTCCTGATATGAATCAAGAGTTTTTATTACTGCACTCTGCACTATCCCTCAGTCTGGCTCCCTGGCCTTAACTGCCAAATACAAAATGCTTGCTGATTTTCAGGGATGTCACCACAAAGCCACGTGCTCTTGGTTAGAGTAATGGGCTATCAGCAAAACCCACACAAAAAATAATTTCAAACCTTTAAAAGTGAGTTCTGGGTGTTTGTGTCAGCAATACCATTCCAGCAGCTGCTTCTGCAATCAGCAGCCATGCCCTAGTTCTGTACACAGAATTTGGGCTTTCATTCACTGTTAGAGATGAACAGAAATGTTCGTAGAGAATTCCTGTGTGACTCTGACAGTTTCACTGTCAGACATGGGATGGGCTGTTGCACTCAAAGATTTCATCCTTCCCTATACCTTGCATGCCATCTGTATTTTCTCTATTTCTCTCTTTAAAATGCTGAACTCTTTGGGCAGGCAGTCCATGCCAATACAGGATGCTGTTACTGCTAACAATGTATAGATCAACAAGAACTTGGACTCTTAATTCTTGGATTCTTGGATCAGTAAACCCTATTGAAGACAATTATCAGTCCAGATAGCAAATATTTTTGGTATTAAAGCTCAAGATAGGCAGTTTGCAAGTTTTAGAACAGAGACTCCTTGACAATGTGGAAAAAGGAAAACCATTCTCTTGAAGAATCCTATCAGAAAACAAAACTCCTGTGTTTCATTGGCCTGGCTACTGCAATTTTTGGTTAATTAATCCCTGTGTCAGTGCCACACTCTCTTAGGGGGCTGTGTCCAGTGCTGTACACCAAGTGTTGAACAACCAGAGATCCTCACCTTGTGAAAAATCTCAAGAAGTGTGTTATGCGTGGGAGGTGCAAAAAGTCAGGGTTTGAAATACAGAGGCAGCTGTAAACATCACACTTTCCTAGGTGTTTTGTGATGATAGGAAACCTGATGTACTGTGAGATTGTTGTCTGAAAGGTTACAGTATTGTGGAAGCTCTATTTGTGTTTATTGCAGACACATTTAATTAGGTACACAGGAAAAATTGGAGATGTTGAACAAATGTGAGAATTGTTGTGCATTTTGTGCTCTAATTGAAAAAAAATGGTACCAACGAGGTCATTGCAATTTTTTTTGGAAGGAATTTCTCTTTTCTTGAGTGAAAATATAATTCTTCTGAGGACAGAGATGTTAGATTGTCCTTTGGCAGTAACCTTTAGGTAAAATGAGAAGGGTAATATTTTGCTCTTGGTAGAAAGCAAGGCCTTGAAAAGACATAAATAATTTTAGAATTTCCCAGTGACTGTGAGCAAATTACTGATGCTCTCTGAGGCTGTTTTACTTGACTAGTAGGAAAATACTAAGTTTTCTATCTCTACTGTTGCAAAGTTCATCTGTTGGAAAAGTGTTCTGAAGTGTCTTTGTCTCCTCTTTCCCACTGAGAAGTCTGGATGATACTGGTAGAGAACCATATGCGAGCACAACCAAAAATCTGTACTTACGTTTTTATTCCACTTCCTTCTTTTAGTAATTTTTATGTGGTCTCTTTATGTATTGCTCTAGGATTCATTCTTATTTGAAAAACACCCACAATTTCAAACTGGTTTGGACTTGGTCTGTCTCTCAGGGGTTTTTATGACAATATAGTTTAAAGGAATGAGCCTGGAAATACCGACATGACTTTTGTTTCGTTTTGGTACTATGCAAGAAATAATTCCCTGTAAGAGGATTTCCAATCTGTGAAATGGGCCTTGTAACATCTGTTTTGTACAGCAGGCTGTGGGTTAACTAATGAACTCTGAAAAAATTATTACTGAGTTTTTGAATAAGAGTTCTGGCTGTACAATAACTGCAGAAATGTTAAAGTAACTGTACTTTGAAATCCCAGACTGAGGATTGACAAAAAAAAACAAAACCAAAAAGAAAAGCAACTCAGGATTCCAAACATCCTCTGAAATGCGAGGGCACAGAATGACCTGGAGGGTGCCTGAATTTTAGAAAACTGGTGATAAATCTGTATAGCATCAAAGTTCCTCTTGGTAGGTATGAAAACTGATCTTCTCATATAAGTTTGGGAAAAAGTCAAAGTAATTCAGTTCCTCTAAAGTGTGCATTGGTGCCAAAAGAATGAAATCAAGAACACCCATAGCAGTACTTTAGTTGTTTTTATTCTTACACTGCTGCAAACAGAAACTGTTAAGCCATTTGCAGCCTGTGCTCAGGTGTGTCATTTCCCAGGAGAACAGACACCTGAAGGGTTTGATTTTAAAACACCATTTAGATGGGAATTATCTGTTGGCTTAAGCTTTTGGTTTTCGTTTTCTCCTTGGGGGAAACAGAACAGAAGTGACCAATGAAAAAGTTCTGTTGTTCTTTGCAGAGAAGAGCTGCTCTGCCTGTGCTGTGGGCTCAGCAGCTGGAATGTGTTTGTTTTATTATATATTTTTTTTATTCAATCACTTTGTCCATTTTTAATCTTTTATTGGTTCTTTTCCAGACAGTGCTTTGGAGTTGCTTATTAGCTCTACCCCTGTAATCCTAGTTTTTTGCTGTTAAACTGTTAAAAGGAAATTTAGCTTTGAGACTTGTGGGAATGCATGTTGGCTACAGCTGTGTTATCTGTACAGCTGGTTTTGTATGATCCTTGATCCCAGTGGAGAATTGAGAGTTGAGAAAGGAGAGCTGCTGGACAGCAAGTGCTGTTCACAGCTTGAAAAGTGATCATTTTATTTTAAATGCAGTTCTGATGGCAGCTGGGTGCATCTGATGTCAGGACAACCCACAGGAAAAGCAGCATACAGCAGACACTGGGTATCTGCTGGATGGGATGGGGTCATCTGCAGAATTTCTTCATTTACTGTTAATTTGGCTGTCACTGAATTGAGAATCTGCCATAAACATTCTTTATTCAGTTTGCATTTCAGTTCAGATTGCAAGTGAAAATAATCCTACTACCTTTTTAATTTAATGAAAAGGGAACTATTAAAAATTATATCAGCACACTGAAGAGATGAATTCTGCTCTGAGCAGGGCAGCCAGGAGCTGTTCTCATCACAGAGGCTCCATCCTCACCAGAGTTGGGGTGGTTAAAGTGCTGTGAGGTCCCCACCAGTGAGATATGGGCTGGTACAGGGCAAATCTGTCTTTACTGAATTCTGTGTTGTTATCAGGGGTACTCTGCCTCTGGAACCTGAGTTGGCTGCTTTGAAACTGGCTCAGGGGTGTCAGAGGTGCTGCAGTTTCTGCACAGTTTTGGGTCTGGCCTGGAAGTGAACAGAAAAGGGATCTGGGTTGGTACAGAAGTGCTGGTTCCAAAGCTGCAAGTGTTCTACTTTTCTCCTTATTTTACTTCTGATATTACTGGTTTAATACAGAGGAAAGTTTTTATTGTAAAACACCCCAGGGTACTCTTAAACAAAGGTCTTTCCTGTGGGATATTTATTTACATTAGATATTGAAGAATATTCTTGATGGAAGAGTACTTTTTGGATACTTTATTCCCCATGATTCTCTTATTGCACCAAATATGAGCATAAACATGCTGGGAGAAATATACTGTAAATATTTGTATTTATTAATGCAAATCAAAATCACACAGCTAAATCCTCATGTACTGGACTAAATATTTATCCTTCTGTGTAGATTTTAAGTGTATTCAAGGACAAAACAACCATTCTCCATGTTCATAAACAGCAAAAGATGCCCATTCAAGAATTATGGCTATTTTCTTATTATTGAGTGGGAGAGTTGGAAACTAATAGAAAATATAAGAGCGGGTTCTGAAATGTAAATATTGCGTGTGTTGAAATATTTTCGTGATCATGATACAATGCTGTTAATTGCTTGGCTATCAATTAATTTAGCAAACCTCTAGGAAGCCCCTGTACATAGTACCACATGTTCAAAAGCATTCAGCTTGCTGGAACAGCCCTGCCCAAAGAGTCTAAGGAGCCCAAATGGACACAAATGCAGGATATCAAATGGATTTAAATGGAGCCAAGTTTCTGGCAAAGGTCACAGAGCTGCTTAGGTGGACTAGGGGTGTGCTTGTTCATCCTTGGCCCCCCAAAATACAGCCCCAGACAGCCACGCTCTGCCCGGGGGCTGCTCAGAGCTCCCAGTTCACACCACAGGAAATTGCTTGGGAGGAGAATCACCGTGACAGGGCTCCTGGATTCACTCTGAGTCCAATTGTGGCTTCCAGAACGGTGCAGGAAGGTCCAGACCTTTCATCGTGAGTCTGTCCTTTGTGGAAGGTGAGAGGAGAGGTCTCTGCCCCAGCCCCGGGGCTGCAGCCTGAGCTGTGAGCACAGCAGCAGGGCCAGCTCAGACTCTGGGTGCCCACAGGGCAGAGAGGGACCTGATCCTCTGCCAGGAGCTGGGGCACCCCTGCCCGACACAGCACCCCAAAAACGAGGGCTTCCAATACAGATACAGCCTGTGCAGGAATTTCTGAGCCTTTGGTGCTGTTTTGAGGATAACGGTGGGGAAAACCTCATCAAACCTTGCCCCGAGTGAGGCTTTAATTCTGTCATATTCTGTCCTGCCTGCTCTTGACAGGCCAAATCAGGGCTATTGTGTTTAAAGATGAATGGCAGAGCTTTGCACACACCTGTGCTGGCAAACGTGTCTGCTGCAACTTGAGAAAAAGAGACATAAGGACAAGAAATGACAGGACTGGAGTAGATTAAATGTGGAATACCTTGCTGAGCTGCAGCTCACTAAAACCAAAACCTTGCCTGTGATTTACTAAGCCAGGAAAATAACTTATAGTTTAGACTTGTTTTTCTCCTTTTGGAGACCCAGAAAGGATAATGCTTTTATAATAACTGTTTCTAGAATGTCTGACTTCATGATCCTGACCTAAGCACTGAACAGGAGACCACTACAGGAAATTTATGCCTCAAACCAGCATAGGATCTCCAACTATTATTGAATTGTAGCAGTACAATATAGCTCATAATAAAGCCTGTAACAGTGGTGAGTTCTTTGCAGCTCTTTCTCTTTAAAATCTCCTGATGCACTTTTAAATCAATTTCTAACAGGGAAACATTTTTTTCCCAGGGCAGTAAATAAAGCGTTAGTGGAGAGAAGACTCCTCTGCTGCCCCACAGTGCCTGAGCAGTCCAAGAGTTTCAGGAGATCAGGACTCTCTCTGTTCCCTTTGAGGAAAAGGATCTGGGGATGTGCTCGGTGGCCTTGTCTGCCACACAAATCCTTCTCTGGCCTGGGTGACCCAGCCTCGGGGTGCACACAAATACTCATAACTCTCACAAGTGCCCTTACAATCCATGGATGGTAGAGCTCTATTTTGTGCCATTGCATGAAGTTTTTGTCAGTTATAACATAAACAGGAAAGATTGTATAATTAACAAATGTTTAATTTTATGGTTATGGTGGGATTTTTTTGCTTTTAATAGCAAACGGGTAGCTGGCTTAAATCAAACCAGTAGTGAGAAAACCTGGGAATGGAAAGAAATTCAGATTCATCTTCAATTTCTCTGTTTTGGTACTATCTTTTAAATAAGTTTAATATCAGCTCTGTAAATGAAGCCACACATAAAAAGAAATAATAACAAAAACCTCATGCAACACCTGTACAGCTGCAGTAACATTGAGCTAGTTTGTTAATAATGGAAGTAGCTTGAAGGGTTTGGAGAGGTAAATTGTGTTTCCAGACAAGTGAAAAGTGATGGTTTTTATTTTTATGACCTGACTTGCTCTGAATCAGGGAAAGCCTCTGATCTGTTTTAACAAGATAGACTGCAGGTGTAATCTAAATAAACTACATTTCTTATTCGTGTAAGGTTCTCTCTCTGTGAGAAATTTAAAGGCCATATTTCTCCTGTATATTATTATTTTGTACTAGTTTCTTACCAGGATCATATTTTTTTCTAACACTAATGAAAAAAACGGAAGAAATTAAAGTTAGGCATGTTTATTAAAGGGAAGAGGTTGCTCAGTGCAGATTAAATTTTTAGGGGATTTTGATGTCACTTTTTAAGAGCACGCACAGACAATAATTCTGAACCTTACAGTTCAGTTAGGACTGATTGGTAAAGAGCATATTCTACCTCCAATGCAGTATCCTAAAAAATCAAGTTACTGCCAAAGTCTGCAAAATCCTATTGCAAATCATGGAGCTGTTAAGCTTTCTCATAACCGATTTATTTTTCACATTTGAAAAATGCCCCTGTCTCAAAAATGGATGAATTACTTTCCTAAAACTATTTTTTAAATGACATTCAGAGGGAGAATTTAATCTGAGATATTTTAAGTGTAGCGTAATGAGAGCAACTGCAAGATAGTTACATTGAGAAGTGCTTTCTTATATTAACTATGGGTATTTCTGTGAGCTCTATCTATATTGAAAATGACATAAATAAAGTAAATGCCATTCTCTCTTTCTCTCTTTTTTTTTTTTTTTGTTACTTTTAAAATGCTCCCTCAAATAGGATTTATTTAAGTTATATCTATAAGAAAACTGGGCTATGATGCTGGTGATTTAATGGATAAATGCCTGTTTAAAAAGATTAATTTTACCCTGGGACTTCAGTGAAGCCTGTGGCTCATGGTGCTGTGCTGTAGGAGAGCATATTTCACAGCTGAGGGCTTTGATGGGAAGCAGCCTGCCCTCTGCTCCAGAGAATGCTCCTCAGGGGAATGTTTCCCGTGGCACTTCAGATGATAACCACCTCCAGAAAGTGTAATGGATCACAAAAGAAACCACAAGACAGTTTGACCCATGCCCGTTTGAAGGCTTTAAAATTACTGACCTTACTCTAGATTTACGGTTGATTTTTTATTTTTACTCCCCTTTGTGGGACAAGGAATGCAGGTGTGCTGTGATCTCTCTGGGAAAGGCTGGCAGCAGCAGCAGCAGCAGGATGCCCTGGAGATCCTGTGCAGGAAATTTCTTGCGTCAAGTGTCCCGGTGAAGGCAGAAATGCAGATCACTGCGCTGGAGCTGTTGCCATGAGATGATGGCAGAGAGCTGGCTCTGTTTTGGACGGTGCTGAAGTGTCCCTGGTTCCATCAGGGTGAGTGTGCAGTGATCCCCTGCCCTTCTGCAGCGCTGGCTCTGAGCCTGCCTGTCCTGGGCAGCTCGGGCTGGCACAGGACACCAGTGACCTCTGCCGAGCCCTCCCTGGGCTGCCAGGGCCACCTCACAGCAAACCTGACAAATCTGCTGTGCCCAGACACAGAAATGGCTGCAGGGTTCACATCTTCAAGGTTTCCCTCAGTGCACAAATGTGGGCAGAATTTTACTGGGCAGCAGATTCTGCTGACCTGTGTTTACACACACTTAGCTGTTTTTGTATGAGAATGCCATTGCAAAACCAGCATTTCACTCATGCATAAAATCATTATTAAAAAAGTAGAGAAGCCAGATTTTGAGGTGTAGACAGATCTGCCCATCTCGACTGGATGTATGAAATTTATTGTTTTCTGATTTTAAAGTGCTGACCTCAAGAGCAAAGGGTTATCAAGAAGACAATATTAATCAAGTTTATCAATTTCTGCAAAACTTTCCTGTAATACCCTCTACTGGCATTGTATAGCTCTTCTTAGTGAGACAGATGTTCTCATTTTGGGGCTGCACCACTCAGAATTAATGAAATTATTCTAAATTTGGGCTGGTAAAATCTTTGTACCACCTCATGCTGGTACCTGCCTTTGTTGTATAGTGTGCAGAGAGGAAGATGTATATACACTTGTTCAGCTTATTTATTTATCCTTAAACTTACAGTGCATAAAGCTTAAGATCTAGTATTTTAATACTTCAACAGTCCTAAAATGTCCATAACTATAAAGGTAAATGGCCTATGAAATGATATCCTTAGCATCTGTAAAGGAGTAATGCATTTAGAGACCCAATGAAATAAATCTGTCAGTGTAAGACTACTTTAGAGAATAGGGTTTCCATGAAGTTATTTTTTTCTACAGAACGTTAGGAAAACTGATTCAGTTAGACAAAAAGAGATTAGAGAGACAAGGATGTGTGTATGGGGGGGAAGCCAAGTTATTTCAATTACTTAAATTAAACAAAGGCAGTGAAAAAAAATCATTTGGCCAAGGCAGCCAATTTGGTGTAATCGAAGTTACCAACAAAATTCACAGAGCAATGAAAATAACTTGAGATTTCTGCGTGTCTAACTCTGCAGGAAGTATAAATGTTTCTTTGAAAATGAAAAAAAAAAGTCCAAGTAAATTTCCACAATTAAGTTATTTCATTTTCTTTTGTGCTAGCTTTTATTGCTAAGCTCAAGTTTGTTTCAAAGCATTTAAAAAGCAGGAATTCGAGGGAAAGTGACATATTTATACTATCAGGGTATTTTGTCAGTAATTGCAAAAGTGGCAGTATCCAGGACATCAGAGTGAAAGAAAGCCTTGGAGTAATTTGGATGGTAATGGCAGCAAGACTAAAGCACATTTGCTATAATCTATACAAGTCAGCTGGCTCTCAAATGTACACACATCTCTTCTGCCTGAGCTACTCCCTGAAAAGGAAAGTTTGAAACTGGGGAGGCAGCCTAGAAAGGGAGCCTGTAGGTCTGCTCTGGTTTTAAAATTTTCCTCTGATTAAATCAATTGAGCACCTTCCAAGGCAGGGCAGCCTTTGCATGAAACTGGTTTAATCCTGGGGTCACTCCTGGGCCAGTCTCTTGCCTTGCTGGGAACACTAAGCTCTAAGTTTGCAAGAATTTCAGCAAAATAATTAGGAAATTCCATGCCATTAAATAGTATTCCTGTACATAATGCTTAATGTCTTTGGAAAAAACCCAAGCAGATGAAGAACAGGATTATGTTATTTGAATTGGCTGTGTGTTTATTTTGATACTTTCCATGTATAAGATACCCTAGTGGCACATGCCATCCATTTTGGGTCAGTCAGTGCACATTCTCTTCTTTCAGGATTATTATTTCAGAATTAAATATCAGATCCAGTTCAATAGTATATTCCATTCCAAATATGAACATAGCCTCAGAGAGTGAGAAAAGAGGGAAAGGTCAGATGATATCATCAGTTGCTAAGAACAGCTACAGGGTTTGAGAAGCAGGATGAGGAGAAGGGAACGTTTCTTGGACAGCAGCCAGAAATCTGCACTGTGGTGAACAATTTTTCAAATTCTAACTGTGGTATTTCCATTTGGTAAGGATCTTTGAGGATTGCATCACCCAGCTTTCAGGGATTAAAAGCAACAGCAGCCTCAATAATCTTGTTTGCCCACGTTTTTAATTGTTAAAAACGATGGTTTTAGGCATCAAAACAATGAGGCCTATAAAAACACGATCAAATGATTAATTAAGGTAAGTGTTTGCTCTTGTCTTTCATTTAGAGAATGAAAACATTTTGAAGGGATATATCCTTGAATGGTGAGGCTATTGTTATGTTAGCTGCAATTATGTCATAAGATTTGATATTTCAAATCTATTCAGATACCTTTCAGGGTTTTTCAAGACAAAAGCAGTCTAGTCCTCAGTGTATCTAATAAAGTGAATTCATAGAGATGATGTGTTGAAGATTAAAGAAGTAAATCTGGCAATTATTGCAGTCATAAAACATGCTAGGTAATAAACTGAGAAACATTTTATAGAATGACTTAGCACCTTTGGTAGTCAATGGGAAGAAACAAATGAGATTGGTCCTAATTTTCCCTGGAAATGAAGGAAGTCAGAGTTAGGAAATCAGTGTGAACAAGGCACACAGCACTCAAAGCCCTTAGCATGTGTCCTGGGCTGGTGCTGAATTGGATCCCCATCCGTCTGTTCAGCTCAGAAATCAGTTTTGCACCTTTCAGACTGGATCTGAGAGGGAAGGAGAAGCGCTGCAATGTCTGAGGCTGTTGTTTCCAAAACACAAAGATCAGAGTTTGCAGCTTTCCCTCACACACGGCCTGTGCTGGCTGCAGTGTGGATGGTGGCACAGAGCTCTCCTTTGCTTTTTTAGTTTTTTTTATTCACTTCACGTTCCAGTCCTCTCGCTGCCATTCCTATTGGCAGATCTTTTTGAAATTGTAACCCACTCAATTGCCAACTTTCACTATAATCCCAAATTTATAAATAAAAGAAAATGACTGCTTAAAAAAAATAATCAAAGCACTTGGCTGACTGTAGAGATGTGTTGTTACAGATCTCTTTGTTTGCTGTGAAAGTGCTTGTCTTTTCTTTCCAAATGTTGGTCTAATTTTCATAATAATGATTTTAGCTTTGCCTTCCTTTTTAAAAACAGCATAAAATTAAAAAAATGAGTTTATTCCAGCGGTCAAATCTGTTGGTGGCAAAACATACTTAATTCTTAATGGGTGTATAACCTTGTTAAAGCCTGAGTGAAAACTAAATGATGTCCTTACAAAGAGAAGAATAATGCAGCTTGTTTCTGGCACAAATAGGGGAAGGGGAAAGAGGAGAAGTGTGAGTGATAAACAAATCTGTGCAATGGAGGCAGGGTTGGTGTCCAAGTGGAAAATCGTCCTGGGTAGGGAAATGACTTTGGGAATAGTGACTGCTAGAAGAGAGTGATTGGCACAAGAGAGGCTCTGGTGACCCTTGAAAAATCAGGTTTTTCTACAGAGTCTGTGCTCCTCTGCATCCTTGGCTGAGGAAATAAATCAATGCACACTTCCTAAGGTGCATAACCATGGTTTTTCTAAATGGAAACACAGCCTTTGCACACCCCTGTGCACAGGAGGGAGATGTTTTCTCCTGCTAATAAATCACGGGCAGCTAAAGCATTTGGAATTTGCTAAGCAGAAACCTGATTCTTAGGTACTGGAAGGTGAACTTCCACTGCAACAATGTAGATTTACATATTTACAGAAGCTGACAACCAGTACTTTAACTTCAGCTGTGATAGAAAACACTAATTGATATTTAAAAAAAAATAAATTTATAAAGAATCATAGTAATTTCAGATTTCCTGTCTGAACTTAACACAAGTACAAAAAATATTGGTGAGCTAAAAATATTTATTTCTAAGAGACTTCAGAATGACCTTAGTTGTGATGAGATTGGTTACTATTTTTGATAGAAAAAGGAAGTATTTAGGGGGAAATTTTAAATTGATATTTTTAATAAACATTCCTTTCTCTACAGAAAAGAGGGAGGGTGTAAAGAAGTGTTAAAAATCAAGTATGTGGGTACCAAACAAGTAACCTTAACTTTTAAACACGAAGTCAAAGTCTGCAGGTTTGTAAATGAATTCTAGATAGGGATTTTCTTTTGAAGGATTCATCTGCTGGTTGGGGGTTTAGGTGGAGGTTTTTTGTACAAATTTGTGTTTCTTGTTGGCCCTCGTGGAGGATGGCAGGTAGCCAGTGTCCATCCAGGGGCACTGAGTGGTTCCCGGGCTGTTCTGCTCTGGAGCACCCCAGGGGCACCTCCCCGGGGGGAGGATACAGAACTAAACTTCCAAAAGTAATGCTTGGGTTTTCTTTTTACTTCGGCACACTATTCACAACCAGGCAGAAGCTCAGTGTTTAAGGGGACAGTCCAGGACCAAGGGAATAATCAGTGCAATGGGATGTCATCATTGCTATGGCAACAGTTCCTTCCACTTTAGTGGATAAAATCCTCGTTTCAAACTTGGGCCCATAACTTGTAAGTAGACTTTATTTATTCTCTGTTTTATTTCCTCTTCAATGTTCTCAATCACCACAATGAAGCTTCTAAAGAGCACTTGTAAAGAGCACAGAACAACAATTGGTGAAGCAAGTGGGTTCAACAATCCATATAGTGACACAATGAATTCAATAGAAAACTAATTAATAATAATAAAAATAATAATAAGATAGCAGTTTGCTCTCTATGGCTTCTTTCATCAAAGAAGCTCAAAGAGCTTTGCAAATATTAATTAAGCCTCAGAACACCCTGATAAGCATCTCTCTC
Organism: Cinnycerthia olivascens; assembly: GCA_035048155.1. NCBI lineage: Eukaryota > Metazoa > Chordata > Aves > Passeriformes > Certhiidae > Cinnycerthia > Cinnycerthia olivascens. Next base: position 20,840,198 of record JAWWMU010000005.1, on the reverse strand, counting down.
TTCTCATTTTCTCCCTGTAACTAATATTAATTTCTGGATTACTATGAATCAGAACTACAAATCAAGAAAGACTGGAAGGTAAAAAAATCCCCCCAGGACTGTTTTAATGTTACCCAGAGAATCAAAGGCTGCAGGGGTGAAACCAACTGCTGATATTCTGCAGAATAATCTGTGCACCTGCCCCTGCACTTTCATTTGTGTGGAGTGTTTCTTTGGGCCACAGTGTGTGCAGCCATCTAATCAGATTTTTTATCAACATATAATCCTTTCCTAACCAGAAAAATGTATTGATTGTTCTTACTGCTACATTTACAGTCTAACACACATTTAAACAAAGTGATTGTTTTTTTTTCTTATTTTAAGAAAGTGTTCCCCAAAGCTTAATAAAGAGTTCATATATTCTGGTGTGCAGAAGGCTGGTCTAGGATCTTGAGATCTAATCCTATTTGCAAATGGCTTGAATTGTAGCTTTGGAAAAATATTTAAATCTCATTACTTCAATTTCCTGCTTTGGAGAAGAGATAAATAGTATTTGTTTATATTCAGGGTTTCTAGAAGGATTATTTAAATGTTGTTTTAAAGACAGTGTGGCTCAGTGCACTGTCTCAGAACAGGAACAAGGCAATTATCTGTTTATTGAGGCATTTATTTATCATTCCCTAATTTTATGAGCTTGGCCTGGCTGATCTGGGCTGTTCTATGGATTTTGGTGAGATTTTTTTCTACAGCCTTATCAGAAGCTTCCACTTTTTGGTGTCACTTTAATCACCTATGAGAGTGCAATAATCTTAATAATTTTCCAGTGCGAATTCAGACCTTCGGGCTTTCAGCAGGTGCACAGTGTCATTCCCAAATGCCATTTTCTTTGGTCCATGGAATGCCATTTCCTATTGTACCTCAGAACCCCTTTGTGTTTTTGGGCTCCACACTGTTCTGCAGTTCAATAACTGCTGCACCTGATGGTTCACACGCAAGAGTGAGCTGGGATCATCTCTGGGTCCGATCTACGCAAAGGAAGAATGTCTAAATTCATAGTATTCACAGAAAAGTGTTTCTTCTGGTTGGTGCTGTAATTGCAGGGAGCCAGATGGTTTCTGCTCACGCAGGGACAGGGCTGTGGTGCCACTGCAGGGCTGTGTGTGCCTGCCCAGGGCTCTGAGACCGTCCCTGCCTCGGCAGACGGGCTCTGCAGCCTCACTCACCATCCCCATCTTCTGGCTTCTACAGAACTCCATTGGCAGGCTGAACTGGGAGATCTTTACCTTTTGGACAGAAATGTGAGGGAGGTGAAGAGAGCTGAAGTGGCCTTGGGGCAGCCTGTTCCTCACAAATGCTCTGTGGAGAGCTGAGGCACGGCAGCTCTGCCGCGGTGCAAAGATCTTTGTGACTGTTCTCTCGTGGAAAATTTTAGAGAAACATGCTATTGCTTAATTCTAATGAGCTACATGCAAATATTTGGTTAGTCAGGTTAAAATTGTAGATGGTGTTTTCAAACTCAGGGAAACGTTTGAAGTTCTTTTCCTGCCTGTTCACAAGCCAAGAAAGGAGAGGCTGTTCAGATGCCCTTCCAGTGCTGAGTGTGTGCTTTTACCCCCCAAAATTTCCAGCTGCTAAGGGAAGTGAGGAGTCTGACTGAAAAATGCAGTTTAATAAGTCCTGTACTAGTGAATGCCCAAGGTGCCTGGGTTTTTACTGCCTGGGAGTAACTCGGGGCACTCTAAACTGTGTCCTGATAAAATCTCTCTTCCCAGAAACTCTTTGAGACTTTAGGCTCCCTGACAGTGCTCTGAACTGTACAGAAAGTGGTTGTTTAAAGGACATGGTCTAAATAGGGCTTTTGGATCAAATTCTCTTTGTTATGCTGACAAGGGGGTGGTGTAGGGAAAATATGAACTGAAATCTCTTCTGGTTGCTATGAAGGATAAAAAATGGAAAATAAAAGCAATCAGAATTGATTTTTAATGTATTAAGATTATTAAGGTAAATGTTTTGTGTTTCATTAGGTCCATAAATTAAGAATAATTATCTTTTCAGGTGGAAATTTGTATTTGCTGAGACTACTCAAAATTAGGTTCCTTAGTAATTCTCTGCAAGTTTGTGGCCCAAATGTGTTATACTAGGAATTTAAGCATATATGCATGTATTTTAAATTGTATTTCATAAAAAGTGTATAACAAATAGTTTCAACAATTATTCACTGCTACATGAGTTCAAAGAGCAAATTTACAACTGCAGTTACTCAGGCCTTCCACACTTCTTTATAAAGTTCTAAATCAAAAATCTCGCATGAGGACTGCATTCTCTTGAAACAGCTCTTGAAATCTGGAAATCTTTTTAAAGACTCTTTTGAATTCCAAAGATAAAGTAAAGAAAAAATTTCTTCATCAATTTATTTTACCATAAAAAATAATCTTAGTTAGCTGTTGCAGACAGCCTCTTAGACAGAGATCAGTGCTACAACACAGTCACCGTGTCAGAAGTGGCGTATTTAGCAACCAGTTATGAATATAATATCCAGCTAATAATTTAGTCAACTATTTCCCATAATTTTGTTGATCTCGTAAGATAACATAATACTTATTTATAGCACATATATAGTATTTGCTGGTTTGAAGCACCTTAGCAGAGCCATCTTTCAGCAGTTCCTTCAAGTTTCAGGTTTCATCACGGCGCTATTACTGTGGATTAATTAGCCTTTCCCAACAGAATGGTGGTGTTAGAATATGAATGAAGTCCTGCAGCGATCCCTTTCAAGTGAGGGATCACTGGGTTAATCTCTACATGAAACACTTTGGTTGCTCAATGGAAGAGCTGCCATGTGGGCTAAAGCTGGCAAAGTCAATATATTTAAAGAGATTTAGTAAGACATACTCTTCAGAAGTAGCTTCACAAGAACTGTGTGGTCTGCAATAATTTAATAAATTGGAATTACTTTTATATTCAATTGGAGTGCAGCTTTAGTTTCCATCCTTTCCATTTGCTGTATAGCAAAGACCTGAGGTAATTGAGTGTAATCCTGGGCTGTCGCCCTGGGAGCAGGCAGGGCAGGGAGGGTGCTGCTTCACCTTGTCCTGATGTATTCCAGCTACTGCAGAAACATTAATGAACCCCAGGTTATTACTCTGTGGTTTCAATACCTTTTCTCAGGCAGAAAACAGCAGCCTGACACAGGGGCTATACAGAGTGCCCACACAGGGAGCTGAATTTGGCATCAGCAGGGCCCAGGCCACTGGAGGAGCAGCCCTAAATCCCCTCCCTGCCACTGTTTGAGTTTCCAGCCAAGGCTGCACACTTGGCTTCCCCTGTCTGCTCACTGTCATGCCTGTCATGCTTGCTTACTGTTAATATTTTGAGCATCCTACAAAGTGTTTGCAACTGAATCCTTCCCACAAATTCCATGTGCCGTGTCCTCCAACACTCACATCCTCACCTGAGTGGTTTTGCCCTGCAGAGTGTCCCAGGCTGGCAAAGGGGAGCCTCTGTGCAGGGCACCTCAACAAGGGGAGCAGTGCATCAGTTGTTTGTGCATTTTCCTCGGGGAGAGCTAAACTGGAGCTGGATGTGTGACTGGTGGCTGGAATGAAGCAAAAGGAATGCGATATTTCAAGGGCATTTCTTGGTGGACAAGTATTCTCAGAGGGAGCTTGCTAAATATTTCTTAGAATGGAAATTTTTGTGTTTATTTTTTCATTAAGTGGCCATTGTCCTACCCAGGTATAAACCCTCCTTATTGCCAGAAGGACAAAACTCTATGGAGATTACTTCATATTAAGTAAATATTCTTTACTCTCATGCTTGTCCACTGTTAAATCATAGTTCAACAGCAGTGACTGAAGTGGGTCATACTTGTTTTGCCTGATTTCCAAGTAAATTTAACCAAGTGGAGTCAAACATCTAACTCAAACATTATTTGGTTTGCCTTCCACTTAGAGCTGTGAAAGAAACATGAGAGAGTAAAGGAGAAACCTGTGAAAAATATGAAAAAGTAAAGAGGGTGAAGGAGGAGGAGGAGTTATTAGTAGCTGCCTGCCTCCCTTTCCGTGGGTACACGGGCTGAGGGCAGTCACCAGCTATCAGCTGAGTAGCCTCGTGAGTAGTTTGTAGCAGAAAGTGTATTTCAGCCCTCTCAGTAGGTGATATTTGCTATTCAAGATATCAAAAGTCCTTTTTTTTTAACCTCGATGCACACCAAAAAGAAACACTAGCTGGAAGAGAAAAGCTGTCAGTTAAAAATAAATCTTGCTGTGGTTCTAGCACCAAATTTTCACATGCCCATGTCCTGCTTGCTGTCTCACATCTCCTTTCTTTACTAGTGCAGTTGTGGGGGTCTTCCACAACAACAGCAACTTTCATCTGCAGGAGGGGATGGCTGAAGGTTTCTAGTGGTGAATAAGAAGAGTTCCTTCTGCTGCAGTGGACAAAAGTGAGCAGAAATTCCAGCTTTCAGTCCTGCAGCTGCAAGAGGGCAGGTAGGGGCACATCCTTGTGCTCAGAAACCCCAGGGAGTTTTCAAATGCTGCCTCTGCCCCGCTCCCTTCTGATAAAGCAGGGAAAAGCAAGGGGGCAGCTGAGCTTCAGCAAGTGTGTCTGTGAGGATAGGGCTGACAGGATATGCACAGCCAACACACAGTTTCTACAGTTTTTACAGCTACAGGATAACAAGGGTACCAAAAATATCCTGAGATTTTTTTTTTGAGAATTGGCTCCTGTTAGAACTAATTTCAGTACACCTGAAGCATTGCCATCCTTTTTTTTTTTTTGCATTTTGTTTTTTTGTTACTGGATGATTTCAGTGGAACTGTCTGTTAAACATTTATTTTCCTTTTAGATTTTTCTCTAGCAGAGAATGAAAACTGTTTACTCTTCAGGAAGAACTAGCCTCCCTACTTAGTATGCAACACAATTTAGTGCTCAGAGTAGCTATTCTGTGATTGTGTGTGTGTATACACAGTTAAATATGCACTTCACAATAGGGCTTAACCTTCTATGAACATATGCTGTGAATCTACAGGGTTTGCATCATTTTTATCCAGCTTGGTAGAATTCTAAGGTTTAGTGATACAGAAAACTGAACGTTTGTGACGTGGTGGGTGTGGAGGGGATCCTGAGAGCAGCTGGGGATCTTTGTCCTGGGTCCTGAGGATGCTTTGGGGTGCAGCTAAGCAGGGGTGCCAGTTCTGCTGCTGCTCCTCCACCATCTCTACACAATGTATTTTGAGAATTGGCAGATCCCTTTTAAATACAGTTTTAGCCCTACTGGATATTGTGAAATAGTAGTGGCATGAGATGACGCTTTCTATATTTTGTCTTCAGTTTCTTGATTACTGTACTGAAAGCAGTCTGCAGATTTTAAATTTGAGCTGATGGATGAAACTGTACAGCTGAAGAGACACAGCACATGTGACAGGTTTGCAGGAGGTTTGTTCATCTTCCTGTGCTAAATGACTGAACAGCAGCAGTGGAATGGCATTAAAGGTCTGGGTCTAGTGAGCTGGCAAAGAGATTCCCTGGGACACTGAGATGGGAGGCTTTTGGTAGGAATTATTGTACTATTAATCTGCAAATGTTATGGCAATAGGTCTAGTGTCTCTTCTTTGGGGACTTGAATAGAAGGATTTAATTGTCCTATTTTAATTCATACCATGCCTCAGCCTAACTTGGAGCATTTGGAGAGAATAAGAATGGACGAATCAAGTTTTATTATCTTCTACATTGGCAGGTATCCTATAATGGAATTTTTTTCCAGTTGTCAGCAGCCTCAAATCTGAACTTGATTTTTAACATTTTCATTGGATGAAAAATCAAGTTATTACGTTAAAAACAAAATAACAGAGAAACTTCTCATCGTGAAAAGGAATCACTGTAGATTGGATTATAAAAATGGTGGAAGTGAGAAAACTCTAGGGTTGAGATAAAGGCAGTTTAACAGGTAAAGAAAAACAAGGAGATAATTCCCTGTTTCCCCTGGGCAGGCAGGGGTTCAGCCATCCCCAGACAAGCAGGGCTCTGTCACCTGTGAGGCTCCTTGGGAAGGCAGATGCCTTTCTGTGCTGAGATGGCTCCACGGGGTCTGGGACACCCCTGGGCTCAGCTGCCCTGCCCCTGTCCCCTGCCAGCCCCTGGCATGTCCCCAGCCTCCTCATGGGTAGGAAAAGGCCTTGGCTCCTCACCAGCCCTGCTCAGCAATAACAGAAACATCTCCTGGACCATCCCCACTGTGCTCAGCACAAACCTGGAGCTGCCCCATCCCCGGTTCTGTGGCTGCACGGGGCCGAAGCAGCTCAGGGCAGCCCTGAAAGGGGAACTGTGGAGAAACACAAGGGAGGCACCGAGTGCATGAGGGTAAGGCAGGTGATTCCCTGCCTCTGAACCAGAACAGTCTGGAGAAACACAGTGCAGCACGAGAGACGAGCTGAGAAAGAAACGGGAGAGTGATTGTATGTGGGCCATTTATCATTTAAGATAAATAGAAATTTATTTTTTTTTTTAGAATGTCTAATGTTGAAGTGCTCTTTGGCTTTCTGTCTGAACAGGCAGCTTTCATCTGGCTTTTGGTGGATTTCAGTGGATACCTAAATTTTCCAATTTGCATCAAGAGAAACTATAGCACAATGACTTTACGGAGGCTGTAAAATATGTATTTTATTCTTTCTTTTGAAAGACTGCTCATCATTAAAGCTCTTCTTAGGGCTTTAAAGTAGATTGCATGGGACATGAAACATGAGTTTTTAAGATGACATTGCTGTGCTGTAGAAAGTCTTTATAAAAGTGCAGGTGTAAGAAAAATTTGATCTGTTATTACCCTAACAAGTCACATTTGTCTGCTTGCTTTAAAGCTTCTTTTAATCACAGGTCATAGTCTTTGATGTTCATGGCTACCTTTCATCCCTTTTCCAAAATTCTCTTCTCTGCCTGTCTTACATGCCCAAACCATAATTCTCAGTGCTGCTAAATCCACACGTCTGACACTTTATTTGTCTGTTCAGAAATAGTTTTACAATTTTAACTTCATTTCAGTTCTAGTTTCAGTATAAGTAGTGATGGAACTGTTGCTTTTAACCTTTGTCTTTAAATATTTCTCTCTGTATACCCAAGGTTTGTTTTTATTGTTTATTGGGTAGTTTTGTTTCAGCTCATTACGCTTCTAGAAGAGCTAGCAAAACCTTTTAACGACTTGTTAATTAAATACCAACTCCTCCAAAGCTTTATTAAGGACCTGTGTGTGGGCTGAATGCTGCCATTGGGATTAGAGTGCTGGGGCTGCCCCCTCCATGGCTCTGGTGCCGATGCCTTTTCTTCTTGTCAAGGGCCTGTCCATCACCCCTGGCATTCATTCGCCATCTCCCATTGCTCCCGTTTCACTGGGATCACAAAGTGCAGCCTGGCACAGAGCACATCTCACCCCTCCCTCACTCTGGGATACACCCAGGCAGCAAACGAAGCACGTTCCCCATGATCCAGCATCAGGAGCCTTGGATAAACCTGCTGGGGCCTGTGGCCAAAGCAGTGCCTTGATTTGGCTGTGGGGTGTGTGGCACAAAGGCCACCAGAGCAGAGAGCCAGTGCAAGTGCAGAAAGTCTCAATGCTGTGACTTACACCGAGCTTTTACCTGTGCTCTGTTCTCAGGTGTGCATAGGTGAGGGACTGTTAAAGCGTTTAACATGCCATCTCCTTGAATCCTTCTGCTGTAAGCACCCCTAACAACAGGAGCCTGAGAAAGTAGCTGTGCATTCAGTGTTTATTGCAACAGAGCAGAAGTTATGCATTTCATTAAACGATTAAAACTGGGGCCTAAATTTGGAAAATGTACTGGCTCTGCAGATCTCAGATTCATTCTGTCAGAAGCATTTGGTCCCAGGGATCAACTGATGGAAATGAGAGAAACAATAGGTGGCTCTGAGCTTTTTCATTTCCTTTTTTCCTACCCAGTTGACAGCAAAATCCTACAATAATAGAGTGAGCTGCAATGGCATCTAATGATTTTCTGGGAAGCAGGGAGTACACTTCAGCAGGGAATCAGAAGCCATGTCATACTGATGCTTTATATGCCAAAGTTGAAAAGCCAAAACCTCAGCAGTTGGTGACTGAGACATGCTGAGGAAGGAAAAAGTAGCCCTGCATTTCTTCACCAACTCATATTTTACTAAAATTTATAACATTGTAATTTCAAAACTCCAAACAAACCGATGAAATGGGGAGATGTTTAGGCCGATTTCAATCCAAATGAGGACTACAGACCTGTGCTCTGTAACTCTTGTCCTCCCTTGAATTCCCAAAGTGTTCCCTGCCCGTGGGCCACTGGAGCTGTTCAGCTTCCCAGGAATCCTCAGGTGTCACACAGCTCTCTCAACCACTGCTGCATTTTATTCCATTCCAGCAAAACTCTCCCTTCCCTGAACACGTGGGGAAGATGCTGCAGATCTTAAAAAAAAAAATAATAAATTGTTATAAAGCTCTAATTCCTTAGATAGGATTAGAGCTGACTCCTTTATCTCGTGGCTGTTCTTGTGATCTGGGAACAAAAGCTTTGTTGTACTTCATCCTTTTAGATGTTTCTTGAGCCACAGTTGCAAATGTGTAGGTCAGGGAGTAAAGCCAACCATGCGAGATATGTGCTCACATCAGAGGGGCCAATTAACACCACCTGGAACATTGATGAAGTGTAAAATTGGAGATGTGAGTGTTTGTAAACTGAGAGATCGTTGAAGTTTTTATAGTGACAGTTTTTATTTTTCTGGTTTTCTTTCTTGTAGGTAACAGGGGAGCAGTAAAATGCATTTCAGCGTTAAAAATGAAGACAAATATACAGTAAATATCAAGTGGAAATGACTTTATAAAAGTACTGAAATAGAAATGTAAGTAAATATCAGGACGTTGTCTACTTAGATCACTTATAAGTGGTGGTTTAGAAGAATCAACTTTGAAATCTAAAGCATTACACATGCTTGGGTTTATCCTTTCTAAATTTCTTTAAAAGTTTGTGGGGAGATCTAAAGCTTCATCTCAGTTCTCTTCCAACATTCATCATTCTTCCAACCTTTGAAAATCCTGATACTAAATGAAAGACATTCAGCAACTTAACATCTATTTTCTGGAAGCCAGTTTTATCACTTAGCATATTGTTTTGGTCAGGATGTGTGATCTGTGTAAATAAAGGGAAATAAGTATATTCAAAATGGTGATAGTCTCAGCTTAAATAATTAGTGTTAGTTTTTTAGGAACTGTAGTGGGAAGTGTCAGTAAAACTCAGCGCCTATATAGAAGTCAGCAGATGTTCATACCAACCACACCAGTTTGTCTTGGATTTATTTTTATTTCCCTTTTGTTTAAGTATTAGACATATTGTTCGATATGTTGTACAATCGAGATAAAAAGAACATTTCCTCCTGTTATAGTGACTAGAGAAATAATTTATTTATTTTAGTAACATGCTTAGGATTAGTTCCCTAAATAGCCTGATCTAAGACAGAGAAAACAAGCCCAGCATAACTCCTGGAGTAATTTCACTTTATTCTCAAATTATCCATAATCTTATACTCTCGACTTTATGACTGCTGTGCACAATTACTGTTGTAACTGTGAAGATAATTCTTTCATTTGAATTCCACCAGAAAAAAATTAAATTTTTATGATTAATCAATATACATTTGTCAATATCAACAGCTTTAAAAGCATTCTGACTATTTGGTCAGGTTATCCAATGAGAGTTTTGTTGCACTCGGGGTTTCAGCATCACTGCTGTGTCAAGAATTAAAGCTTTCTTGTTTGAACTAACAACAGAACTGCAACAGAAATTTATTCTCCTTTGATTGGTAAGGACATGAGGAAGGGCTGGAATTATTAACTAAACACCTTAGGTAGAAACATAACTCATGTAGAGAATGACTTGGGTTTTTCTCAGATTTTTGAATATAAAAGGGTTATCTGTTACTCGTGGTCAGAGGCCTGAAGGAACACTCATTATCCCTCCAGTACTGTGTGCAGGATAGCAGAAGACAAAATCTGCTCATTATGTTTTCATCACTACAGCTTGAAAAGCAAATCTCTCCTGCTCCTCTGCATAAAGCCATCAGGTATTTTAAAATGTTAACGGGTCTTAATGAGGATAATTTCGTATAACCTTTTGTGGTTTCTTTGAAAATTACCTGTTGCTCTGTTCTTTAGATGACTTGGATCGTTCACTTTGGTGAGCAACTTGTAATGAGTAAACTACTACTGATACTCCTTTATTTCTTCATACTGTTAGGAGCATGTTTTCAGATATTGATCTAAATCTGCATCCTTGCCAGATGAGGAAAATTACTTTCTGCTCCCTGTTTGTCTCCCTCATTAGAGATCTTAGAATTTGAGTTTGGTAAATTTGCACAGTGCTTTCTTATTCCTTTGGTATTTGAAGGCCTGATCACCTTTCAGATAGAGGAGGAATAGGCAATTTCTGAGATGTATTTGCTATTCTGCCAGATTAGGCCCTGTGAATATCTGATCTCCTGTGCTTTCTCCATTTGGGCCTGGCTCTAAACAACTCTCAACAAATTTTCTTCTACTATTTTATCTCTGGCAGTGGTGTCTTTGCTGTCTACTTTGGATGCACACTTTTGAGCATAAAATATCACATAAAGTGTTAACTTTTGGTAGAATCTTGCAAATTTAATCAGGTTTTCACGTGGGATGTGGAAATCGATAGAAAAATATATCTGTGTTTACTTAAAATGTTTTAACATCAAATAACAAAGGTCTGTTGATATGGCAAATGCAGGACAAATTCAATAAAAATACAAAAGGGTAGCACAGGGATTTGGAAATATTCTCGTGTTGCACAATGTCGTGTTAAATCATATTTCATAATGGGAGAATAATGCAATGGTAACTGCAGATGATGGCCCTCAAGGCAGGTGATTTGAGAACAAGTATTGGCAGGACTGTCTTGTCAATACTATTTTGTCCTACTGCCAATTCTGAGGAGAAAATATAAGCCAGGCTAAGATGTATGCCTGGTTATTATTTGGTAAAAGGATCTCTTTCTGCACACAAAAAGTGATAACTCTTGTTCCATGGTACCAACCTAGAGCTGTTTCATTTCTGGGTGTGCTAGAATTGCTGTAGAAAATTCCAGACTGGCTCTGTTTACTGCAACAGCTTCACCTTTGCTGAAGGGAGTGACTGAAGTTGTTTATGTGTGTCCTAAAGATTCATAGTTATGAAAGGTGAAGATAAGCAGCACAACAGGCAAATGAGACCTTAAGTCTATTACATGCTTTTTTTCTTATCTGATTTAGTAGAAAGAAAATACTAAAAGAATTGCCAGCAATATTTGATTCGTTTAACTGTTTTTTCTCTGAAAAATGTCTTAAACTCTTTTCATCTCCTAGTCAATGCCATTAATTCACTGTCATTTCTGAACTTTGCTAATGCCCAAATCTTTCCTTCTTCGGTCTTCAGATGTTTTCTTGCATGTGTCTGTTCAGATACACACTTGGGCAGAGAGGGTTATGAAATCGCAACTTCTTCATAAAATGAAATTATTTTGTGGAAATGCTTGGAAATTAGCATGGTCCACTTGGATCCAAGCTGGGAACAAAACTATCCATCATTCATGACAATCTTTTCTCTTTTTACTTGCTTTGTTTGCTGTAGTCTTTTTTTGGTAGTACTGAACTGTGCCACTCATAGAGAAAAGGAACTTCAGTGTTGAGAAGCTTTCTAACATTCAGTACAGCAGCAAAAATAATTTTAATGTCATTGTATTTAATACCAATAATTTCATGTGTTCCCAAAATGCTTTAGTAACTTTAGATTTGGATTAGTTCAGCTCTACTTGGATAAAACTCTCACAAAGAAAGAATCCTTATTTGTTTAAGACAAAAAAAAGTAAGCATACCTTTATTCAGATGGGAACTTAAAGGAGAATTTTTTTCCTCATTTAAAGTTCAAGTATGATATTGTTTCCGCTGTAGGTTCTTTAAAAACACCACAGACAATTTTTAATAATCATGGAAGTGCACACTTTGATGTGATGCTTTTTCCAACAACAGAGCCTTGCTGCTGCTCTGTCTGTCTGTCCCAGCTTTGGGACTCCTGCCTGCTTGGCCTCTGGGAGCAGAGGGCTGCAGAGAGGGCTGAGATGCAATATCTTGTGCTTCAGGCCTCTATATTTATATAAAATATAGACAGAGGTTAAACATCAACTTCTAAATGCAGATGGGCAAGCAGATATGGATTGAGCTGAGAAACGTAATTGCAGCAAAAAGACAATGTGCTAAGGAGAAAGAGAGGTGCCAATCTAAAATTTGGCTGATTTATAACGAATACCAAGATTTTCTAAAACTTTAAATAGATTATTTTGCAATCTCCAACTCTTTCAGAAATGGAGACTGTATGACTGCCAGATCCACAGCTTGACCTGCTATTATTTCCTTAGGAGCCTTTATTTGAACACAGCATCCTTCAACCATTCAAGAGAAGACCTTGAACTCTGCTTCTGCTCATAGCAGAGGTTATGCTGAGAATACTTTTGATAACACTTCTTTTCTTCTTGAGATGCTTCTGGAATATTTCTGCTACCTGTTTCCTTGGAGACTGACATGCAGCCAGCACAATGGCTCTGCAGCACCTGTAAATCAAACTTCAAAAGGAGGCACTGTCCTTGTTAGAGGAATGCTATGCATGGTGGGGAAAGAGCAGAGTTTTGCTTTGCCTTTGTCTTGCAGAGGATGTGATGCTGTAGTGCTGTAGAGAGACTGAGATTGTGTCAGGTGGTGAAGGCTGGGCAGGCTGTGCCGCAGCTTTCAGACTGCCTGGAGTTTTTGTCAAAAAGTAGCATTGGGCTGCATTTAATTTGTAAAATAAGGCTTTATTTTGCAAATGGATTTGTGAATGCAGTAGTTGCAGGAATAATTGTTTATGTATCATTGAGAGTTTAGATGTGGAAAGATACATTAGTAATTCTGACAAGCTTGGGCATCTTTTTAGCAAATTCTTTTATCACATCTCCTGTAATCTTCATGGATCCCTTTTATGTACCTTTCCTGCACAAAGAGATAGGGCCAGTACACTGTGAGGAGATGAGCTTGGGCCTGTTTGCTCCAATTCAAACACTTTATCTTTCTCCTCTGTCCTTTGCAGTGTGGGTAAGGGATATGTCCTAATGGTTTCCTAGTCCTTTCCCTTATGTCAATGTTTTAAAATGTTATTAGTTTTGGCAGTTATAATTTTGGTCAACATTTAGCTTCCCAGCTCTCACACAGAAACAAAATTAAAGGACATATTTGCTTTTAGATTAGCTACCGATTCAGAAAGGGCTGAAAATAAATAATTGGAGTCTCAACTTAGGAACAGGGGTGTATTTCAAGGGGGGAAAATAGGTTTCTCATTGGAACAGACACATGGGAATTCAGGTGAACAACACTTGGTCAAATAATAACGATATATATAATCCTTATTATTCCCACTTTAGAACGAGAACTGTTATTGCCAATGTCAACATCCAAATTTCCTGTGACTTCACTTTCAGTGTCAAGTTTCTAGAGTAAATCCACAGCTAAAAATTGCCAGCAGTGGATACAAACAATTTAACAAACATATCAAATGTCCTTCACAGTCTGAGCAAATTTTAAGAGCATGATGCTCAAATATTTGATTAGACAGTGCTGCGGGATGTTCATGTGCTGAGCCTGCTCACTGAGATCCTTTTGACTGCTCACCCTTTGCTTTGCGGGGGGACAGAGGAACCCCAAAAGTGAGAGTAGATGGTTATTGCAGCTTTTCATGGCATTTCCAAGTGAAAATAGAGTCAAGTATTATGTGATTTATAATCCATAGCTTCAAAATCTGCTAATTAACACCTACAACAATGAGTAAAGCTACAGCTGAATGCCATTTGGTCAGATGTGGTGCACAGCCATGGGGCAGTCGTAATCCTTGTGTTGTTTTCTGCAGTCTCCCATTATTCCTCAGTGATGTTGGGACGTGGCCATCTTCTCTTCCCTTCTCTCAGGCTCCAGCAGCCACCCCTGAAGTCTTCTCGGGGTTATACAGAATGAATCTGGTCCATCCCCTGAGAGGCTTCATCATGTCTGCATGTGACATTGCATGTCTGCAGGTTGAGTTAATCCTCACTTTGACTTTCCTCCCACACCCTGCCGTTTTCAAAATGCCTCACAGGCACTGGGTGCAGGTATCAAATCTTTTGTTATCAGCTCAGCTTTGCCTCAATTCCCAGGCTGGCAGGGGTCTGGCTGCAGAGTTCTGGACAGTAAATCTCCCCATAGCTGTGTTGCCTGTGAGCTGTGTGGAGTGTGTTGTAGTTTTTAGTGAGCTGCAAGACCATCCAAGGCTCTCCTCTGCAGAGAGGAGCACACAGCCAGTGTACCCACGCAGGCTCTACACCTCCTCTGGCAGTCTGGGACACTGAGCACTGAGCATGTGGCACATGTACACCTGAAAGAACCCTTAGTGTCCCTTGGAAGGGAAAAATCCCCAAACATGTCCCAAGCCCCTTGCAGCCCCACAGGGAGGCAGCAGCAGAGGCTGGGGTGCAGTCACAGGAGTGGTTCCTCAGCCTGCTTTCAGAATCATTAATGGCTCACAAGAACGACGCACACAGCTCAGCTCAGCCCCCAGGAATCACCGAGCTGTCCCTGCTCAGTTACTCTCTGGGTGCCATTCAGTCCCACGGACTTATTTCCACTATAATTTTATTTTTGTTGGTTGCTACAACACTCGGCGTGCGTGCACGCACTGTTGCTAAGAACTCTGCTCTGTGACACTTGCCAGCATTCTCCAAGGAAGAAATTGAGGTGTTCATCATGAAATATATATTTGGTAAGGCACTGACGTAGGCTGCAAACACAGAGCCCCAAACACAGCTTGCCAATTATAGTCAAATAAGGCAAAACTGGTGGTTTGGAGAACCTGTTATGAGCGGGGCACTGATGAAATGTGAAAAGCTCTCAAGAAATGAATTCTATCACTCTCTGTGCCCTGATTCTGTAGCTACATGAATCTGGACTATTTGTGAACTTGTATGCACATTCTTAGTGGTCAGAATGACAGCTTCTATTATTCCCCCCCAAGTTGTTAGTTATGAAAATAATTTGCACATTATAACACACATGAAACTCTTTAAAGGACTTTAATTAATGTTCAACATAAAAGGGTTTTGCCTTCCCTTCATGTACAGGATAAACTCTCGTTTAGTATTAATAGAACTTACATGTGTTCCAGGAAAAGAAAATGGGATCACAGTTTGTAGGGGAAAAACTTGAAAGAAAATCAGATTCTTAATTATAAATAAGATTTATGTTGATAAATATTACAGATATGCTGTTAAAAAAAATCTGAAACCCAGAGTAAGTAAACAAACTATTTTAAAGTACTTAGATAGTAGTAGCTTGTTTCTAATTTCTTGTTTTTCATATATTCATTTATTTTGTAGTACCCACAGATCTTTTCTAGATGGACTCTTTGTTGTATTTAGTGCTGTATAAATATGTAATGAAATTACTTACCCAAAGATATTGAAGTATTAATTTTGTTTATAGCCCAAGCCAACCCTATTGTCTACAATGCTGAGTCCTTACATAAGTATTTGCTATTGATTTCTTATAAGCTTCAGTGAAACATTAAATAATTTTCCTTTTTGGGTCTGTTATGTGAGTTAGCCACTAACATTTACCTGTTTATTAATTAGTATCCCTAATGTGCCCTTGGATAATCATGTATTGAGGAAACAGCATCTGTCACTTAGCTCAAGTTAAAGTCGACAGAACAAATCTAATTATTATAATTGTAAGGTAAATAGACATTTTTATTCTTGCAATTTTTCAATTCTATCCTGCCAGAAAACAGGTATTTTTTCCTCAACTTACTGAAAACTAGCTGAGCAGGACTAATTCACAACTGATTTCAAGAGTAAAGACAATTTATAGTATATTTTCCAGGATGTAAGAAAATAAAATTCTGGCCTGAATCAGGAATTTCTGTAATTTGAAAAGATTCTACCATGATTAGAATCAAAATCTTGTAATGATGGAATATTTCTGAACAGTAAAAAATAGTTTTCAATAGGTGATGAATGAAATGACAGTTTATTACTATAGTAAGGGATCCCTTTACTTGTTAGTATCTTATACAACAGCAATTCTTTAATGCTTCAGATGCAGTTTTATTGCTGCTATGGTTACTGATGTCACTTATGTGTGTCTGTGCTGATTTGTATAATGCATGAAAGGACAGCAAACCTGGGCTCATAATCTATATAAAATAATGTATCTGTTAGCCACAAAATTTATCACAATGGGAATAAACATATTCCAGCTTGATTTTTGCATTAAAGAATTGTGGGGTGGGTTGATTCCCTTGCTGCGGCTTATTATTAATATAGGAATGGAAATTGGTGTGGGTTTGGCTCTCTGGACACTCTGAGGGGGCACCTTGGGGAGAATTCCTGGGCAGAACTTTCAGGGACAGGACAAGGACAGAGGGACAGGACAGGGACGGGTCAGGACAAGGACAGAGGGACAGGACAGGGACAGAGGGACAGGACAAGGACAGAGGGACAGGACAGGGATGGGACACGGATGGGACAGGGACAGGACAAGGACAGAGGGACAGGACAGGGACAGAGGGACAGGATAAGGACAGAGGGATGGGACACGGATGGGACAGGACAGGGACAGGACAAGGACAGAGGGACAGGACAGGGACGGGTCAGGACAAGGACAGAGGGACAGGACAGGGACAGAGGGACAGGATAAGGACAGAGGGACAGGACTGGGACGGGGATGGGACAAGTCAGGACAGGGACAGGACAAGGACAGAGGGACAGGGACAGGACAGGGATACGGACAGGACAGGGACAGGACAATGACAGAGGGACAGGACAGGGATAGGACAGGGACAGGACAAGGACAGAGGGACAGGTCAGGACAGGACAGGGCCAGGCTGTGCTCCCAGGCAGGGGCTGTGGGACATTCCCAGGGCTGTGCAGCAGTTAGAGCCTGGCAGCAGCAGCAGCACAGGGGGAGCTTTAGCTTTAGTTTCAGCTTTAGCTTTAGTTTCAGCTTTAGCTTTAGCTTCAGCTTTAGCTTTAGCTTTAGTTTCAGCTTTAGCTTTAGTTTCAGCTTTAGCTTTAGCTT
>JAWWMU010000005.1:20802221-20819348 GCA_035048155.1 Cinnycerthia olivascens | reverse complement strand
AGAAACAGGAGCTGTGTCCATGTTCTATAGAAACAGGAGCTGTGTTGTATTGAAACATGAGGTATGTTCATGTTATATTGAAATAAGAGCTGTGTTCATGTTCTATTGAAACATGAGGTATGTTCATGTTATATTACAAAAAAGGGCAGGGGGGCTGTGTTTTAGGCTAAGATGAGACTAGCATGCTGAAAAGATCCTGAAAGACACAATAACTTCATCTTAAAACTGTTTTAATCTCATTAAGATTGAATCCACATTTTTAAAAGTGCTGTTGAACTTTCAAAACTGACTCTGCTCAATTCCCAGTCAGTAACTTTCATATACAAGACTCAGTCTATGACTGAGGCACAGTTTTACTTTTTAGTTTCCAGGTTCTTTAGAGCCACTTTAGGACAATAAATCCAGTTGTGTCATTTTGTTTTTATTAATTATCTCTAATCATGATGTGCCTGTTTATCTGTGGAGCTGCATTGTCTTATGGTCCCAGTCACCTTTTACCAATCTATTCTCTTTAACGAAGAAACACAGATGTAATTACCAGCGACTTAGGAAGAATAATTATCCAGCTCACACACACAGAAGGTAACTCCAGCAACCCTGGTTCTGCAGACACAAAGGCAACAATGCACAGCAACAATCAGCAATTTCAGGCTCACCAAGCAAACACGACAGAGAAGTTGATCCCAATTTCTAACAAATTGAGGGAAAGGTTAACAAGTATTTTGATGGTGTTGGATCAAAGCAGAGAGAAATTCTCAATATGTGAGCAGTTAACTTCTGTGTGTTTTGATTGTCAGTGATTCGGTCATGAATCACACAGTAATTTCATGTTTAGAAATAACGTGCTGTGCGCCATCACCTTAACAAGCATAGCATTCCATGGTGCTGTGCAGCACTTTGTCCAAGATAAAGTTATGGTTTATTTGTTGGCTGTTTTGATGTTGCAGTGAAGTGTGGTTAACACTGAGGTTTGAGTGTATAATAGCATAAATTGGCTTTATTTTCCTTTTTAGCAGCAATTTCAGTTCCTTTTTCTCTGCTCTGTTTATGATTATTCTGTTAAATGAATGACAAAACGGTGGCACCACAGAATGAGATAGACTGGAGGCACTGATAGAAGGTGTTGAAGAGCTGCACTGAGCTGTGGTAGCCAAACAATTTCAGAAATATGCTACTGGCCAAGGGCATTTATGGATGTGCAACCTGTGACTGGCTTTTTCAAAATGAATTGTGACTGGGGTGTAAGTTTAGTGAATGTGTGCTTATGGATGAAAACTGTTCCTACACAACTAGAAAAAAAAAAAGCTGAAATTTGGTTCATAAAAGCTGATTTTTATGTATAGCTCCCAGACCAGAAATATTGCACCTCTTGTTAAATATACATAAAGTGCAGAGTGCTGTTTATCTTCTGACCTCTGCTCTGAACTCTTAACCATTGTCAGTTTGCCCAAACAATGGGAGTTCTCCCCTTTCTTCCCCCTCCCCATTCCAGTTTTTACATGGAAGAGAAACATTTAAATAATATTTCTCTAATGTTTAAATAATAGGTATGTTTTTTAAAAACATTAGTAGTATAAATCACATGCGTATTCTGACTGATTCTATTGTCTCAATTTCAAACCTCTTAAACAGAATCCCAGAGGATGCATTTCTGATTTAATCTCTCAGTAATCAAACAAAAATATGTGTTTTACAAGCTTTCACAGAGAAATGCTTGGGTGAAATTTGCATGTTAGTACCTGAATGTGTTGTTTCTGACTTTCATTACTTAGTTTTATGCTATTATTCTAATTATGTTTGGAATGTTTTATCAGTAATTTTCCATCTATATTTTTATCGATATTTTTATCAACATTATATTGAAATTGATGGGGCCTTGCTGATACCTAGTTCTTTGTCATTTGAGCCTTCCCATTTTATGGTAATCACCATTGACCTGTGAATTGCTGAGAGTAAAACAATACAAGCTTTACCAGACCCCTGGCAAGGGTTCTTGGGAGGGTTTTGGGCTGGATCACCTCGTCTGACCATCAGAGCTCCACTGATTTGAACTGCGCTGCTCTGGCCTGGATGGGGTATTTTTCCCCTGAATAAAAACACCACAGTGATCTCCTGACCAGGTGGGTTTTGGTACCCTTCAGGTGATACCCACAGCCTGCAGGAGGTCGGCAGCAGAATCCACTTGCACAGCTGCTTGCAGCTAGCCGGGAGAATGAAATGATTTTGGCCAAAGGTAATGCAGGGCAGGAGGCTGATGTCTGTCTGTTCCTCACCCTGACTACTGAAGGTATTACTGTGCTGATTGCTCAAAAATATTCCCTCGCTCAAGTAAAACTATGCAGATTTTTTTGAATTAACTTCAGTAGAGTTTGCTTTGTTGACCTATGGCTTTGGAAACTTTTTCTGCCTTTTCTGGCGTTTTAGAAATTCTCAAAGGAAAAGTTTGTATCTGCAGCAGGTAAAATATAAATTTTAAATAACTATTGCAACACAATTCTCTGTAACTGCAGACATGAATTTCGATGCTAATCTCTGAATATAATGAACTTTGTCTGTTATTTTGCTCTCAGATTGATGCTTAGTTCCAGTATCCAGTAGGGCAGAAAAATAACTTATCAGCATTCATTAGATACATGAAACTCAGTGGAATATTTCCTGTTGCCTATGAAAGTTGCTTTCTAAACTAGGAAAGGATGTATGAAACAAGAGAAGGCAAAACAGAATTGAAATTGGATAAGGAGCCTTTCACATAGGGGTTATTAGTTATCAAAAGCTATTCTTACATGATGGCTCACTGGTATTTAAATTTAATACCATATGTGGGTGATCTCATCATTGCTCAATAATTTAACATCTCTTATTTTTGCTGCTGGGACCTGGGTTTCTTAGTTGTAGCAGGTTTTTGGGGTGTCTTTGTCCAATTTTTTGTCCATTTTGTCCATTGTTTTCCAGGACTATGTTTTCAAATTTACACTGCTTTTCTTCACAAATCTTCTGAGAGATTTGTGAGGAGCTGGTCTGCAGAGGAATAACAAAGTGAACAAAGAGTCTTTGAGTCTCTCCTGTGTGCTTTGCCTCCTCGACATAATGGCAGTGCCACATCAATTTCTGGTTTCCTTCAGAGATGTTCACAATTACAGGTGAGCTGCCACACCCCCTCTTGCTCTACAATTGAGCTTTGTAAGAATTTGTTTTCACCTAGACTGATTTGCTTGATCTAAATCAGAATGGATTTTTTTTTTGTCTCAGTGGCAGGAGCTCTGTGATTTTTTCCTGCATTTCCTCAAACCAACACCAAGGCAAAATCTATCCACCTAAAATCTATCCACCTGAATCTAGCTGCCTCTTGTGCTCCTGCAATTAAACCCCACAGTTTTCTGCAACAAATGAGGTGCAATCAGTAAACTCCTTCACTCCAGCTGAAAAAACTTCAACCAAAAAATTTCATTGCAGTTATTCTATTTTAGTTTAGTCTTCCCACTAAACTAAACCACCCCTTTCTCCAACAAGCCATTGTGTAGGAGTGAATTTTAATATCTGATATGAGAACAAGCTATTGGTAATCTTATGACAGCACATGAGATTAGGAACAATGAAGAGATTAATTTGATGAGGTTTGTTTATATCTTCTCTCTAAACCCTTTTCTGGGAAATTCTAAAGGTTTTTTGTAATCTATGATTAAATTCCAATATATCTCCCACTGGGTTCCTGCCTCATATTTTCTGTTTACTTAAATAACATGTGTTTTATGTAAGAACTGCATTTCCATTTTTCTTTAACCTAAAATATTTCTGTTGAGTTGTCCCTGTAGAGTGAAAATTTACTTTGATACCATTGACGCTGCTTTCACCAGCACAGACTGCTTTAAGATTTGGCTTTAGAAATGTTTAGAAATGTTTTAGAAATGTTTTATTATGAAAAGATTGTGAATGCTGTGGCACTGAGTGCCCCTGGCCCTCCTGTGTCCCTGGAGCAGCACAGGGTGGCAGAGCTGTCACCTCTGGCTGAGAAAGCTCTGGAAGTGTTTCCAGGCTGCTCTGGATCCTCCCCACTTGTGCATCACCCGAGGACTTCTTGCTCAGCTGGGTGCAGAGCTTGGTAGGCATCCACCCCTTCCAAAATAAAGGTAAAAAGCCCATGAGGATGAGGTGAGAAAAACAGGTAATCGATTAGAGGAGGAGAAAATAAGATTTTTATTTTTTTTTCCCTGATGAGTTATGTCTCATAAAGATATTTGGGTGATAAGTGAAAAAAAAAAAAAAAAAGAATTTTGTGAAATTCCACTGCTCTTGAAGTTCATCAAATTTATGTAGAAAATATTTAATGATGAGAGATGCATTATGCCTTTAGACAAGCAACCAGCTATCCCTCTTGAAAGACCATATTTAGTTACAAATAATTCTAGAATATGCATCTGGTGGTATGTTAAATTTGCTTTTTTTTCCCCACTTATTTCTTTGATGTGAAATAAGAGAAAAAAAAACAAATTAACAAAAAATCCCCCACGATTTGCTTTTGATTGCTGCTTTTCAGTGAGAAAAAGCCGTGGCCAGCAATGCCAAGGGAGTGCTCTAAGTCCAGCGAAACAGGCAGCAGGATGTGACATTAATTAAACCCATGAATTTTTAAAGAATGAGTTGATTCCAACACCAATTTGCAGAATGACACAGCAAGAGAGCCCCGGAGGTTTTCCCTGGAGGGGAGCACAAACACTCAGAGGGGCTTTGCCTCCCAGGGCAGGGAGGGGAGGCCGAGGCTGGGCTGGGGATGCCAAATCCTGTTTGGCTTTCATGAGCCCCTGGCTCCCTCTGCCTTGGGGTGCAAGGAGGCTTTTCCCACCACAAATGTTAGGAAGTTGTTCATTGCCCAGGGGGTTTCGGGTGCCAAAGGCCTTGCAAATGAAAGGTGGCAAAGCAAACGTGAAAGAGAGCATGGAATTATTAAAGGAAGGCCAGTTGGTGTATACAAGCACAGAAATAAAAACAAAATTATGTTAATACCTTCCTCATTATTTTCCCTGGAAGTAGACCCGTACTCATCTGTCCTTTCTTTAATATCCTTTAATTAAATGTGTTTAAATAAATAAAAAAGCCCTAAGCATATGTTATGACTAATGATACTGCTCTAATGCATTTCTCCAGTGGCAATCACAATTGTTGGTACATTTTCAATGAGACCACAGCTCCCATTCACCAGCTCTGTGAAAAGGGGCTGCACTGATTCACCCTATTGATTAAATGATTTTACAGCAATTTCTAGGTTATAACAGTGTGTGCACCTGTGCTTGTGTGGAGGGTGAATACTCACTGTTTAGTTAAAAAAAAAAAGGAAACAAGTATTTTGGAAAATACTTTGTGTGACATTTTTATAATATATAAATGAATATAGATTAATATATAATGAAATGTATAGCAGAGTTTTCATGTATATCAAGGCCAAAATTAATATTGATATTTTAAGTTAGTTGATCTCTCTCTGCTAGAAGTTGTCTTCCTTGGCTTATGATTCTATAAAATGAGGTTGTTTAGCTTTGAGAAAAAAAAAATGTTGGAGTAGTCTGCCCATTGGGACAAAATGGACCCAATCTTAACTTTTTGCACCCAGCCTCATAATACTAAAAAAAAAAAAAAAAAAAGTATTACCTACATTAAATATTGATTATATAAGAGGTACAACATATACTAAGTTTTATAAGCTCTCCACTTCTTATATTCAGATGCTCCATGAGGCTCAAGGCAAAAAGCTTTTGTACAAAAATATAACAAATGACATATCTGTATTATATAGAAAAATAAACAGGGAGAAGGAGCCATTTGAGCTACTGTTGAATACTTATTGAAACTCCACCAACTTTCCTGGGAGTCTCTCGGCACTTGCATGCTCCACAACAGGACATTTTATACTTTATTATGGATTCTCATTCACTGGAATGCAGAGGCAGAGTGCAGCTGCTTTGTTCCATATTTAGCACTTTAACCATTTATTGACTCTCACAGCTCAGCCTGTCCCAGCACTCAACAATACACTGAGAAATCTCCATTACTGACCATAAGGAGCATTAGCACAGCACAAGTTTAACTGGTAAGGTTGAAAACAACCAATAAATCCACCTGTTTTTATTGTCAGACAAAATCTGCATCCACGCTATGACGTTCATTAAAAATGAAGTGCATAGGTCCAGCCATGCATGCCACTGAGAACATGACATGCTGTTAATTCCCAGGAACTGAAAGCCTAATTACTCCTGTGGCTGTAATTGATGGACTCTGTGTGTACTGCTTCATCACAGAAATTAATGTGAAACAAAAGTTCCTCTAATTTATTGGCACTTCTGAAATAGAGGAATACCAGTTAAATATGCAGAATTCTGCCTATATGTGCTGTTGGAAATTTCAGTATTAATTTCTGCAATCTTTTGTAAGCCTATTTCAGCATGATGTTTAAATATACTGTAATTATTTCCTTTCCTAATTGCCTAATATGTTATTGACCATGTAGTAAAATTAACTTTTCATTGGTGAATGTGTTCACTGACCATACATTTTGTGTTTGCGATATGCAGTATCTCATGGTGTTAAATCATCCTATAGTGAGCTAAATACTTTATAAAACACACAGCCAAGGCTACATTAATATTCAGATCTTTATTTTCCTGCCCCATGATGGTATTTCCATGTCTTTACTGCCTGTTAAGTACACAAAGGCAGGGATGCTCCATGTCTGACTTACTCATTTTCTCATATTCCTGTGAATTCAGCACCACTGGCCAAGTTAATCTGATGGCAGCACGACTGATAAAATTCTGCAGCTTAATGGAACTTGGGAGTTTGTAAAGGCTATTCTGATACCAACAAATAATTATAGTTTCAATGATCTTTGAAAAATATTTACCAAAATTTTAATGCTTTAAATTTCACCATAATTAGTTTTACTCCAGAGTTTCTGTGAAAGGAACCACATAATAAGCCATTAACGAAGACATTTAGCACTAAATTGCTTATTCATGGCTCCTTGCTTCCATTAGAGGAAAAAAAAAAAGTGATTTCTTTGGCTTCTCTTCTCTGGATTCAAAATGGATAAACTGTACTGATAATTCTCCATAGCTTGTAGTGGTTGGTGGGTTATCGGTGATTGCATGGTCATTAGCCACTGTAATTACAGGTAATGCTAAACCTCAGATCCTTCTGGTTTGTTCCTAGAATGCCTTTATTACACAATAATGCACTTTTAGAATGTGCTCATTCTGTCTAAGCAGTGAGCATTTTTAGCCAGAGAGCAGGAAGTTTTTTGAAATTATTATATCACCCCTTCACACTGCTTGAATGCTTCAGTAAGTCAGACTCAGGCTTCCTCTGTTGGCACTACATTCCTTTTGCTGTTATCTGTGAAAAATAATGTTATTTATGAATAGAATTTCTTGGTGAAAGCAGACTCAGCACTTTCTGCTAAGCCCACAGTCTGACCAAAGAACATTTTATTTCCACTGTAGCTCAAACTAATTCTAGACACAGCAATGCTGGAAATGAGCATATCTCCAAAAATGAGCAGGTCTCTAAAAATACTATACATTCGTGTGAAAAATCTTTTAAATGGGATTTTCTAATCTTGCAACCTCAATCAGAGATTTGACAGCAATAAAACTCTTCCAGCTACTCCTAAAGATGCCAAATTGCAGGTAGATTCTGCAGCCATTAGAGACACGAAAGTAACAACAATAACCTGATAAATACACATTTTAACATAAAAAGTGAAAAACTTTCCTGAAGCCAAGACAAAAGCAAAATTTCTATGCCATAATGACTGAAAATCCAAAAAAAGCAGTTGCTGTGAAGAGGAGAAGCTGTTCACAAGCATTTCTGCTCCTCACTTCCTGCATTAAGAATTAGTTATCAAGGGGCAAATCTCCTGAATGCCTGGTAGTGCCCACACAGAACAGGCCTACCTGTTCTCCAGTGGCCATTGTTTATTTTTTTGCAAAGATGTAGTGTGAAAATAATAGAAAATAAACCACCTAAAAAGCCCCAAAATATTGTCATTTACATCTGGCCTTGTGGTCACATGAACATTGAAGGTCATGCATGCCTGAGTGAAGGTGAAGGAATGTCTATGAATAATATTTTTACAGTGAGAAGGGAAAATGAATAAATTTCAGATAATAAGAAGTCCATTATATAAATAAATTCAGGAAAACAGGACTAATGTGGCTACTGAGAAGTACCAAGCTCTACAAACTTCACTCAAGGTTCTCTCAATGCAGGGCACTGAATTTTGGTAACATTTTGTCTTTTTGATCTGATAGCTACTGCTTCATTACAGTAAAAGTAAAAATAAAAAAGCAAAAGGCCAAACAAACATAAAAAATACTCTTTCTTAGTTCTAATGCAAGATTGGACTTGTTAGGGTAAATGACAGCATTTCAGGAAATGTTGATTTTGTTTCACATCATTATGAGATTTATCCTAGTTAAAAGTCAAAATAATCTTTTAATAGCCCCTAATAATCCTGTTATTTTCCATCACAAATTAACACAGAGCTGGAATTTAAAGGAAATGTTTCTGCAACAACTCAGCAGGAAACAGTAGCAGCCTACCTTAGAGCTCCAGCCTTGTAGAGAGTAAAGCACTGACTTGCACAGTCTGTTCCTGCTTCAAATGTGTTCTTTGGGAATTAATTGGAAAGTACATTCAATGTCCAATAATGAAAAAAATTGCAACTCAAGAGCTCCTATCATAGTTTGAAGCCACATTAAATTCTTGTGTTTTGTTCTCTTTCCAAGGCAAAGCACTCTTGTATTTTTGCCAGTAAAACCAGAGTAACAGAGATTCTTGACCAGTTTTTGAGATTGTAACCAGTACAAACTCTGTGATGTTGTGTGAATTGCGCTGGCATTGAGCCTGATATCAGGACTCACCAGTGGGAACCATTGCACCAGCTCAGCTGGGGCCAGGATAGAGCCCTGAGAGCATCTCCGAACCCAGCAAACACAAAGAATCATGAATATACCTAAAGGGCCTCAGGAATGTTCCTGGGGCTCCTTTAACATGCCTCAGTCTCTTCAGTATTAATGCTTTGTACAGAAAACCAGGAGAAGCTATTTTTTTTTGTGCTGCATGCTTTTTTTTCTATTTAATTTCATGTGAATGCCTGTGATGGAATAAGACACAGTAGAGGCAATCTGTGTTTTTCTTCAGTAAATTCTGTAATGGTGGCATGTTTTCAGTGTCTTTAAATGAAACTGCTGTTTTGAAGTAATATTTTTTGCATGCAATAATGTTGCTTACAATGTTAGAAAAAACCCCAAAACCCAAAACAATCCAAACCAGGCAACCGAACAGAACCACA
The DNA here is from genome assembly GCA_035048155.1 of Cinnycerthia olivascens. Classification (NCBI taxonomy): domain Eukaryota; kingdom Metazoa; phylum Chordata; class Aves; order Passeriformes; family Certhiidae; genus Cinnycerthia; species Cinnycerthia olivascens. The sequence goes on along the minus strand of JAWWMU010000005.1, from coordinate 20,810,005 downwards.
TAAAGAAAACACCAGCAGTGGGGTAACAAATAGATACCAAATCTGTTACTATTCTAACATATAGGTAATGCTAATAGACTGATAACCTAAAATGTTGCTTTAACAAGAAATTCTTGTTAAAAGCAAAGGAATGTTTTACACCTCCAGTGAGCACGTCTGTAACCTTTGCAAATGCAGGATTGAGGCACAAGGACCATGTCACTGTTCTGGTCCACTCACATCCTAAATCTGAGAAGCTAAAGCAGAATCTGCACTCTCGAAGAGCTACAGACAGACAAGTTTTGATAGCAGGCTGCCTTGGAAATGTCTCCCTTGTATTAAATAGGATCTAATTTTAAACCTTATGTTGAATGTTAGTGTTGAAAGTGACAGCCTCTCCTTATTTCAAACAGTGGTGTCCCTCTGCTAGATAAAACAATATCTATATTTGAAAATAATATTACTTTTCATTCAGTCTCCAATTGAACCAATTTTAGTTTTTGTTGTCCTACTCTTGGTTGTTGTATTTAGCCTGTTGATACTACAGGAATGGGAAATACACCACGAGGGCTTTTTTGTTGTGCTGGTTTGTGCCTTTGCAAGCAGCCTGCCTTTTGCACGAAATGGCCCCAGTTTCCTTGGCAATATTCTTAAGGGAGCTCTTTCCCCAGGAATAGGAGAGCATTTGGACACATCCTTAGCCAGCTCACACTTTGCAGATGGGACATTTACCCACGACAAAGAAGGTGTGCAGGGGGCAGAGCCAAGGGCTGTGCAGCCGCGTGGGTTCTGTGGCTGCTGTTTCTGGAAATGTTTTGTGCCCTGCAGAGCCCTGCAGCGCTGTCAGGTACCCCTGGGGAAGCACAAACCCCTCCTTCCCCCCTACTGGAGGAGCGAGGGGTCAGATATTCCCACACCTGTCCTGGCTGGGGCTCCTGAGAAGGAGCCTTGCTGAGGAAAGGTGAAATCCTGCTCCTCCAGCGAGCCCAGATGGACACAGCTGGCCCTGTGTTTGTGGCCAGCTCAGGGTGAGAGGGTCACTGCTGCACTTTGAGACAACTGCTCCCAGGCAGCAGGAAGGGACTGCAGGGCTCATTTCTCACCCTTCCCTCACACAGTGGGCAAAGTGTTCTGTAATTTGGGGTATGACGTGCAACCGTAATGCAGAACCAGAGTTCTGGGAAGTATTTTTGGCAAGTGCTGCACCGTATCAGTTTCACACATGCACATGCTTTGTTGCAGTGTTCAAAAAATAGATCTGGATCTTGGATAATCAATCTGTTTAACTCTTCATCAGCTGTGGCTGTTAGATTATGGGTTATTGGTAATTTTATGTGCCTATTGTCTCATAATATTTACAGATTTGACACCACCATGTGTGCTGGATGCTTGTACTTTACTTTTGTCTTTGAGGCATTGAAAGAATTCAATGTAATAGTAATTTTGGGCTTTGGATAAGGAATTAATTGCCAAAATTGTGCATTAAACATAAATCATGGTGCTATTCTTTCTTATAACCCGGACACCTGATCTCTTTCCTCAAATCTGCTCTAATTACAGGTAAACTCTACTTAAAAATTAGTAATAAAGAGTTTGGCAAACTAAATTTTTGCAATGAACTACACAGCTTTTATTTTGTTAGTAAGTTGTCCACTGCCCAGCTCAGAGTGCATAACTGTAATTTAAAACTGTATACTACAGCTCTTCCAGTGGGTTGTTTTGATATGCCACATTAAGATTTAATTTATGGAAGGATGTATAGGTACATAGGCTTGTTTCTCCAGCTTGTGTCTGGAAGAAAAGATAACAAAAAGATGGTTGGAAGTAGGGAAAAAACAATACTCACTTGTGCTGGATTTTTATTCTTATCTACGTCTGCACCCCAAATTTAGTAATTCAGAAATTCCAAATTCTTTACATAAGCCTGTTGAAATGTCTCTTTCCTCTCTTTCATGTTCATAGGTATGCTTATATGTGTACATGAAAAATAATATAATCACAGAAAACCACGAACAAATTTCCCAAACTTTCAGCTTTAACAGCACAGGGAACTATTCGCTTCTTTCAATGGTTACTTTTTCTCCACTATTTTTATTCAAATATCTTTTGCTGCACCTTATTTTCCTTTCAGTTGCATACTTCTGCCTTTTAGGGTTTTTTTTCACAGCCTCTTCATCCAATTAGTACACGCCTTGCCTACCCTTTAAAAGCAGAATGACAAAATGTAACAGTTTTATTCCCATCTATTTTTTCCCAGCTCTGTTTGGAGGCACTGGCCCCAATTTACTACAGTGTGTAGGCTCTTATGCCTATTCAGCTAAAAACTTGGGGATTAACAGAGGCATTAAATAATGTCTGTGTGTTTTGTATCTGCCTGGGTGTAGGCAGCAGAAAGGTGAACAGTTCCTGTTTGTATAGTGCTTTTTGTATTTGCATAATAGGCATATAAAAAATGACAGTGACAGCAAAGCCTGTTGTTTTATGAAATAAACCTAAATATTCTAAAAATACAGAATGCCAAGGCATAACCTACCATCTGTAGGCTTTTTCAGACTAGCTGCCAGTCTAGTCTGAGCACTGCAGAGCTGGGTTGCATTGACAGCCATGGCTTGAAAACATCTTTGCAGATTATGACTTTTAGAGTTGTGATTACTGTCCATTGATTGCATCCTTGCTCAATACTGAGTGTTGTGCTCAGGAATAAATAATTCATGCAAATAGTGCCATCAGGAGGAACCAATACTGTAATTTTTTTACCTGCAGAAATGACTTATTTTGCAAGTTGCCTGAAAGTGTTTGTACACAAATGTTTACACATGGAAAGGCACAGTGGGAAACATCTTTGTGCAGAAGGAAAGCCACCACCAAAATAAATGAAATTCGGTCTTGACATTTCTGACAGCCAGGGCAGGATTCAATTCTGTCACATTTTTATCCCATAATGACCTGCCATCGTTGTTCTTCCAGGACTGACATCAGAAATGATCCCCTTTGTAGAAATGGCTCGCCTATGTGCACTCCCTGCTCAGACACCCCATGCACCCCTGGAGCATTTGCATTTTGTGATTTCTTAACACAGGTGTTTCAAAGGCAGCAAACTCTGCTGCAGTGTGTTGACTCTGCCAACAGCACCATGGCAAGGAAATAGGAAGTTTTTTAATGATACTGTAAGGTTTAATTATTTCATTGGCAGGTGAAATCTATGGTGATGGGTGAAGCAGGGAGGGAGATGAGTGATTTTCCCTTCATTTCCATGCTACAATCTACTGTTACTACAGAATTTCAGTAAAGTTATTTGACAATAAGGAAGGCTAATGAATGTTCTAGAATCCACATAGCTAAAATTAACATTATGTCAGGTACTTCCTAGGACTTGGATTACTAATAACCTTTTAAGTGACAATAACTTTCTAAAAAACTTCTTGTTCTCAAGGTCACTCAACTCATTTTTAACATCTCTTTTTTTTTAATAAGACCAAAAATTCAGTTAATGAGATCCAAGCTAAGAGATGAAGAAATTTCATAATTATCTTTGTCTCAGATGCCAACTTTTTCTAACACAACATGTTACTTATTTGATTTCACCCTTTTTTAGAAGCCTTGTTTTTCTCCTCCAACTGTTTCTGAGAGTGCTGTAAGTCAATAGATGCAAATCTACACTTCCTTCCTCCTAGATATTTGGGATTCTATTTTTTAACAGGACAATTTGTAATTTATTGTAGGTTGATCACATCAATCCTGTCAAAGGAAACTATTTTTAACCTCATAAACAAGAAAGTCCAATCTCTGGAGCCATTGAGGGATGATTCAGTAATGCTCAATGCACCACAGTTCGTTAAGCTCTTTTTCCATTCATCCCCTCTGGGTGCTGATACATTTCACCTGTGTCAAACATGGTGCAGACCAAATTTTTTTTTGGTTAGTAAACCAAAAATAATAATTGTAATAATAATAATTTTTAAAATATGTTTGGTTTACTTATGGTGAATTTTTTGTGTTTGAAAGAATAACATCCCTGAGGCTGCCTGCTCAAGCTGTGGTTTATGGCAATAGAACTAATAATTATTTAACCTAATCAATCTTCTCTTTGCTCTGAAAGATTTGTTTAAGGCCACTGTTTCTGATGGGATATTAAAGTCAGTGTTCATGAATTAATCTGGTTTGATGTAAAAATTTCTTTGCACCTATTTTCACATGTGTTCCATGGGAAGTAGTAACTTTAATGCCTTTGAGAACCTGATCCCTCAAGGTGCAGATACCAGAGTGATTTGTAAAGTGGAACAGACAAATTAATACATTTCAACCTTGACAGATATTGAGTTTGTACCAACATCCTGCTCTTGGCATATGTCCACCCCAGCCATTCTATTAATCCATTTCCAGGAATTCTTGTTTCAAAACTAAAATCTATTCTCAATACATTACTATACTTAGTCTAGCTCACTTATGAGAGAACAAAAAAGTCATATTCATGTACCATGCACTTTAAAATAGAAAATAAAAATTGAATACAGTAAAGCAAGCAATGTTCCATAGATCTCATTGAAATGTAAACTTATTTGAAAAAAATATATAATATTCTTGTTGTGTCTTCTACAATTGGGACAGGAAATCTCAGTGAGTTATGACTACCAAAAAAGAGTTTCTTTTACATGTAAACTCTACTAATATATTGGGGGCTCCTTTATGCAATGTTAGTTTTATAGGATGCATAAAATTTGAAAATGTCATGCTGTAGCTAGAAAATAACATATCCTGAGAAGTGTAATCCTCAGATTAGCAGGTAACAGCTTGTGACAAACCCCCTCAATGTCCCAGACCATTTCCTGCCTGGGTATTCTCTATATTAATGCCTGCTTTATTATAGTTAGTATATTTCCCTTATATCCACTCATCCTGTCTGATCCTGTATCTCTGACTCCAAGAGACATTAGCAATGCTTTTTCATATTGCACATTTCAGTTAAATATGCTTTTTTTGTGGCCTTCCCTGGGGAAGGGCATAATGAGTTATTTTAGATTAATTGACAGCTTTTGTCTGATGGCATTCCTGGCTCCAGTTTAAAAGTAAAACAACGTTACTTACAACCTCACTAATAGAATATTTTAACTTGTTTCCTGTCTAGAGATTAGACATCCTTAACTGCAGAATTTTAGGATTTATTTACTCCTCTGACCCAGGGACCATTGTATGTTGGTGTATGTGATGTACCCTTCTGTTCTGTGAGGAGCTCATAACCAGAGTAATTTTAACCCTCTGAAAGGCACACTCACCTCCAAGAAACGTGCTGTCAGTAATCTCTTATGACCTTTGGCACACAGTTTATTAATCTGCTGCACTGTGGATGCACAGGGATGGACTGCTGTGGGAAGGGCATCACCTACTAGAGCTGATAAGAAACCCTGATCTGTATCATGGAAGGATGAAGCCACCTCATAACAAGGAGCTTCACCACTAAATGTTTTTTCTAAAACATTTATTTTAAGTGAAGATTGCCTGTTGTTTCTTCTTCTGCATGTCTTTTGTATTCCTAAGGTTTTATAGTTCAGTGTTTTGCCTGTAGACATAGATGCTTTAGCTATAGTTCTCCCTGGTTTTCACATTTTGAACAGTTATAGCTTCCGTTAGAGCTAGAAGAGGTGCATTCTCCCTTCTACCTACCACTCAGTGTATTTGGGATGTATTTTGTTGCTATCTGACTGGTTTAGGCAAAGAAATTTGTAAATAAATGTTTGTCCTTAGTATATTAACACATGAACAGCAATGTTTGTGATATTTGAGTGTGATTAGCTCTTGAAAAATTCATCAAATGTATTGAGCTCTGCATCACTTTTTAAAAATTCATAAAAAGTTTTGAAGAGTGAAAATGGTTTGACAAGTAGGCAGGCCACAAAGAAACTGGCACATCAAGGGAGGAAGATCAAACAGGAATAGAGCAGCATATTCATACTGGAGGCTGAGAGTCTGGCTGCACTCCAAGGAGGTTGAAAGAACAAGTAGACATGAAATATACAGAAAGAATAGAGACAGGAATCTCAAGGTGGGGAAATGAAAGACCATTTGACATTCAAAAAGGATTTTTTAAACATCTTTGACATGCAGTCAATAAATTCACCTCTGCTTTGCTTATTTGACTAGATGCAAAAGTTTTCTTATAATGGAAATGTACACCACATGAAATTTTCAGGAAATTATCTCCTATTTAGGAAGAAAACACTCGAGGGATTTGGAAAAGGTCTGAAAATAGCCATGGTGGTTTTGATGTGGGGTTGTGAGTCAAATAAGCTCTGCAGTGAAGTCACCCCTGTTAATTGATAGCTGTGATTTAACCTTAAACCTCAATGATTTATGTCTACTGCACTAAACATGAAACATATCTTTCAAACCCTGCCTATTAACAGATCCCATTTTTTTAGAGTATTTTATTAAAAGTGCTGTCATATTTATATAAAGTCTATTGGTTATGTGTATATGAATACTCCTAAATTTGAAATGACTGGGAAATGAGAAAGAAAATGTTTCATTAGTTACATTATATTTATTTCTTTTGTCTTAAGCAAGCATTTAGCACCATGTCATAAGGGAGCTCTCTGAGTGTCAACCTGAAATATGTTTAATGATGTTTAACAACGCTGTAGTCAATGCTGTACCTGCCAGCCTAGAGGGACACTCATCCATTCATAACATTTACACATATGTGAATAGGACAGAAAATGGGTCTTTTGCCTTCCACACTTCTTTGCCACATATCTGTTATGCGATTGATGCCGTCCATCAAGGAATTTCAAAGGGCAATTGGCAAAAGAAAACATAAGACATTCATCTCAAGAGGCCTGGTTCTGTTTTATTAGATTCTCCCTAGGTTTTGCCCATGCTTTGAAGTGGAGGTAGCAGCAAGGGATCAAGCAGTAAAAGCCTTTTAAAACTTCAACCTCCTCTCCAGCTGGGTTTTGAATCAATTCTCTTTTCACTGGGCCAGCAGTAGTGCTGTATGAGGGTAGAGCACTGCAGTATTAAAAACTTGATAAAACTTAGCTTGCCCTTTCTTATTCCAGGGAAATTTTACAGGAAAACACAGAAGACAAAGCACCAGCGAGGTTACAAATGTCAGAATACCTGATTTGTTTAGGTTTGAAGAATTTAAAGTGGGAATCTGGAAGAATATTAAAGTATTTTACTCTTGAAGGTGAATTTCCCCATGTTCTTTGAGATTCTTATGCATTAGTGACTGTGTACATCTGCACTGGGCAATTCCCAACGTGTACACTAGAATGGGAATAAATAATTTTATCCCCTTGATAAGTCTGAGAACCCTGTTATGAGATGTTTCAGAAGTTCATTTCTATGGAAGATCTAAATGAGACAGAAAATTTGCAAGACCCTCACAAATTTGGAATGAGGCATTATAATTTTGTCTTCTTTCTCTTGTAAATCTCTCAGGTACTGCTAGAGAAAACAAGGCAGCCTGCAGTCCCAGAAGCTATTTACAAAAGAAATGTACTCTGTGCTTCTGACAATAAGAAAACAACGAAGCCACACATCTCAAAACAGTTTAAGAAATGCGCTTTTGTGTGTTCTGTGTGAGAATTGGACGGTCTTCGCAGCGGCCCTGGGGCGTTCCTGGGCTTTGTGAGGGGCCCTGGAGGAGCAGCTGCGCTTTGTGCCCGCCTTTGCTGCGGGTACGTGTACCCAGGTTAACTGCCAGGTTAACTGCCTGGTTAACTGCCAGGTTAACTGCCTGGTTAACTGCCTGGTTAACTGCCTGCAGCTGGGGCAGCGCCCCAGTCTCCCTCACAACCGGGTGC
>JAWWMU010000005.1:20773800-20797779 GCA_035048155.1 Cinnycerthia olivascens | reverse complement strand
GGTTAACTGCCTGGTTAACTGCCTGGTTAACTGCCTGCAGCTGGGGCAGCGCCCCAGTCTCCCTCACAACCGGGTGCGGCTGTGAACGGGACCTGCGCTGCTCCTCCGGCCCGGCCGCTCCGCACGCACGCAGGTAAGTTTTTCTTTAAAAAAAAAAAAAAAAAATTGACCATAGGGGAAGTGCTCATTTTTAGCCCTGGTGAAGGATAATTCTCGTTTTTAGCCCTGGTGAAGGATAATTCTCCACTTTCCTTTCTCCCACCGCCTGAGCTGTCGGCTCGGCCGCTCCAGGCCATCCCCTCACAGCTCCGCCCGCCCGACTGCGTTCGGCTCTCCGGAGCTTTTGGCTTTTTTCGGTGGTGGTTTTTATATTATATACACACGTACATACGCGTATATATCTATATGTGTGTGTCTGTATATATACACGAAGAATAAATACGCTGGGAATATATTTTGGCGCACATACGCGCGCGCGCGGAGTCTCGGAATGTTCTGGGCGTGGCAATGTTGGAGCCCATGGGCACACGCAGAGTCACAGAGGGGTTCTGTGCAGGTGCTCTGTTAGCCGTGAGTGGGAACTCGGGCACAGCGACCCAAATCGAGCTCAGCCGTTTGTCCAGAGTGCACACATTTATACTATTGCAGCTAACGTTTGTTTAACCAACAATTACTGTAACAACCACATCTGTATTGTTATTAGAGGCTGGTTAGCCTTGTACGAGCACGTACGATCTTATTACAAACACCCGAGAAACTCCAAACATTGATCCCCTTCACCAATATTTAGCAGCAATATTCTACTGCTAAACAGTAATCACATCAATATGTTTAACTGTGATCCGTACAGGTGCAGTTTCACTTGGCTTCCTAAAAGCAAAACACAACATTGCTTTCCTACTTCCCTCAGATCTTTACTTGTCACGGTTTTCAGGAGTATTTTCACCCTACACTGAAAGGGACAGATCTCAGCAGAAGGGCAGCGATCCCCCGGCCCCGGGGGTCTCCAGCATCCATCCGGAGCCCCTCGTGTCCTTATTCTGCCCGGACAGTGGCTGATCATTATCACCCTGATCGTTATGATTCTCATCTCTTCCAGGTTTTTTATCCGAAATAGTTTTTTTCGGCAAGTCGCCTCCTCTGCTAATGTGGGAGCCGGTGGGAAGAGCGGAGTCCCGGGAGGGCAGCGGAGCCCTTGGAGTCCTTTTCTCGCAATTAACTCAGCTGTGTGCCGCGTTTCCATTAGAACATCGTAAATGGTAAGCTGAGGTGCTGCAATATTTTCGTAGTTTCTGATTTGTTGTCCTCTGGAGGGGTGGTTGTGTAGGTCATTTCTGTTTGGAATGACAGAGAGGCTGTGCTCCGGTGATTTAACGCACTTACAACCGTGTGTGTAATGTACCTCCAGCCTCTCTGTCACTTGTGCTACATGTCATGAAATATTATTGTCGAGTGCTCAATATACCAGCGCACAGCGGGAGCTAATATCAGATTAATTACGCTGGTGGTGTGTATCAGTCATGGCTTGGACCTGCGGTTGTTTAAGTTCCTGTGCTGCTTTTTCACTGCTGTTAAGGGTACCAGGTGAGCTGCCACCCGCACTGCTCAGGTTAGCTGCTTTCAGCAAAGATCAGCTATTTGCATATCCCAGCTTTACCAGGGCTTCTTATCTTCAGCACAAACTTGTAGAAAAATAGATTGTTAGGCTATGCAAAGCTGAAAACAAGAGTACAATTAAAAAGCAGAAACAAAGTTCTTGCTGTGGGGTGACTGAGGTGCGTGGTGGTGCTCTCCTCTGCCAAGGAGTTTTCAGTTCTCGCTGTTGCAGCCCTCTGCTGCTGCGTTTAGAAGGATTTTTGTTCGAGTTGCTTTCTCCATGATCTGCATCTGACCTGCAGGGCTGAGAGCTGCAAGAAACTTGCAGGGAATCGTGTCCTAGGACAGTCGTGATGGTGCTTTCTGGGATGGAAATAGAGCTGAAAATGGTTGGTTGGGGACAGGTGACAGAACTGGTCCAGGACTGAAAGATCAGACAGAATTACTTAAGAATATAAAAGTTTTAATTGCCAGGGGAAGCAGCACTGTTTCTCTAAGTAATTACTCTTCGGTCACTGGGCAGTATTACCAATTATCCTGCACAGGGGGTATGCAGATTCCTTTTTCTTGTCTTTGGAATTAGGTAAAGGTACTAAGAGCAAAGAAGACCTTTGTGTTGGAAACAATAATACTCATGACCTTACTTTATCAATGCTTCACACCCCATACCTCACATATTGTTATAACTTTTGGTTTTTCATCAGCTTTTCATAATTTGTGCTACAGTGGACAATCAACAACTCAAATTCCCCTCCATAAGACAAAATTAGATCAGCTCATGAACAGAAGTTGCTTACTCAACATTTTGATTTAGAGGTGTCATTGGCACCAAGATAGTGTGAATATAGCTGAAAAACTCAAGGTCTCATATATTATTTAGTTTTCCTTATCCCTCAAAGTGTTAGAATTTTACAGGGACAAAGCACTAGATAAGGTTCCACTTGTCTAAACAAATGTCCTGCGCTTGCAACATGATGTGAAAGAGATGATTGGCAAAACCCATTTACCTTTTAAGCTGAGGACTAGTTTGTGAATGAAAGAAGTGTTTTTCACTGTCAATATTTACTGTTTTTTAAATGCACCAGGGGTGACTATTCTCCTCTCAGTGGATATTAAGTGAGAATAAATGGCAAGTAAGACAGAGTAAAATGTTTGTGTGGAACCAAGCCAAAAGTGTGTGTCTATTTGTAATGTTCAGCCTTCTGCTCTGCAAGGCTCACTGTTCTTGTCTTTTCTGCAGAGAGTAACCTGTGTTACTTTAGGGGTCTGTCTGAGGCTCTTGCAGGAGAATTCTAATGCCTGGATTTCCTTTTTTCACTGAGTAATTGCTGTAGCTTTTCAGTTCTGCAGTCACAAAAGAAACACCATATTGTATACTGGGAAAACATACCATGTTTATAGAAGTATAATGTTATAACTTCAAAGTTATCTTTCAATGCCCTTGGAATTTCCTTTTATTATATTTTCCCATTCTTTGCACTGGAAATTCTACAGTATATCTTCAGAGACATTTTATATCTTAATTCTCTTCTGTTAAGAGAGATATTTGGGCTCATTTATAGCTAGGTGACAATCAGCAGTCAGTGAACATGGTAATGGCACCAACCTGTGGGATATGGGATTATAATTGCTGAATTTGGTTGGGGGGTCACAGATGGTTATGATGCATGTACTGCAGCTGAGCCAGACGAAGGAGGCCCTTCTGTGAAGTTTTGGATTTTTCTCGTTGAAATTACAAGTATAAAAGGGAGGTGATTTCTGGAATGAAGTGATCTCTGGGTGCGTAAGGGGGTCTGTGTTGCTTTGTTCCCCATTGCCACACTCACCCAGTGCCACTACAGACATAACCCCTGTGGGCTCTTATGAGAGATAGGTTGAGCCTTTAGAAGTGTTTTACAAAGAATGGTTTAGTTTATGGTGCAAATAAATGGGTAACAACAATTTAGATTGTAATAAATAATTAAAAATTTCTGTTACAGAGTTCTGTATCATCTGGTAATATTTTGCTGCAGTTATGTGCTGTATTGTTGGCATATTTTCAGTTTTGAGGGTTCTTTACTTTAGGTCAAAGATCATGTCACTCTGTCTCAGTCAGTGGTTAGCCAGTCAATTTTTTACAGCAAGAAATGATTTCCCACACCAGAGGTCAATAGTGCAGAAGTCTTATAGATCCCATTGCCCTGTGCTAATCAATTGAACTACATTAGACAATTCAAGGTTGCAGTAATACTTAAGGTACAATTTTGGGCTTAAGCTGCACAGCTGGGATGGGTTATTCTGTGTTTTGTTTGGGAGTATCAGGAATGTAGAAGCAGCCTGGCACAGTTCCTGCTGTGGGCTGTGATTGCACAGAGGTGTTGGCCAAAGGCTCACAGTCCTGCCCATGCCTCAGCTTGTCCCCAGTGCCTGCTGAAACTCCGTCCTGCCCTGGCAGGGATCGGGGGAATTCTGCTCCTGTGGGCGTTCCTTGGGCGTTTAAGGAGCCTGCTGAGTGCACTTAGCTACTCTGATGCACAACAGTAAGAACTCCTATTATGTTTTGTTCTAATATTCCTTGAAATATTGTAAGAATATTGATTGTTCTGATCTTTGAGAACAAAGTTTCTATAGGTTTCAAAGAGCCCTCTAAATTTTCTCATCTCTTTAGATAGATGAGCTTTGTAGAGCTTCAATACTTGACTTTTGTGCATAAAAGTCTTTTAAAGAATACAAAAATAGATGTTTCATTTTTGAGAGTAGTCACTTTTTCCAAGATGCTTCATTTCACTGTTTTAAGGCAGCACTGTTTATCTCTTGCAGCTAACTCTTGCTGCAGACATGTGTAGATTATCGAAGCTTTTCCCTGCTAGCATTTTCATGCTTTTTATGTCACTGCAAAGTCTGACTTGGATTCAAATCTAGTAATTACCAGAGTCAAGAAAGTCATCAGCTAACTGTCAGTTTTACATATGTGTTTGCTGAGGCTCACTTTCAGAATGAAAACCCTATTCTTTCCCAGATATCCTGCTTGATAGTGATTTGCAGAGAATTAAAAATAGATGCCCTGTTTGGAAATGAAGTAGCTTTAATGTTGGTCTTGAATTTACAGACCAACATGCACATGAAGATTCTTTAGGCAGATAGATCAAATTGGGTGCATGTCACTTCTTTTGAATGGGTAAATTTTTAAAAATCTCATTAATTATAATGACAATGTGATTTTTTTTTTTTCTTAAATTACTTGTTATTCACATCTTAAACAGGTACTGGCTCTGATCTCTTGCTGTTACCCAGCTATCCACTAAATTCTGTTCCTTTGTCAGGTGTTTTCTCAAAGTTTGTACTTTAAATCAAACCTCTAGCATGTACTCTTGCTTATATCTGTGGTATCTTTGCTGACAGTATTTGAGACATTTGTTTATTTTATCCTCTTTTTTCCCATGAAAGATGACGTCTATGAAAATTAAAGGTGATGCCAACTTTGGCTTTTCATGAGTTAGCTAAGGCATGTATCTTAAAATCCGATTTTGAATTCTATGAGAAATATATTAAAGGGATATAATTACTTGTGGAGTCAGCAACAGTGTTAAACCTAAATCCACCATAATGCAGAAGAGCCCAATTTTCTTGGTTTGGGTTTACTTTGACACGGTCTGGAGGTAAAGCAATAATTGTGAATCCGTCTATTATTGAGGAGGGTTATGTTGTGTTCCCTTGAAATGATGTAACTTTCTTCTATAACTGCAGTTATATTATAACAAGTTATATTATATGCTATTTCTGTCTATCATTTGCTCTCCTTCCTCCTGTGAATTCAGCATGTGAGAACTCTGAATCTACCTGAAAAAAATTCCAGTGTAGATGAGATTTCTATTCCTTTTTATGATATTCAGCCATTGTTCTTCCTTTTATTTGTTATGGTGAGTTATGGGGTTTTTTTGGTGCTATGAAAAATTGCAGCATACCTTCAAAGCACCAGTGAGATCAGATAACTTAATTAGCAGTGAGTACTTTTGGTCACTTGGATTATTCTTTTGCTTACTGTACAGGTGTAAACATAAAAGCTTTTAAACCTTACATTCCTATGAAAAATAGTCTGATTTTAAGTAATATTTTCAAGAATTGTAGATGATTCTTTTCGGTACTTTTTTTTTTTTTAAAGAGTTAAGATGCAATCATGCAGGCAAGCGCAGAGTATGCTGGCATGTACCTAAGGAACCCATTTACTGAGTCACTGTCATTTTAACAGCAGGGATCCTGACTCCCTGAGGTGTTCCTAAAGCATTTCAGGCTCACCGAGTCAGGACTAAATAACACCCAGCTGGGTAACAACAAATACCTGCCAGATAATCCAGCTGATAGCTGGTTTAGTTATCAGTGCCCTTCTCTACCTGCTTCCTCTTTCCTGCCTTTCCAAATGTATGATGCATTTCCCACAGCATCGTGTTTAAAAGCTTCAATAACCCCAGAATGGCAGCTGATGGAGACCTTTTATATGTTGATTCCTTTTTCCCTTGGTTTTGGAAAGATGGCAGAAGTTTGCATGATGACATTTTGATTAGAATCTCTTTTTGTGTTGAGGTGTATTTCAGCTGGGTTTCCCCCTCTTTGGAAGTGAGAGTCAGTGTTAGTGTTTGCTTCTGGAATCTTTTTCCTCAGTGAGAACACAGCTCTGCAGCCTGAGTTCTCCTGCCAGGGGGCTGGTTTCCTAAATCCATTGTTGCCTTGGAGGTCAGGGATCCAAAGGCTGGCGAGGGAGAGCTGCAGAGCACGAGCATCCCCAGAGTTTGAAGCCTGCATTCGAGATTCCAGTGGCTCTGTATCCTTGCCCTGGAAACTGGCACAGCAGTTTACAGTTGTTCCAAATACGTTTCCTTGTTTTCTGTATATACAGGCAGCTCTAATTTTTGTAATTCTTGTACTTGCCAAGTCTTGAGTTACTTTATAATCTTCCTGCTGTCCTAGAATAGTTCTGTATAATGCATATTTCTATTTTAATTTACTATATTTTACATCCCGCTGAATCTGGGTGCAACATGTCAGTTTTGACAGGTTGATCTTCAGTGTTGCTGTAAAGCTCATCATTCTTAGCTAATCCGACTGCTTAATTAGCTGAATATCATTAACCTCATAAATTCACATGGAGGTTTTTTCAGTTACAAACTGTCCAGTGTAAGTGTACTTTGGAAAACTGGCTCAACTATTTTCAGTCTTTCTTGTCAAAACTTTTATCTAGGCTGGAGATCTGTGGAGGTTCAGTCTGAGCCAAATGAGCACAGTTAATGCTTAGGCTTGGCTGTTTCTCTGCTCTTTTGTGCTGATGTGTGGCTTCAGTCCTTGAATTTGGTGTGTGGTAGGCAGTGCAGGCAGTGCCTTTGAGAAGACCACACAGGCCTTGGAGGGAAGGAACCCCTTGCTGTCATCCCGTAGAAACACTCAGGGAAAGGAGAAGGTGGCACTGATGGGTTCCAAGAGAAGAATCAAACCATATTGCTGAGCTGGCAGGGAGGGCTGGCAGTGGGTGTGAGGTAAAAGCCATCACATGGCACTCCAGAGTGGCAGACACGTGTTGTAGCTGATGGAAGCAGGGAGAGGAAAAAGCAGTCAGGAATGCACTGTGTGTGCATCACGGGCCACTGAAGAGCCCTGTTCACCTTCTCTGTCACTTTTCTGGTGCAGCTTCTGTTGGTTTCCCACCACAATGGTGCTTTTCCTTCCCTGGTGCCTCTCAGTCCTTCAGTCCCAACAAGTGTTCTGTGCCCTGGCCTCTTCACAGCTGAGCCCAGTCAGGAGCTCTGCTGATCCTGTTCTCTCATTGGTTGTGCCTCAGCTCCTCAGAGGGTTCTGGAGCTGGGTTCCCTCCCATATTTATTCCTTTAAATACATGTCAGTAAGTGTTTTGGTTTTTTTTTTTTTACAGTTGTGTTTTGCTTATTGAAATCTCTCTTTGAATTTAAATCTTCCTGAGAGACTTATTCTGTAACAGCAATAATGCAGGAGAGATTAAATATGTCTCTGGCAAACTGAAATTTGATAGTCAATCCCTTGGGAAAATATCATATTAGTGCTTTTGGAATATCATTTTCCTTTACTGTGACAGAACTGTGAACTTAGTACTGGAAACAGAAACAGAGTCTGTAGGACCTGGAAATTTCATTTCTTAGATCACACTGACAAAGGAAGCAGGACTGGATTTTCTGGGAGACAATGTAGTGAGGAGCTGCAAGTTGTTATTAATACAAGGGCCTAAAATAATTATTAATGAAAAGAGCCTGCTGGAAATAAAGCTGATAGGACAAGTGACTTTAATTTCCAGGATCAGGAGGAGTCTAATTGGGTAGTTTGGGCAAATTAGGCCAATAGCTGTGCCTGTGATCATCTGTATCTAATCTGCAGACACCGTGATGCTTTGGAGTTTGAATATTTTCCTCTGCTGATATTAAAGAAGAAAGATTCATCTTGTAGGGGGAGGCCCAGGATGGCTGATTGGATGCTGTCCCTCACTCTGCTCCAAGTCACATTCTGATAATAGCAGCAGATGAGGAGCTGTGAGCTTCAGCATTGTGGAATTTGGGTGAAGTGTCTCTGACAGTGTGAGATATTATGGTGCCAGCCAATAAACACGGAGTGCCAGGAGAAGTCACCTGGCATCTGCTGAGGCTGCCCAGGTGTGCATGTGAGCATTACTCACATGGTGCATCCCCCTGCAGGTGCAAACATGCTGGTACTGCCTCGGGTATGAAATGGGAGAGTTCATGCTGCAGAAGACAGTTTGTATTTAGCACGTGCATACCTTGAACTCTGAATGTGGCTCACTTTTACCCAAAATAAGCTTTTGATTAACTTTAGAAACTCCTCTCTATTGAAGAATGTGGAGGAAATAAGCTACTCACAGTGTTCTCTCTCTGACTGTATCTACCTTTTTGGTACAACAACCAGTAGTTTAACTGCATTATTTCATCTGATTAATGACCTAATAATTTTCTAGTTCTAAAGAGATGGTTCTTCCATGCTACTGTTTTCTCACTTTTGTGAAGGAAGCTTGCTGTATTTTAAATTTTCTCGAATATTTGCATTGAAATCTAATAGCTAACAGAAGTTATCACTTCTACATTGTCCTTTCAAGCTTTATTGTGAAATATTTGTGCAATACTGAACACTTCATCATTCATTAAAACTTCTTATATACATTTTTTTAAAAATATTTTTTATTTTATGTACTATCATGAAGGCATAGATTTGTGGGAGGAATTTTAGCATTTTGAACTAAATCTTTCTTAACCCCAAATGAATTCTCGAAGGATTTAAAGATTTGGATTATCAGAATACAAAAGGATGAAAGACAGGGTGGCAAATACTAAGGATAATAACAAAGAGGTGCCAATTTAGCTTTTTAATTCAGGTCTGTTTTTAGGTACTTTATACACACTGCTATGAAACAGATACTACTTATTGTATAATAATGAGCATATTTAAAGAAAGGAAAAGAATAGCTTGAGCCTATGTGTTGAAACATTTAAAGGTGTGCACATTTTTGATTACTGGCATAAGAATTATAAGTGAGCTGTTGTGCTAGAAAATTACAAAATAAACAATACTCAAAGCTCTGCTGGTGTGTTCCTTCTGAGATGTTCAACACCTGTTTACAAATGCAGCTTGGCCAGAGCTCTGTCTTGGTGGGAAAATGTGGCCCAACGTGGGCTACTGCAGTGGGAAACCCTTGCTCAGTTCATGTATGAGTAAATTATGCAAACCAGTTTTTTGAAGACAAGATTGCTGTGCTGGGCTTGTCATCTGAAAATAAATGAGCAGAAAACAAACAAGTGTTTTGTGATTAACTGTCTGCACTTTGGTGTATGCTGCACATTCCCTTGATTTGAAAAGCTTTCCAGTGGCTGTGTTCCTACTCCCTGGTGAGTGGCAGACCTCCTGGTGTTTATGTGTTTGTTGCTGTTTGTATTTTCTTTCTGTTTTAGTTTGGACAGTGCACGTCAGTCTTTCCTCATTAGCAATTCCACGGCTTTCTCTAAGAATGAGAATCAGCACCTAAAGAAAAGGCACAATGAGGTTTAGTTCCTTGTGGGTATGTGCTGGGGAAATGGGCTGACAGGAGCCTGGGGGAGTTTGGAAAGAAGAGCAGAGTGCTGCAGCTGGGCAGGAGCATCCCCTGGGCCAGCAGGAGCAGCCCCATCCATCATGCAGAGGATGGCCAGCAAAGAAAAGCCTGTTCCTCTCCATCCAGCACTGGTGAGGCCAGTCCTGCAGCACTGTGTCCAGTTCTGGGCTTTTCAGCACAGGAGAGAGACACTGGAATGCACTGGAGAGTCCAGTGGAGGGTCAGGAAGGTGATGGAGGGACTGGAGCACCTCACGTGTAAGGAGGGCTGATAAGAGCTGGCACGATTTACCCTAAAGCAGAGAAGGCTCAGCTCAGGGGGATCTTATCAATCTGTACAAATACCTGACAGGAGGGTGCAAATGCAAAGTGGGGCCTGGTAACAGGATTACAGGAAATGGGCACCACATGGAACATCTGCTTCCATCGGAACCTTTGGAAACACTTCTTTCACTGGTGAGGGTGACTGAAGGTTTGAGCAGGCTGCCCAGGAGACGTGCAGAGTCTCCATCCATGCAGGTACTCCGAAGGCACAGAGTGATGGACAGCCTGCTCTGGGTGACTCTGGGCAGGGTGATTTGACATGATGACCTCCAGAGGGTCCCTTCCAACCTCATGGGGCCATGAGATTATGATATGTGAATCTGACATTAAGACTGGTGCACAATAAATGGAAGGCAGAGTTTTCTACTTTTATTTAATCTCTGGAAATCGTTGATGGTTTTGCTAAATGTTCTAATCAAACGTTATTTGGCATTCAAATTAAAAGTTGGTGATAAATTTCTGTAAGGATTATTAATGCTCAGCATGCGTATCCTATTATGCTTCTGACTGTATTTTAACATATTTTAGCTTTTAAACATGCTCTATGTGCTGCAGAAGCATGACTTTCTTGGATGAGCTTGCTGGTGTCTGAGCCTCCAGATGATAGCAATGATTCCAAGTCCCTCAGGGGCAGTAATGCAAGTCTTATTAGCCATGAGCAGTAATAAATACTCTTAATGTGTGCAACCAGCTGGAATCCTGAAGGAAATCATTCAGGGTATTCCTGCCTTAAACTGATAAGGGCGATTGCGATTCCTTTATATATGTGTCAGATTTAAATAAATTGATAAAATGTTAGTCACAGCACCAGGAGTTCTCCACAGAATGCAGGACCCTTAAAAAATATTTGGACTCTTACTCTGTGGTGAGGCTGTTGTGATATTTGCTGCAGCAAATATCCAATATTCTCCTCTGGACCATGGACGTTGTGTTTTCAGCCACCTTGAATTCCAGGATGTGCTCTCTGACAGTTTACCTTGGGACAGCTGAGAATTAGCCTTTTGGACCTTAGGAACTGCAAGAGACAAAATTTGTAAACAAACTGCAGGGAAGAGGTTTAGGATCCAAACTCTGTAACGAGCATGAGGGAATCCCTCTGTTGCTCCTTGTTCCAGTTGTCCTTTGTTTGTCAAGAACTAGAGCTGAATTTTTCTTAATTTGCATATATTTCTTAGATAGGAAGATATAAAGGGGAAATATGGTAATAGTTTGAAGGCTCATCAGCTTTCCAGCTGTTTTGAGGAGTCATGGAAATTGTTTGCAAAAACTGTGTGGAGCAGGGAGTAGTAGTTTCAGGTTAGCTGCAAGTGTATTCAGCTTTAATAATACAAAGCAAACCTGCAAGTCCCCTTTAGTTGCTATTTTTGGTTCAATGTATTCACCCTCAGGATGCATTCAATCAAGGCAAGATTTTAGAACACTGAGCAAAATTATAGCACTTGGATATTTATTTTCTCAAAAGGCTTCTGCTGGTTTAACTTAAATTTTGGTGGTAAAGAGTGCATTATTAGAGCTTCACATTATGCCTAATTAAATATTTATGTTAAAGTTAGAGTTTATGTTCCTGCATAAAAGTAACAATTGAAGAGAGTCTTTTTCTGGCTTAGTCAGTAAATACCTACCAAGGGAGCACCCATGGGGAAGAAGGGAAATTGCAGTTTCATCCACTAGACAGGACTTCTTCCTTTTTCAGTTGATGATAGGACTGAAAGGGTAAAGGACAGGACTTTGACATTAGTGTAGGTTTGTATTGGAGCAGAGTGGAATAAGAAAATGTGTGAAGTTCCCACATGGGAGGTGTTCCCCCAGCTCTGCTTAGGGACAGCTGAGACTGTCAAACCTTTAACCCTGGGTGATGTGGGAAGGGGGAGCTTAGCAGCAGAGCATTTGCTGATGCTAGGAATAATTTAGATTTATGTAATTTTTTGAATAATTGATCTGTATTAGTAGTGAGACTTTTCCATATGCATATTGGCATGGAGGTTGCTTCAAGTCCTGTAATGAGACTGCAGTTTGGACTGTTTGACTGAAAAAACACTGTTAGTACCAGCAAGTTCCTGGATCTATTTAAAGGATGCATTTTCTGTGGCAAGGTTCTGAGTAACGAAGTGCAAAAGACATCTGACAACCCACCGAGGAAAGTTATTCCTGACCTGCACTGAGTGAAGCTTAGTAGTTATGACTAACTCTTGCAGTGTCTCCAAAGGTATGTGGAATAGCTAGTCCATACTTGAAAGGTCACCCTTCCCTGCCTTCATATGTATTTTTAAATTTTTAGAGCTCTTTTTCGTTCAGGTTGGAAAATAAAAGCTGTTATGCCATTTGTTTTTAATTATTGTAAAAAGGAAAAATACTGTGAGCAATTTCTAAGGAAAATAATTTACAGCAGTTGACACATTTTGTGTCAATGAGTACTTTTAATGTTATTAGAAGTGGTTAGTGTCTCTTGACAGTGGTAACATACTCAGTAGGAATGTATAACACTGCCAAGTAACAAATGCATTGCTTTGCCATGTTGCCAACTTTTAATTTCAAGCTTTCAGTGGGAAATCCCTTTTTCCCAGCAGTGTGACCAAAGAAAAGTTTTGAAAATCAGTGTGAGGAATCTAATATGAGGATGCTCAGGTCGTGATGCAGTGTGACATCCAAATGTGTGCCTGTAGGACTGCACAGCAACAATCACTTTGTGTAATTATGCTCATGTGATGTATTAAACTTTCATGAATTGGTGTTTAGCTCAACACATAGCACTATTAACAAAGACTTGGAAACTAAGCAGTCAAGTACTGCATTAGTATTGGCTGGACAACTTGCAAGCTCCCTCTTCTACTAATGGATTGTTGAGAGAGACTGGACAAGTTTGTAAAGCTCATTATTACAAAAATGAATTGAAATTGTGTCACTCCTTATTTCCTCTCCCTGTTCTCCTCTGAGCAGCACCTTCCAGTCGTGGCTCCCAGTACAGTTTGCAAATGACAGCAGAGCAGCAGCAGCAACCTCTTAAACTCCTTTAACCTTTACAGCAGTGTGTTTGCTTGAGAAGGCAGCCACTCCATTTTCTGTTGCTCACAGAATATTAAGGTTGCAGACAGAGGAAACAAAAGAATGGCCAACAACTAGAATTTGAAAATTTTGAAAAGGTCAATATGGCATGGTTTAGGACTGTCTGTGTGCTTTCTTCTCAGCAGGTGACAAGTGACCAAATACCAATAAATTATAAGCTATATATAAATTTTTAAATATCAATTACAGAAAGTGTCTCAACAGTCAGCTCAAGTGGCACTGTTTTCAGTTATGTTTCTCGTTGTTGATACCCCGAAGTTACTAAATTTAATAAAGTCATTTTGATTTCTTTACTGCTGTAGGGTTTACTGCCACTCCATTCTCTTTGCACATGCATGTTTTTATTTGGCAAATGTGGTATTGTAGCAAACACTTTTGGGGATTGCTTTTAAGAGCATGCCTGGAGTTTCATTCAGCACTGATGGACACTGAAGCCACTCTGGAGATGTCCCTCTGCAGCAAGTGTCCATTTGATCTGATGGGCACCTCACACCTCTCAGGCTGTGGGGGCTTTAGTCTCTCTGAATAATGTGCCTGGCTACTGGCCTGGTTATTAAGATCACGATGCTTTTGCTTTGTTATCCAAGCTAAGTCTCTTGAAACAGTGAAATATTTCCTTTTCTGTGCATGGTGCTCTGTGAAAACAATTTACTTCCTTTATTGTGGCAGTTATCTTTCTTTTTGTTTAAACATGGTGCTCTTTCCTCCAGGTAAAAACTGTCCTGGGATATGTGCATCCATTTTCTAATGTTTAGAGTGAAATCCCACCAAAGTTTAGCATGTGAAACTTTGAATTCTAGTGTTACATTTTGTCTTCCAGCCTTGTATTTTCAACAGACAGGAAAAGATGTCTTCAGGAGGCAGTTTGTCGCATTTCTCTGAGGTTTCTGTCTCCTTTCAGTGGCGTGGAGGTGGGGCTAAAGCAGGAGCAATGCACTTCCTGGACCTTTTGGGATGATTATAAGCCTGTGAGAATGGTTTCTGTAATGTAGTGTGAAGGTGGCAGAGTAAGAAACAAAGGAAGATGCTGTTTTGGACGCCTCAAAGCTAATAGGCATAGAACATGTTTGTAGACTCTTAATTTTTATTGCTCTGGATTCTTTTAAAACCTAGTAGCCTGAAACAATTGTTAATTAGTGACTGTTACTCCTTAGGATGTTCCATCTCCGAGAGAACAGGAAGCATTATATACTGTAATTAGTTCCATGTCACTTAATCAGTTTACAGCAGAGCATATCGTGGGAAAGTTTATTGCTCCCTTCCAGTTAGCAAAGCAGTCCTCTGACAATGTGAAGGTCTTTGATGCATAAAGAATTAATACATTATTCTCAATGAACTGCATCCAACCCCGCTAAAGTGCTGACTTTATTTTGGATGCGTGACCTTTTACCTCCTTCAGTGTCTGCTCGCTTCTGTGCTGAGATGAAAAAACAACAAAGCCCTAATAAGAGAAGGTCGTTAAATGCAGATGGTCTTCTATTTAAATACAAACATCTGAGACAACAAGCCAGCTCCTACCAGGGAAACCATGTTGTCAGAGAAGAGGTTACCCTGGTACCAAGGTCACTCTGCGGGGCCCTTGGTGAGAGTGATGGGGCAGCCCGTGGTGGCAGAGCCTCCGAGATGATGAAGGAGCAGGAGGTCAGTCCCTCACACTTCTCTCTGACTTCACTCAGCACAAGGTGAGCTACTCCAGGAGTTTCATAAACCTGCCTGTCTGAATACAAATGCTCTGTGCGAATTGCCAAGGGCACGGAGGACTTCACACTCCAGAAATTATCATCAAAGTTTGTTGGTTTTGTTTTTTTTTAAGAGGGAAGGACTATTTCTGAAGCTCTTTGGTGGCTTGCTCACAGCTCTGAGCTGTGTGCTCCCTGAGAAGGATCACAGAGTTTAGGTGTGGACAGGGGAGATGCTGCACAGCTCACCTGGCAGTGGGTTCTGGCTCGTGGCTCTTGGTTCTAGACAGGTCCTCCAGGATTGTGTCTGGCAGCCCTGAGAGGAGCTGAAGCATTTGGCAGTGAGCTCATGACAGGCCTGTAGTGTGCTCAGTCAATCTATCAGATTTCTCCAGACGCTCAGGAAGCCAGAGGAAACCTTGAAAGCTCTTGAGGTTGCTCTGGTGCCCAGTGCTGGGTGTGTTCTAAGGCAAAGGAACGCAAAGGCTGTGCAGAAGTTGCTGAGCACAGCTGGCAGACTGAGCGATTCCTCATCCTTACAGGAGGAGTGAGAGAGAGGGAGATAGAAGACACAGGGACTGGAGTAGGGTGTTTAAAGCTGCATGGGAAAAAAACAAACCCTTAAATGGATAGTTCCTATATCAGGAACAAAGTTTTGTAAACCATAATTTACACTCTTCCAGCTTGCTCCATTTTTTTCATACTGTGAGAAAAATTAAATAGGGACACTAATAAGCAACCAACTTAAATCAATTCAGCGCTGTAATTAACAGGTATCACTTAATCACTCGTTCTGGTTCTCTCCTAGCTCTTTTTGTTTTCTTTACCAAGCCATCAGTTTTGTCTATTGCTGTTTGATTGCTGGGCCCTGTAAGAAATTCCCTGCCATCCTTGCGGCCCTTTTCTCTTGCTGCAGGATATTCGGTGAGGCAGACTCATTGTGCTGTCTCTTGGTAATTAGCATGCCTGCTAAGCAAGCTGCTCGGTTGGAAGCTAACGAGACAGTGCAGTGGTGTTATTCTGCGGTCAGTGCTCAAGGCTGGGTCTGTTTCCCAGTCAAAGGATTGCCAGCTTTTTCCATTTTGAAGGCAGCATTCTGCAGAAGTGTAAATGACACCACCTCCTCTCCGCGCCGTGCAAGACTGCATGTCTGACTGCAGTGACGAGAGAACCGAGCTTGTGACTTTGTTAGTGAGGAAATGATGTTCTTGATACTTTTCTCAGTCCTCCTCACCCATCACCTCAGGCAAAACTAACCTACTCCTCCACAATCCTGTTGTTAAATGCAGATAGAGCAGAAAAAGCAAACATTCTTTAGGTACTGCTAAATTATTCTATGCTGCTCTTCATTTTGAAGGTCTATTTCCTTTTTGTGCTGGAATTAGTGATGTAGTTAAAAAAATCGCCTTCTGAGATCTACGTATTCCTAACTAGTGTCATAAATATTTCTTTCTCAAGGATTTTGGAAGGTAATGATCATGGTTGCAAAGACCTCAAATGTGGTTGGAACTGTCTATTTTCACCCCTATGCTTTTAAAAATAAGATAGTCTGCTCTTTCTCCGAATGAGCTGCCACTGTTATCCCAGTTATAAAGATGGTAGTCTCTAAAATGGCATTTAACAAAACTACTAAAGCAAGATAATGAGAGAACAATTTATTGCTAAAGTACTAATTGATATTTTGTAAAGCTGTAACTTCGCTGCATAAGCACTTTTGTCAGATTCTAATTAAATACGTAGACATTCCCTTGCAAATTTAATTTAATAACAACATCTATTGTCTCTGTAGTTTTCAGTAATTGCTTGACTGTGTTCTCCCATCTACTGTTCACCATGTTCATGTCTGAACAAATAGCATGAGGGAGGGCTAAGAAAACAGCAACATGAAAAGAGCAAATACAGGGATTTTTAAAGGAAGTGCTATCAAAGTGAATATATTTTGTTCTAATGCATTGGAAAAATAAACTTTACCATGTAAAAGATTTTATAACTTTTTCCTTTTTGTATGCTCAGCCTGAGTTTCTGCATGCCTATCTCAGAGCTTCTAAAAAGGTGGAGAAATTGCTATTTAGGGCCCCTGAGAGGCAGGTAAATAAGTAAAACATTAATTTAAGTAAAAGTTGTGAGAATTGATTAAATGTCCACATTTATTGTAGGTTAGAATGTCTGCATATAGACGTTTTTTCTGGTTTTAAAATTAAAAAACAATTATGGCCTTGTATAGCAAAATAAGAATCTTTTAAAGAAGTGGATCAAAAACTTGTAATAATTATGTAATAGCTGAAGAGGGATCTTAATATTTAGCCCACCTAAACATTGTTGGGCTGTGTCTTAAGGAGGTTTTTTTGCTATTTCTTGAATATTTAAGGAACATAGGACAGCAAAATATCTTACTTTGAAATGACACCTTTTCACCATGTTTATAATAGTTTTTTATTCTGTGGCAGCCTGGGTTGATGGTAATAACAAATATAAATGGTAGTTGTTGATGGGTGTATATTTAAGTTTTATAATAATATTTTCACAATACTTTTAGACTTTCTTCCTTAGTAAAGGTGACTTGATATTTTACAAGACTGCTAATAATTTGTTTTTGAGGTTGCATGCTAAACACCACAGTAGAGTGCCTGTGTAAGCCTATTAGCAAGGAAAAGTGACTTTAATTTTTCTTATTGCTTAATTTCTGAAAACATTGGGAAACTTCAAATATGAGTTGAGGAACTTCATGTGGGTTGAGATAGACTAGATTGATTTGGCCCCTGAAAGAGAGAATATTGCTTTTAGGCAGCTGTAGAATATTTCTTTCCCCTGCTGTTAGCTGTGCTTTCACTCTCTGTTCTGTGCTGTAACATTTCCACGGCTGGAGCTGTGGCTGCTCCTCCAGAGCCCCCCAGGATGTCCTGCCTGTGACAGTGAGTTCCTGCTCTGTCACCTGTGAGTGCTCTTTTCCCTGGTGTGAGCTGCTGCACCTTCCTTCTCCGTGTCCTCCGTTCATCTTTGCCTGCTGAGGAGCAGCTTTGTGGCTGTCGAGGATCTCCTGCCCCTCTGTAGCTTCCCCGGGTTCCTGGGGCACTCAGAATTCCCAGGTGCAGTGCCCTGCACAATTCTGGCACTCGACTCACAGCTCCCTGCTTAGACTCTGACCATGTGGAAACCCTTCCAGGATTGTGTAGGTAATTTTTAGGAGGAGTGATATTTGGAATAAAGCCCAATTGCTGTGTGTTCAGTGTGTATGGATGGGTGCACACAATGAATTGGGTGCTCCCTCCTGGTTTTGGGTGATGATCCAGGGTGTGCTTTTTGGGGCTGTATCTGACTTTACCTTGATGGTAAAAGAGGCAGCAGCTGCTGTGGGAAGTGGTTCAGGCAAAATCTGGGTTTTGGTTTCCTCTGGGGGGTGCTTGGCTTCTCCATTTGCAGTGTCCAGCCTGGGATAAGTGCAGTCCTCCCCAGGATTAACAACAATAGAGCACCCTCCTCTCAGTTCTCTACCACATTTCTAGAATGCTTTAACAAAACTCCTGTTGCTTATGTTAATTTTCTATCCATTTCATGAAAAAAATCATACTGTATTCAGAAGTTTGTCTTCCGTACTCTAGAAATATGAAGAAAGAAAAAGATAATCATTTTTGACACTAAATTAAGTCTTGAAGGAGCCTTTTTTTTTGGTTTTGTTTCAGACACTAAAACATGTAATTTCAAGCAAAGCTGAGAGATTAAGTCCCCTGTCAGTTGAAGAATAATTCATGCTTTATTTATGAGAAAATGCAGATATGCTGACTAGAAGATTATTCATCTTGGGATGAATATTTGATCTCTGATGTACCTTAGGACAGGCAAAGGTTTTCATCTAGAGGAATTGAAGTGAAGTAATGGCCAGACATTCGAAATTTAGTTATCCCCAAGTGGATAAATGAAGCATTTGTAAATTTGCTCAATTTATGTCCATAAATAGCTTTTTTCTTCGTTGTCCCACAGGTTGCATTTGAACAACTCTAGAAAACAATAGTTTTTCATCTTATGTTAGAGATTTGTGTTTCAAAATACAGCTTTTGTGGGGCAAGTGGTTGCCTTCACCCAAAACTAAGCAAAAGGATCTTTGCTAGATAAGTACAGAACACACAAAGTGCAAGTCTGTGAAGGATGCTCCGTTCCAAAGGCCGAGCAATTAATGAAATTGTACCTTGTACAGCCTCTCTTGTGCTTATTGGGACGTTTGGTTGGGATTTCTTTGGGCCAGAAGAGATGGATTTTGGCTGTGAGCATGTTCTGCTGGACTCCCAGCTGGTTCTCATACCTGCCAGTGCTGGAACAAGAACCCGTGTCTGTTAGTGCAAGGGCTTATTCAAATTACAGGGTTTGGTTTCTTAAAACATGTCCTAGGACTTCTCTCCATGATGTGTGTATTATGGTCCCCTGGTTTGAAGAGCTCTAGAATAGAAAAATTTTGGTTTATCTGCTCGGTTTTACGTTTCTGTGGCATTGTAGCTGTTTGTGAGCTGCTATTCCAAGGATTTAGTTTTTGTTTCTCCCCAGTCTCCCTCTGTGGCCTCGTGCATGGATATGAGAGGTTTCCCACAGATGGTGTGGATTTCATGTGCTGTGTATGAATGACAGCTCCTCTACCTCTCTGCTCTCCCAGAATACCATGTGTGAAAGGTCACAAGCTCCTGTGTCTTAAGGAAAGAAATAGAACATGATACATTCAAGATATACATTCATATGTAATAATAAACTGCAACTGGCTGACATTTGAATCCAAGCTCTTGTGCTTCTGAGAAGTTAAATAGTTAAGCAAGTACTTTATAGTGAATAATCTGTATGATGAATTTCTCCTCCTTTCCTCTTGACAAATCTCCTATGAAAGCACACTATCATCTGAGATGTACTTATTGTTTCAATTGATCTGTTTCATTCATTCTGGTGGTGGCTTTCAAGCCACGAATTGCTTGGAGGTTGTTGGTGTTTGAAATGCATTGATGCACTTGGAATGAGCTTTGACTTTGTTTTATGGAAGGATAATTTTTGATGTCCAGGTAGAGACGAAGTTAGTTTTTGGTGTGAACCTGCAATTTATAAAATCAATTTTAGTGGTTTATGTTTTCAGTGTGGGAGAAGCAGAAATGTGCATGTAACATTTGGAACCATGTAATTCATGGTAGAAACATTAAATATGCAGCTGCTTTCTACCTTACCTATTTGTTGTTAATTGTTTCTAATTCTTTCCTTAAAATAACTGTTTAAGGTTACTGGAGCAAAAGATTACAGCATATTTCTGTGTAGCTTGCTATTTTTGGGGATTTCTTTTAACAAAAATGCATTTCTTGTTCCAAAAATTAATCTGGTACCTGAGAGATACAAAATAAACAGAACAAGAAATCTACTGTCTAGGAAATAGTATCAAGGGACTGCTGTGAATTTTCTTTTGCTTTTGGTAACACTGTATAAATTTTTCTATAAGGGAGAAAATTCTTAACCTTCAATTTAAAGCCCTTTATGGATTCAAAAGTTGATTCAGTTCTAATGTTATCAAGTACCCATTACACACAGGAAAATCCCTGGGGAGGGGGAAGGAAATGAGAACAGGAGTGCATTGATTGTAAACAAAACAAAAACCCCAGCCAATAAACAGCAATAACAAACCCCCATACCCAAAAAATAACAAAAAGAATTTTAAATTTGAAAGATACATTGAATATAGGAGCAGCCCTTTCACATTTCCCTGAGAATGCTGAGGTGAAAGATGAGGCAAGTGCCAGAGAAAAATAATTCAGGTTATGAAGTGAGTTCTATAGGCTGGTGCAGTTCCTCCCCTATTCCCCTCTGCCTCCCTCCCTCCCATGCCAAGGTGCACACTCTGCAGATCTGCAGAGCCCACAGCCCTCAGCTACTCCCCTTCATGCTGAAAATGCTGACCAGAAACCAGAGGGGAATAGAGAGTTCAGGCAGGGAAGCTCCATCTGTGTCTCAGTGTTTCTCACCGTGTAAAGCACAAAATATCCTCCCAAATTGGAAGCCTGCATCCATCCTGAGGAGTAACAGATGAGATGTGCAGAGATCTGCATCCACATCTCTTGCTTGCTGTTAGGTATTTTTGTTCCTTTGAAGGAAATGTTTGTGAAGCAGTTGCTAGTTTTTGGGGAAAAAAATATTATGTCAACAGAGAAGAAAGTGATTACGGTTGGTTTTGCAATTTGTTGAGCTAATGGGATTTCTTTTGGTGGTATTCTTCATATGTATTCTCAGCATATCCCATTATAAAGTCCCATGGAACCATTTTAGTGTGTGCTGCAAATGTTTATTGCCAATATGATGAATTGTTTAACAATGCTCAGACAATCATAACAGATTTACTGAACAAGTTTAAATCTCTTCTTTTAACAAAAGCCCTCCTGGAACTCTCAGAAGAAGTAAACAGACCTTAGAACCATTACAGGCACATTAAAAAAAAAGACAGCACTTAGTGTGACTGATATTTTTGTATTTTGTCCATGATTAAACTTGGAAATCATGCAAGTGACCTATTTTTAAGATTTTCTAAGGTTTTTTCCTATTATTTGCATAACACAAAGTGATGTTATAACTATTCTATAAAAAGTCCTAATAAAGCAAGTTTGATCATGCATAAGGAAATTTTTTCTAAACGTGATCTGTGAAAGCTCACAGCTTTTAATTCATGCCTGTTTGTATTGTTTCTTGTGATTGCCTTGACACCTTTGGGATGGCACGAGCATTGTGCTAATTCATCTGTTGGGACTTGTAAGTAGTTGGAATTATTTTCTAACTTCAGAATAAAATGATCAGCCTGTGGGGAACTCATGGCTGAAATCTGCCTGTCCTGCCAGGCTGGCAGGGCTGGGGACAGCCGTGAGCAGAGTGCCCCAGCAGTTAATGTGGAGGCCAATTTTCCCCCCAGGAGTTGTAGCATCAAAGAAATATTGGTTGCAAGAGACCCCTGGGCCTTGCCTGTGTCTGGAAGTCTGAACTCCATTTTTAATGCTGCCATCAAAGCCTGGAGTCTCTTGGATTGCTCCTCTTGTCAGACAGAATCGGTTCAAGTGCCTCAGCCTCTCCTGTCAGATCACTCTCTGATCCCTGTCCGCAGTGCTCATCCTTCAGTGCCCCTTCCCAAGGTCTGAGCTTTCTTTTTTAATTAGGGCACCCAAAACTGTGCCCTGTACTACAGATCCAATCTCACCAGGGTTGAATAATGGCCATAAACCGTGTTTTTGAGAGGTTCAGGTAGAACTATAAGGAGATGAAAACAAAGCTTGCTGGAAGAGTAGTGCAGCCCAGGGAGAGGTTACCCAGACATTCAGGAGTCTGTGTTCTTCTCTAGAAAACTGCAAAGAGACCAATCTGATCTAGTGCTGATTATGCTCATAGTGAGAGGTTAAACCAGGCAACCTTTTGGGGTCCCTTCCAAGAAACATTTCTGTGATGGTATCATTCATTCACTCCATGAGAACCGATTTTGATTTTTAAATTCATGGTTTCTACTTAGAAATTTTCTTTCTTACATATTGTTATGCAATACTCCGGAGAATTTAATGTTAGAATTAAAGATCTGTTTCAAAATGATGTTTCAAACTGATACTGTTCAGTTGAGTAACCTCTGAGAGAACAAGATTTCTTGTTTGAAAACTCGTATCATATTTTTAAAAATAACTCAGGATGTTGTCACCATTCATAATTCAAAGTGTTTCCTCAGGTCAAATTTCATTAAAGAGATCCATATTTTTCTAGGACCACTCAAACAATTTTGGAGAAAGGGGGGTGCCAGTTCACAGGGTGCATACATTCATTGCTTTGTTATACTGGGCACGTGTTGAACTTTTTTATAGTTTGTTTTCTTTTTATACTCCTAGTTGAAGTCTCAGATTTTTTTTTTTCCTAAAGGAAAGGACTTATTTCATTATAGTTGCAGGAAATTCCACACTGAAATCATTAGACTTGCAGGGAATGGAAATTAAAGAAGAATATGGTCTGGAATACTTTCAAATTCTCCCCATCCTCATAAATAAATGAATAAAAGAAAACCTCAGAAGTGTGCAGGAGTTTGTGCATGGCTGGGGCTCTCCAGCTGCCAAGGCAGAGGATTCAGCCCCTGGGGAGGGGGCACTCACTGTGCCCTGCTTGGGGCAGGAGGCTCCTGGGGGCTCTGCTGGGATCCTTGCCCTGAGCCACGGAATCTTTTATCTCTGGGGCTGAGCCCCTGCTGCCTGCCTGGTGGCCAGGGATGGAGGTGGCCACGGGACTGTCCCACAGCTCTTGGGGAGATGCTGCTTTACTGTGCCGGGGAGAGGAGGGGGTTCCTGAGCCTGCAGAGCTCTCCCTGGATGATTTTTGGGTAGGACCTGAAATACAGCACTGAGGGGGAAAGAGCACAGTGAAGTGAGACCAGAGCAGGGCTCGTGATCACCTCTGAGCAGCAATTCAGGGGGTGTGTGTACCTGTCTCTCTCTAAAAGATAAAAGCTCTTCCATACACCTTTAGGAAGTAAAGATACTGGGGGGGGTCAATCATATGGGGAGTGCTAAGCAAAATCTTGGCCCACTTTTGGATGGAAAATGGGCAAAGACAGAGCAGGACTGCCAGGTTTTGGAGGAGGGAACTTGTGGGGAACAGCTGGATGGTGGTGCCTCGTTCCCAGCCCACTCCAGCTGTGTGTTACGGGTGCTGGGAAAGCTGTAGGTGTAGAGAAAACCTCAAACATCTTTTGCAGATCCCCTTTGCTTCATACTTCTATTCTTTAGCTATGTTTCCTTATACATAATTTTTGGTTATAGTACATGAACTCATATATGCTGCAGCTCTTTACCATGTGCAACCATTTTCTAATTTTCACACCTACCTGTGGGATTCCTCAGCACAACAAATCAGCCTGCCCAAAGATCTGCTTTTTGGGCCTACCTCTCTATTGAAAGCAAACAAGTTGTAGTCTGGTTTTCTACGTAACAGTCACTCAGTGTAAATGGAATAGGAATAATTCGCTTTTCCTTTTCTGAACAAAAGATACTGTTTGTTGAGGAACTTCTTATTAAAAAAAAAGCATATGCCAAGGAATATGCAGCAGTGAGATAACACATGCCTCCAGGAACTCTGTGCAGCACACACTTTTGAAAATACTTTATTTCTGTATTCCTTTTGAGAAAGAAATGTCAAAATATACGGAAAGCCAACAGGGAGCTCTCACTAATGCACCAAAGAGATTTTATTTGCA
>JAWWMU010000005.1:20755777-20773700 GCA_035048155.1 Cinnycerthia olivascens | reverse complement strand
TTTGAGAAAGAAATGTCAAAATATACGGAAAGCCAACAGGGAGCTCTCACTAATGCACCAAAGAGATTTTATTTGCAACATATTTGCACATAGGACTTCCCAGTCAAAAAAGACGTAATTAACTCCCTGGAACACTGGTATTCTTTCACTTAAAGGTGAAAGAATTTTGCTAAAATTCTGAAGCAGTTTGTCTCCGGATCAGTAAAGACAGTACATACTTGGGTCACAGTCCTGTAATACAATGTATACAGGAGTATATGTATGGGAACAGATTTAGTGTGCAACTCTTTACACACCAGGGTCCTTCTTTACAATTTTTCTCTCTATCCTGTTATTTTTTTACCTTCAAAACCACTAAAACAAATCTGTTTTGCAAGGCTGACTTCTTTTTTTCCCTTTTTCCTGAAGAATATTATTTAAATCATTTTACAAATTTAAGCAACTTGACCATTGCCATACATCATCATCACCAATGAAATAGCTGCATTGCATTTCAGTTCAGTTCTCAGGGCTTTTTTTATATTTTATTTCATGTAGCTATTTATAATTTTCTGTTTTATCATCTTTCTTGTGTAGTTGAGCACAGTGTGTGGTTTTCAGTTTATTTGCTTGTGTGTTTTACCCCTAAGCTGGACAGTTTAGCAGCTTGACCTTATATTTCAATGCAAGTTTTTTCTTTGTTTTGACTGTGCTCATCACCACAGCCCATTGGCTCTAAAGGCAATGTCTTTAAAGAAAGAATTTTTACAACTGGAGGTAGAGGCTTTTTAGAGATCTCTTCTGGTCCAACACTGAGAAAAGTATTTGCTTTTCCCAAACCCCTTCATGATCTGGTAGGTTGTGCTGTAAGGCAGCAATTACTGATCTTATTTCACCCCAATGAAACACCATTTTGTAAGATAAAATAAGACCTGGTGAGCAGCAGCTTTCTTCAGAAAAAAAAACCAGCATCGCTTGGACTATTGCCAGTTTAGTGAATGAAAAATAACTCTTTCATTCCCAAAGTTATTTTGCAAGAGGTGTCTGAGGAAACTTGTGAGGTGGCAGGATGAAGCAGGTCACAGAACAGTATTTTTCTAAGCATGATTTCCAAGTAGACAAAGGAACTCTCCCTGCCTTCAGAGTGTGCTTGGAAAAGGGGCTGCTGTAGCTCTTGTGCAGTGTGTTCCCTGAGAATGTATCCAGCAAACTCTGAATTTGTCCTCCAGCTCTCCCTGTGCAGGGAGGTGAGAGGAGCATGAGGTGTAAATCTATATTTTTCCAAATACCCTTAGACCATATAAATTTGCCTCTTTTGAGCCATCTCCAGTCACTATCCAGAGATTGGAAATCCAAGCTCAGTTGTTTCAGTTCTTGAAGGAGAACAAGAGTTAATAAGAGTTATCCTGCAGGCAGTCGAGGTCTCTTTTGGTTACCTGGGTAAGCCGTGGGTAATGTGGAATGGGGGGAAATTCCCAATATCTCTGTGCTTTCCCAAGAGCAGAGCCTCTTGCCATGGTGCTGTGCCCATCACCTGGGCAGGGGCATCGCTGAGCCTGGGGCACACCTGTGGGGAGTGCAGCATTGATTAACTCAGGCTGCTCTCCTCAGTTCTGATCTTGTTTGTACTCACAAAAAAGGCGCAGCCAATTCTTAAGCTCGTTCCTGGTCACAATCAAGGCAGTTAAAGTGCAAGCTGGAGTCGAGGGGGAAGTGTTTGAGACTGGAGGTAGAATCTGTGCCTGTAAGACAAACTCTTGGTGTTGGGTGTAACAGTTTGTGGTGAAATATTCCCCATCATCTCTGGATTTCTAAGGGGTTTACAAAGGCTCCATGTAGCCTTTACTTTATGGCAGAGATTCTTGAGTACTTAAAAACTAACCTTAGATGACTGACCCTTCCGAGTTAAATTATGTATTCACAAGTTTAAATGCAGATGTGTTTGGGTTCAGTGATATTTTTTTGACTGTGTACAGCTAATGACTGCACACAGTATTCATGCTGCTAATGTGTTAAGCAATATTTAACAATCTTGCCCTTTAGTTGGTCTCTTTGTTTAAATCTTTTGCCTGTTCAGCACTTTAAATTATCTTTAAATAATGATTAAAATTAATATTTGGAAAACACAGACTTAGGAAGAAAGCTTGAAAAGAGGAGGTAACTTTTTTTGAGATTCTTATCCCTTTTTTTTTTCTTATGTCATTTTCATTTCCCTCTTATTTTTTTATTTCAAACTAGCTGGACCTGGTTCAAATACTCATGCTATTTTGGCGATATTTATGGATCAAAAGAATATGATTTCCATGGCAACTGCTTCAGGTTTTGAGCAAATATCAGCTTTGAAGGTGCTTTTTTTCTTTTTGGTTTTATTTTGTTCTTATTAGATTAACCCCAGGAGGGGTTTAGATTTCATTTATAAACAGATAACTTAATTTGAAGAAGAAAAGCAAATTTCAAAACAGAATGGAGTGTTCAAGACATCAGATCCAGCTGCAGAGTTCTATCAGATTCTTGCCCTGTCCTTGAGTATTTAAGCTACTACAGCTTTTAAAAAGCAGTTTTTAGCATAGAATATGATGTTGTTTATAATCATGTGGTTCCATAGTTTCTGGAT
Source organism: Cinnycerthia olivascens (assembly GCA_035048155.1). Lineage (NCBI taxonomy): Eukaryota > Metazoa > Chordata > Aves > Passeriformes > Certhiidae > Cinnycerthia > Cinnycerthia olivascens. Next base: position 20,771,107 of record JAWWMU010000005.1, on the reverse strand, counting down.
AAGAGTTCTGAAAGAGTTATTAATATTTCTAGTGTCCCCTGGCTGTCCATTTTTGGCGGTGTGTGTGGATGCGGGGTGGCAGTGTGTGAATTGTGAGGTGAATTGAGGGGTGAGTGCCCTGCGTGGGGAGCTTGCTCTGATGATAATAACCGAGCCTGATGGGTGCTCGCATGTAGCAAAAGGCTCTGGGACAGAGTTCTCCCAGTTTGGACCCTGCTCTGCCTGGTGTCAGCCCCTTGCAAACCTTAACCCTGAGCCAGCTGGGACAGCCCTGTGGTCAGGGTACACATTGTTTTAGAGTTGGGATTTACTGCCCCCCGTCATAAAAATGTGTCGAGTCCAGGGATTCATGAAGTACATACCAAATGTTGATAATGTGATTAATTACCAAGAAGTCATCAATAGTACAAAACGATGGATCCACGGCTTTGAAGATGAAATTACCCTTGCTAAGGCTCCACTCTCATGGCTGTGGCCCGGAATTGCTGTTGTGTGTGTTCCTGCATTTCCACGCGTTGGCTGAGCAGCAGAACCTCCCCACGTGTCACTGGCAGGGTTAGAAATCTCAATTTGGGGCATAATAATAAAGCACAGTCAAGGACAGGGGTTTTGGTCTCGTCAAGGATCCAGTCTATAAATATCCTGGTTAGGTGGTAGGGAGCTACAATGTTGACTAATTTTGGTCACCAGCCTCTAAATACATGCATGTGGTTTATGGGATATTCGGGGGAAAAAAAATACGTAGAATACTTTTCCCTGTATTTTTCTATATCACCACCCACACTGTCAGCTGCTGTCATATTTTTCTGGCTTTGATACTGTTATTCATTAAAGAAAATAACAGATGAAAGTAACTTTGGCCACTCAGCTTCTCTGCAGTTTTAGAGTTCGTCATTTTGTGGGTATCATGTGACTGGGAAGTCCTGACTGCAAACACTAAAGTTCTCTGAAAAGCCAGACAGCAACAGGCCTTTCCAGCTTTGGTTTCTAATTTTATTTATTTGCTCCTCAGAGAGCTAGAGCATGACTATATTTACAGTGTATTTATTTTCTCATACTTTCACAGAAATGGAAATGGTTGAAAAAATGCCATGAATTTCTCTCTTTTTTTTTTGCTTGGTGTGAGTGAACCAGGCTGTTGCATTCCTGTGGGGGCCTCCTGTACTTACAGAGCATTTTGTCTCTGCTAGACCCAGATACTGCTTTAAATGCAGTCAGGTTACAGACACCACGTTGTAGCAGCTCATGCAGATTGTAGCTAAGAACTGGAAAACTGACCCAGGCATTTTGGTTATTACTGTTTCACTAAATTTCACATTGAATTATGATATTAGAACAAAAGATAATCAGAGGAAGTTGTCCAAGATTTTGACTGGAAGTGTGAAATCAAGATGAGTAACCTCTCAGGAGTGTGCAGTCCAGTCCCACGTTGCACAGAGTACCTCATGGTTTTGACTCATCCATGTTAATATACTCTGGTTTGGTGTATTCTCAGCAAAAGTTTTGTAAACTCTGGTCAATCTATTAAAGATCAAGAGTTGCAAGGTTGTACTGGAATGAAAAGGCAGGAAGTTTCTTTTTTGCAGATTCTCCACTGATAAACATGTTTCAAGACTCTGAACAGGATAAAAAAGGTTATGTTGCTTCATGTGAATATGTGAATATTTCTCATAGTTCTAGCTGTGAGATATTTCTGGCCTTTTTTCAATAGTTGACTTTCTCATACTTTGTAAAACCAAGAACAGATTTTATAAAGGTTTTTTAGGATGGTTTCTTTAGAGATGTCTTTTTAATATTTGACAATTGTAAGTGAAATTATGCAGAGACATACCTGGTTGATTCAGCCTGTATATTTTGCATACTAATTTTATCCTGCCAGAGCTGTTTAATTCAACCGAGTTACCTTTGATGTTTGTAGGAGTGCTGAAGTAAAACTGCTCTTTCCTATCTCAGGAGCTGAATAGCTTCCAAAGGGATGCTCCGTGGAGTGCCTGCCCCTCAGCTCCTTGTAGGCTGAGGGGGAATTACACATCCACAGCACCTTGGTCGTGTCCAGGGCACCCTGGCACTCCTTTGCTTTCCAAAGTAAGCCTAATTTGTTTATTTTCTTGCTACAGGGTAACATTTTTGAATCCTTTTGAAAAGGTTCCCTAGTTCCCCAAACACATGCAGATGTCTTGTTTTCAGGAACAGGTAAGCTGGTCAAAACTAAGTTTTCAGGAACAGGTAAGCTAGTCAAAACTAAGTTTTCAGGAACAGGTAAACTAGTCAAAACTGAGTTTGCAAATTCCACTGCAGAAGCGTTGAACTATTTCTGTTGAATAGAGATTCAGTGTTGCAGGTCTGTGTACAACTGCTCTGCTGTCAGGGGGGATGCTTTGGCTTCAGCAGAGATAACAGCAGACAGGGGCTTTAACCTGTAGGTCACTCACCTGAGTGCTGCCTGATTTGCCGTGGATTAAGAGTGTTTGTGTGTGCTGGCTTCACTGGCCTCTGTGAAATGGCTTCACTTGGCTCCATGGAGGAGAATTCTCCGTGTTACAAGTGTCAAAAGGTGTTGGTGGCTCTTGAGCAGGGACATTAATGTTTGTGAGTGGGGAGAAACCACCCTTCCCTGCAGGAGAGCAGAAACCCTTGTGCTGCTGCTGTCCCCACAAACATGCAGAGGGTGCCAGTGCTGCTGCAGTGCTGGGACAAAAATCACCCCTTATCAAAATGTCTCAGAAGGAAAGAGAGTAAAATTATTAAAGAAAGATAAGGAGTAAGAGCTCAGTCCTGCCTTGTGCTGAGTCTCTAACTGGGCTCCTCTGGGGGCCCCTGGCACTGTGAAACCCAGCAGGGAGCATCAGGGGTTCCCTGGGCTTAGGGGGGCTGCTGTCCCTGCCCAGGACCTGTCTCTCGTGGCATCCTCTGCTCCTGAATCTGCTGATTCCCCCTCTCCTGAAACCTGTCTGGGCTGGGGCTGTAACCCTGCTGACCACAGCTCCTTTGCTGCTCTGTGGTCACAGGGGCTGTATCACTATGATGATATTGATATTGGTATTGTGATAGCCTTTATCCAGAAACCTGTCTCACCCCACGCGAGTTCCCTGCTGAGAAACTTCTGTTTGCTCAGGCAGAATCACAATGGAAAATGTCAAGTCATTTTGAATTTGCCAGATGAGGAAAGGAGAGGGAGAAAGCCCCATAACAGAAATAACTTTTATGAGGGTGAGCCAAGACAGGCATTTAACTCCCCTTCATCGTATGGTTTTGTTATGTAATGCTTTAAATACAGAAAAGGAAGGCAGGTGGCAGTCAAAGAGCAGGGGAGGACAGCAGCCACTGGAGAACTGTGAGCTCCTCAGTGGAGATGGATATGAAGGAAGGAATATGGCCACAGACCCATCAGATTAACCCAAATTTGAGATTAATAGCAGATAGTGGGTTCACACCTTATGACATCTTCTTTCCCCTGCTCTGTATCTCTTTCTCCGTGTTGTTTCAGATTAATTTTCCTGTGTGGCCCAAGGGCTTTTGTGATTTCTTTCTCCAAGGCACTGGCTTTTCTATTACCTTTTGCTACCACATAGCTTTCATTTTTGTTTCAGGTTTAATGTCATCTAGATGTTAATGTAAAATAGGCTGAGAGGGTTGTGTTTTTTATGAGTCATAAACTGTTCCTTGTCGTGTTTATGGCAGTGATAATGGCATGAGACTAGGTGTTAGGCAATTACAGACATAATTGTTTGGATTGTTGTTGGTCCTGGAAAGGTACAGGTTTAAATAGCTATCAGTAGGTCATGTGAACTAATAGTTCAGAATTTAAAAATAAATGAAATGAAAAGACCATTACTTAGAGTTGTGCAGTTACCTGGAGAATCTGACTGGAGGTGCTGTTTCACATTGACAAAATGTTCTCATTTACAGCCCAACGAGTCTCCAAGTTACCATGTTTTCAAAAAGACAATATTTAACTGGCTTTAGAGATATACTAGATTTTTACTCTCTATCATCACACACTTTTTACCTGTCACTTATCTCTTTGTCAAAAATAATTCTCCCAGCTTCCTTCTGAGACCTTGATAGGTAGAAGTTTTTATTTAAGAACTAAAACCAGAAACAATGAATTTATAAAGATGGCATTCCTATTCTGTTCACTTTTCCTCCTCCTTATGCACAGTCTCCATGAATAATTATCCTAGTAGTAGTTTTCAGTCTTGACATAGCTGGAGGTTATTGAAATTTATTTGAACTTTTTGCAAGAAGTAGCCATGTTTGAATATTTTAAATTAACTTTCTCAATATGATCTAAATGTGGAAATTGTGTCGTGCTGTCTTTTGTAATACAGCTGATGATAGTGGTCACCCTTGTCAGGTCCAGCTGTGAAGCCAATTTTTTTACAGACCCACTCTGATAAAAGGGACTTGGCAACTCAGTCATTCCACTCACAGAAAAATGGAGCCACTACCCCAGACTCCTGTGGTCAGGGGACAGGGGAAGCAGGTGAGGTCCCCAGGGCAGCTCATCCCCTACAGAAGGACCATTTCTAGGATGGGGTGCACTCACCTTCCTTCGCTGTGGAGATTTTATACCTAGGCTAAACACCCACGTTTCCGTGTTGAAAAATAACCAGGGTTGACTCTTACCCTAAAATCATGCATTAACACAACCAAATAATATGCTTTTGGCATCCAAGTGGAAGAGGACTGTAATTATTCTTTATCTCTGAATCGTTACTCAAGCAAAGCTTTAAGGGAATTGCTCCTGATTAATGCTTGCAGGACCAAGATCTGTAGGAATCTTTGGAGGAGAGACTGTGATCTCTGCTGCTTTAATGAGTTTTAGTTCTGAGATTCATTATAGCTGAGCTGGCCTTATGAATGCCCCTGAAAAATGAGTTTTCTCTGAGTGTGCTGCCAGCACTGAGCTGGAGAGGTATTTGGATGGGGCTCTTGTAAATATACTTCTTTTTTTTTTTTTTTTTTTCCTTTTCCCTAGAAGTGGACTCCACTTTCGTTTCTTTCAGTATGACTCTTGGTCTTCCTTTAATAGAAGTGTGAGAAGCAGGGCTAGACAAATGTGATCCTCCTCTTGGCTATGTAAATCAGAGTAACTTCACTGGGTGCAAACACTGTCCTGTTGTTTCACTGCGAGATGAAAGGCACGGCTGAGCTCTGCTTTCACACTTGTGTCATTCTCCAGCTCAGGAGAATTGTTCCTGTAGTCTGATACTGTAAGTGGGGAATCCTCTGCACGTCTGCTTTCTTCTGTTGATATAGCTGAAGTAGGCTTGCCAAGAGGATGTATGAATAATTTGTTAGAAATATTAGATGTTTGAATTGAAGGCACCTGAGAATTTAATCTAAATTTAAAATGTATCTGTACTGTAAATGTAGTCAGTTTTAATAGAAGTATATATGAAGACTGAAAAAGGAAAAAGACAATTTTCTTAGAAAATGGTGAAGAATTTTGTTCTTTAAAGTGTTGGCCTTTTCAAAGTAACGAAAAATCTTCATGGCAAGTTCTTATATCTTCTGAGTTTTATTCTCTTTTAGTGTTTGCTTTTCTTTTAATAGGTGTTTTGGATCTTAGCAATAAGGTTTCAAATGTTAGTTTTCTCTTCAGAAGCAGTTAGTCTGGAATGAGATAGACCAGAGAGATCACTCTCATTCCTTTATTCCTCCTGTACTCCCCCTCTCTCTTTCCTCCCCTCTCCACCTGGTTGTTTCCCTCCTCCTCAACTAGAATTCCCATCCTTTCTGAAGGGGCACCATCAAGGAATTTACTGATCATCTTTCTACAGCACAGAGCTTGATGGAGATGCCTCAGATTCAGGCTTTATACCATGAAGCACTGTGGGGTTTTTCCCATCTCTAAGGGCTTGCTGTCTGCTGAAACCAAACAATGTGTTTATGCACTTTATTTTCTTTTTTCCTTTCTTTTTTTTTTTGATACCACACCATGCTTTTTAGTTACTGTTACAGTTGTGTGAATGTGGCTTTTTGAAATTCTCTTTTATTTTTAAACATCCTGTCATGAGCAACTTAATCCTCTATCACTTAGTCACAAAAGGATGTTTTGGCTTTTCCAGCCTTCTAACATGAGCTTAGCACTTAGTTTGTACGAGATCTGTACCCTTGTTTCAGGTGACAGTCGATCCCTTCTGTCTTCATGGTGTTTTGCTGAGATGTGAAATTTGGATCTACACTCAAGTAAAAATGTCAGCTGCTGAGGGCTGGGAGAGGCTTGGGTTCTGCAGGTTTCTAGATGAGCCTTTATAAAGTTCTCTACTGCAATAATCACATTCACATGGTGCTGTAAATACAAGGTAGAGATTTGCTCTCTTACTCCCATCCTCTTTTATGTCCAGGAAGGCAGTCTGGCCAAACTCACTTTGCAAAGTAGTACAGTTAATTTCCCTTAAAAATGAAAGAGAAATTTTTTTTTTTTTTTCCCTTGACAGCTGCCTATAACAATGTCTTTCATAATGTTCCCTTTATTTTTCACAGTAGGAAAGCAGACTCAGTGCTCAGAGCCTCTCAATCTCAAGATGTAGATGTATTTTCTGAATGGGATCTTAGCTCTGTCCAGGCCCCTTCACTGCAGTGGTTTCCAGCTGCTGCCCTCAGAACTGTTCTGGCTGAGAGGGACGTGGTTAAGGAGCAGCTGTGTGTGTCAAACTAGAATCTCTAGTGCTGTTTGCAATTTCTTGGCTGCGAGATTGGTAGGAGTGTCTTTGTGTGTACACGTGAATACAAACACACACGTGCATGTCTGCTCCTTAAACGTGGATTCCTTCTGCTCGCCGTTGTTGCTGTGTTAGAAATGTCTGTTCTTCAGGAAACTGTCAGGAGTGTCACTTTATCAGCTAATTGGAGACTACAGAAAGGAAAAAAATCTTTAAACATCGATGCACTTGGCTGGTCAAACTTCAAGTCTTTCTACCTGTATTGGTTTAAGAGATGACTTCACTTTTCTGGGCGGAAAATTAAATCCTTCTTCACCCACATAATTTACTAAATTGACAGGAAGACGCCAGAGGGAGACTGTATATTTCCTAGTTAAGAAATGCTGAACAGAAAGAATTAATTTGAAGGGTGTTTCAAACAAAAATAATGACATCATACCAGCAAACCTCAAGTTGTTCATGGGAAGGAGTTATCTGGATCCCTTTATATTAATATATTTTTTTAAGTCATGTAATTGCTATGCTATCAGTGCTGTATATAGACAGGAATATTGTGAAGGATGATTGCTTTATATGAACACCCTGAATTGGCTGGACTTTCATCAGTATTGCTGTTTATTCAGATTGCTTGTTCTAATCTCACAGTTTGGAAATACAAACTTTGATATAAATGAGAGAAATGCCTGAACATTTAATTTTAATTTGTCTTCTGATTTCAAAATACAAGATATTTATAGAAATACTTCAAAAGCACGGTTATTTCTCTCCTTCCACCTCATCTGTAGTAATAGTACATAATTTAGTGTTAATGTAGGGAAGTCTTGAAGCTGATTTTTCAGAGAGCAGTGGCCTTCCTTTGGCACAAATGGGATTTCCATGCATCACCATCAGACAGTCTTGGAAAGTCTTAATCTTTATTTAGAATAGAAAACAATTTGCAGTGTTCATACAGTTGTAGCATAAAAACCTGTAAAATCAGGTATGGTTCACAAGATGGGAGGTGTGAAAATGAACAGTATGATATGAAAGAATAAAAATGCTTGTATTTCGCAGTTCATCTGTCTTCTAATGAGCAATTCAATTAAGTCTGGCCTTGTTAAGTAGGTGCTTGAAAAATAAGTCAAGTGATGCAGTAATTAGGAACACAGAAAAACAAATCCCTCCCTCTTTTAAATAGCAATCAAAATATTTATGTGGAGAAGTTACTATTGTGGAGCTTTTTATACATATTCTAAAATCTTAGGCAGCTAAGTCAAGGAAAAATCCAGAGTGCAAAAATACAGGGTTGAAAGGCTTGAGGATGCATTTAATGTAAATCAATCAATATCTCAGTTTCAAGACTCCACAGGGGAATGGTTTAAAGGATATGTAAGTTTATAATGGGAACAAATTATACTTCTACCAGGTTGTAATCAAATTGAGCATAAAAGGTGAATAATGACATTTCACGCTGGGTATTTGTCTCCAATTAATGCAGAAAACTTAGCCAGCTCTAAAGTAATAGACGATACCTAAGTTAGGCAGTAATAATGAAACTGATTTCTGGACAGTCCCTTTGATCCCGAGAACATTTGCTTTATTTAATTGACAGCTTACTGCTTTGCCCCACACACTTTGGTTTTGCTCGTGGCCAGGAGAGCAACATTAAGTGAAAGAGCAAGAGCCAGGTGTGAGAGAGAGGCAGCATCTCCAGAGTTTGACAGAGTGGCATTTGGCTCAGCCTGAGCAGTGTCACAGGAGCTGAGAGCTCGTTTGCTGTTGCCATTTGGAATTTGTAAGGCAATCTGTAAAGAACAGCTTCTGTCCAAGTAACTTGTCTGCTTTGTAAAATTCCACTTTCTTCACCGGGGAGAGAGCTGGTGTTTGGTTTATCTGCTTTGTCTTTCTCCCTGTCACTGGTGTCCACTGTGGAACATTTCCACTCTTCAGTCAAGCTCCTGCCTCAGGAGCTGCAGGTGGGCTGGGCAGGTTTCATTGCAGGTCTCAGTGGAGCCTGTCCCTGTCAGAGCTTTACTGAGCATCACTTCTGAAAAACTTAGAGTCTGTCCTGTGCCCCAGCAAAGAGTTTCCTGGTGGAAAAAGGGAAATTAGCAGGTGTTGATAGCGGACTATCCCAGAGACTCCCTCTGTCAGCTCCTGCGGTGCACTGCCCAATTTGTAAGAACAAATTACGTGTTTAAATGTGTTGATTAACATACTGGGTGGACAATCTGGCAATTCCAGTGATTTCTCTGCAGCAGGAACTGCCTAGGATTGACCAGATTGAACATAAATAATATAAAGCAGTCAGTAGAAACCGTTTGCAGGAGTGGGGAACCAAAAAGAAACAACTGCAGAACCTACCCAAAGCACAAGAGCTTTGAAATACAGACAGTAAAGTTTTCTTGTTGAAGCCTTTGGGAATCACTGTGACAGTAATTTCAATGAGACAGAAGAATTTGTTTCATGTAGATGAGAAACAGCTCAAACAGCTTGACATGTTTCCTACGTGAAGTGTTTCAGATTACTTATATTTTGTATAATTTATATTATTTTATTTTTACGGGTGTTCTCTTTTCCAAATGTACCTTGCACTACCACTGTGAGTGTTGATTTCTGATCCTTCGGGAAGAAAATTGCATAAAGTCTCTTATTATCAACATCTAATTGATATTTTATTCATATAGTTTATTTTATTTGCAGGACTCGAATGCCATTTGAGCAGGCATTATTTTGCCTGTACTGTGTGTTACCAAGTACGTAGGCATGCCACATTACAATGAGTTCATTTAAAGGAAGGTGATTCTGATCAGGGAAAGAATTTTTGCAGAATAATTTGGAAGAGCGGGACTGCCAAATGGATCGTGAGGTGGTTTGGGTGTTTCTAATCATGTGAAGTCAATGTAATGTTATTAAAATGCTCAGGATAATCTGTGCTAGAGACTTAATATGGAAATCATGTATGGTGTGGGACTTAAACATAACAGTCCCTGACTGCTGTGCTAAAGTGTTTTGACACTACACTGAAGCATCAAATCCATTTGATTCTTGCTCTTTCTTCTGAAATTATTACAAAATACTATTAGTGATTATTGTACTCTGAGCACTTTGTTGCTAGGCACTGCCTTGAGCCTGGTGGTAAATTCCCCATATATCATCAACTAGATGAGATTTATTTTTTTTTTTAAACATAGTCCAATTTGTAAAGCAAAATCACTCTGTAGACAGTGATCAGGAATTGGAAGCCTCGCTGTTATTGGCTGTGCTTTTCTGTTTTCTCAGAGGACAGATCTTCAGTTTCCTTTTCTACTGGGGAAGAAGAAAACTGGGTAAAAGATAAGAACTTGGTTGTAAGGTTCAGATCTGATTGCAGGAATACTTAAAACAGCAACATAATGGCAGTGACAGAAATGCCAGCAGCGATGTTAGAATAGCTGAGGAAAAGTGAATAAATAGTTGCTACTCTCCTGTTTCTTTGTGAGATTGAATTAATGATGGCATCATCAATGCTTTTCTCAGGAACAAAAGGTGGAGGTTCTGTGTTGCACTGTGATGCATTTGGGTAGCAGTGAAGGGAGTGGAGTTCCTGGAGGTGCTGGAAATGGCTCACCTGTGCAGGTGAGGTGGGGAGCAGGTAAAGAGCATCCTGCTGTCCTTGGCACACCTGTGTGGTCACCTGCAGCTGGTTTGTGTGGTTGTGAGTTACCTGTCCTTGGGCGCAGGAATTATCCCGAGGCTTTGCACTAACGACACAACCACAGCTCTCTGAAAGAGGCTGGTGCTGAAATGGCACCTTATCCTCGGATTTTAACACCCAGTTTGTGCATCGTGCCTCAGGTTAATGTTCCCCCAGGCAGTTGGTGAGGCATCTGACCAGAATGCCTTTTTCTGTCAGTCCATCCTTTTATTTTTTTAACTTCCTTCAGCAAAACATGCTGATCTTAGGAAAATGATAAAATTGTGTCCTGAGTTATTACTGGAAGGTGATAATTGTTTTATCAATACCAGACACAGTCAATTGCATTTCAGATGCCTTAAGAGCACATTATCTGATCACTCTCTCAGGCACCTTTGGGTATGGTGCGTGAGTTATTAGCATCAGATGTGTAATCATGAATAACTTCCTTTGCTCGGGAGTGTCTGAGCTTTAAGCTCAGCTCCCAGTGTGAACCAGGTCATGGTTTGGGAAAATGTGAAGGAAAATTGCTGGGGAAGGGGACAAGTTCCCTATGGCCCAGCATGGGCTGCAGTGCAAGTTCTGGAGTTGTCCCAAAAAGTTGCCCTCCAAGAAGAAAATGGGAAGGTTGTCAAATAGCTGATGAAACCCTGACGTTTCTGTCACTCATCCTGCTCGTTCAGATTTGTGTACTTGGCAGAGCCGAGTGGTTTTGTTTCCTGGTAAAATTATGATAGTCTTTAATTGTCCCTGAAGACTTGCTGCAGCAGGGGCCATGTGCAGGGACCCCTTCCTAAAGGGTTTTCACAAGCTGGCATTTGGGTTTTTGACAAAGCTTTTGTCTCAGGTCAGCCCTTGGTTGTTAGGGTAGCAAGTATGCTAATGAAAGTGAAGGCTTCCATCCTTTGGCCAAAAATTATGCTTTTTGAGGGCAAAAAATGCTCAAAAATGTATTACTCTGCTAACTATCTGTGTGTGTATGCAAATAGGAAGGTCTCTTGTAAGCTATGGAGGTGAATACTCCATGTGGTAGGGTAACAATGAGCATGCTCTTGTCTAGACAAATACTCTTCTGTGATGCTTCAAAGAGCAAGAATGTAAAGTAACCTGTTGAGAGTATATCTATTCTAAAATTTTAAAACCAATTAGGAAGCTTAAGTCACGAATTTTTAATGGGATTAAATACTGAGAGCATACTTAAAAAGCCCCAACCTGTTTCCTTAGCACTAATACCAGTGTCAGATAAGATCACTAGGGGTAGTGGAAGACAGAGCCCAAATACCGGATTTTGCACTGTGAGTTAAATTGCTGGTCTGGCTGTGGTGGCTGTGTCATGGATGCTCCGAGTGGCAGAATGCAGCATCTCCAGGCTGGCAAGCAGCAGTGCAGCCCTGGCAGCCCCGGGTGGGGGCTGCAGGTGTGGCTGTCTCACCTTCTCCCCTCCCCGCTGTGCTTGGGCTGCAAAGCCATCGCTCTGGAGAGCCAAAGTACAGGCTCAAAAGAAATCTGCTTTTTTCTCAGCAGCCTGAGGAGGACATTACAGGTTCTCTCAGTGTATTCCAGTGGTTTTTGTTCTGTGGATCTCTCAAGGAGTTCCTGGGTAACAAGAATCAATTCAATGTTCGGAGTATTTTATGTTGTTTACCCTTTTTAGTAAATGTCTTTTCTAAACAAGTGTATCCCTGCTCTATCTTAAGCAATTGAAAATCAGCTCATGCCTGGCTCTTTTTTCACTGTTGGAGGGTTGGAGCAACCAACCTTTGGTAAAATAGGATTTTCAGACTTTCATTAAAACTTTGTAGTTACGCAAGCTAAGAGAGGGATAATCAAATTTCACACTTCACGCTAATATGCCAATCTTCACAGGTGTTCAGGAGAAAGTTTTCTTTGGATGTAGGCACTGAAGAACTTGCTGCTCTTCAGTTCCCATGTAGACCTCATGGCAAGGTTAGGTTGCTGATGGATGGGAGCTGCTGGATTGGAAGGATCTCCTTTCCAAATCCTGGGCACCCTTCCTCGGGTGCTCTGCTGGTTCCCAGCAGCACGGTGGAGTTTCTGGAGTTCACTTTGGCTGCCTTTGGTGGTGAGGGCAGTCCAGAGGCTGCTTTTAAAGAGCAGTGGTGCACCAAGAGGTGGAGAGGAATACTCAGGACCTGGCAGATGCCTCTGTGCTTTCCAAGCAGACAGCCCAAGGAGAGGGGCAGGACGTGGTCAAGGCTCTCTTCCATCTCCACAGTGGGCAATGAATTTGTTCCTTTCTGAATGTGGAGAAAAGGGTTCCCATGACCCCTTTAATAGCTGCATATCATGAATTGTGTGTTGGAATTTGAATTGCAACCTTGAAGCCAGTTACGTTCTCCAGAAGTGGAAGTGGCAGATCAATATTGATTGAGAATTCAGAATTCCATCACGGTGATGTCATCTCACTAGGTGGTGCTACAGAATCATTTTGCCTGGAGAGAGCAAAAATGTGCTTTGTGTGATGATTAATGGCCACTACATTTCTGAGAAAAAGCTGAATTAGATGCTAGAGTCCTTGTCTGAGAAAGTTATGGGGTTTATACTTAAAACTTTTTAATGCATAGAATCTGAACTGTAGTAAATAATTTCAGCTGAGGAAGAGTTGAAGTAAATCATCATTATATGAGATGAAATGTAAGATGCAAATACTGCCTATTTTCAATCTCAGATTAAGGAATAATGTAAAAGACAAAAAAGAAAAGGCAGGAAAGGGTGAAACCATGCTTACTGTGAGCGAGTAGTTTCAAGGTTTTGATGGGACTCATGGTGCTGTATCACCATGATGGAGATTGACTTTTTGAAATATTTTGCTTTGGTATACTGTGGATTTAAATCACTTCTTGCTGTTTTGCTCTTTCCCAAATATTAATAGTCAAATTTAAAGAATGATGTTTTTATACACATTTAATTAACAAAATTTTCATTTATAGTGTAAAATTTAGAATGCAGGGAGCTCATTTACAACCTAGCAGGAGTCTACAATATGAAGAATCATTGTCCAAATCTGAAGTAGTCTCAGTACATGCTAAGCATAGAAGGACTATTCCCCACTGTTATTCCAAATTCCTATCCCTGTAGTTCCCCAAGGGGAAGTACAACTCCCCTTGCTCCTGCCCTAAAATGACAAAGAGGAACTCTTCCCTTGCAAACATGCAAGATTAAATGACAGGATTTAAATTTAATCCAGGTCTCTGCAAAACCAAGGAACCCAGTGCAACACGTGAGCTAAAAAATCAAGTACAGAAACAGGGAAAAAGTGCTTAGCAATATTATTGGCCTCATCAGTAATACCACCTGAGCAGGTCAGATGGATCAAATAGCAAGTCAAAATATTTTGAATATAGGTCATAAGTATTCATCACTACCTGCAGAACCTCAGAGTTCATGGACAGAATGAAGCAAAATGAGCCAAAGAGGTTGAACACTGAGAAAACACCTCCAGCTTTCATTGCAAATCCTCGAGGATCTGGGGAATTTTGGTCTCCAATCTGAACCCAGCTTTATCCCTTTGGGAAGGGCTGCTGGGAGTGCTGGTCATGCAGAACAAACTGGGGACCAGCCATGGCTGAATGCTGTGAACCCCAAAACTCTCTGAGATTTCCCTGATTGAAACCTGCAAGGCACCCAGAGTGTGCCCAGGGTGATTGGTATGCTGTCCTGTGCTCCCTTCTGAGAGCACCACAGGAACATTAAGTATAGCCGAGCAGAACTAGGCAAATAATGGATTTTTTTGCTTGACTGCTGAAACAAAAGGAAAGTAAAAAGAAATTAAGAAAAATAAATCAATCTGACACAGGTTTGTGGGGTTTCTAGAGGCACTTTGAATAATACCACTTGGAGGGAAAAATATAAATACTTGACAGAGAAACATTCTTTTTAACTCTTTGATTTTTATAAAATTGAATTTGACATAATGCTATTTGAAAGTGAAAAGTTTTGAAGTTTTATCTTGGAAGTATATAAAATTGCTGGCATTTCCACTATTTTTCATTTGAAAGTGGATGCCATGCTTCGTAAAAACAAGTGACATTTTTTATGGATAATTCTCACCCTTGCAAGAAGCTGCAGCTCTGTCTTGTAGTGAATATGATATTCATTAGTGGAACTGGGGCAGAATCCAGGATTGGAATGGGCTGTTTGAGACAGGATTTTCAAATGGCTGGCAGTGTTTGTTTCTGTTCCCAGCACTGCTCCATCCTCCTGCTCTCGTGCACATTGATGCATGACAGGATTTCTATGATGAGGGAAACACAGAAGTTATTTGTGTAAATGGTGTAATCTTATTGTTTAGCATGTGGCTTTTTTCTCTTAAACACTCCTCTCTAAAACCAGAATAATTTTTATTGAATAGTTTAAAGCTGCACTTAGTGTTATTGATGTTGTCACAAATCATAGCTATTTTGAGTTAAATGTGAGGTTTGTGTTTATTTCTGTGAATATGATGTTCCGTTTTAATAATCCTTTCACAAATAATCTTGCTCTTTTGTTTCTGGGTGAATGAAAAACAACTATTCTCAGGGGAAATGGTTTTGATATCTAGGATGTCTAGCATATTGCACTTAAAATATTAGTTTATGAACAGAGTTTATTGGAAGTATTGGAATTTAGCTAAAAGTTAAGATAAGGCTGCCTTAACTTTCAATTCCATTGTAAGGCAGAAAATCAGTAGAACTGGATAGAAGTGTTTGGTCACTGAAAGAGTGGTGCTCAGTGAGACCCTGCTCCAGCCTGTGCAGCTGCTCTGACAGAAAATACCCTGTGCTGAGGGGGAGAGAAGGTGCAGCAGGGTGATAACCTGGGCTCACGTTATTCCAGGTGTTCCTGGGCTCTCTGTGCTGCACCAGCTGTGCTGCTCAGGGAGCCCAGGGGCTGTGACCCTGCTGCCTTAGGTTTTAGCTTTTATGTTTTTTAGATGCTGTGCTGGTTTAGTGGGCAGCTTTAGGTTTCATATTCAGTGCTACTGAGCTCTCTTCACAGAGCAGA
>JAWWMU010000005.1:20736300-20755677 GCA_035048155.1 Cinnycerthia olivascens | reverse complement strand
GGGTGTGGTCTGGCTGGGCTCTTGTGCTGCCCAGGTGTGCCCAGTGAGGCCTTTTAATAAATCCCTGCTTTATCCTCTTGCTCTGCCTGGTCTCTGCTCCAGCTCAGCCTCCAGAAGGGATCTCCCAGCTCCTGCTCCTGGCAGGGTCCCCAGGCCAGCCCAGGGTGCTCCCTGTGCCCCAGGGCAGGCTCAGCCCTCTGTCTCAGGGCTCAGAGCTGGCTCTGGGGGCTGCCTGCCCGTGTCTGTGCTCAGAGGAGAGAGCCCCACCAGGGATGTGATCCTGACCCAAGCCAGGCATTTCACAGCAGACTCCACAGCCAAAGCATCAGGCTAATGATGCCATAGGAGGAAGATTTAGCTTAGTTGCTATGGCAAAACTAGAGAGGACACAAAGCTGATAGGAAAAGTGTGTCGTCCTCAGTGGCTACTCCAGCTTTCCTCCTTGTTTTTTCCCAATCCAGGAGAGATTTGAGAGAGAGAAGAAGTGGATATTTACATAGATAGGCTCTATCTGTATTACATATACACATTGCCACACATTTTTATTGTAAGATGCAATATATACATACTGACGTTTAATGCAAATTAATAGACTCCTAAAGAATTAATTTCCGTTATGAGATTTACTCATAATGAATTCCAGTTTGGCAGCCTCCTGCAGTGCTTAATATTACATCTGCTTAATAAGCAGGATGATAATTCTGCAAACCATATCCAGATTATTGGCTAAACCTTGGAGCAAGTGGCTGTGAAAATAAATGTATTACCAGAAAGGAAAATCATAGTACAACATCTACATTTTGTATTGTAGTTTGTTTGACTTGGCTTGCTGTCTGCTTTAGGGAAAAACAACAACAACCACCACAAAAAATAATATAAAAAATACAAACTGTTACTTGTCTTTTGGAGCAATAGCAGCAGTACTTTCTCTAAAAATACCAAAATTCTCGAATGTGTTAGATTATTGTCTAAAGCCCTCATTGCAGTTTTGTAGGGATTTGCCCACCCTGCCATTGCAGACCTCGTTGCTCTGATTAAGCTCAGGGTAAGGAGTCCCTCCTGCAAGGTTCCCTGGCTGACACAGAATTCTGCATGATTTGTGTCCTGGAATGCCCTGGGGTGTCGGCAGGTTCTTGATGAAATGCTTGGGAATATCCCCTGGCCCACAGGGAAGGGCTCTTGGAGCTGCCGGTTGCACCAGTCTGGGATCTGACTGTCACCAGAGCAGGTCCTTTCTAAGAAAAATGAAACTTTTAGCAGTTCATTTTATACCTTGGTTTAAGGAGAACTCTATGTTCCTAATATAAGCAAAATCTCCAATCTTTGTTGCTTTTATGAATCTTTAGTTCTCTGTTTCTTTTACTTGGTTCCATCTTTTTCTTGCTTCAGAGATGAACAAAGTCTGAGGCATGGCTCGTTCTTTCTGCTCTATGTAATTTTATTTTTTTTGTGGTTTTGTCTTTTTTAAGACCCTCTCACTAGTCTTTTGAAAACAAAACTTTGTTTTGCGGTAAATGAAGTACTTAATGTGTTTTTTTGTGTGTAAGGCAAGTTCTTGCCAGACTTTAATTAACTTTTTGCCTTGCTTTAAAACTCTGGTAAAAATTGTGAGGTATTTTGTACATGTCATTAGAGAAAAGAGAATGAGTGGGATTAAACCCATTGATACCCTCCACAGTTCTTCGTAGTTTAAAATTGTTATTAACTTAAACATTTACCTAACCGTAATATTTCTTTATTTCTCTTTTTCACTGAGGGTTTCTAGTGTCAGTTATTATAGGCTGGTTATTTTATTTTATTTAATTTTATGTGATTATGTTCACCCTTTCTAAAGGTGAAATTCTAAAAAATACTTCAGGACATACTCTCTCCCTCACCTCAATAAGGTGGCCTTAGGGGAGGCACTATGAATAAGTCATAATTTACTTTACAAATATTCAAATTCATCAGTATAATTCAACTCCTACTTTCTGTTGAGCCTCATGGAGCCTGTGGTCCCACATTTCCTTGTGCAGCCTTCTAGGGAATAATGTTCACATCAATCCCATTCCGTGAGTGGGACAGGGTTTTAGGAAACATCCCAAGTTCTTTGTTTGACCAGCTCCAGAGCTAAAGTCAACACATGTGCGATTAGAGGCAAACTGCAGTTTTTTACAGAATATCATTGCTGTCATTGTACAACATCTACTGTGAAAGCATCATCAGAAGATAAATTGACCTTAGAAGGAAACAGTAATATCTACATTGATATGAAAACCCGTGATCTTTATTGGGAAAAATATACAATTCTTTATTTTTCAATAAAGCATGTCAATATTTCCTTCCTTACGTTTAGCAAACAGCAGATTAATATTTTAACACAGCTATTTTCGAACAGTTTTCTGTATAACTTGAAGGCACACTCAGATTTCTTTCCTGGTTTTAAAGAATGACAGCAAAAGCACCTTTATCTGACATTTAGGATGATTAAATTTTGAAAAATCACTTGGCATATTCAGCATGACTCCACAGGGTACTTTTGCTTTATAAGGCAATGGATCATGTTAGCTTAACTTATATTTAAGATTTGCTGGCCTGATATTATTGTGTTAGGCAGTATTGCTGAAATGGAAACATAAAATTTTGCTGCCAGGAGATCAAGTCTGTGCCTGCTCTACACTATAAATTAGTTCCATAAAGTTTTAAAATGCAATATTTGCTCTAACCCAACTAGTGCTGTAAGCCAACAAATTGTGTTTAAATATATAAAATTAAATCCCAGATCAAAAATGTATACATTGCTTTTTTTGCCATCTCAGAAACTATACCAGATACACAGTGATTTAAAATGGAAATCAGCCTCAATTGAATATGTTTAGAGATATGAATAATTTTCATTCTTTTAGTCCATGATGCTGATGTAGAAACAGATTTTGGAGTACCCAAACTTTTTCACCTGTGTTCCTAAATGGTAACGTGCTTGTTGTTTCTTACTGACTTGAGTCTAAAGCAACAGTGCTAGAAAAAAAAAAAAAGTCTTTTA
The DNA here is from genome assembly GCA_035048155.1 of Cinnycerthia olivascens. Classification (NCBI taxonomy): domain Eukaryota; kingdom Metazoa; phylum Chordata; class Aves; order Passeriformes; family Certhiidae; genus Cinnycerthia; species Cinnycerthia olivascens. The sequence goes on along the minus strand of JAWWMU010000005.1, from coordinate 20,752,655 downwards.
AGAAGAAATGAACCTGAAATTTCATTTCATTAATCATCTGAAAAAAAATAACGTATTAATTTTTGTACATTCCTGTGGTTCAGTATCTGAGCAATGCTGTTTACTGCAGTTGGGCTGGGGACTTTGTGTGGTACGAGCCAAGAACTCGTCCAATCCAGAAGAGAATTTTCTCTCCATGCTTAGGGCAGCTGCTTTGGGGCAGCCACGCAGATTGCTCAGGGTCACCCTCTGGAACACCTGGCTTTGGAGCTGCTGCTTTGCCAATGTTTTTGTGTTTTCAGTCAGCTCCCTGAAGGGGGCTGACATCAGTGCCTACTTAACAATTGGCAAGGGCTAACGCAGCAGTAAAATAGAATTTCTGTGGACTAATTGATTAAATTGTATCAAAACACAGAGATAAAGGGAGTACACGTGAGTGAAGACATCACCCATCTGAACGAAGTTTGTAACAATCTGGCTCTACATAATTTGGATTAGGATTTTTTTTGTATTTTATTTGAACCTGAGACAGTGTATCTGTATTTCATAAGCTCATTCAGCAAGTTCTGATATACCTTTGACATTGAGTCTGATAAATGGGAAAGGTTGAAATGACTGATTTGAATGCTTAGTTTTCAATTATATCTGTATTATATTTATCTGGAAACAAAGCATGTGTTGTGCTTGGTCATAAAAAAATATCTGTCTTTAGTCATCAGGAGAGTGTAGAAAAGCCCTTGGTTCATTAACAGACAATGTTAGATCAAGTGCCAGATTTGTGATGTCCTGTCACCGAAACTGCAGGAAAACCAAAAACCCACTCCAGCAGCATTTTTAGTGTTAGAGAATGAAGTCATCACTTTATTCTGGCAGGGATGTTGTTCTGGCCAGGATGTGCAACAGAAATCATTTCATTCACACATAGAGGGATTTTCTCTGCACACCCAGGCATGCATGTCACCAGATTTTTCAGATACTTATGCAGTCAAACCTCATGGGAATTGATGGTTCAGGGTTCTGCGCTTCTCAGTATTTGATTTTCTGTTGGTTGTGGATCTCTTTGCCTCTCATGCTCATTAGGGCCTCATTCTCATCTCTTGCCAGTCTTTTCTGGACCAGGTGTCTCCAGCCATGCCAGAGGTGATGTTTGCAGTTGCCTCTGGTAATTTTTTGTGTATCTTCTGTGCTCCTCCCTGTCTGTTGAGATGTTAAGCACATCATCACATGAGTGATGATGAACCAGCCCTAGGAAAAGAAACTTAAAATGCCTTTCTCCCATGGCAAAGGTGAACAAGAGTAAAGTTACAGAAAAATTTCAATTTTGTATCACTTTCCAGCAATGTGGGGCTGTGCCATGGGAAAGCTGTGGTGGGGCTGGTGAGGAAGCCTGGTGTGGCTGTGGCTTCAACAGGAAGAGAGGCAAAGAGAAAGGAAGAGAAAAGCTAGAAAAAAGATAAGATTTCTCTGAAGTAAATGTCCCATAAAGGGCCATAAAATCCCTTGGATTTGGGACAGCAGAGAACAAGGAATTGTGTGAGAAAAGTCCTTTATTTTATACCATGTTGTACGTAGAGGAAGCTCTACTGGAAAACTCTGGTGGCTTGAGAAATCAGCAGCCTCTTGTGTTTTCATGTCAGGTGTTTTTGCTTAAGTGTATGATGAAGTACTGTCTGCTCTGCAGAGCATCCAGTATTCTGTGCTGTGGCACTGGAAATGACAGTGCAGTTATTTGTCATGAGAATTTGAATCATAAGGAAACAATTTTGCAGTCTTCAGTGTGAACAGTAAATGACAGGCAGACAAGTTTTTTTCACTCTTCCATTTTATCATGTTTAAAGTGTCTATTGCTATTTAAAAATTGAGTACGTGTTTGTGGAATGAATTAATGTTTAGGGAACTAGAGTTCCATGTGCTGCATCATACTCATTGTATTAGCAAATTAATTTAAATATTCAACTTCTTTTTAAGAAAGAAAGTGCTCTGACTTGTCTGACAATGTCTGAAGCATCTCAGAAGCCTGTGCTGTTGGTGCTCTCTTTGCAAAAACAAACAAACAAACAAACCCCAAAAGAACCCAAACAAATCAAACCCAGAAACCAAATCACATTTTGTGTTTTGATTGGAGGCTTTTGCAACTGCTCTGCAGTGCCTCATTGTGCTAATGCAGAACTGTTGTGTTTCTGAACAGAACATAAAGTCATTGAGGGGCAAGTCATGAGACTACAGAAACTTCACAGGGGATGAAAACAAAACACCCACTAAAACATTTTGCAAAATCTACCTTTCTTTCTTTCTTTTTTTTTTTTTTTTTTACTCGTGTTCCTATTTGGAGGGAAGGTGGGAGTTGGCACACAGTGTAAGATTTGCTTAAGGGTTGGGCTGAGTATGAATTGTAGGTGCTGTTTTAACTTTTCTAAAACACGTGAAATGTGATCAGTGTTTACCAGAGAAGATTTTAATTCAGTGTTAATGGACAACAATAAGTTCCAAAGCAGGTTAAGCTCTGTTACTGCTCGTGTCTGCAGTTTCTGAAGTTTTGTACTGATGGTGCTTTTGTCCTGTCCTTGGGTCCTGACTTTTGATCAAGGCCTTCTGTGGAAATAACAGCAATGCTGGCAAAGTTTGTGTTCTAAATGTTTGTTGTAGTTCCTCACCCACTCTGTTCTAGTCCCTGCCTGTGCAGGCTCTGCGTTCAGGCAAACCCTGTGTAGAAACTTGAATTGCAACTTGAAGCTAATATATTCATTTTCCTTGTTTCTTATGTTATTCACCACGGTGCTATTAATTTTTGGGATGCTTTTGTTACTACAGAACAACTCCAGGAAACCCTTTTCTTACTGAGCTCTTTGAGTAACTGATAAAACATGTAAACCAAACTGAAATATTTGTGTATAAGTAAATATAATAATCCCTGTAACATCAGTTCTGATTTGATAAAAGAAAGAACTGTAGAATAAAGGCAGACTGATGTTTTTAAAGATATATTTTTAATTTATATAAATTTTTATTTTAAATCCAGTTACAGTGAGACAGGAGCAAAAATCAGTTCTATCACAGAATGATATTGAGGCATAGAAGCTGATTAAAAGGAAACAAAATATGACTGATGATTCATATTGACAAGAGGTTTCAAGGGATCTATCACAGTGTTCTGAGTAAAGCACATAGTATTTAAATATCACTATGAGAATAGATTACAGTATTACATCAACACTTTCTAAAGGTCTGAGTGACAATGAAATTGAGATGTAAGGCAAAACAAAATGTCAGGTTCAACGTACAAGGCAACAAGGAGCAGCTACAGCACCCCTGAGAAGCTGGTGCTTCAGTGTCAGATGAAAAACCCAACAAGTGGAGAACAAACGGGGGAAAAGTACCTGGGAAGGAACAAATTTCATCCTGCATCAGAGGGATTTTCTGTGTATTGCTGTGTGCTGGGTACCCCAAACCCCCCTGTGTGAAAGTATTAAAATTGAGAAAGTATTAAATATTGTATCTGTAAAACCATTGCAAGCTTTATTAAGATCATAAATAGAAATTCAAAAGAAGTTACAGGTTCAGAAGATAAAAGTTCAATTTTGGCTTATTCTCTTTGAAAGCAGTGGATTTTGAAACAATTTGTTGAGCCATAAGGTTTCCAAAAGCTGCTCATGTTTGCTCTTGAACAATATTCTGAACACCAGAAACATCTAAATGCTGCTCCAAAATGCCTTAAATGTATAAAGTCTTGTGATGTGTTTATGAAGACAGCTTACCTGCATTGATTTGTTGAATATTCAGTATCAGAAAATCCTTTGCCATTTTGTTTAGCCTGCATAATAATGACTTTTGCTTGCCTGCTACGAGCTTTGAAGTAATTATAAAAGGATAAACCTTTATTGGTAATCTATATCTTTGGCAGAGTTCTGTTGATTTTGACTGAAAAACAATGACAAAAAGGATATTAGCTTCAGTGAACCAAATATTTGCAATTAAATCGGAGGACTGGGGAAAGGCTTAACACTAATGAGGTGAATAGTGTGGATTACAGGATCTACATTTTGTCCAATTAACTTCAGAATCTTGGTATTTAGACAAAATAATGCTGAGGGTAGATAATGGCTAATAATTGTCAATCTTGGTGAGAGAGCCCAGACCCCACACTGGGCATTTTCAGCTCTGGCAGTACAAGGCATGCCAGAAACAGTGAAACTTCTCTTTGCTCCTCTCTTTGGTGGACATTAATTTGCTGCAAGAAAAGATTGACCTCTTCATTTGAGTCCAACAGTAACAGCCATACAAGAAACTACTTGGGGGAAACTCTTTTGTGTCTTTTGTTTTGTTCATCCTGAAACATTTTGAAGAAGTTGGAGTTTTCTTTTTCAACCATGAAGCATCTCCTTAGAGATGCTGATTCTCTTTTCTTCCTTCATCCCCTGTGGGAGAACTTTTCTGTTCATTTGGTTTTCTAAAGGAGTAAATCACTGCAAGGTCCAATGTTGTTTTTAATAATTCCATCTTCTCAAAGCGTTCATTTTTATTGGGCACAATAACACGTATCTGCAATAGAAAACTTCTGCTGTGGCTAAACTTTGTGATGGTCAAATCTGTGATTGAAGCTACGTGCATTTTCTTTTTCATCTGAAAACACTGAAATTTGATCCCTAAAATGCCATATGACTGAAATTAGGGAGTTGGAGAAGTTGAAGGAATGTAGGTAGCTGGAATCCTAACCATGGAAAACATTCTTTCCACACCTCCTGATAGTTATTGTGGACTCGAATAATTTGCCAATTTTTTTGTTCTCTCTTGAGATGTTTTTAAACATCCCTTAAAGATAGTTTTGATTGAATGTGTATATATGCTGATGGTAGTACTATGAGATGCTGTTTCTCTTGCTCTCTTGAGAATTCTAATATAAATGAGCATTTTTTTCAGTTGCTAATGTACAAGAGAATAATTGTTTAAGCAGTTTCCTAAATAATAAAAAAGAAGGAAAAAAGCCCCACACTTTGCTCTGTGTCTAGAATATGTTTGAATACTCTCAAATAATAGTAAAAGAATTGTGTGTAAACTTAATTTAGGCAGAATCACAGATGCAACTTCTCCTGGTATTACCTTCTTTGAAGGGCTCACCTACTCTGGCCAAGATAAGAAAGGAAATTTTGGACTGTTCTATCCAGTGGAAATCCCTAATTATTTTATGTATAATTATAACAGAATAGCAATTAACAATTAAATAGACTGAAATTTATGTTACTTTATGGGGTTTGGATTGTGGATTTTTAGCTTTTTAGGGGAGGGTGTGTGTTGAAATTTCACACCTAAGATTGATTTTGTTTATAGCAATTGACTTTCTTAGATTGCAAATGTTTGCCTGAAGGAAGCCGAGTTTGTTAGCAGCTACACACAGAATGTAATAATGAAAATATAACCAAGAGTTAATGAATGTTCAATGTATTAAAGAGATCAAAGAGTAGCATGGTGAAATGAATTTTTCGGATAATGTTTTTTTCTGTTTTCTTGGCTGATTACTTGTGAAGGTAGTTAACACACAAAGGATGAACCATTGCATAATTAATTTATAGCTGTAATACTGCATATACTCTAAACAAAACTGTAAAATTAGAATATTAATGTATGCAGAGTTGATTATGTCAAATTCTTTATTTCCCAAATCATGTAATTATTTAATGCACTATTTAGCTGTGACTAACTCTAACTCTGAGTGATTTAAAGAGTTTATAAATACTTGTTTGTTATTCATTTTTTTATTATCGTATTAGGTTGAGATGATTTCAGGAACCCTTTTTAGGTCTTGGTAAATTCTTTGTTATTTATTTTATATCATCCCAATGGTAGCATGCCCTGAGAGTGAAAAAATAAAAAAAATTCCCGTGCCCACCTGGTCGCAGAGGATTTCCTCCATGTGTTTTAAGGTTAAGAGAAAACCCTCCAGGTGTTGCAGGGAGACAGGAGGGAGAGCCAGACCCCTTTTGAGAGCAATGAGGGATTTGTCTTTCCACAGAATCTGTGGGGCTGCTGGTGGATAAAACCTGCACTGGGAGAGAAAGGGAACAAGGGGAAGGATTCCACTGAGTGATGAATGGGAAAAAGGTATTTGCCTTACAAACAAAGTGTAGGTTTGCTGAGAAATGAAATGGGATATTGAAAGATGAGAGAAACAAGGGGGGAAAACCATCAAGTTCTTAAGAATTAAAAATTAAAAGCACCTAATGTTTTAGTGGTGCTTTTAACAGTTGTCTCAAAACTTGTGCCAATAGCACCGAAGAGTGGTGATATTGTTACAGAAACAAATTTGGATCTGTACAAGTATTAAGCCAAACAAGACCGTTGTGCTTAGGCAGAATATTTGGGACTGCACCTCTGCGAAGTTCACTTCAGTGGCTGCTTTCTCACCAGTCCTGTAAATAAGGTCTCAACTTTTAAACTTGCAAACACTTGTTTTGCCAAGGGGTTTCTGTTATGTTCTTCAGGATCCAATTAACCTGATCAAGGTACCCTGAAAGAGGACTCCAAACTGCTGAGCAAAATTTGAGTTAATTATTAAGACCTGTCTAATTAGATAGAATCATTTCTATTTTGACTTCTCTTTTCAAATGTTTGCAGTGTAAATGTTCCAAATTGCTTTCTATACATCACATCATAAATATTCAGATCATCATTTGACACCTGTTGCTAGTTTATTCTCTTCAAAATGATTGCAAAATGCTGAAATATTTTCCCTATTCTGGCAGAAGAAAACAAAAAATAGCAGAATTCTTTTCAATAAGGTGTGAAGGAAAAGACTCTGAGGATTTTAAACACCATCTAATTAATTCTAGTGCCTGTAATATTGCAGAATGCACTATTTAAGGGTTTCTTTAGCAAATTAGGTTTTATTTTTGATCTGGAAATACGATGATGCATACAAATTATATTCAATAGTGATTAATTACTCTGGGACGTTCTTAAAACTTCAACATTAAATCATGAAATACCTCAGAGGATAAGGGAAAATTTGCCAATGCTTTTGGTGATAGCCTTGGCCTTGTGCGCTTCATTAAAAGCATTGTTCAAGTTCTCCAACGATCATAACTGTGAATGCCAATGCAAATGATTTCCTTTTACTGTGGGAAGGACGCTGTTGGTGCTGTCAGTAGCTGAGAGTTATTGTGTTCATCCACACTCCCCACCCCTGGGAGAAGGGGAGGCATCCTTCTCCAGCTGAGCCTTTTTATGCTGATGAGCTGAAGGAAGCAATCAGAGCAGCAGCAAAGATCAGGAGCTTTCCTGTGAGGAGAGGGGTCCAGCCAAATCAAACCTGGAAAGAGATTTCACTCAGTGAAATGGGGTGTTTTCGTCCAATCCCATTTACTGGTGACTTCTCTGCTGTCAGGTGCATCTCTGGCTCCTGCTCTTGTCTCACTTAAGCAGCATTTTCCTCTGTTCAGGATTTTGGGGAGCATCAAGCTGCTTTTCCAACTGGATACATGGGATAACTTATACAAGTAGATATTTGCCCATCTAAAATGAAACACACCACACAAGTGTATTTCTGTCAGGGAGCTGGAGATCGTTGTGATGAGGGTGTCAGAAAACCGACAAACTGGGCCAGTTGTAATTTTGTTCAAGATCTTTCCAGTAGTCACTTAAAATGAAGTGATTCTAGAGACAAAAGTGAACCAAATGAGAAATATTGCTGTTGAGTGTGATCAAAGTGAATATTTCATCGTGGGAATATATAACTGAGAAGGCAGAGGCATCTTCCTAACATATACCAAGTGCTAAAGTGAACTGAAATCATTATTGAAAGGATTCCCACCCACATTTGTAGGAGCTTTTGAAGGTTTAAGTTTGTAAGCACGGGATGTGTCAGAGGCAGAGAGATCCTCTTTGCTTTTCTCTCTCTGACGGGGAAATTACTTCCTCAAACGCTTTTAGCAAAGTGAGATGAATTAACAGACCACCTTTTGAAGAAAAGGGGGGTTAAACTAGACAGCAGTAGTTCTAATATTCAGGTGAGCATTCCAGCATATTATAAATGTATATGCATAGTTCTGGGATTGAATTATGTATGCAAGCTCACAAAGTTGTTAAAATTCTTTTGTGAAGCTGAGGATAAAGATTTTGATTTTGATTTTTTTACAACGAAAATATATTTGTTGATGATGGTGCTCCGTTACATTTATTCTCAAACAGTTGGTTCCGCTCCCTGAAAGGGCACAGAATGGCTCCTTTAACAATTAAAAACTCACTTAATGAACACATGCATCATGAAACATGAACCAATTAATGCATTGTACAGAACCCTATCCTGAATTCTGGTTTCTGTAGCATTAAGCAGAAGAGGCACTTGGTTCTACCTTAGATTTTGCAATACAGCTCTTTTTTTTTTTCTTTTTTTTTTCTTTTTTTTTTGAAGTACAAGAAAACTTTGGTTTCTTCGTTAACTTTATAAATCTGATTTTGTCCTTATTCATTGTTTGTATCTCAAGATTTTTTTTGTTTGATATTTGAAGTGCTGGCTCAGTTTTCATAAAAGTCAAGTGGAAATATGACCTGAACTTCAAGAGGGCTGAGAGTCAACTCTTAAACAAGTAAAGCATTAAGCAAATGTGTATTTAAAATGCCATACAAATTCCATCTGTTTTCTCTTACTACTGTGGAGATTTTTTTTCCCTGTGGGTAAATATTTTTTTATATAATGTTAATTTAAGCCAATTAAAATACAATTTGAGTATTCCAGGAGATTGAAAGCAAGAATTTACGTTTGCTTATCAAACTAAACCCTGAGAGGTCACCTCGACACTCAGGATTTATTTTTTCTGTTTTTCAAACTGCAGTTTTATTTAGACATGTCTGCACATGTACATGTGAAATTTTGTAATAAGGTGCATGCATTCTTTCAAGGTTAATTTTTATTTTGTTACCTCAGCCTATCAGGTCTAAAAACATTTTTCCAGCACTTAGAACAGCTCTTCAGATCCCCACGACCCTGAAAAACTCTCTTCAGTTTATAACAGATTCTGGAAACATTTGAGGGGTTTTTGGTATTTAAAGAAAGCATTATCCATGTATTGTTCAGTGTGTGTGTGTCTGAGCTAGGCCAGGGATCAGGGAGCTCTGCCTGCAGGGAAATTTTGGTGCCGTTACCCACCTGCCATTTCTGCAGGCCTTCAACATTCACTTTTGGTGGAGCACTAATACTAGCAGGTGAATGATTTTCAGATAGGTGGTTTTGTTTGGTTTGGGGGAAAAACACAAGGTAGAGGTTTCTCAGAAAAGAAGTTCATAGAAAAGTTTCAATATACGTATTTAAGGGAGGGGGGTGTCTCTGGGACCGGTGTGCTCTTGGCCAGAGAAACCCTGGCTGTGTATTTTGCTTTATTGCCTTGCCCTTATTGTCTTTTATTAAACCTTTTAAATCCCACCAAAAACATGAACCCCATCCCTGCCAGGCCCTGCCTCGGGCGCTCCCCACGGGGCTGCTCTGGGGCTCTGCCCTCACCTCTGCTGGGCCCCATCGTGGCTTTTTCTGTGTCTGTGCTTTTTGTTTGCTTTTTATACTCTGCCATTTGCACCCCCATGATAATTATAGGACCTGGGTAGCTACCACCAAAGGGTATATCTCAATTTAAAGAAAAAAATACGCTCAGGCTCCTACATTGCAGATGGTCACGCTGGGCCTCTGAAGGCCTCTGTGGTATCGTGTGGGCTATTCTAGAAGGGGAGCCAAACATTGTTACTGGTTTGAGACCTAAATGATTATTTAAATTTAGACTGAGGAAGAGATTAATTTATCTTTAAAGTATGCTGTCAGAATTAATGCAGGCTCATTCTTTTCTCTGGTGTGCCTTCTTGTTGGAGGAGACCATCTGTTTGTCTAGGGAAGCCATAAAATGATATTCGATGTGAGATTTGCACTGAAACCCTGACATCCAGCAACTGCAGCTATGAAAATTATCTAAATGTGCCTAATTCATTTATATTTTAATTCCAATCCATCAGTGTCAGATAAAACAAGTTATTTTTTTTCCTCCTATTCCTGGGTAGCACCTATAATAGCTTAATGTTGTCTGAATAGTAAAATGGTAAGTTTTGAAGTCTTGCTGCAAGCCAGGGGCTTTTGACAAGGGCAGCCCAGATGAAAGCTTTTTTTTGAAATTATTAGACTTCCTTACATTTCTGTAGTTAATGATTATATTTCATTTAAAATGATTTGCCTATTACAGCTGTTGGAAGCCATATGTGAAGAGAATATGAATTAATGATAAAGTAAAAGCAGGTAAAAAGTTCTGGATATCAGGACAGTGATGAGACTTGAGAAGAAACAGATTCTGTTGGCTGATCTGCTTGAGAGTTTCCTTTTATGCTGTAGAATTGGGAAAATACATGGAAAATTAACAAAGCAGTTGTGTGCAGTTCCAGATCTTCTAATTTGGCTCATCCCGTTAAATCGGTGATTGCACCATTCTTTCAAAAAGTATTTACATTTTTTCTTTCTTTGCAAAGATTGACTACCAAGCTTTAGAAATACGTGGCTGATACATGGCTTGTATGGCACCCCTAGACTTTATCTCAAGCACTTTCTAAGGATTTACACAATGAAAGTTTTCTGTGATTTTCAGCAAAGATATCTTTGCTAGTGTCAGGGAGATGCTTTTAGGATAATCCAAGTTGTCTTATTTCAACAGGACTCAAATATTGGAATACAATGTCCTTCACACGTTCCTAAGATTAATGACTGGACAAGTTATGACATAATACTGTTTTCCACAGGGGCTTGTGTGATGATTTCTTTTAAATAAAATAAAATAAATTTTTTTTTTTTTTTTTTTTTATTTATTTCCTTTTTGGCTCGTATTCTGCTAACCTCAGTGGTTTCATATTTTTAACTCCTCTTTTAGTTGTGGCATTGCTAAAGCCATTGGTGGTGTGAGTGGTGGCCCTGCCAAGCAGCAGCAGAGAGCTGAGCTGTGATTTAAGCCTGGGATGAAACACCAGGGCTCGAGGTCTCTGGAAATAACAACCTGCAGGGATGGATTCCTCTTCAAGTGGTGTCTTCAGAGCTTCAAACTAATTTTGCCCTGGTTGCACCAGAGAATATCCTGTGTGTTTCTTCATAGCCCCCCAGCTAAAAGGGGACAAAAATACAAAGTCCATAGTCTGTTTATTAAAAAGTTCATATTTTAAATATTTTTTTTTATGTAACAAAATGAAAATTGACCCTTTTATTGCCACATAAATGGCAAACTATTTCTGGCACATAACCCTTCTTAAGGCTCCCTTTTAAATTCCAGTTATTTGTACTAATCAAGGGTTGCCTCTTTAAAAGGGCATTGGTGTCATTATCAGCCCAAACAGGTAAGAAGATGTGGGATAAAGTGATTTTATCATTTGCAAAGCTGCTTGAGCATATTTGAAGCAGCCTCACCATTTTGGACTGAGCTGGGTTATGATTTAGGCCTTCAGCAGTTTTCAGAGTCACAAATAAACAGGTGTGAAGTAATAAACAGGGAAAAGGAGAATTCTGCCCTGTTTCATGTGTGCTTTGATCTGCTATTGACAGAACAAAGGCAGGTATTGTAACTATATCCTCCTTTAGACAGGAAATGAAAATATGACAGCTGCACACCAGATTAATTCAAAAACTTTTAATCAGTGAAATACTTTTGTTTCTATTGCCTTAGACTCAGGTGTTTTCTTCATAAGGCCAAAGGCTTTACACAAATTTATTTTTATAAAGTATTCAATGACAAATCCTTTAATCTGAAAGTTCCATTTTATTTTTTTTTAAGGACAGTTTATACCACTTCATTAATTTGCACTATGCAAACCCAGAGGTTCTGACTTCTGCTTTACAGGAGAAAACTGAAATATATGTTATCTGTTGGTATGCTAAGCTGCTTTTCTTCCCTTGTCTCTTTTCTGAAAGCAATACAGCTATTCTTGCTATAAAATATCTCTGTGTTACTGGGGAGCAAGCGTGGCAAGAGGCTTTGTTCTGAGGTTCTGAAAATTAGATTGATTTTCAGTAACAGGCTAATTTGCTAGGAGCATACTAAAGCTCTTCAAATAGATGTGGTTAACCTAGAAAAAAAGAATGTGATGACTTCACAGGTTTTTGATTTTAATTCTCTGGCTTTTGTGTGCGAGTGGAGATTTGTTTCTGTGAATGTGAGCACAGACTCACAGGTGCTGTGGTCACCCCGGTCAGTGCAGCTGCCCCTTCCCCCTGGGACAGAGCAGAGATCTGGGGCTCACCTGGGGCTCCCTCTGGGATGGATTTGGGTGCCAGGACCCTCAGCAGCTTTGGGTTTAGGAGGACTGAAAGCTGGCTTTGGTTTGTTTGCTATTCCACCAAGGAACAGCGAACTTCGTACGTTCAACTTTCGAGTGTTCTGACAGCCCCCTCTCAAATGCCTTTCTACACTGTTGTTTTCATGAATGAAAGGAGCTTTTTGTGAAAAAGCAAGACAGCTACTACTCTGCTTGAAGACTGCAGAGAAATTCCACAGTGCGTGGCAGTCTGACAAACAGCACCCGCAGAAATAGGAGTTAATTGTTGGGAGAGGGAGGCTGTGGGGAGGTGCTGCTCCCCACCAGCCCATTTAAATAAATTTATCCTGTGCTCCTCAGAGTGAAGCCCACCCGCTGCTTAAATTCCATTATTCTGTAATATTCACCCTAGCACAAAATACCAAATTCTCCAGAATTTTCCTCTAAAAAAGTCCTCCTAATGTTGTCATCAGATTGGAGTGTGCCTGTGCGTGGTTGAACCTAGAGCTGTGACAGAAACAAAGGTATTTTGGAAAATTGACTTTGGACTGTCCACTGTACATGAGGGATGCCAAATACATCTTTTGTCCTCTATTTCCCTCCCAATAATAATCATTTCAATTAGCTGTCCATTTATCGTGGTCATTTTTTGCAAGTGTAAAACTAATTTAAAATTCGTTCGTTAGAAAATTGGTTTTATTCTTTTAGGTCAGAAAGGAAATACAATTATCCCTTCCAAAAGAAACTGTCCTATCCATTTCTTGATCTGCTTTTTCTGTACTGTTGGCAAAACAAAAGCATGTGAAATAATTATTTCTTCTGTTAAACATCAAAACATCACTCTGAGCTATATCATGCATATAAATTGGAGAATAGCTAATTAATTAGTCTCATCTTTTCACTCTCTGAAAAGAAATACTGTTATTCATTCCATTACCTGCTGCTTGCTTCCACAGTTCAAGAGCCAAACCTCAGAATATGATGGTTCAATTTAAATAGGCCTAGGTTTGTGTCTGGGCTGTTTCTGGGGGTTGTTTGTGTTGGTTTTCTCCCATTTCAGTGTATGCTCCTTCTGCCTGTGCTCCATATTATTATTATAAGTTAAGCAATTCAAACTGTAGTGAATTATTATATTTTAAAAAGTCAGTAACCTAAGTGGCTTTATTTATACCCACTGTAAGCTGCTTTTCTTTTTCTAGTTTTGCAGAGAGAAATACCTGTATTGTGTCTAGAAAGGATTTTCAAATGCCCTGCTATTCAGCAGGTACTTAGGGGCAGTACATTTCGAGGCAGAGTGGATAATGTGTACACTTTTCTATCCTTTCAGTCAGTGGTTAAGGCAGGAAGTAGCTTTGGTAGTGAAAACCAGGGTTTTGTAAAATGCTTAAAGATGAAGAAGGAAGAATGGCACTTCTTTCCTTGCTGTTTCAGAATCCATTTGCTTTTGTGCATACAGCAAAGGAGTGAGTTTCCTAAATGGAGAAATGTTTTACTCTGGAAGTGAGGCACCATGAGAACCTGAATTGGTAGAATCAGCTTGCATTATTTACATTTTTTTCCGCACTCAGAGGTAAAATCCTAGAGCAGCCATTAAAAAACAACTCATGGATGTCTCAAGGGAAGGGGTGTCTGATATACAAACACCAATAACCCAGAAAAGCTTGTTTGACTCTGGATCTCACTCTAACTCTCAGTTTGTTTACACTTATTTGTATCAACCTTTTGTGAACTTCAGAAAATTTAGGTAGCACGCCATTATGTGTCATTAGTCTCCTTTTCACTCTACTTTTCTCCCAATATATTCTGCCACATCTTGTCTAAAGTGAGGCCTAAATCTAAGCTTTAAAGCGAGTGTGAGATTTGTGATGCCATCTTTTTCACAGCATCACAAAGGGTACAATGTAGGGAAGAGTCTCTGCAGAAGTGGCTATCACTTACATAGATAAGAGGTGGGGATAATGAATCGTTAAGTGCTGTATTTCTCAGAGATAAAATAACTCAGCCAAGGTCCCGTTGAAAAATTTGGGCAAAATTGCAAGAGTCAACCTTGATAGCACAAGCCAGTCTGTTGCTTGTACCACTAAGCCTACATATGGAGCTGGAGATGTGAATTTTGTACTTTCTGCCTCTGTAGCAAGTCTAGTAGGATATTCTGCAATGGGATGTGAACTTCATTTTCTACAGATGATGATTAAAAAACCAGTGCATGTTGACTCTTTCACCTTTGCCTTGGTATCTCACTCCCACTGAGTGCCTAAATACCAGCACTTGCTTCTTGCTCTCTCAGAATGTTGCTAAAGAAGCTTTGTGTACTTTCATAATGTCAGATCATTTTTTTTCATCAGTACTAATCAGAGCTCAGAAAATACTCTTCACTTTACAGGCTTGTTTCAGTATCCAGTGATGATAATAGTAGAATCTTTTTATTGGTGGGGTTTATCCAGGTTTGAGTAATTTTTTTTATTTTTTTAACTTCTATCTAAATTAGCCAAAACTGTCAGGTACTCAGGCAGAACCTGCTGCTAAGCAACAAAGCTGCATTACCTGGAGAATAATATTACACTGCACTGAATACTGACAGGATTGGCAAATGGTCTCAGAGGAAGGAGAACAGTCCCCATTCTGTTACAAACCTGCAAACACAGATGGTAACAGGGATTAGCAGTCTAGAGGTTTTCTGGCTTAATAATTTACAGATTGTGTCTTTTTAAAATGTGCATTTCCATTGAAGTCGGGCTCATCATTGCCTATAATCTATGAAGTGTTATGAAAGGTGCAGATAAGCAATTTTGAGGTACAATCTATCAGGCTGTGAACATCTAGTTTTGTCTTTATAGAATTAGGAGAATTCTTTAGAGAAGCCAAACTTATAAATGTTGCAATTTCCTAAAAGCTGAATTAGTCTTTTTAGTTTAGTATCCAGTAATGTGTAAGTCAAAAGTAAAGACCATTTACAATGATAAAATTACCCAGCTATGGATAGCAGGTTATTATTCTGCAGAAGATGGAATATCACTGAATAGGAAACCTGAAAATGTATTTTTCTGAGGTTCATTTCAGTAATAGTCCATTTTATGTATTTCAATATACACTATTTTGTAACACGTCATATGCATTTTCCTCTTTATGTCTGAGATTTCTTTAGCTTTGATGTTGGGCTGGATAAACCTCAAATGCATGTCTTTGCTTTCATGAGTGCCTGTATGCTTTTAGGAACATTCTAAATGATGGAGATTGCACCTGGCCTTTCTGCAGCTTGGTGTGCTGGTTAATTGTCCAGAATGCCCCCAAAATAATAACCATGGTCTCTCCGTGAAATGTCTTGCTGTGGTCTAAATCTCTCTTTTTGGCCTTTTCACCAAAGACATAGGGACCAGCTGATTTATTTCCTCCTGGAAGGACCATTCAATGTGTTGGTTCAGTCATGGTGTGGTACAGAAAGTTGAAGTGGAATTGAACATCACAAAACAACTGTGCTAAATATAAAATAAATTAATAATACTTCTAGTTACTTTGCTATGTCATTTCCTGCATAGTCAGTGCTCAGTGACGGATGTCTCATTCCTGTCGTGCTGTGTAAGACTCAGAAGCAACCAGTTTTATATTTCTTGAAAATACATAGTCTCTTTTTCTGAAAAAATATCCTTAGTGTCTTCCTGCTTAGTGCATTTCAGTGCTGCAGGACGGTTTGTTGAGGCAGCAGCTCCATCCATCTCTCCTGAGTTTGGGCAGCCCTTCCCATCTGGCTGCCAAAATGGGAATGGGCTTTGCACACCTGCAGGGCCCGGGGCCACCCTGTGAAAAACCAAACTCACCTTTTTGATAGGATTTAAAAGGTTTAATAAATGACAATAAGGACAAGGCAATAAAGCAAAATACATGACCAGGGTATCTCTGGCCAAGAGCACACACCAGCTGTTTTAGAGATCCCCTCTAAAATATGTATATTTGAACTTTTCTAGGAACTTATTTCCATGTTTCTGGGAGCTGTTTTGCATGGCCACTCCTTGGTCCCACCTTTTTAGAGCACTTGTGTTTCTTGGCTGTGGTTTTAATTAATTCTTATCAGTGTTAATTTGGGCCTTGGTCTATAATTCCTACAGATGGTCAGTGCT
>JAWWMU010000005.1:20712300-20736200 GCA_035048155.1 Cinnycerthia olivascens | reverse complement strand
CTTGGCTGTGGTTTTAATTAATTCTTATCAGTGTTAATTTGGGCCTTGGTCTATAATTCCTACAGATGGTCAGTGCTAGAGCTGGGATATCAGCAGCAGATTCTTCATATCAGAGCAGGGTCTGCACTGGGTGTTATCCTGACCAGGCAGTGCTCACTCACTACAGAGACACTTTATCAACTTTACTCCTAAAGAAAACTCCATCTTTAAAACCATTTCCATACCACGCATAGAGCATCCACCCTATATGGGTGTGAAAAGAAAGAAAGAAACCAATACTGTAATACATATTTATAACAACTTTATATGTACAACATTCATCTTTGTATTTGCAAAAATCCAGCTTTATAATGTGTGTTTATAACACACCCTGGGTGCTCTCCAAAAGGGGTGCAGAAAGCTTCAGCCTCCTGCGCACGAGTGAGTGCTGGGAGGCAGAGCAGCTCCCCCAGGTGCGATGTTTTCACCTGTCCCTCACCGTTCCCACAAGGCTGCAATGGAGCTCTGTGTCCTGGCATCAGTCTGTGCCTCGGCCAGGCTGGAATTCATCTGGCAGGCCTTGGTGACTTTGCTCTCAATTCCGGAGTAAATGGCTTCCTCACATCATTCAAATGCGCAGCCGGGTTATCAGGAGCTGCCACTTTTCAGCCTAGCAGCACTAAAAGGACATAAAATGCCTCTTGCCATCGTTCTTCACGCGCTTCTCTCAGCATGCCCAGCAGTGTTTCCTGGCTCCCCTTGGCCCTCTGGTGAGTCACACTCAGAAGCGTTCTGACTAGCTGGAGAGCTGGGGAGGAATAATATTCATTATAAGCAGGTCATACGGCATTTAAACCTCCTCTGATCGTGCAGCCAAATCTATCAGTGCACTAATTCTCCCACGGGAGTGGATGCAAATTGTCCTGGTCTAAATCAGCTAGCCTTGAAAGCATTGGTTTCAAAGAATTTTAATATGAAGCTTTTCCAAATGGAACTGATTTATGAGACTCTTTCAGTAAACAAAGCAGGGAATTATTAGTCTGCTGCAAAGAATTCTCTAACTTGGGCTCAGTGGTTCACAGGCCTTTTCAGACATTTACACGAGCTGAACAAAGAATCCCTTTCCTGTATTGTTGGTCTTCTCCAGCTGCATCTGCCACAACACCTTTGTTCAGTTTGGTTAGGGTAGATTTAGCTCACTCTGCACAGATGTGCTGATAAAATGTATGTATAAAAGGAGACGTGAAGTAAGGCCTCAGTTTGTCTGGTTGTGGCCATTGTAGTTTTATTTATTTGATGTCTTTACTATCTTGAGTTTAGTCCCCTCTCTAGGCAGGGGTTTGGGTCACAGTTAAGTTATTCCTGTCAGCAATTAAATAAGAGTCATTCCCCATCAAAAACTCATTGTTATCATCTTCATCATGAAAGCACCCCCAAAACTTGTTTTTCAACCAGTTCTGCTTGTAGAGCATTCTTGCTGTAGAGAACTATTGGTATTTGAACCAATTTGTTTTCCTTTGTGAGGATTTTTTGCATTTCATTTTGATTTCTGACCTTTTTCAGAGATGCTACTTTATGTTGAGATTATGATTCTGATAGATGGTGACATTTTCTAAGTTGGTGGGGTCACCAAAGGGACATTTTCTTGAAACAAACATTTTATTTTTTTTCTGTTATTGGTCCCACAATACACTCTTGATGGGCACTACAGGATGTTGCTTCCAAGCATGAAGAAACATTTCAAAACTATCAAAATCCTTCTATTTCCCAACAAATTAGCATCACAGGTTTGCACTGATGGGTTTCTGAAGAGGATGATGTGAACACTACTGCCTCAGTAATTTATTCAGGCCATCCAACAAGACCACTTCATCCTTTGTCTCTCACATCCTTGAATTTTCAGACAATTCCGTGTGACAGCACGGGCAGCTCTGTGCAGCAGAGGCCATCACCACGTTAGAACCATTGTTCTGAACCACGAGAGCAAAGTTTTCAGCACTTTAAAATGAACACAAAACCTATTCAGGACTGCAGCCTTCTGTAACCTTGGAAACGATTATATATGTTCATTTGTGAGACAATCAATTTATTACAGCAATGTCAAATTGTTTTGAAGAGAAAGAATTGCCCTGTTTCATTTGTTAAAATGTACTTGTCTGACTCATCTGCTGTTGTAATCCCTCAAACTATTATTAATAGCAGTAGTACATTTAATGGACATTGCCTTTTTTATAGCACTGGGGAGCTTCACTGAACAGGGAAGCACAAAGTCTTGGATTCTATTTAGTCTTGGGAGAGATTTTACTCCAAGGCCTGTCGGAGCCAGGTAAAGTTACCTGCTAAATAAATACTTTTCTGAGGGCTTTGTAAGAGAACTTTATTTCTAGTCAGTGCATGGGGCAATTAAAGCAGTTTGGAGAAGGCTCTAACAAGTCACTAAATGTAATGATAAATTGGGAGTTTATTTTCCTTTTTTGTTTCAAAATACAAGTATTAATATTGCACAACATTGATTACACTATTCTAGAGAGCATGCTTTCAATTTTAAACACTGACATTAAGTTTAGCATCTGTTTAAAATGGATGCATGTGAAAAAAACCACATCTTTTGGATCTTTTTGAGGACTGCCCTCATCTTTCGGTGTTACTGGTAGTCATATTCAGCAAGACTTGATTATCTCCTGCTAGGAGCCCCCAAACATTGGCACTCTTTCTTTCTGATTTAAAACAAGAGCGAAATGTGTCTAGAGCTTTCCATGGCTGTGACACAGGGTGTGTATCAGAGCCAGAATGTCCCCACACTGCTCCCTCTGCTGAAATCCTGACCCTGACCCCTCTCTGTGCCCTGTGCCTTTCACAGCTTTTCACAGCTACAGACGCTGCTGGCACGGCACCCAGCTCTGCAGGGAGCGGCACAGGCAGCTCCGTGGGAGGGCTGGGGCCTTCCAAAATATCCCAGGGCTTATTTCAGAGGGGCTTCGTGAAGCAAGTGTGAATGTGATGAGAGCCAGGAGAGTGCAGTTGTCACTGGATGCCCCTTTGGAATGGCACAGTGGGCTTTGCTGTTGGCTCCCCAGTCGTGTTCCAAAAGGGGGATTTTGTGTTGTCTCCAGCAAAGACAGATCCCACAGTATGCGTGTATACAAATGCTTCTGACAAATAACTCATATTTAATTCCTCTGGCACTTCTATTACAAAGTGTCCCTGACACTATCTGTAAACTTTTTTCAGCTTTTTTGGGGTATGTCAGTTCTTCCACACAACAGCTTTGGTTTGATCTTTTTTTCACACTGGACTGAAAATAAAGTATTTTGAATATTTTCTTGCAATAGAATTGTGTCAGAACAGATGCTCTCAATTCAGAAGCCTTGATTTTTCTGCAGAAAGTTTCAAAAGACTTTAAAAACTTTTGGGCTGAAAAGCATTGTAGGAAAGCAAAATGTTTCTATTATAGTTTTGGTTTCAATGAAAGGCCATAGAACCATCTTCTATGAATTCTTCAAACCATTGAAAAGCTCTACCTGGAAAAAGTGCTTACTCTTCAGAAAGAATTAAATCTTTATGGCACAAATAGAAGTTCCTCCGCTAAAGATAATGTCAGAATTCATATGGAAAGGAAAAAAAACCCCTATCTCAACAAGTAACAGTAAAATAAGTTATCATAAAGAGACAAGATGGGACTTAGTGATGGGATGTTTTATTTTATAGTTCAGTGTTACTCACATCAAATGTAGTTATCAATACCTAGATCAGCATCTTGTCCCTCCAGGTTTGTGGATATGGAGCAGTTTTTAGCACTGGGAGTAATATTGGGAGGGCTGCATCTGTAGCCAAGTGGAGCCATTCCTTTTGCATTCACATCTTTCAATAATTGCACTATTCTTTCCTGCTGCGTGTCATGGTTAATAAATGCTTTACAGTCCATGTGCTGTGTAGAAGAGACAGCAGGAGATATATTTGAAATCTGCCTTTCCATTTGAGTGTCATATACAATCACTGAAAAAGGCAACACACATGAACAACTTAAGTACTTAATGGTCTCCCCTTAAAATTGTAGCTTGATGTTAATATGTCCTGAAATATCTTAAATTTTTCATTATTCCTGTAATTATGCAAATATTAAGACTGCAGTTGTTGTGTGTAAATATTGACGTTTGAAGGTATTAGGGCAGGTAGAGGTGAGATCCTGTCGTGCAGTGGGAAAAGCAGCAGAGATGTGTTTGGAACTGGAAATGGGCAGAGAGAGCTGCCAGGCACCGAGAGGACAGCACAGCTGGCGTGGCAGCGCTTGACATCCTGTGTGGAATTGATTTGGAATGCTTGACAGCTTTTTATCATGGTGCAGGGGCACTTGGACCAGCGGGGAACTGGTGGGGATGGATTGAGTGGTGGTGAGCCCATTTTCGTATTACTCTTACTTGAGAATCCTTTAGACACACCTGACATCAAAGATATGCTCCCTTTTAAGTTGGAGTGCTTGTCAAACGTTACACCCCTTTTCATCAAATTCCAGGAAGGCAGAACAGCTTTAAACCCCTGGATGTTATTTAATTAAGTGATCATCGTTAAAGATGAAATTTCAAGTACAGTTTATATATCAAGTAGGAGTAGGAAATAAGGCATTGGCTGGGCAGACCAGGTTTTAGTTTTCATGTCCAAGTTATTTTTGTTGGTAAACCCTGAGCAGAGGATCACTTGTGAAATTGATGTCAGAATTAGATGGACCAGCCTGATAATTACAACCAGAGAAAAGACAAGCTGTTTCTTCTGTCTGTTTGAAGTGATGACATTTTTGGGTTTTTAATATGTGCTCAGTGGGCTGATCAAAATAATTCAACAACTCTGAGAGAACTTCTGGGTTTGCTTTCCTTGTGTATTGCATAGCTGCAAATTATCAATTTAAAGAAAAAAATCACTTCTATAAATAGATTTGATTTTATCTGGGGTTCACCACCCGACCTGGATTTTAGAAAGGGATTAGTAGAAGTGAGTGCCTTCATTCTGGGATTCTGAATTTGCTACCTGGTACAAGAGTTTGCATTGCAAACAGTGAAATAATGCAGTGTCTGAAAACCAGGCTGTCTGGAGCCAAGCACGCAGATACTGAAGATTCAAAAATGACCAGTTGCTGTAAAAATCTGAGTCATACACTTCTAGACTTTTGGTCTTCAGACTTTTGGTAAAGCATTTTGTTCTTAAAGGATATTTTTAAACTCTGTCATCATCTGCTGCTAAAGGTTTGGTGTTTCATACTGAGTCCATTAGTGTTGGAATCTGGGTGGATGTTTGTATTTGGGACAACAAAGTATCTCACACAATACATGGTAAATATCCAGCACAACTGCTATGTTAAATTTAATAGATTGTGCCAAGCAATGTTCATAATGTTTTATTAATGGCTGTGGATTGGATCTAGAAAATTTTACAGTAGTTGGACTGACCATTCATCCAAAAGACACAGGCACTTAATTGTGTCTAAGCAGCTGTCAATTTTGTGTGCCCTTAAGATGTCCCTTTCTCACTTGGCTGATCACATCAGGTTCAGAGCCTCTGAAATGTTCAGACTTAGACCAGAAGGGAGAAATTTGCTTGTGACAAAACTGCAATGGCTTAACCATTACTGTGCATGTCTAAATTTTAAAATATCTCTGGAAAAATAACAGCTACAGGAAAGGACAAACAGTTGAAGCAAGTTTTCATAGAAGTCTAAATATCTTTTTGCTGTGGTTTGTATACTTGTAAAATAATTTGTTCAGTCATTAAATGAGGTGTTTTGGTACGTAGGCACAAAGTATTTCCAAACTGAAGGGACACACATTGCTGTGCTCGTTAATTAGTTTCACCAGAGATTATTTTTTTGGACAAAACCATGAAAGTATAACCCCCTGGAGACCACAGTTTTCAAAGAAATAGAGTGAAGGCTCTGTTTCTTGCATTAACATGTGACAGAGTGGTAATTTAAATTATGAAGGAGGGCCAGTTCCCACTGAACACTATCTAAGCAGAATTTAGCATACCTGTCAGAGCCTATTTCATTTTCAGGAGCGTTCTGCATCTGCTACCTCCCAAAACATAACCTCGGGAAACCAATTTGTATCAATATTTGACTCACACATACAAAACCTCTATCCTGCCCTAACCACTCCACAGACTGATTTAAATGTGCTGGGTAATACCAGTGCTGCACATTTCTGTGTGCTTTGCACAGTAAAGGTGGAGATTGTCTTCGTTCATGTCTGCAGAATTTCTCAGAAGCGAAATGAAGTGTGCTCTATCCTTCCTGGAGCATATTTGTGCTGAATTCTCCTCTGTAGAATGAGGTCCTGGCTTTTCTCACAAGTTTACAGCTGCACTAATTCTTGGAATAAGCTTCCATTTCTGTGTATCGATTTCTCTCCCAACTTCAAGGCTACTAAAATTAATTTCTTCCGTTGTCACCCTTTGTTATATCTTTCCTGGTAATTGAAATGGAGAAGTCTTGCAGTTAAGGGCTCAAACCAGGGCTGTTTTACCACTGGTGACTGTTCTTTCTTTCTTCCCCCCAGAACCTGGCAACCCAGCCCTAGTAGAGCCTGCCCTGGGATAATAAAGGTTTTTAGGTTTATTTTTCTAATCACTAAGATTCAGGTGAAGGTTTCTCAGTGCCTGATGAGCCTTAGACACCTTAGGAGAGCTTTGGAGACTCCCACCATCAAGGAAGATCTAGAATGAAATATTAGTAATATGCATTAAAAAACACTAATGTAAAGTTTTCTGTGATCTGCTACATTAAAATCTATTTCAAGGGAAATTCTGAAAAATAGAGCATGCTTTTTAAAAAAACAAAATTACTTTGTCCTAAGAATTTCTACTTTCAGGCCTCTAATAAAAGCAGCATAGTGTTGTGTGAAAAATGTAAAAATATGTAGATTTTTCATGTCTAGATCATAGTATTATTTCATAAGAAATTATTGTAAGCCTTCAAAATTAATATCCTATCCAGCCATTGAAGGCAAATTAAATGCAAATGAAACTCCACAAATGAACGCATAATGCTTACCACACTGAGGTTTCAAAACACATTTGTGATGCTGAGTAGAAAAAAAATCAAACTTACATTGAATGTACTCTGCAAATGCAAATGTCATCATCCATTTCTTTTTATGCTTTTCTGGTTTGTGCTCTTTGTTTTGCAAATATGGTAATTGTAATGCAGTTGTATTAAAATTGGAAGAAGTCATTGAAATTCACCCAGCAAACACACTCTTCTTCCAAAGTTATTTGGTTCAAAAGTGTAAAATGGATTTTGAATTTTATGTCAGCAGTTTTAAAGCTTATCATGTTACATTCATATATTCTACTATGTCACAAATGGGATCAGAAATATTGAGGCGTTAGTATGAAACTACAAAAACCCCAAAAGGCATGTTTTAATCTCTGATTTATTTGTTTTTTCTAAATGAAAGGCCGTGTGATGACATTTCTTTTGGCAAGACAAATGTTTTAATTCATATATTGAGTCCTTTACTTAAACTTTGAATCCTGTACTTTCCTTCCAGTATTTTAATTTCAAGAGTTACCCTAACATATCAATTTCTCTGTACAAGTCCTGTAGGAAATAACTTTTTAAGCCTAAAAGGATTGCCTTTTTGTGCCTTCACGCATTTTATAGTTCCATTTGCTCATATCCAGTGCCAGTGCTGGGAGAGCTCTCTCGTGTTTGCCACACCACCACTGACCACAGTGGTACAAACTCGGGGAGTTGGAGAATCTTTCTCCAACACATTGTTAACTTTTCTGCACTAAGTTTTTTCTCAGCTGTCATTCCAGCACTGCCAAATCTCTCAGGTACTGGGCACCTTCATCAGCAGAGGTTTGCTTTCCTGGGGAGCTCACGAGATCTTCCCTGAATGAAAGGCACAGCCAGGCCAAGGCACAGAGCCCTGGCTGTGTCAGCCTGTCCCCAGACGTGGCAGACAAGGAGATGAGCAGCTCAGGTGGCAGCTGGCTGCCCCAAAACTGCAGTAACTGCAGCAAGATTAATGTAGAACTGCCCACCCTGGGCTCCAAAAACCCACCCTGGGCTGGGCGCTGGGTGCTCACCAAGCTGCTCTATCACTCCTCAGCTGGACAGAGGACAGAAAGTGAGGTGGGAGACAGCTCACAGGTTGAGGTAAGGCAGGTTACTAAACCAAAAGGTTGGGTGCACACAAACAAAGGAAAATAAACCCCCAAAGATTTAATTTCCTGCTTCTCATTAGCTGGTGTCTGGACAGTTCCCAGGAAGGAGGGCTTCAGCCTCACAGCAGTGGCTCCAGAAGGGAAATGTTAACAAAGAATGTCCCCACTTCCAGCTCTGTTTAGCTTTTGTGTCTGCCCTGATGGTCTGGAAAATCCTCCTGGTCAGTGTGGGTGCAGTGTCCCATCAGTGTCCCCTCCCATGACCTTGCCAGCTCCCAGCTGGAATATTGAGGGACAGGGCTGCTGCTGTGCCAGCCCTGCTCAGCAGTGGCCAAAACTCTGCGGTGTTGCCAACACCTTTCCAGCTGCTGGTGCCAAGCACAGCACTGTGAGGGCTGCCTGGGGAGATGAACTCCAGCTCAGCCAGACCCAGTGGGACTGTTCAGGATTCACAGCACTGGAAGAAGATAAAGACCATTTAGAGAGGGAAAGCTGAATTGCTCTGAATGACTGACACAGGCTTTGTTCTGCTCTGGTTTGTGTGGAGGATGCTGCATCAGAATAGTGGTGTGTCAGGTGTGTGGCCTGTGGTACTGTGCACACATCCTTGCCTTTGTCAAATGCAGAAATACAGAAAACTCAAAGGGGAAAAAACTCAAGCCCCACAGTTCTCACAGGTTGTATTAGTAATGAGGCATGTGGTGTGCAAAGTTTGGATTGAAGGCACCAGAAAACTGCCCAGCAAAAAGGTGATTATTACATACCTAAACAGGAAAAAAAAGCTTTGTTACACACACAATATCTGGTGAACAAGAAAGGAGGAGCAAATTTATGGAACTGATTGTCAGGAAAAAAAGTAGATGCTAAAGCATTTTATGGGAAATTAAAGTTACACCCTGTGGTGAGAGAGACATGCAGTCAAAGATGAATACCTGTGTGTTTTCATTTTGCAGCATAGCAGCAAAATCTGTTTTGATCTCATTTGTTTTGTTAAATGTTTCAACTGACTCTGTATGCATTGTCTTTGTATCCTGCAGGATACAGGTTAAGATTCTGCATGCTGTTTGTCAAATTTGAAGATGTAAAGCAATGCTCTTGGAGGCTTAGCATCTTTGTTTAACTACAGCTGTGTTACAGTATGTGTTTGAGAGCCTGATTGAACATTACAAGGCTACACGCAAGGCAGATCTCAACTGAAGTGGCCTTTGATTAGTGGGGAAATGGAAAATAAAAATTTGGTAGCTGCAATGGTTTCATATTTACCATCAGAGGCTATTAATAAAGGGAGATTGTCTCCTTGCTGTACACAGGTACCAGCAGCAAGTTCTGGGAACTATGCAAGCTGTATCTGAGGACCTGGAATCTGACTGTTTGGAAAGAAAACCAAAATGTTTGAGTTTTGGGAATCTCTTTTATCATTTGGAGAGGATCTGAGAATTGCTGCCATTCTTGGCTGGAAGGAGATATTTCTGTGTTTATGTCTATCAGCCACTGTCCAAGCCTCAGCATAAATAGAAATATAGTTTTGACAGTTTCTTGTAATATTTTAATTATGTGCTCCCCTTTATTAGAAATTTGCTTTAGTTACTGGGAACTCAAGGTGCTATAATCTTAATTCCTCAGTTGGTTGCATCAAATCAGTCTGTAGCTCTGATGACACAGGAGCACAAATGCCATTTAATGTCTGATACTGGGGCATGTGTGCTTTATAAGAAGTAGCCATAGAATAGAAAATTTAAATCCCTGTTTATGTCCAAGTTTCTTTCTTAATGAGGCTGTGCATGTGAGCCCTATAAAAATACATTGCAGTTCTAAGAATTCTGAAAGCTAACTGCAGCCAGCCTTTCCGTGTGTATGGGAAGGAATCACTGAAATGTGTAACTGCTGCAGGTAGCAGGTGGGGTTTTCCTTTGAGTCATTTTAGTAAATCAATTTTCCAGGGGATGGGTCATAATCTGTCAATGGTTTTGCTGTCTCTAGAGGTGTTTTCATTCCACTGAGATATAAACATGAGGGCACTTTTCAGTGAAAGGTTTACTACATGGATTTCCTCTCAGTCTTTTTTAGTGCATATATGAAGGGCTACAGCTGTTTGCAAATAAATTTGTATATAGAGAGAAATAATGAGGGTTTCAACAGGAAGAGTGGAAACCTTTCAGTTTTGTCTATTCTTAACATTATTGTATTGCTCCAAAATCTTGTTTTAAGAACTAAATGATAAAAAAGGTTTTAGGTTAAATAGGTAGATGGAATTAATTTCAACAATATTATTTTTAAGGTCTACCTAAACCCATAATTTTTTCTTGTTTTTTTTTTTTCCCCAGTTAATCAACACTTTATTAATTTTTACCACTCTAAACCTAAAGGTCAAGCAGCATTTAAGAACCCTAAGAAGAAAAAGGTGTGGACCTGTCTTTATTTAGAGGTTTCAAGTCCTGTTTTGCAGATATGCTGACGTTTATGAAACTGTCAAGCTTTGATCATATTGGTTAATCCAATTTAAAGATGCTTAGAGTTTTGTTTAACCTTCAGCTTGAGATAACTGGTGGTGGTGGTTTCAGAGGGAGGGAGCAAGAGCATATTGAGGAGAAACAGCACAGGCCAGCATTTGCAACTATTACCATTTAAATAGCCTGTGTCAACCTAAACAATACACAAGGGTTTGGATGACATTTTTTGTGGGAATTTGATTCCAAGGATCTTTAGAGTATGATAAGTACATGGTCCAGAATGACATTTTATGGAGTTATTCTGGGCTGGGGTGAACACAGATCTCAAGCAGAGGATGATGGGCAAAACTGCATCCCAAACTGCACGGAAGGAGCAAGAAATTACAAATAGATGGAAACCACTTTAAACAATTTCCTCCACCATGTACAGGACTGTATTGTGACATTCATCAGAGGAATCTCATCTTCCCAAGCTGCTTCCAATTTTCTGCAGCCTATTTGAATAGGTCCACTTCTATTAGGACCAAATTTAAGGGACAGGTAGGGTTTTCATTGCAGCTAAACCAGGACCCTGTGACAACACTGCCAGGAGAATCTCTAAAACTCCTGACTCCTGAGTTCCTTGATCTGTAAATATCATACATTTGTTTACAGGTACACACCTAAATCATTCATCAGGGATAGCGTTTAGGGAGAATTTTCAGGATTGAGGATTAGGGAAAATCGTAATTTTTGGCTTTATTTCTTATATTACATAAAAATCCTCAGATTTTTATGAGAACCTGCAGAAAAATTCATGTTATAAATAAAGAAAAGTCTGATGAAAATATAAGGTCCAGGGGGTCTGAGAGTTATGATCTTGCTCTTGAAGTGTTAGACAGGGATGAGGAAGGCTTGGAAGCTTCTCCTGCAGTGCTGGGAGTGTCAGAGCCAGGCAGGGGCGAGGGGGAGAAGGCAACTGTGGTACCAGGATCTGCTGTCTGGGCTGATTTCCAGAATACCAAACATGAGATAAATTATAGCTTAACTCTCAATTGTGTAAGTGTGACACTTCCATCATAAACACAGGCTGCTTGGGTTCATCTGAAAACAATCTTACATGTTTGGTTCAGTTTATTCATGGGGACACTTTCTGTGTCATCTGCTGAGTGGGTTTGGTGCTTTTCCCCCTTTTTTTCCAAAACTGGCTCTGAGCGCTTGCAAGGAAAGAAGAAAACAGACACCAAGAGGAACTGAATTTCTTCATTGTGGGAAGTGTGCCTACAAAATTTGTGTTAAAGCTTTGAATATTTTATTTTGTTACAAAATTGATTTCAAAGACTGAGGAACAGATCCTTCAGTCTGTCTTCCTTATCTGCAAAGTTTTTTTAAATTCTTTGCTTAAAAAGATTTGCACTCTTTAATAAATGGACGAGAATGGATTGGTCAATACCAGTCTTTAAGACAGTTTTTGTTAGCAAACAGAAACTGTTCCTTAGTGCTCAGTGAGGTGGAAGATGATGTGTGGCACAAAGCAGGATGGACATTGTACCACTGAGCCTGCCTTTGGGGTTCCATTGGAGAAATCCTGTGCATGGCAGAGTTGGCAGTGATGCTGGGTTGTTTTTGGTGCCGTGGGTGTTCTCTGAAGTGACCCATCCTGGGAACCTCTCTGGTTTAGTGTGGTGCCTTTAGCAGGGCTATGTACCATTGCTCCACTTTATCTGTGTGAATGTTCTTTATCCAGCTGTCAGCCCATTCGCTGCCTGCAAAGTGCTCTCTGAAAAGTCATTCCTTACTCCTTACTTTTGCCTTTTATTTGTTCCTTATTATCTATGAGAGATATGTGTATGTGTGTACATATGTGCAGGAATGCTCACTGTGTCTGCATTTATGTGGCCCATGAGAGCTGTGGAGATGTTTGTTCCCACTCCAGCTACTTCCTGTAAACTGATTACAATTGTAAAAGCACATTGTGATCTCAGGCCTGCTTGTGATCATCTTCCAAATGAAAGCCAGGCTGATATATACTGATACCTTGCTAATAGATGTTGTATGACACATGTTCAAAAAAAGATCTCTTATAAAATCTGTTTGAAAATGACACTCAACATTACTGACAATGTAAATGATGCAACCCCATCAGTTTTGAATCAATTTGGGTTTAATCATCATTTATAATTCATTTGATTTCCTCTTAAACTCTGCCTCCAGCATCTCCTAGGTGTTTAGGCTGCAGAAAGATAAAATGCATAGATGTATATGGGTGCCTAATAAATCTCTCTCATGTTTTCCCCTTGCAGAGGCAGGGTGGTGTGACCTTGGCAGGGGCTGTAATCCAGAGTCTTTGTGGAGAGGAGGAGGCAGCTCTGACAAGCAGAAGTTAAACCCTAGATGGTCCAGGACTATCTCACCATTGCTTAATCTTCTTAATATGGTAAGACAAATCCCATTCTTCATTTTTATATTAACATATTTCAATTTTATTACAGTTTTTAACTCCTAAGCAGAGCTGTAGAGGCTTGGATAGAAATGCCAGACAAGCATACACATTCAAAAGAAAAAGAACCCCTCAGCTCAGCAAGCACACAGGTTTCAAAAATCTTATTTTAAATGGCTATGAGTGAGGAAAAATTAGGGCATTGAACAAGCCAAGGCAACTACTGCAGAGATAATAGAATAAGGACTGTGAGGTGAGAATTAATTACTACTAACAATAAAATACATTTATTCTGGGTAGGGCTGGCTGTCAAGACAAGTGGCCACAGGGTTAGAAATGGCCACTCCTGATTGTTCCCTGCATCAGCAGCTGGTTTCCCATTCCTTGGGAGCAGGGTTTGATTATCATCATTATCATCATTATCATCATTATCCCCAGGTGTTTCTGAGGAGGAACATCCAATGTCAGCCCTAATCTCTGGGAGGTGGCTGCTTGAAATTGCACAGACACTGACCAGAAGGATTCCCCTTTGGAAACTGTCTGGAAATGAACTCTGTTCTTTTCCACAGCTCTTGTTCATTCTTCTTTCCCAAACTAGCATAATGGATATTATTCTGGATTTGCTGGAATTGTCTGCCACTGAGCAGGTTACACATTGGAGCAGGCAAAGAGCTGAGTGGTGGTTCAAGTTGGCCAGATTAAGTTAAGATAATATTTCAAACTATGCATTTTTTTTATTTAAAAATAATTAAATATTAAATATTTTATGGTGAACTTAAAAAAATTAGCTCCCTTTGCATACACAGGGACAGAGAGTCTGTGATGTCTACTCAGTGTGTGCTTTGGGTGTTAAAATCTGTGATTTGAGCTGTAGAGTTTTCTGGTATGTCAGTGGTTTGGTTGCTCTCATTAGATTCTATGACGTTTTCTAGGAAACTTGTTCACTTATGAGTTAATTTCTTATAAAATACATTTTTCTTTGATAAAACAGAGAAAAAAATTACTGATAACAAGAAAAATTCAGTTTTTGCAAATATGTTTAAAAATTCACAAAATTAGTAATAAATCATAAAATATTTAAATCCCAATTGATTTGGCTGAAGTGAATAGTTCTGAAAACATTTCCCATGTTTCACTGGCTCTCACATTTAAAACCCCATGCAGAATAAAATCTCTAGAGAGTGTGAAAGATTTGCAGTCCTTGTCAAGGCACCCCAAACCAAGCTTTGTACCTTTGCTGTGAGGGTGTTTCTAGTGTTTGGAAATCTGAATTTTGAAGGGAGGGTTTTAAATGTGGCTTCTCAGATGCTGGTTGTATTCAGCAGGCTTATAAATAACCTTGGAAAGGGCTGATTAGGTATGAGATACAGGCTGTTGATTGATTAAATTTGTTTGAATGCGCGAAAGCAAAGCTGATTCCAAACAGGTAAAACATGTTTTTTATGAAACTGAATGGCAGATGAAATTCAATTTTGGTAAATGGAAAGGAACTAGTGTATTTAAATATGCATTTTGATTCAGTAGTTACTATTCAAGAAGGAGATATTGGCATTATTTTGATTAGTTCAATAAAACCGTCACCGCAGCACCAGCTAAAGAGGAAAATACAGTTCTATAAAACATCCAGGGAAAAAATAAGATAAAATAATGAATGCAATCCTTTTCAAATCTAGGTTGCATTGTTATCTTGAATATTAAGACAAGAGTGGTAAAAGTTCCCAGAGGAACTAGAAGGGCTACAAAGACCAATAGTAGACAGAGAAGGGTTTCTAGTTGAGGATCCATTAAAGTGCTCTGTAATTTCTCCTTGGTGGGAAAGGTCTAACAGCTGACAGATAGTGCAGGAAAGGTGGTGTTTTTATTTGTTCTTGTAACGTAAGAATGATGGTGTGCTCAATAAAATAATCATGCAACAGTTTGAAAACCAGCAAATGGAAATATTTTCTTCACAAACGGGTAACTAAATTGTGGAATTCCCTGTCAGAGGGTATGGTGGCGATATGAAATAGGAACAGGCTCAAACAGGATTTGATTACTCTGTGCTGGAATGAATAGGTGTGATTTTGTGGACTTAAAAGAAAATACATTCTTCAGATATTATTCCTCCCCCTGCCTTTAGACAAAGTGTCCTGCTGGAGGGACACGCCATTCTGCATTTTCCTGGTTTCTTACAGTAATTTTCAACTGAAGGGCTTTATCAAAACAACACATGGCTGTTCTTATGCTCTTGAGCTATTTGAAACCAGGATTAATTTTATCAGTATTAGCAGTTTCTCTCTGAAGAGATATTAAATGTTTGCATGTGTGACTCTTGAACGCTGTGAAAGGCGCCCGCGAGGCGTCCGGGCTGAGATGGGCAGTGCTGGGAGAGAGGGAGAATCTGGCATTGCCTGTGCCTGGTTTGGGGGGAGAGTGTCCCTGCAGGGTCAGAGATGTGACATGATCAGCACACTCTGGTGGCAGAAGGCTGTGGCTAAAAGGGGTTTATTCAAACGAAGCAGCTCTTTCATGGTGTGCTTAGTTAAAGATTGCAATCAGCTAATTGGGCAGGGCCAACTCCTCCCTGACAAACGTCCTTCAGACCTTGGCAGGGACAGCACGGGCTGCTCGCTGTGGTGGTCTGTGCTGGTCTGACCCTCTGCTTGCTCACAGGGTTTCTTTCTGACGTCGTGGACTTTGGGCTGACAATTTTATCACAGTGGGAATCAAACCCAAAAGGGACAGTGGCATGGGGCTCCTCTCTTCCTGTTTGGGGTCTGGTTCCCTTTTCTGAGTTCTGCTACTAAATTGCAGCTCAGTCCTCAAACAGGTGCTGAAACGGACCCTGGTGTGTTCACCCAAATTCTTTCCTTACCTGTGAAGCATCAGCATAAATGAGTTTGCAACACACTTGCTGCGAGCAATTTTGGTGTGGTGTGTAACCTGTTTCATATGTTTCATGTTGCTTATCAATTTCAGGACCAAGTAATTATTATAAGGTTGTTATTTTTGTTCTTTGCTTTTGTGATCTGCAGTGCAAGTTGTATTTATTTGTGGTAAATGATACAAGTTTGTGGATGCGAGTCAGGTTTCTGTGTTTGCAGAGATTTTTGTATCAAAAAATGTCTCAGGGAATGGAGGAAAATGGACTAAGAAATAAGGTAAAAAAGAAACAGAAGAAAGAAAAAAAGAATCAATGCAGTTTTGAAATAGCCCATGTGAGAAAAGGTATTGTCAGCAAATTCTAGAAAGTTTTTTTGGGTACAGAATGAGCAAGAAATATATTTCAGAAACACAGGTTGCATTCTAATCCCCTTAAGCCTCTCCTTTCTACTTTGGCCTAAGTTTGACATTGCTGGCATGTCTTCCTCCACAAGTTCATGGACAGCCAGAATGGTGCAGCTGCTTCCTGGCTGGTTTGTTGCTAAGGGGAAATCTTAATTAAAGCCTCCTTCATTATGTGCTACCGTGTCCTTGGAAGGGGTGTGATGTTGCAGAGAATATTCCATGTCAGGAACAGCTTCAGAGAACACTGGTCAGGGAATACAAGTTCTTTGGAGAATGGAGTGTTTTTAAAATAGATAATGACATGCAGAGCTGAAGTTTGGAATATCTGCCCTTTGCTTTGGGTTTGCAAAGCTCTGGGCACTCTGCCTGTCACTGCACTCACACATCCTGGAATTCCTGCCAGTCTCTTGCCACTTGGTGTGGCAGCATCCAGACCTGCTCCTTGCCAAGTCCCACAGGACCCCTCGTCGCTCTGTGCTCGAAGGTTTAAACCAGATTAAAAAGCCACCATGAGAAGCAGAGCCCAAGGAGAGCCCTTGGATATCCATGGAAATGTTCCGGGTGCCAGCGGGGATCAGCAGAGAGCCAGGGCAGGATGGAGAGCTGAGCTTCTGAGAGCTCTGCTGATGTCTGAAACAAAATTCCACATTCACTCAAAAACAGCGTTTTGCAAAATTGCAATTGCTGTGTTTCAAGCTGGGATAATTCTGTTTGAGATTTATATATAATTCTTATTTTCCCCATAGGAAAAAAAAAAGTTGATTGAACCATTCCATGCCATAGAATCCTGAAACTGTGTTTTTTTTAGTAATTTGTTTAACAGAAAAATGCTCAGCTTTGTATCTGGGAATTTGGGATTAATATCCTTGGCTAAAATTATCTCTTTATCCAAGTGAAAAATCTTTGACTCTCTAAACATTGACTTAGATATGTTGACATAAATGAAGAAACAGTGTTTTTAGGCTTCTGAGTTCACAAGTGATATAAGAGAACACCCTTTCCATAACAAAATTATGGAGGTGAAGAGCTTTAAGTAAAATCTTCCATATTTTGCTGGAGAAGCTTTAAAAATTATCCATTTCTGAATAGGTTTAACTTACAGGATTTGTATGAGCACAAATGGCTCATCCATTTCCTTTAGTGGATAGCAAACCTAGAAAGTCCAGTTATTTCCTTCAAAGGACAACTAAGTGAAGAGGGAATTTAATTTCATTGTGTACATATATTTTTCCAGAAAATGTTGCCTTATGCTGAGAAACAAATGAGTGTAGCCAAATACATAAACCAGTGATGCTTTTTGCGTGGTGTTTTTTAATGGGACCTGCTGAAATACTTTACTTCTATTTCACAAATTAGAAATGTGCAGTAATTCTCAGAAATATTTCAGTAGCTGTTCTGTAGCTCAGTGAAATGAGACTTGCAGTGGTTTAATCTGTTTTTTAATTAATATGTCTATATCTCCGTAAAAACAAATCCAGTGGGATCTTGCTGACACTATTAACTCTTGTGAGATTATGCTGCATATCAGTAAACTCTAACAGAATTGAAAGGAGATAATAGTAAAATTTTTAATTTATTCAGATAATTTTGAATTCTCAAAATTTTTATTTTTGTTTTTCAGTTTAGCCGTGCATTAAAATGGCTTTCCCTTTGCTTGAAAATATTGGAAAATGTGTGTTTGTTCAGATAAAAGCACTCTTGGCTGCATTTAGCTTACTCTCAGTATTTCCAAGGTCAGACCAACAGCAACATTCAAGGGCTCAATAATCAGATTCTGATTTTCTCAGCAATGTAAACCTGTGCTAAGATATGACATTTCAGTGGTTTCACTTTGAGGGCAGAATGGGACTTTAATTATTGCACAGAACACAGCTTTGTGTGTCAAAAAACCCAGACAAAAATTGACAAGCTCAACCTACTTTAGAACCATCATTTGAGCCAAAATTCATTAGGATGGAATTCCACAGAAGACATCCTATTGGCATTTCAGGTACAGACAGTAACTGAAAAATGCTTTTATGCACAGATTCATGCCAGCAGCTTTCTGTCCAGCAGGTGACTGTGCATTAAAAGATTTGTAGAAGTGGAGTTTGCAATAGGATGAACAACCTTGATGGAACGCTTTGATTCTAATCTTTGAATTTTTTTGCCCATTCCATTTGCCTTGGCTGGTGCTGCTGCAGTTAAGGGGATGTCAATGCTCCCATTGTAAAGTTCTTTCATGGGATTTTATGACTTCATGGTAAAAAATAGCTTTTGTCTGAAACACAGCAGATTTTTTTTAACAATTCTTTGTTCAGTTAAGCAGCGAATGTTAATTTGAAAAAACACATTTGTTGTAAATGCAAGGGCAATCTTCAGCTCAGTAATATCACCTCAGATTAATAAAAATGGCAGTATTTTAAAAATGCAATTTTGTTTTCACAGTTAAGGTTGTTTGTTTGGTTACCTTTTTTGCATTGCACTTTGTTTAGACAGGGAAATGGATGAAGTTGGTTTCAGTGGGCTGGTAATCATTCTCACTCTCAGGTCCTTAGTACCACAATATTTAAGATGCAATAGCTGCAAGGTGAGTTTGGTGAAATCAGCTGCAGATACTGGAGTTTTCTGGAAAGTTCTAACGTTGCACCCGTCCATTTTTGGTTGCATTTATGTGTCACCACCCACAGTCTGCTCTGATTTGTGCCCCCTTGCCTGTCCAAGATGCCATCAGCAGCTTTTCCTCTCCCCTCATCCTGGGGGCCCCTTTCCACAAACAGGAGCTGGAAGATGAGTGAGCCAGGAACTGGCAGGGCTGATTGTTTGGTATCTTGTTTGGGGTTTTTACTTGTATTTTTAAAGAATAGTGCAAGTTTTGGTTATCTTTGTGGAGAGAGGCTGTTTTGAGACAGGGTGCTGCTGTCAGTGAAAGTGGCTGAGCAGCCCCGTGGTTCCAGCCCTTTCCCTGTGCCCCTTTCCCTGTCTGCTCACTGTGCTGCTCTGAGCTTGGTGCGGGCCATTGTCACAGCCTGGGTTTGGGTTTCATGATGGGAGGTGGCACTTACCCGTTAATAGTCACAGAGTTTATTTTTGTGGTTTTTTGGTCTTTTTCAGTCCAGCAGTATATGGCAAGGACACTCGTTCTTTGCAGATATGATTAGGTGACTCCTTCATCTTTTGTGAGGCTGAAGCTGCAGATATTTTGGGCTGTGTATGTAAGCCTGTATTCTTCAGGGAATAAAATACAGGAATCTGTAAAAACTCCAGCTAATGAGCAGTAAATTCATCGGCAAGTTACTGTCCTTTCCCCTTGGTTTATTCTTAGTCTGCAAAACTTAGTTTAGAGTGCAAATAGAAAGGAGCACATGCCCTTGACTGTCTTGCCCCCTCTCCATACTTTTCTGTGGTACAGAAGGTTTAGCTCTGAATACTGTTGTCCCTCTTTTAAAATAAATAATCCTCTACTTTGTCAGCAGGGAGAACATCATGGATTGTGTGTGAGTTCCTTTTGATAATTTTGCTGTAGCCCATGTGAGAAGAGGGGATTTTAGATGAGTTGGGGTTCCCCAGTTCCTGAAGGCTTAGTGGTGTCAGCCATCAGTGATGTCAACACTTATTGCATCTCTAGTGATGCTTCACATTCTGGTCTTGTTTCTGGTTTTCAGGGTCCCAATCATCCTGAAGCAATTTGAAGAACTTGGAGTTTTCTTTTTCAACCGTGAAGAGAATAAACAATAAAGGCAACTCATTAGAGTGAGAGAATGCCTTGGTCCATCAGGGAAAGTGTTGTAGCAGTGTGGGTTTCATGCAGTAGAAGGTGAATGTAGCGTCATCCTCGTGCTTCATTACCTCTGCCTGACCTCCAAATAACTCTGTTTGAATATTAGCTCCTCACCTCAACATGAATTTTACTAAAGTAGTTTTTTTAGACTGTATTTTTAATAGGAGAGGGCAAAGTTGTTTGTTTGTTTGTTGGATTTTTTTTTTCTTTTTTAAGTGGGAATCTCTTTCTGGCGATGCTGCTTCAGTCAGCACCTCAATTCAGTTCGTTTTCCTGCCTCTAAAACATGATCATGGCTGAGCTGCGTGGCTCAGGTAAGCCAAGAGAGAACTGTAGAGGTGAATTCAGGAGGAAGCCAGAATGCCACTGGCCCAGAGTGGGTTCCATGTGACACTTTCACTCCATTGTTCCTCTCTCTCTCCCTCGCTTCGTCTGAGCCTCACTGAGATGCTTTCATGCCTTGAGCATTTCCAGAGCAGTCAGGACCTGTCAAAGCACAGTGTGCTGTGCCTGAAACGCCTTCCCTACAGTTCTGGAGGCCAGGCTGAGGTGCTGTATCATCTATTCCTTATTCCTGTGTCCCAACATTATAGAACATAAAATGTTCTGCCCAGAACCAGTGGGTTACCCATGTTGTGAACCTGATGGCTCACCAAGTGCTGTAATACAGAAGAGTTTTACATTTGACCTCACATTTTTAATATATAGCCAGAAAAAGTTAATTTCCGTGCTAGAAATAAACTCTTAACTGTTATTAAAAAAAGATTAAAAAATATAAACATATGAAAAAAAATCAATGGTGTCAATATGCCAGATACTTAGAATCACTAAAATACAAAGCTTGGTTATAATACACAACCTCCGACTGCATCAGATACAGAAAAAAGACAATAAAAGATAAGCGTGGAAATAGCTTTGTATTTTAGTGATATTTTTAATATATAACACATACTTGGTTAAATTTTAGCCCCCTCTTTCTGTCTGTGTGTTTTAAGACAGAAGGCCTTGTCGGGTCACTGTGTGATTAAATACTGATTTGTCTGTCCCACAGATCTGTTTAAGACTCTAAGTTTATTAAAATATTTAATGTAGATTAAAACATCATCATATATTAAACTGCAGTTCCCATCTTCTTGGAATATTAAGTACATGCAGATAAATGACACATTATCTGGGTGGATGTGTAGAGAAAAAATAATTTCAGCCATTTCCATCACCAGTTGTAAGGAGGAAAATGTCCTGTGGTACTTTAGATAATGCAGCTCTGAATCAGCCCTTGCCTCACTTCAGGCATAATCCATGTAATGGCTGTATTGCAGTGAGGATAAGATCATCTTATAAGTGCCATAAATGCACAGTCTGCCATGTTTACCCAGTTTTTCCTTTTCCAGTTCCTTTTTTAAATCACACTTAAATAGATTCCCAGCGGTAGTTTATCTGTGATGCATCAGGAGGGAGATATTTTGGGTTTGGGAGAACAAAAAGCCCTATAGGTAGTAATTGCTGCTCTCTCACGAATTGTTAGCAAAGAGCATCCCATTCCACCAATGAGAAAAAAAAAGGAGAGGTTATTTTCAGGCACCCCTGCAAACAGAAATCATCCTCAACTCTGCGTTTTAATAGGGAGAATCCTGGCATGTGTAATTAGAAAGGATTAATTAGTTTACCTCAGTGGTGAAAGAGCTTTGTTGTAATGTTAAAAACCACTAGTGTGGACAGGGACAGTTCCAGAAAGCAAGCCATGTTCCATTTTAATATCAATTGTGCCATTTATCCCTATTTCAGGAGGAGGGAGCATGTCTGTAACAATCAGATGCCCTGGGAAAGCAGCAGTTTGCCAAGTGCTCCTTAAAGCAGATCTGGTGTCAGCTGTGGATGGCCTGGCTGTGCCGTGTACCTGGAGCATGTGCACAGTGTGTTTGTCACCAGCACAAATGACACACGAGCAGTAATGTAGGGAAAGTGCTTCTCAAGGCACTGAGGGAGCCGTCTGAAACTGCATTTTGTGTGCTTGTTAAGAGAGTGATTTTGATGAGGGGATAGAGAACTTGATATATGGAGATACTGCTTGCTGCAGGGTGTTCATCTGGGCACTGAGGAAGCTGAGAAGCTGTTCTGCCCAACTGGTGACTGTTTTGTTCCCTCACAAAATGGGATATGATAAAAATAAAACCTTTATTTGATCTTTCCAGGGAAAAGATCCCCTTAATCACAAGTCCCCAGACTGGTGATGAAGGCCTGTCTTGGTCTGTCCCAGATCCTTCCCCCATTTATATTTAACTCATTCTCTCCTCACCATGACACTTGCAGACTCTAAGTTGTGGTAATAATTAGCTTTACATTTATTTGTTGATGTTACTTGTTTTTGTCTTATTGCTGGGTCTGAAACCTCTTTCTTCTAGTTGCAAAGAAACTGTTTGTCATCTCGTTTGCATGATTCTGGTTTAATCTTTCCCCCTGGTTAGTATTCTCTTCCTTGATAGAGCTCTGTATCACCTAAAGGATTTCTGTCTGCAAAGGGGGATCAAGGCTGTAGATTAATACAGATTTGAACTCAGCCACTCTCTCCTTCATAGCTTGGATTTTTACTCCAATTTTAGCAATGTGAACCACCAATTTTACTCCCTACAATTTCAAAGGAAGAAGAAAAAAAATCTTTTTCATTTCATTTTTTTTTTGCATTGGACAAAGTTACTTTGCCAAAAGCATGTTGATTTTTGTTTGTTGATGGGCATCATGGGCTTTACAGGATATTGAGAAATCCCAACTCCAGCCATGTGAAGGATAAACCTATTGGTGCCTCAGGCAATGCAAGTAAAGAACTTGCCAAATTCAAATGTTTATTCTTTTGGGAATATCTCCTAAGTACCATAATTTCACAAGATGATTCAGTTGCCCCATGGCTGATTTATAAAAAAATGTTAAATACAATTAGTGTAAGCATCCTAATCTCTCTAGAGACTCTTTGCTTGGAGCTTGTGTAAAATAGTCTGGAGTATTTAATCTTTCTTGGTTTTGTTTGTTTTTATTTTCTGAGCCTGAATGAAAAAGGAAGCTTCCAAGATGAAGTATTTTCCTTCTTCTTGCAGGCTGCTACACTCTGCTGGTGAAGCTGAGGTAAACTGGTTCTGCCCTGGAGCAGTGATGGAGTTTGGGTAGTTGTGGTTGTATGCAATGGTTTTTAATTTGGTTTTTTTTTATATCACTGTATGATGAGAACATTGTTAATGTGGCCTGCGTGGGACTGTTTCCTGTTACCTGATGGAAAAGGAAACTGTCAGTTTGTTTTTAAGTGGTTGGTGATTCTGGGAGAATGTAAAATGAGAGTTCTCTGCTGCAGTAGGATCTGTGTCTGCTTATAAAGACTCAGAAAATAAGGTCAAGTGTTTAGGTTTTTTAAGACTTAAATATTTTGGCAACTTTTTCTGAATGAAAGGAGTAGTGGTTACAGTGGGCTTTGCCCTGTCAGCAACAGAAAATAATGACGAATTTGGATTTTAGGTTTACTTATGTGGGCTTGGACTAATGCTAAAATATCTGGACTGTGTTTGATACTTACTAGTCTTTCGAATAATTTCATTTTTCCATGATGCTCTCATCACTAATGGCTAGCAGGAGAGGGCTGGCTTTCTAATTGAGACTTTTTAGGCTGCTGATGGTAATTCACACATTGACTCTTGGGTGCCGAATTGTGTGAAAAGGGTAATTTTAATTGATAGACACTAGAAAGAAACAGCCTCTCATCGTTGGGAAGGACTCTCAGCTCATGGATCCAGTGTAAATTAGTTTGTTTTTTTATGTTAGGCTAGTTAGAATACGTGGATGGGACATTGGAATTTGTTGTCAGAATTTCAAAGTAAGCAAT